>OU343045.1:3249557-3849557 GCA_910593735.2 Ectemnius lituratus
CATCGCGCCCACGCGTCGCCGACAACTTCCCCGCAGCGAAGTCGGGGTGGGTGATCATGTAATCTATGAGATACTCCTTTTGCGCCGGAGTAAAAAATTTATAATGGCATCTGTGTGAATTCTGTATAATGCATCAACTGTGAACTTCCTCCATAAGAAAGGCAAGGTTTCATCCCGATCGGTCCATCCACCTCACAGTTTTCGCGGCACAAACATTAATAAAAAGTCAGCGGTGTCACCAAAGTCGGTAAAAACAATTGTATGGTATATTCGGCCGCTTAAAACCCTCTGCCATAAAGTATCATCACAATCCCGAGCAAATACCATAGTTTATATGTTAAAACATAAAAAAAATCGTGGGTCGGCCAGACTGTATCCGTCACTTGCTATATTTAATTAATCTAATTATAGTACGTAGCGAGGTATGTCAGTCCTATGACAAAACATCACGGTGAAATTGATAGAGAATATGGATAAATGTCTGTAGTTTGATAAAGCCGATGCGCGATCTGCTAATCCTATCCTTGGGGAAAGAATCCGGAAGAATGTTTGCCTAATGAGAAAACCATTTTATTATCTCCAGTGCAGCTGATTTGGATTACTTTATGAGGGTGAACATCTGCCTGGTAAATATAACTACATTTCGAATTCCTTTCGTACACCTTCATGTTATAAAATGTTAAATAGGTGTAGGAATGCGCCCGTAGGGCGGCCCACGTGGCGTTGTGCAGGGCACGTCTCCCCTTTAGGGAAAACCCAGGGTGTAATAAACCACCCCAACTTGACCGCGCTGACGCGACGAGTGATCGGCGAGATCGACCGGCGGCAACAAAAATTGGCCGATCTTAAATTTTGATTTTAAAAATAACAAGATGATGTTCGATGACGGAGTCAACGTATCGAAATCGCAACTTTTCTGAAGTGGTCGGCGGGTTGTTCGCCACAGGGTCACGTAAGGCCGACTAAGGTTTTCTCAAACTACAGACATTTATCCATATTCTCCATCCACATACTATAATTAAATACAGCAAGCCACGGATACAGTCTGACCGACTCACGATTTTTTATGTTTTAACATATAAACTATAATATTTGCTCGGGATTGTGATGATGTTTTATGACGGAGGGTTTTAAGCGGCCGGCTCTTGGACATAAGGACTGCACGCGGCGCGGCGCAAGTGAATGCAAACTTTTCATTCCTACACGATACTATTCTTTTCAAAGTCAAAAGTAACGAGAATATGCGAGTTCATACACTATACTACTATACCGCGTATACTACAAAGTTTGGAACTGCCAAATACATGAACAACTATTACCAAATACTGATAGGCTTCCTTAGTACGTTCTGCGCGTCGACTATAGTGAATTAATGTATACATTGTGACGGGGCAGCCGCGCCCGTCGCAAGACTCCTGCCCCGCAGCCGCTCTCGCCGCGCACTCGCCACGAAAATTAAATACCGTAGCTCCAAGGGGTACCGCCAGTAGCCACTGAATTATTACTAACGCGCTGTCTCTACTTGCGAGCTTCATCTAGCGACAAGGACAACCAGTCAGTCGAGGAGCAGGAGATAAGCTCGAGGAGGAGGGGCCCGGATGCCCCCAACTGCGAGCCATAGTGAGGGTGCCGATCCGCCGAGACGACGAGCCGATCGGGCCGCTCTAAGCCTGGGAGCACGACGAAGGACAAGACGAACATGGACGAACCAGCGTGCACCAGGAGCTCCTAGCGTCCGCAGGCTGAAGACAGCGGCGGATAGCGTGGCGTAGCGAGGCGTTCGATTCTGGCGCGCGGGATCGATACGCCCGCCCTCGGCACCGATCGATATCGACCGGCGCGGCGGCATCGAGAGATCGAGAGCGTAAGGCGGCAACGTAACACTGGGCAAAATTTTGGTAACGCCGGAAGCGAGTCACTTTGTGAGCGACCGTGAGCAAGCGAGTGTGCGAGCGAGCGACCTTCCGAGTGCGATTTTCGAGAGCGAGCCAGGACTTTGTTGTTGGTGTAAACTTTCAAGGTGAGCCCAGTGAAATTACCTGCCTGCCTAAAAGTATCTGTAGGTCTCGGTGCCGGCCGTTTACGCTCCTGTAGAGGCAGCCCTAGTGCGAGTGACCATCGGTCACTAGGCGGTTACTTCCTTGGCGCGACTCCTCAAGTCGCCGCAAACTCCCCGGTTTCTGTCGAGCTATAGATTGTGAGGCGTACGAAAGCCAGGAGCGTCACGGCCGTCCACCCCGGACGGTAGTTTTTGGGTATTCGACCGGTCTTTGGGTTTTTCGGCTCCGTGGCCATCCGTCCACGGGCACGTACCATCGAGGCGAGCAGCTCCGCTGCAGAAACGAACCGTATTTGTCAATTGGAACTGGCGTGTCCGAGCCTTACGGCATAGCGAGCGCACGGCGAGCGCAACGAGGCCGGGTGAACTTTAAATTGTACAGCGGCTACGGGAAAGCCGAGGGTCCGAACGCCGACCGTTCGGACGCGAGCGCGAGGACAGTAGGGTTTCAGGCCGTCCCGGCCTAATAAACATCTTCGCCACCCATCCGCGTGGGTTTCTCTGCTTCTTTCTCCCCGACATCCAGACTCCGCCACTCTACCTTCCACCCGAGCCAGCCAGGGAGACAGCAGCGAGTGCCGCCGAGCTCGAGAGGTCCACCAGGAGGGCAACATCAGGACGAGGGAACTTCCCATTTAGAAATTTGGCCCTATCTAGGGCCTAGCGCCCAACCGATTCCCTTCGCGCCTTTTAGGTGACCTCGGACGAGCCTCGGCGAAGTTGGAGCGCAGCCACCGGAGCCGGCGCGGAACGCAGCCCGGAGAAAGACGCTTACAACATATATATATCAATGAAGATAACATACCTCATGTTTCCGATATTTCGTAGAATAATGTCGAAATGCACACACACTGTTATCAAGACGTTGTTGCAGTACCAAGCTCACTGATCCTACTGTGACGATCCCACGGGAACCGCTTCCCTCCCTCCGTCGCCGGCAGGTCATTATCGTTTCTTCGTTGGTCTCAGGTAGGACAAACCTATCGAGCGGTCGAAAATCAAATCTTTCACCCCCTTCCTTTTTCAGTTCAAATTTTAATCTTTAATTTTCATCGTGCAAAATTATCACAATTAGCACAATAGTCTGGAAGACCTAAAAAAACTCATTTTCCTGAATATTTGCGGTCTTTCTGACTTCTATGCTACGTGAGATGCTTTTCAACAATATTAGAATGTCGAAAAACGATGAGAGCTGAAGTTTATAGCACTGTTGAAAAGTATACCATACAATGTCCCCGATTTGCGCTTGCACAGCTTTAACATATGTATGTTAATTATATCTAAGCATCTACTTGGCGCTTCTTTTCAATTTAAAAATTTTGTAAGGCTACTGAGATTTGCATTGGTAAAGACTATTCCTCACCGTCTTTCCTTTTCGAACGCGCCTGCCAATGAATCCAACCTTGTCTCTTATATCAAAATTGGAGCGATTAAATTGCCGGGTTATATAATCTGAAGGTGTCTTTAGTGAACACCTTCAGGCTGAACCCAAGGCACTGTTGCGTGTTCACGGGTTTGTAAGATCTGAAGTGGGTAAGTGTGCCCGTGGGATGCTGAGCACCCTGCTCGTGTAGGAGGGAAAGTTTGCAATAAAGTAATCAGAGTTCGATTGAAACAAGGTTGAAGTTAATATATTGAGTTAAGTTAAAATGCTACTGTCCAGTACAAGATGTGAAAGAAAGATCTAAATCGCTTGCTGCTCAAAATCGAAGTGACGTTCGTTCCTGAAGACGGAATCGACAAACGTCTTCGAAGACTTCTTTCTCAGGCGCGTGAGAAAGGAGCCAATCAGGCGCTCGTTTAGGCAGGCGCAGGCCCTACGCATTTCAATTGGTGCCCTTCCGGTGGGCCTTACTCCTTCCCTAAATTTTGGAGGCGCACGCAGTCAAAGGGCTCTCCCTCTTCTTCCTAATTCTGCTCTTGCCTTGGGCTATGTGCGCTGGGCGCTGGCGGGAAATGGCGGCGAGATGGGAAAATCCCGGAGTCGCAGAAAACACGGACCCTTTCTCGAGGCGGGCGAGCTTTTATGATTCTATTGTAGTTCGCGAACGCTGGTCGGCGAGTTCGAGAAAAAGAGTGAGCGCTCAAGAATTTTAGGGCCTATTGTGTTAGGCTTAGCGAGGAATTCGAAGAAGTCGCGAAGTGACTTCTTCGTTTATTATTTTATTGCAGGACTAACCGTACCTGATTATCGTTACTACGAATTACTGAACATCTGCGTGCCAGATGCCGTGTCCTAAGCTTCTAAATGTTCGCGAGGGAAAAAGCCGTACGTTAATACTGTGACGTTACACCTGGCGTACGCCACAAACGATTTCCATACACAAAACTAGCGCCACAATGCGAGTGAAAGTACGTCTCCAATAAGGATCGAGAAAGATCGAAACTAATATTAACGCCCGGAAACTTTCGCCTGAGCCAACCAGGAAACAGCAAGCCCAGGGACAACCATCTATCCACGGCACCCGGAGTCAACCCAAATCTACCAGCAACCAGGACTCGGCTCGACCGAGATGAACACTAAGAGGCCAGCAGCTTCCGAAGGGATCGCCAGCGACTGGTAATCGCGGGAAATCACTGGGCGGTGAAGCAAGCGGCCTCGAGACACCCAGCCACGGGGGAGAAGAGGAATTTCCGATTCACCGTAGCAGGGTTGGTGCACGGTTGGGCATACGACCCTGGCACCGTTCGTCCGAGGTCACTGCGAGCCCTGCGAACGCGGTAAAACCAGGCGAGCAATTAGGAACCGATTTTTCGGACAAAAGAAGCCAGGCGAGAGCGTAGACGCGAGCGCGCTTTTCGGTACTCTTGAGCTGACTATCGGGCGAGTACGACATATTAGCGAGCGAAGGCAATTCTCGTGTTAGCGAGCGAAGAGCGACTAGCGAACTAGCGAGCGAAAGCTACCAGAGGCAAATACTACCGCAAGGAAGGAAGTAAGGACGGAAGTCGAATCCCCGACCAACCATTAGCGTGGCTTTCAGCGAAAATAATTAGCGGTAAGCGAATCAACCCTTCGATCAACTCTTCGCTGGATCTCCGCTAGTAGTCCGTTGCCTCTCTATCGCTTTCAATTCGAATTGTGTGAGACTGCAAGCTCTTATCCTCGAGTCGCCGAATCATTTCTTGTATAGCGTTTCGGATCTTTTCACTGGCGATATCAGAAACTCTGATCTTACTGCAGGCTGCCTAAGTCAGCCAAGAGTCAAATTGTAATCTTCAGATTCTTTATATTTCGACCGCCGATCAACTGCGTCGAGCTAGCGTCCACCTCGATATAAGACGACAGTCACTATCGTAGTTATCCGCTTCACCCGAGGTTGCTGATGAACGCTTCGGGTGAACCCTCTTATTTCAACTACATTGTCGGAATAAAATCATTCTAGCTAGCTCTAAACCCTACGCCTTGTTCACTCGTGTCGACCCACGTGCTCTCCTTGTCTATTACCGCCTAGCCGAAGCAAAGTACGCCGTCTCGGGAGATCTCCTGTTGCCGTTCCTCTTACGATTTTGTGTATTCTTGTGTGCCATCTTCGATGCCTGGCGCCCAATTTTGTGTGTGCTTGGGGAATTATTGGCTTCTGATCGCTCGAGCCGAAGTGTCGGGAAATGGAATAATTGCGAGAATCACGAGTAGTAGAAATCCAAGCATTCGAGACACTAACGTCACCGAGTTAAAGTTCGAGAATTAACAACCCAACCAAAAAGAAAGCATTTCGAAATTATTCTCGAGTCTCGCTACCAGGCTCGAGAATAATATTTCATTTCCCTGATAATACACGAGTCGCGTTTTATGATTTGAACTCCCGCTGAATTGAAGTTGCTAGCCTGACGGATTATTCGGCTAGGTTCGTGTGTTTGGAGATACGGTGTTGCGTGTTCACGGGTTGGTACAATAATGTTTCAAATAGTCAACGAAAACTCTGCGCGCGTTCCAAGGATCCTAAAGATTGGGGGTCAAACGCGGTTTAAGTGATTTTTGTTGATTTTAAATATCCTACAGAGATTCTTCACAACATTGCTAGTGAAATTGCTACCCTGATCTGTGTGAATGCTGCGAGGACATCCGAAGCGGCTAATGAATTCTTCGGCAAAAGCGGTAGCGACTGTGACAGCATCAATACACGACAAGGAAATGGCATCTGAATATTAGACAGAGCCGCCAGCTCGAGGATGTTGGTCAAAAGCGAGGGTCCGCCGTACGGAATCCTCGTTAGCCAATTGACCACTCAGAGCCCCTTCGCCATGGACCACCTCAGAGTCCATCTCCGATGAGGCCTCAAAGATCGGAAATGGACCGTCAGTGTTAACGCGGTTCAATCTCTCAGAGTTATTTGCAAGTAAGTGAATTGAACAAGGTTGTGACTCTAAATTTTGAATAGATTGCAACTTTTGAGTAGTGAAAAGAGAAGCTATCATTATGTTTAGATTAATTTCATCTTTACTAAAAGTTTTATTTGAATCCAAAGGTAAACTTAAAGGAGGATGTGGGGTTTCAATGGGAGGTGCCAAGACAACGGGATTTCCAGTCAAAGCATCTGTATTGGAATTGATTCTCCCAGGTTTGTAAATTATATCAATCATATTCATCAGGCTAAATTCGCCATCCCACGAGTCTTGAACAAGGTAATCCACACTGTAGAGCCAACTAAGGGACAATAACCTGTCACCGAGGTAAAACAATACCCATTGACATGGGAACAAAATATTCCACATCAGAATTATCACATCCAATTCCTTCTCAGCAATCACATAACTGATCTCTGCTCAAATCCAGACTCGGGGTGCATAGGTAACAAGCAAATCTTTCAAAACTTCACTCCAACTCAAGATAATTCCTTCAACATAATAAGATGCCTCTGTAGTGTCAAACTTGTCACTAACTCTTTAAAACAAGATATATTGCTTGCATTACTGTTAAACATGCATGTCTATTGAATAACTAATCAGATTTAATTGCCCACAAACTACAGGTAAAATTTAATACTAATATCCAAAGGGTGACAAGAGGCAATTGCAAGTCATATTCTCAGGCTATGATGCATGAGGAAGACGCAGAGTGGAGTGCCAGAGACAGGTGAGCGATTAACAGTCCCTGACAGGGAGAGTAGTAGAAGAGTGTAGTCGACCCAACTGGTTCGAAAACATCCTTCAAACTCACTCCATGAATATCACTCTATGCTCCATCCAATTCAAAGGATATTCTAGCTCCCAAAATTCACTGTCATTCTCCAACTCCCAATTCTATGCGTACAACCCTGCCTGTTCTGAAGAAATGGCAGCACACCCTTTATCTCTTTGTCTTTCATTCTAACCTTTACTGGTATATTTCTCACTTGATTCATCTATGGTTTACTCAAAATTATTTTAATTACACTACATATTCTGGGCTTCAATAACCATGGCATTCCGTCTTCACACTTGTCAATATGGTCTTGGAGATCATGGAAAAAGGATTTGAGTGCACTAGGATTGGCCTTTCCCAAAGTTGCAAATCGATTTCTGTGCTACTTTGCCTAACTATTTCAAAAATGAAACCTTTCAATTTTGTACTCTAGTAACAAACACCTATCTTACCTTTCTGTTACTTAATTCATTCGAATTTTAAAACCCATTCATTAATTGGAATCTCTTTCAGAAAATGATTATGCAGGATGTCAATTATTTCCTCAAGTGATTGGCCTAAACGTTGTTGGGAAAACCTCTCTGGCTGGGCCTATAATTCTATCGACTACGATATTCAAGAACAATAGTAGATCAGATGGATCAGCACATGAAAATATTATTCGATAACGAGCAGCAAATGCTGAAATTGGACACTCGATTCCGTGAAAAAGGTAAGAATTTGCATTTCTAAATCTCACAATGGTTTGCATATCTGATAAAGGTTGCTACAAATCTGTTATTGGAACTTGACGTAAGCTACGTTCTGTAATTTCTTTACGAGACTGTGACTCGACTTCTGCCGAAGTTTTAATTATTATTTGCTCTCATTCTGCAGGTATCAGCAAACGCAAAGCTACGTGAGAATAAGACGATCCCGGGAAGGAATTTCCAATAAGAGCCTCTTTAAGAATCTGAAGACCAGCTTCCGACGGATTCTCTGTTAGAGTTTGTAACGCAACCTCTGGTGTTAATTGCGGCGTTACTAACGGTGATTCTCGCGATCTAAATGGCGTTGATTCTCGAGGCACCGATTGAGATGCATCCCTCAATGAATCCTGTGGCGGTACTTCCGACGAAACGTGCGGCGAAAGTGTGGGAGGTACGTCCTCCACCTCAAAAATCATTGAATTTCGAGACCTATTAGATCTACCCGGGGTTCTATTCCTAAGACGCTTAACGCTTCTGAATGATTTCGACATTCTGACTAAATTAATCGGAACCTTAAATTAAACTAACGCAATGGACAGCAACTAGAAAATTGTACAAGCCTGGGCAAATCTTTGACGATTACTGCGATCCGACGGATGGATGGACTTCCTTCGTCAGCGATGAATCGGATGCAGTCCTGCAATGTCCTCCAAGAAAATCGAGAAACTCGACGACGTCCAGGCCCAATATATCAGGTATTGTGGATAGTGCGCGTGAAATCAGGTTTAGTGTGCACAGACACTGATTTCACCCTTCCTCTGACATTCGTCCTCAGGCTCCAGGGAAACCGTGCAAAACCAGGAGCAGGGAGGTGCACTTTCGTCCACGATAAATGTTGAACCAGCTGATCCCAAACAGCTACAGTCCTCTGAACTGCAAAATCCAGCAGCAACAGTCCTCTGAACTGCAAAATCCTCTGCAACGGTCCTCTGAACTCCTCGGATCCAAAGTCAGCAACTCAGAATAAATCGGCTTCCAAGAGACAGCATCTCCAGGATCAGTCAATCGACGATGGACAGTCAACGGCAAGTCAAATTGATGATGAGTCTATTGAATCTACTTTAATGATTTTCACAAGTCCGAATTTTTCAAGAAGGCAAAGAGACTGAATAACTTTTTCACAGGAAACAACACTAGAATCAACACGACCTACGAGAGCCGGCACAACTCGGATTCAGCAAAGATAAAGCACACGAACAACGAGAGTCCACGATTTCCGAATTTACCGAAAATATCTCAAACAATCCGAGACTATCCCACCGCTGTCACCAAATTTTGTTGCGTGTTCACGGGTTCGAAAACTCTAAAAAGTGGGTAAGTGTGCCCGTGGGGCGCTGAGCACCCTGCTCACGTAGGAGGGAAGTTTGAAAATGTACAGAGGAGTTTAAGATAAATGTACTGAAATTAGGTTTGGACATGAATTGAAATATATTGAATAAAGAAATTTAGGTTGCTGTCCAGAACAATATCCTAAGCGCTTGACTGCCCGAAACCGAAGTGACGTCTAATTCCACAAGTCGGAATCGACGACGTCTAAGAAAGCTCCCTTCTCCAAGCGGGTGAGAAGGAGCCAATCCGGCGCTCGCTAGGGCCGACGCTGGCCCTTACGCAGTCCTATTGGTGCCCTTCCGTGGGACTTACTCCTTCTCTAAGATTTTGCAGGCGCGCGCAGCAAAAGGGCTCTCCCTCCACTGTAGGCCTACTCCTGACCTAGGCTACGTGCGCTGGGCGCCAGCGAGAAATGGCGGCGAGGTGGAAATCACCGAGTCGCGAAAAAAACCCTGCTGGGCTCTTGACGGAGCGAGAGAGAAAGAAGAGCGACGGCCTGTTTCCGGGAAAGAATAATTTATGGGAGGCAATTGACTGCATGTGTTCGAAAGTTTCGAGGAGTCTCGATACTTGAGTTTTTCTGAGCCATTGTATTAGGATTATCGAGGACTTTCTAAGAAGTTAAGACGTGACTTCTTAGCTATTGCCCATGTTTACTCCAGGCCTTACTTCGCTGCTTTTTCTCTACAATAGCTCGACATCTGCGTGCTCGTTGTCGCATTCTTATTTATGAAATACTAAAGCGGAAATCCTACGTATTCGTACGATTCCTTATACATGCTTAGTTTTAAAATTAAACTATCTGCCGCCTATTAAAAATGTCGGCGTTATCGACTAGAGGCTAAATTCAGAGCGCGAGAGAGGTCGGGATACGCAACACCTCCCTCCCTATGAAAAAAGATGTTTCATAGAAAACAGCTTTTTCAATCTCGCCTAGAAGTTAATATTTACATTCTAACTTAAACTAAAGTGCGTCAAAAATATATAATACGTGAAAGAAAAAAGTGAATATAAAAAGATCGAACTTACAAGATCCACTTAAGGTTAGGATTATATTTACATAGGATCCGGTCTAACGTAAGCTAATTTTAGTTTATTAGCATGCACTATCTTACTACGGGTAGCATTAATAGCTATTTCTATGGTTAAGTCGTTAAAAACCTTAATTACTCTATACGGTCCTTGCCAAGCCGGGTCAAATTTAGAAGTTTTGGGTTCCTTGAGCAGGTATACACCTGTCGTCAACAGTGAATTTACAGGGGTGAGAATTCTTATCATAATGGTTTTTGCTCTTCTCTTTAGCTTTCTGGAGATTTTCACTCGCGGTGGCTTGAGTTTTGGAAATTCAGCAAAATAACTGATCTAAATAGTCTACAAATGTTCGGGGCACAGTCTCTTTTGCGAACTCAGAGGGAATGGTTGCCTTAATGCCAAAAACTAACTCATGAGGGGTAAAACCTGTGGATTCGTGAATTGAAGTGTTATACGCGAATATCCCGAATCGAATCCAATCATCCCAATCGGTTTTGGTGCAATAATGTTTCAAATAGTCAACGAAAACTCTATGCGCGCGTTCCAAGGATCCTAAAGATTGGGGGTGAAACGCGGTTGAAGTGATTTTTTGGATTTTAAATATCCTACAGAGATTTTTCATAACATTGCTAGTAAAATTGCTACCCTGATCTGTGTGGATGCTACGAGGACATCCGAAGCGGCTAATGAATTCTTCGGCAAAAGCGGTAGCGACTGTGACAGCGTCAATACACGACAAGGGAATGGCATCTGAATACTTAGTCAAGTTATCCTGCAAGGTTAAAAGGTATCTATTTCCTTTCTTTGTAATTGGTAATGGACCTACAATATCTAGCTGTAGTTTGTCAAAAGCTTTCCTGGGTGTATCTGAAATTTCCATAGGTTGTCTTGTCTTAGTAGAGAGAATTTTATTTCTCTGACAACTCGTACAAGTCCTAACAAAATCCTGTACATCCTTTCTCATTTTAGGCCAAAAGTAATCCTCTCTAATTCTATTGTAGATTTGTGTAATACCTCGATGTCCTCCAACTATAGATTCATGGTATTCTTTTATAATGGCAAGCCTACGGTCTGGTGAAGGAGTCTCTATTTCCCCAGTGCATATTGTAATTGAAAATTGTGGCGAGTTGAAGATGTCTGTCAGCAGTTTTTGAATTTCATCCCATTCAAGAGATTCCAAATCGTTATTATTTGAAGAGATACTAAATGATTTTATGTCAAATCTAGTCATTAATTCTTTTAACATTTGAAAACATGAAATCAGGTCACTAAAATTTTATTCGTCGCTATGCCTGGTTTTATGGAATAAGTGAAATATAAAATGTGTACCATCAGGATAAATCATTGCATCACCAGGTCTAAGAGTACTCTGTTTAATTGTTTCAACTGGTATCTTATCACGAGCTATTAGCTGTTTACTAATTTCTGAAACTATTTCACAATCGGTGGAAATAAAATGAATAATGTTATCTTGGCGCATATGAAGGTGATCTTTGGTGAAATTTAAGTTAGGAAGGGGGGTTAGATGAGTATCAAGTATTTTAGAAGAAGTAGTCGGAAGGACTCTAATTTGATTTTCTATTTCAGATTCTAAAGGTAAAACTTCAACAGATCGTTCCGAAATCCTAGCGCACTCTTCCAACAAAAATCCAACAGTAGGCACTCCCGCCTCAAGCTGGTCTGGTGCACCAGCCCCAACCGAATTGCCCGAAGACAATGTGGACCCTAAGGTACCACGTGGATATAAGGACCTCAACGTCCAAGCGAAATCCATCGCAAAAAGGGCATTGCAGCCACAATGGACAGAGCCGCCAGCTCGAGGATGTTGGTCAAAAGCGAGGGTCCGCCGTACGGAATCCTCGTTAGCCGATTGACCACTCAGAGCCCCTTCGCCATGGACCACCTCAGAGTCCATCTCCGATGAGGCCTCAAAGATCGGAGATGGACCGTCAGTGTTAACACGGTTCAATCTCTCAGAGTTATTTGCAAGTAGGTGATTTGAAGGTTGAGACTCTAAATTTTGAATCGATTGCAATTGATTTTGAGTAGTGAAAACTGAAGCTATCATTATATTTAGATTAATTGCATCTTTATTGAAAGTTTCAATTGAATTTGAAGGCGAACTTAGAGGAGGATGAGGGATTTCAATGGGAGGTGCCAAGACAACAGGATTTCTCGACAAAGGATCTGCATTAGAATTTACTCTACCAGGTTTATAAATTATCTCATAATCAAACTCATTAAGCCGAATTCACCATCTTGTGAGTCTTGAACACGGATTTTCTATACTGTGAAGCCAAACCGAAGGACGATGATCAGTCACCAAAGTAACACGTCGACCATAGACATAAGGACGAAAATCTTCTACACCAAACACAATGGCATCCAATTCTTTCTCAGTGGTCGAATAATTGACCTCCGCTGAATTCAAGACTCTCGATGCTATGGGCAAGTCTTTTCCAATTTGACCCTGACTAAGCACTGCCCCGACAGCATAACAAGACGCATCAGTGGTAATAATAAATGAACGTGAAAAATCTGGGTACTTTAACAACGGTTCTGAACAAATAATATCTCTCAATTTTTCAAATGCATTCTGTGCATTATCGTCCCAAGCAAACATAGTATCCTTGGTGAGATTTGTAAGTGGTTTGGCAATCTTTGCCATATTCTTGATAAATCGTCTGTAATAGCCTACCAAGCCCAAAAATTGTTTAACATTTGTTTGTGTTTTAGGGATCGGAAACTCCTTAACAGCCCTGATCTTCCCTGGGTCTGGTTTAACTCCGTCTCTGCTAATAATATGCCCTAAATAAGCAATGTCCTGACGAAGAAAGTGGCACTTATCTGGCTGTAAAGTAAGGCCTGCGCCTTGTAATCTTCCTAACAAAGTCCTTAATTTACGTGAGTGGGTTTCAATGGAATCTGCGTAAATGACTATATCGTCCATGTAAATAAACAGTTCTACGCCCTGTAGACCTGACAAAAGCAAATCCATGGTTCTCTGAAACGTGGCTGGAGCAATCTTTAAGCCGAAAGGCATTCTATTAAATTCATAATGCCCGTATGAAGTGGCAAAGGCAGTTTTTTCCTTGGAATTTGGGTGTACCGGAATCTGATGAAAACCTGAAGCTAAATCTAACGTGGTGAAGTACTTCGCACCACCTAATTGATCTAAAATCTCGGTAATATTAGGCAAAGGGTAAGCATCACTAACAGTCTTTTCATTTAATTTCCTGTAATCTATAACCATTCTCCAACGCGGTTTTCCGGACGAGTCAGCCTTTTTGGGGACAATCCAAACTGGTGAATTGTATGGCGAAACGGATTCTTCAATTATATTATTCTTTAATAATGCATCTACTTGGGTCTGAATTTCTTGTTTATGTACTGGTGGGAATCTATACTGTTTCGTATTAATTGGCATTTCATCGGTAGTAGTAATCTTATGGTGCATTGTTTTAATAAATCCTAACTTATCGGAAGGTAAATGAAATTGAAAGGGAAATTCATAGAGAATTTCCATGAGGCTGGTCCGCTCTTCTTCGATAAGATGTTTGAGATCTAATAACTGAATTAATTGTGCCAATCTTGCGGCATCTGCCTGAACACGTCCTAACTGTGGATTTCCTGTTTTTGCAGAACGAGGGGAAGGATCACGGATTTCGAATTCTTCTAACTCAATTGGGAGCACCTTGAAAAAGACGGCTTTCTCTGTGGTATTAATTGCAAAAAGTTTTGCTACACCATTACGATTGGCTACTAATGCTTGACCAAAATAAACGCCCGGTTCTATGGTATGCTTCTTAACGTACCCTGTTTTCATTCTAAGGTTTTTTATAGGTGCAGTGACAAGAATCTTAGTACGCGGCGGTAATTCAACAGTGGAACCTAAACCGTGATGAAGGGGAATTTCCTGGGATCCAATGATCAGACTATCAGGAGAGTCCTGATTGAACAAAATTGCGGCTCCTTGTGTCTTTAAAAAGGGAGTTCCTAAAATACCAGATTAAGGAATCGGAAAATCTGCACTCACTATTTGAAATTTAGTTTTGATGTTATTAATTTGAATCTCTACTTCTCCTAAAGTAAGTATGGTGCCGGATTTAATACCTGATAATTTACAAATAACATTTCTATTAATCTGAACTAAAGGATTTATCCGATCTTCTTTAATTAGGTTTACCTGTGACCCGGTGTCAATTAAAAATGTAGCGAGACCTCTATGGAAGTTAGAATTACGGAAACTACAAAAAGGGAGATCTTCTACTGAGTTTGACTCGATGTGGACGAATATGTCGGCTTCGAAGCGCGAGCTATTAATGATTCGGACGGCAGTGCGCTCTTCTGCTGCCCGGTTTGAAAGTTTAAAGGCTTATGATCTTTCGCGACGTTCGGTTTACGATCCGATCTCCAACGGTATGGGTGATTATTTTTATTTTTCTTCCTGAAGCAACGTTCCTCAGTATGTCCTAACTTTTTACAGTACGTGCATTGAAGTCGTTTCTGAATATCGTTAATCCGGACCTTGGGACAATCAGATATAAAGTGGCCAGTTTCATTGCAACGGAAACACTTCTGATCTACCACTTCTGTTTTAAAAATCTTAGGCTTTAAATCGGGTTCTGCATGATGAACTTCTACTTTCCCGACACCAAGGCGTGCCTCCATTTTCTGAGCCTCTGTAATCATTGCTGACAGCTCAGTTACATTCACGCCGGTAAGTAGAGCTTTCATCGTATAATTCCGCAAACCCTCAAAAAAGGCCCTCTCTGAATTTGACTCTACCGTTCTCTCACAAATCTGTAATTCTACACCCGTGCTACACTGTTTAACTACTTCTAATATGGAACTTTTTAAATTTTGGACTCTAGCACCGAAATTGGCTATAGATTCGCTCTCTACCTGTCTAATTCCCTCAAATTGGTTCTTAATATCATCGGCACTAATCTTTTTAACAAAATGTTTGGTTAGAACATCTACAATTTCCTGAAGGGACTGCGGGTGATAAGTGATGGGGAACACGTTCCTAGCAGGAGCTACAATCTTATCCATAACTATGTTAAGAAATGAAGCCAAGTCATACGGTTCTACGAAAGGCGCGATCATTTGACTGCGAGCAATAAACGCAGAAATTGGACACTCAGTTCCATTAAAGGTGAGCATCTGGTCTTTTAAATCTTTCAGTGACTTAAATCGTTTAACACGTCTTTCAGGTTCAGCTGGCTGTATTCGGGAAGAAAAGTCTAATTCTCGTCTACACGACGGATCTACAACCATTGGCGTACTGGTCAAAGGCTGCGGGTGTGAAATTTGGACATGAGTATCCGGTAATGTATGAACGGGAGCTTGCAACGGTGATTGAGCTGGAATTGGGCGAGGTGAATTTATTATTGACTCTATTATTTCTCTACGAGACTGCGATTCTACTTCAGCTGGAGTATGGAAATCTGTTTGTTCTGCAGGCGAAGGCAAAGGCAAAGCTACATGAGAATGAGACGATCCCGGCAAGGAATTCCCAATAAGAGCCTCTTTAAGAATCTGAAGACCAGCTTCCGACGGATTCTGTATTAGAATTTGTAACGCAACCGCTGGTGTTATTTGCGGTGTTACTAACGGTGAATCTCGCGATCCAAATGGCGTTGATTCTCGAGGCATCGATTGAGGTGCATCCCTCAATGAATCCTGTGGCGGTACTTGTGACGAAGCATGCGGTGAAAGTGTGGGAGGTACGTCCTCCACCTCGAAACTCATTGAATCTAGAGACCTAATAGATCTACCCGGAGTTCTATTCCTAAGACGCTTAGCGCTTCTGGATGATTTCGACATTTTGACTAAATTAATCGGAACCTTAGATCAACCTAACGCAATGGACAGCAACTAGAAAATTGTACAAGCCTGGACAAATCTTTGATGATTACTGCGATCCGACGGATGGATGGACTTCCTTCGTCAGCGATGAATCAGATGCAGTCCTGCGATGTCCTCCAAGAAAATCGAGAAACTCGACGACGTCCAGGCCCAATATACCAGGTATTGTGGATGGTGCGCGTGAAATCAGGTTTAGTGTGCACGGACACTGATTTCACCCTTCTTCTGACATTCGTCCTCAGGCTCCAGGGAAACCGTGCAAAACCAGGAGCAGAGAGGTGCACTTTCGTCCACGATAAATGTTGAACCAGCTGATCCCAAACAGCTACAGTCCTCTGAACTGCAAAATCCAGCAGCAACAGTCCTCTGAACTGCAAAATCCTCTGCAACGGTCCTCTGAACTCCTCGGATCCAAAGTCAGCAACTCAGAATAAATCGGCTTCCAAGAGACAGCATCTCCAGGATCAGTCAATCGACGATGGACAGTCAACGGCAAGTCAAATTGATGATGAGTCTATTGAATCTACTTTAATGATTTTCACAAGTCCGAATTTTTCAAGAAGGCAAAGAGACTGAATAACTTTTTCACAGGAAACAACACTAGAATCAACACGACCTACGAGAGCCGGCACAACTCGGATTCAGCAAAGATAAAGCACACGAACAACGAGAGTCCACGATTTTCGAATTTACCGAAAATATCTCAAACAATCCGAGACTATCCCACCGCTGTCACCAAATTTTGTTGCGTGTTCACGGGTTCGAAAACTCTAAAAAGTGGGTAAGTGTGCCCGTGGGGCGCTGAGCACCCTGCTCACGTAGGAGGGAAGTTTGAAAATGTACAGAGGAGTTTAAGATAAATGTACTGAAATTAGGTTTGGACATGAATTGAAATATATTGAATAAAGAAATTTAGGTTGCTGTCCAGAACAATATCCTAAGCGCTTGACTGCCCGAAACCGAAGTGACGTCTAATTCCACAAGTCGGAATCGACGACGTCTAAGAAAGCTCCCTTCTCCAAGCGGGTGAGAAGGAGCCAATCCGGCGCTCGCTAGGGCCGACGCTGGCCCTTACGCAGTCCTATTGGTGCCCTTCCGTGGGACTTACTCCTTCTCTACGATTTCGCAGGCGCGCGCAGCAAAAGGGCTCTCCCTCCACTCTAGGCCCTACTCCTGACCTAGGCTACGAGCGCTGGACGCCAGCGAGAAATGGCGGCGAGGTGGGAATCGCCGAGCCGCGGAAAAACCCTGCTGGGCTCTTGACGGAGCGAGAGAGAAAAAAAGAGCGACGGCCTGTTTCCGGGAAAGAATAATTTATGGGAGGCAATTGACTGCATGTGTTCGAAAGTTTCGAGGAGTCTCGATACTTGAGTTTTTCTGAGCCATTGTATTAGGATTATCGAGGACTTTCTAAAAAGTTAAGACGTGACTTCTTAGCTATTGCCCATGTTTACTCCAGGCCTTACTTCGCTGCTTTTTCTCTACAATAGCTCGACATCTGCGTGCTCGTTGTCGCATTCTTATTTATGAAATACTAAAGCGGAAATCCTACGTATTCGTACGATTCTTTATACATGCTTAGTTTTAAAATTAAACTATCTGCCGCCTATTAAAAATGTCGGCGTTATCGACTAGAGGCTAAATTCAGAGCGCGAGAGAGGTCGGGATACGCAACACCTCCCTCCCTATGAAAAAAGATGTTTCATAGAAAACAGCTTTTTCAATCACGCCTGGAAGTTAATATTTACATTCTAACTTAAACTAAAGTGCGTCAAAAATATAATACGTGAAAGAAAAGAGTGAATATAAAAAGATCGAACTTACAAGATCCACTTAAGGTTAGGATTATATTTACATAGGATCCGGTCTAACGTAAGCTAATTTTAGTTTATTAGCATGCACTATCTTACTACGGGTAGCATTAATAGCTATTTCTATGGTTAAGTCGTTAAAAACCTTAATTACTCTATACGGTCCTTGCCAAGCCGGGTCAAATTTAGAAGTTTTGGGTTCCTTGAGCAGGTATACACTGTCGTCAACAGTGAATTTACAGGGGTGAGAATTCTTATCATAATGGTTTTTGCTCTTCTCTTTAGCTTTCTGGAGATTTTCACTCGCGGTGGCTTGAGTTTTGGAAATTCGGCAAAATAACTGATCTAAATAGTCTACAAATGTTCGGGGCACAGTCTCTTTTGCGAACTCAGAGGGAATGGTTGCCTTAATGCCAAAAACTAACTCATGAGGGGTAAAACCTGTGGATTCGTGAATTGAAGTGTTATACGCGAATATCCCGAATCGAATCCAATCATCCCAATCGGTTTTGGTGCAATAATGTTTCAAATAGTCAACGAAAACTCTATGCGCGCGTTCCAAGGATCCTAAAGATTGGGGGTGAAACGCGGTTGAAGTGATTTTTTGGATTTTAAATATCCTACAGAGATTTTTCATAACATTGCTAGTAAAATTGCTACCCTGATCTGTGTGGATGCTACGAGGACATCCGAAGCGGCTAATGAACTCTTCGGCAAAAGCGGTAGCGACTGTGACAGCGTCAATACACGACAAGGGAATGGCATCTGAATACTTAGTCAAGTTATCCTGCAAGGTTAAAAGGTATCTATTTCCTTTCTTTGTAATCGGTAATGGACCTACAATATCTAGCTGTAGTTTGTCAAAAGCTTTCCTGGGTGTATCTGAAATTTTCATAGGTTGTCTTGTCTTAGTAGAGAGAATTTTATTTCTCTGACAACTCGTACAAGTCCTAACAAAATCCTGTACATCCTTTCTCATTTTAGGCCAAAAGTAATCCTCTCTAATTCTATTGTAGATTTGTGTAATACCTCGATGTCCTCCAACTATAGATTCATGGTATTCTTTTATAATGGCAAGCCTATGGTCTGGTGAAGGAGTCTCTATTTCCCCAGTGCATATTGTAATTGAAAATTGTGGCGAGTTGAAGATGTCTGTCAGCAGTTTTTGAATTTCATCCCATTCAAGAGATTCCAAATCGTTATTATTTGAAGAGATACTAAATGATTTTATGTCAAATCTAGTCATTAATTCTTTTAACATTTGAAAACATGAAATCAGGTCACTAAAATTTAATTCCTCGCTATGCTTGGTTTTATGGAATAAGTGAAATATAAAATGTGTACCATCAGGATAAATCATTGCATCACCAGGTCTAAGAGTACTCTGTTTAATTGTTTCAACTGGTATCTTATCACGAGCTTTTAGCTGTTTACTAATTTCTGAAACTATTTCACAATCGGTGGAAATAAAATGAATAATGTTATCTTGGCGCATATGAAGGTGATCTTTGGTGAAATTTAAGTTAGGAAGGGGGGTTAGATGAGTATCAAGTATTTTAGAAGAAGTAGTCGGAAGGACTCTAATTTGATTTTCTATTTCAGATTCTAAAGGTAAAACTTCAAGAGATCGTTCCGAAATCCTAGCGCACTCTTCCAACAAAAATCCAACAGTAGGCACTCCCGCCTCAAGCTGGTCTGGTGCACCAGCCCCAACCGAATTGCCCGAAGACAATGTGGACCCTAAGGTACCACGTGGATATAAGGACCTCAACGTCCAAGCGAAATCCATCGCAAAAAGGGCATTGCAGCCACAATGGACAGAGCCGCCAGCTCGAGGATGTTGGTCAAAAGCGAGGGTCCGCCGTACGGAATCCTCGTTAGCCAATTGACCACTCAGAGCCCCTTCGCCATGGACCACCTCAGAGTCCATCTCCGATGAGGCCTCAAAGATCGGAGATGGACCGTCAGTGTTAACACGGTTCAGTCTCTCAGAGTTAATTGCTAGTAAGTGATTTGAACAAGGTTGTGACTCTACATTTTGAATAGATTGCAACTTTTGAGTAATGAAAAGAGAAGCTATCATTATGTTTAGATTAATTTCATCTTTACTAAAAGTTCTATTTGAATTCAAAGGTAAACTTAAAGGAGGATGTGGGGTTTCAATGGGAGGTGCCAAGACAACGAGATTCCTAGACAAAGCATCTCCATTAGAATTGATTCTCCCAGGTTTGTAAAGTTTACCAATCATATTCATCAAGCTAAATTCGCCATCCCACGAGTCTTGAACAAGGTAATCTACACCGTAGAGCCAACTAAGGGACAACAACCAGTCACCAAAGTAAAACAATACCCATTGACATGGGAACAAATTATTCCACAACAGAATTATGGCATCTAATTCCTTCTCAGCAGTCACATAACTGATCTCAGCTCAAATCAAGACTCGGGGTGCATAGTTAACAAGTAAGTCTTTACCAACTTCACTCAAACTTAATATAATTCCTTCAACATAATAAGATGCCTCTGTAGTGTCAAACTTGTCACTAACTCTTTAAAACAAGATATATTGCTTGCATTTCTGTTAAAAATGCACGTCTATTCAATAACTAATCAGATTGAATTGCCCACAAACTACAGGTAAAATTCAATACTGATATCCAAAGGGTGACAAGAGGCAGTTGCAAGTCATATTCTCAGACTATGATGCATGGGGAAGACGCAGAGTGAAGTGTCAGAGACAGGTGAGCGATTAAAAGTCCCTGACAGGGAGAGTAGTAGAAGAGTGTAGTCGACCCAACTGGTTCGAAAGGATCCTTCAAACTCACTCCATACATACTAGTCTCTTCTCTGTCCATTTCAAAAGACAATTTTGCTCTGATCCTTGACAGAAATAGAGTATTCAGAAGTATAGTCGACCCAAAGGATTCAAAAGGGTCCTTCGAACTCACTCCATGAATACCACTCTATGTTCCATCCAATTCAAAGGACATTCTAGCTCTCAAAATTCACTGTCATTCTCCAACTCTCAATTCGATGCGTAAACCCTGCCTGTTCTGAAGAAATGGCTGCACTCACTTTATCTTTTTGTCTTTCATTCTAACCTTTACTGCTATATTTCTCACTTGACTCATCTATTTTTTACTCAAAATCAAAATTATCCCTTCCAAATTCTACAAGAGCCAAATTTAGTTTCCATGCAGGGAGAATCTTCTTGCATTACTTAATTTATTCGAATTTTAAAACCCATTCATTAAATGGAATCTCTTTCAGAAAGTGATTATGCAGGATGTCAATTATTTCCTCAAGTGATTGGCCTAAAACGTTGTTGGGAAAACCCCTTTGGCTGAGCCTATAATTCTATCAACTACGATATTCAGGAACAATAGCAGATCAAACGGATCAGCACATGAAAATATTATTTGATAACAAGCAGCAAATGCTGAAATTGGACTACTTTCTTTGAAAAAGGTAAGAATTAGCATTTCTAAATCTCACAATGGTTTGCATATCTGATAAAGGTTGCTACAAATCTGTTACTAGAACTTGACGTAAGCTACGTTCCATAATTTCTTTACGAAACTGTGACTCGACTTCTGCCGAAGTTTGAATTATTATTTGCTCTCATTCTGCAGGCATTGGCAAACGCAAGGCTACGTCAGAATAAAACGATCCCGGCAAGGAATTCCCAATAAGAGCCTCTTTAAGAATCTGAAGACCAGCTTCCGACGGATTCTGTATTAGAATTTGTAACGCAACCGCTGGTGTTATTTGCGGCGTTACTAACGGTGAATCTCGCAATCCAAATGGCGTTGATTCTCGAGGCATCGATTGAGGTGCATCCCTCAATGAATCCTGTGGCGGTACTTGCGACGAAGCATGCAGTGAAAGTGTGGGGGGTACGTCCTCCACCTCGAAACTCATTGAATTTAGAGACCTATTAGATCTACGCGGAGTTCTATTCCTAAGACGCTTAACGCTTCTGGATGATTTCGACATTCTGACTAAATTAATCGGAACCTTAGATCAACTTAACGCAATGGACAGCAACTAGAAAATTGTACAAGCCTGAGCAAATCTTTGATGATTACTGCGATCCGACGGATGGATGGACTTCCTTCGTCAGCGATGAATCAGATGCAGTCCTGCGATGTCCTCCAAGAAAATCGAGAAACTTGACGACGTCCAGGCCCAATATACCAGGTATTGTGGATGGTGCGCGTGAAATCAGGTTTAGTGTGCACGGACACTGATTTCACCCTTCTTCTGACATTCGTCCTCAGGCTCCAGGGAAACCGTGCAAAACCAGGAGCAGAGAGGTGCACTTTCGTCCACGATAAATGTTGAACCAGCTGATCCCAAACAGCTACAGTCCTCTGAACTGCAAAATCCAACAGCAATAGTCCTCTGAACTGCAAAATCCAACAGCAACAGTCCTCTGAACTGCAAAATCCAGCAGCAACAGTCCTCTGAACTGCAAAATCCTCTGCAACGGTCCTCTGAACTCCTCGGATCCAAAGTCAGCAACTCAGAATAAATCGGCTTCCAAGAGACAGCATCTCCAGGATCAGTCAATCGACGATGGACAGTCAACGGCAAGTCAAATTGATGATGAGTCTATTGAATCTACTTTAATGATTTTCACAAGTCCGAATTTTTCAAGAAGGCAAAGAAACTGAATAACTTTTTCACAGGAAACAACACTAGAATCAACACGACCTACGAGAGCCGGCACAACTCGGATTCAGCGAAGATGAAGCACACGAACAACGAGAGTCCACGATTTCCGAATTTACCGAAAATATCTCAAATAATCCGAGACTATCCCACCGCTGTCACCAAATTTTGTTGCGTGTTCACGGGTTCAAAAAGTCTAAAAAGTGGGTAAGTGTGCCCGTGGGGCGCTGAGCACCCTGCTCACGTAGGAGGGAAGTTTGAAAATGTACAGAGGAGTTTAAAATAAATGTACTGAAATTAGGTTTGGACATGAATTGAAATATATTGAATAAAGAAATCTAGGTTGCTGTCCAGAACAAAATCCTAAGCGCTTGACTGCCCGAAACCGAAGTGACGTCTAATTCCACAAGTCGGAATCGACGACGTCTAAGAAAGCTCCCTTCTCCAAGCGGGTGAGAAGGAGCCAATCCGGCGCTCGCTAGGGCCGACGCTGACCCTTACGCAGTCCTATTGGTGCCCTTCCGTGGGACTTACTCCTTCTCTACGATTTCGCAGGCGCGCGCAGCAAAAGGGCTCTCCCTCCACTCTAGGCCCTACTCCTGACCTAGGCTACGAGCGCTGGGCGCCAGCGAGAAATGGCGGCGAGGTGGGAATCGCCGAGCCGCGGAAAAACCCTGCTGGGCTCTTGACGGAGCGAGAGAGAAAAAAAGAGCGACGGCCTGTTTCCGGGAAAGAATAATTTATGGGAGGCAATTGACTGCATGTGTTCGAAAGTTTCGAGGAGTCTCGATACTTGAGTTTTTCTGAGCCATTGTATTAGGATTATCGAGGACTTTCTAAGAAGTTAAGACGTGACTTCTTAGCTATTGCCCATGTTTACTCCAGGCCTCGCTTCGCTGCTTTTTCTCTACAATAGCTCGACATCTGCGTGCTCGTTGTCGCATTCTTATTTATGAAATACTAAAGCGGAAATCCTACGTATTCGTACGATTCTTTATACATGCTGAGTTTTAAAATTAAACTATCTGCCGCCTATTAAAAATGTCGGCGTTATCGACTAGAGGCTAAATTCAGAGCGCGAGAGAGGTCGGGATACGCAACACAACAACACAACAACGCAACAGCACCACGCCGAAATGTCGCCTTTACGTTACCGATCTATGATCTGTAATCTGTGTAATACCCACACATTGGTTAAGCCGGCCATGCCATGGTTGGTTATGTGCCATAACGGTCATATGACATAGTCCGATTTTATTATTTTATTCCAGATTCCATGCTTTATTTAGTTAATAAAAGAGTATACTGTCCTTGTCCCAGTCCCTGTGATCTTGTCATTATTAAGAATAATGAAATGTTAAAAGTGTTAAGTGCGTAACTCAGAAGTCCCTATTTTGGAAAACGTGTGCTGATTACCAATAGTTAAAATTGTCAAGTGTGTAGCATATCAGTCTTTTAAGCAATATTAACAATTATTTACAATTTAAAGAAATGCTAGCTATTGGTAATCAGTACTTAGACTAATTTCAGCGCTTTAGGTTTGCACTCTTTCACTTAGCTACTTGACTATCAGGAATAATTTGTAAAGTGTTAAGTCAAATCATTTACAATTTCAATACATTCTAGCTATTAGGAATCTCTCTTTTGCTACTCTGAATCATTGTTTGACTTAACGCTTTATAATTATAATATATAAACCAAGCAAAATGCTCATACGCAGTCTAATTTAGTTGTATCTTAGCTATCAAGTTTATCGCTCAAGGAACACTTCAGCTAAAGAATAAAATGAATTAAGCAAGCAATAATTATCAATCATGTGTCATTTAGCGACATACTAGCTATTGGTAATCAGTAGTTGCTTAGTAAATTTCATTCCTGTAGATTGTGCGCTCCTTGAGCTACGCATTTGGCAGTCAAGGTACACCAATGTTAGAGTGTGTATGAGGGTATAGCTTGTCTAAGCTGTAACGTAAATGCATCCTAGCTATTGGGAATTAGTAAGCAGGCCCTAATTATTACCAATAGCTACCATGCTTCAAACTTCCACCAGACTAAAGTTAACATTTTAAATTATATTAGGCAAGGGGCAAACTGTAAATCTCATACTGTTTAACATTGGAATATTGAATTTGTCGAGTGCAAGCTATGTTATATAGGGAATTTGTATTCTCACACTCATCAGCTCAATTTCTTAGACCTCCTCTTATGTGCATGATTAAGTTATAAATACATTGTAACATTAAACTTACATTAGGACATAAATATGTACATAGAAAATGGTGTATATTTTAACATAAATGACACTTGACATTTTAATAAAATTATGCTTCTAAATTTTTTAATCAAACCATTGATAAATAATTATAAATTTTATTGTCTTTATTGTTAATAAACATTAACTAACAAAAAGACTTGAAATCCGTCCAAAAACATTAAAATGTCGAAAAATGCGCAAAGTAGCAGTTTGATTTCCCCACAAAATTGTACTATAAGAAAAAAGATAATAGACATCATACATACAAGAAAGCCAAGTCTTCATTCAAAGATACCTTGATTTAACTCGCATTAGCAATTAAGAATAAAAAAAAACTTGGCGTGTGCGGGCTTCATTCGTGGCACTTGCTCTGGTAATATTGCTAAAAAAACTTTTAAAGAAATGAAATTGTAGTTAACTCAGTGTTAGGTAAATCAGTTTCCCATTGTCTTTTTACCTCGCAATGAAGCGCGCACACGCCAAGTTTTTTTTATTGTTAATCGCTATCATTTATTGTAAATTGTTGACTAAAAAGAGAAAACAAGCTTGTGTTTAACTAAAAACTACCGCGATGTACGAACGAAAGGGTTGCAGCTATACGTGCTAAATAATAGTGGAAAGATTTTACACAGCTTTTCTACATAAAAATTTCTTATTTAGTCGACGATCAAGCGATCGATGTGTTGATTGGTTATGTGTCACATTGGTTGGTTATATCAGAGCATTTGTAATTCTGGGGTGGTTGATAATTTTGAAACTTATAATGTATGCTATATTAAGTTTCTATATTGTTATTTTTGATTGCTTGTACATGAGCATTATGTTTGCCTAGCTTTAAAAGAGCACTAAGAAATGATAATAATATTCTTGTGCTGTTTACGAATATGAAATGGCAGTGGGAAAACAGGAATCTTATCCGTAGCACATATTCTTTTTAGTATCGAAATTACCACTTACATAACTCACTTGACAAGATTTATACTATGAAATTGAACTGAATGAGGAAACAGCTTGTCTATCTGGTGAATCTCATCAAAGAAAGTTTCAGCGAAACATATAAGTTGTATTAAGTTAACAATGATTACTACCGTATGTAATTTAGGGGTATATAAGCGAATGATTACCAATCGTGTAACTATCTTTTCAATTATTTTTTAATTATTGCTGGTGCTTTAGCATTACTAACAGCTAGGGTAGGGTGCCTTTAATTATTAAACTCAATACATTTTAAGTTTTGCGTATATCCTCACTCTCTGTGACCCCAAAAATATCAAAATATGAAAAAGACAGCAAATAGTAGCCTAATTCTATGCAAAAGATAGCTTTCCTTGAATTAGATTTTCCAAAAAGATAGAGATATAATACAAGGAAGTCAAGTATTAATTCAATGATACCTTGATTTAACTTGCTGCTCTATTCTTAAAAAACATAGCATTGTTAATATTGTGAAAGAAGGAAAAAATCAAGGCCATTACATAGTAAAGACAGTATTAGGTTCAATGCACTTTGCCACTAGCTTTTTCACCTCGCATTGAAGTGGTACTCTCCAAGCCTTTTTTAACACTAGGGCTGCAAGTAAAATCAAGGTATCATTGTATAAATATTTGGCTTCCTTGTATTATAATATCTCTATCTTTTTGGAAAATCTAATACAAAGGAATTTATCTTTTACATAGGATTAAGCTAGTACTTGGCGTCTTCTTTACACTTTAATCTTTTTGGGATGATGTGACGCCTTTCTGGTAGTTTCTTCTTTTGGCATAAATATATATCAGTTCTATTTCTCATTACGAAACACGCATAACTTGAAATGTATTGAGTGTAAGAATTAAAGTTGCAATTATTCGTTCAATCGAACAGTTTTCAGTTTTACTTACCAAATTTAAAAGTCCCGCGAGGCTTCACGTGCACTAATTGGCTACGAGCTTAACGCAACACACACATGCACTACTGCGTTGGGAATTACGAAGCAAATACCTTGTATACTGCGCGAAGTGTGTGTGAGTGCCTTAAATAGCGACTGTGACTTTTCCCGAAGGCTTAAGACGTCCGAAAAAGATGGCTGAAAGGGGAGCCCATCTAACAGGCACAACGTTGATTAAACCATCGTTGTTCGAAATAATCGCACAAGAATCCTTGTCGGCGACCCTCGAACCGGCCACGAAAAAGCTATTTTCGGTAGGTTACGTTTATACATGTCCGGCTATTATCATTATCATTGAATGATATTCTGTCCTCGAAAAACTCTTTGTCGACTTAGAACTTCAATGGACAAAAAATCTACTCAATCCGTAACGTAAGTTACTTTGTTTCTGTTTATCGGAGATACGTGTTCCGCTGAGTTTTGTAGAAAGTAACAATAACCTTGCTTGCGTGTCAAGTTTGTCGAAATGTACAAACACGTGCACACAGACTGCAATGTGTTGTCAATTCAATTCCAATAGCCAGATGCGCAAGCATTTCCTACAAAAGTTAAAACTCAGATTTTTTATCTTCCTTACAAACAAGTTATTTAATATGAAATGTAGCTTTCGCACATTAAATATGCGCGTCCAGCAGTATGCTGCATTTTTATGTAGTAGAATAAACCAGTTTAAAGTACAGTGAACTTCACGTTTTCATACTAATTTGGGCATGCGCTGCTCGGATAAGAGCAGCTTTATATAACAGTATAGATAGGTTCATTTTAACACTTAAAAAAGAAACAACTGATATTCAGTGTATGAGTGTAGTCTGAAACAGAAAGAGCGAAACATTAAAAAATGGTTAGAACAAAAAACATGATTTGTTGTACTAACTGTGCTACTTTTATTATCATTTCTTATAATTTACTATATATTTACTATAATTCAGCAAACTACAATGTACCATCAAAAAATCATCTTGCCTTTCTTATTTCTTTAATTGCCATCACAAACGTTTGAAAGTTCAGTCGGAATCCCCCTGTACACATGTCCAAGTAGTTTACATTTGAACTCTCTCAAATTCTTTTGTTCGTCAGTTATTTTATTTGCTTTAGTAAAGATTTCTGTTGTGTAGTTTTGGTTAGTCGCTCATACATATATTAATCATAGCAATGAAAAATCCTGAACTCAAATATCACGCTAAAGATTTATCGCTGCTATATCGTTTTAGGTGCAACAGCTCTGTTGTGTCTAGTTGCATTAAATGTGTAGCACTTTGTAAAACTCATATTAAATATGTTCCAATAACTGAGCATTCACATAACACAGTGTTTAGCTGGCATAGATTTTGCATGGATTTGGAATAACAAAGGTTTTGGATGAGCGAGTATTTGGATAACGTAGATGTCGGATAAGAAAGGGTGTCATAGAGGATGAAGGGTAAAGAGATAACACAAGTTTTGGATTGTTCATTGTCTATTGTTGATTAATTGGAGGTGTGTGAATTCACATATGTTTGAGTCATTCCACTGTACACTTAAAGTACCATATCCTAGTATTGATTTTGAAAGTGTCAATGTTAGACCAAGCAAAACATTCTTTAATCTTCAATGTTTCGGTTCCTCTCGTGTTACTAGCAATAGCATATTTTTTCTTAGCTCACTACTCCTTATTTAGTTCTATTGACCTTCGCTTATGTTCAGTAATTCATTATTGAAAAATTTTACCTCAGTTTAGCATTAGACTGCAAAGGTCAATAGACTTTCTGTTCTTGCTTATTTTGTACTATGTTTGGCGAAATCAAAATGTTGTGTGCTAAGTTCTAGCTTTTCAACATCGTGATATACTTTAAGTTTGAGCCCGTTAACATTATTATGCTGCAGAAAGAATAATCGAAGAAGCGATAATTAAGTAACTCTTCAAGTTTCTTTTTACACTACTTGGGTTTAATCATATTGCATGCAAGGTTTGTAAACTAATATCACTTATGCCTCAATTCTTGCTCACATCAATTGCAGGGATATTAAAATTTTGTGATGATAATCCCTCGATAAAATATGAATATCTAGTTTTTTGTAGATGTTTAGTGTATGTATTTGTATGCACGTATGTATGTATCTATTTAGTTCCAGCTTTTCAGTCATGTCATGAACTTAGTTTCCAATTTGCTGTTCCTTATCACATTCATTTATATTCACTCACTTTCCTTATTCTTCTATCTCTCACATGCTTTGTCCATAAACTTCTTTCCTTCCTACCAACCGAATTATTTTTCTTGTCTTTCTTTATACATTAGTATTTAGGATTCATAGTATTATTTTAGCTGCGATGACAAATTATTTTGTAAATTAGCGAAGCAACAAGAGCTAGCTGCGTTTCTTTGCACCTTTTCGTTCGGAGAGGTGAAAGTCATTTACTTCTTTGATGTAACTTCTATGCAATTTGGAAATGATATAAATTATAAAAATTATAATTCAGCATAAATGTCTGAGCGATTTATGCTTTAAATTCTACCGTTTCTCTGCAATAATTGAAAAAAACTAATATAAAGCGAGAAAGTTTGAATGTGTTACTTGAAAGGAATCTCAGAAAGCACTCAACTGATTTGGATAATTCCTTCACCATTCGTATGGAAGTACATTTCCTTCAGGTGAATTTAGGCTAGATACGATTACGCTTAGTCCTGAGGAAACTGGGTAGTGCGCATGAATGCGCCACTAGAGGTATTAAAAGAGCTGTTTCAAGAACCAATGAATGAATTTTTATGTTGTTTTCTCTCTTGTATAGAGTTACGATTCAGGAAAACTATAGGTTATAAATCATTGCAATATAATAATTTATTTACCCAGCGCTTACCATTTAACATGTTTACAGGGATTTTGAACAAACTTTGCTCTACAGCACCTTTCTTACGCAGTTTTATTTACGCTGATACCCCTATTTTTACCGATTTCGAAAAGGAGGAGGTACTCAATTCGACCGTTTTTTTTTTTTTAAATTGTCCGGCTAGAACTCTGAGATGGGTGGACCGATCGGGATGAAACCTTACCTATCTTATAGAGGAAGTTCACAGTTTGGTCCCATTATAATTTTTTTCGAAATAGTTTAACGCTAACCATAGTTATTGCATAAAACCGAACTTCAGACTGTCTGGCAATAGCTTTGGGACGGGTTGATTGATCGGGATGAAACTTTTATTAGTTTATGGAGGAAGTATATTAGATAGGGTATACTTCGGCCGTTCAACTTGTACAGATTATGTATATAGTCCACTTAGTAGTGCAGACTGTGTATAGAGACCACGAGTATTTCGAGATTGCAGTCTCAGGGCTTCGTCATTTTTGTAATATTTTACTTATATTTGCGCCGCCTCCGAAAAGTTGCAGCATATTTAGGCTTAATGGGGTTGCCAAAGAAGGTTGCCAAAATCGCATATTATGACTGCAAATTTCTGTATCCATGGAAACAACAAGTTATTTTTTACTTTTCAGCGCATTTTTGGTGCTGCTTAGTTTTTACTTTTCAGTTTTTTGGGACTCTTAGTTTTTAGTTTTCAGCTTTTTACTCAAATTTTATAATCAATTTTTTATCTACATCTGCCAAAATTGCTTCTTGATTTCGTTTCCTAAAAAAGATATAGATAGATTAAAATTCGTAAAAAGATATATATACAAGAAAGGCGAGTTTTCATTCAATGATACCTCGATTTAACTCACATTAGCAATTAACAATAAAAAAAATTAATGTGTGGCGCGCTTTATTCGGGATACTTGGTCTGGTAATATTGCTAAAAACAACTTTTAAAGAAATTATATTGCGGTAAAGTTAGTGTTAGGTTTAAATTAGTTTCCCATTGCGTTTTTACTTCGAATGAAGCGCGCAGACGCCAAGTTTTTTTTATTGTTAATCGCTAAAGCGTGTTAAATCAAGGTATTCTTGAATGAAAACTTAACTTTCTTGTGTGATATCTATATCTTTTTTGTTATATCTCAATTTTGTGGGGGCTTCAAACTGCTCCTTGGCGCATTTTTTTACATTTTAATGGTTTTGGGCGGATTTCATGCCTTTTTGTTAGTTAATACTTTACAATAAAGACAATAAAATGTGGGGTGGTAATAACGGGGAAGTGTTCTGAAGATGGAAAGTAATACTTTATTTTAAGATATTTGTGAATAATCGCTCTCGACGCAGTTTCTGATTCTGATTTGTTGACCGTTGGTCTGCCGAAATCTTCCGCGTCGGGTCCAGGCCGGTCGGGTCCCTGGTTAATTGTCTTTATGCAATACCTGGATCATTTTCTCGACTCTGGAGAAAACCGTTTTCGATAGACAAAGGTCCAAGGTACATTCTAAAATACATTACAAATTGAGCAAGCGTTACCTTCGATATTTTATTTAAAAGTCAAAAGTTTATGCAAATTTCTTGCACTGATCAATTAATCTGCGAATCATTCAAAAAATATAATTGCATAGAGCGGCCTTTCCCAAGTAAAACAATATGTGAATCATATCGATACGACCAGTAGTTATTCCAGAAAAAATTCTCCCGCAATTGTCTACTATGGACCCGGCCGGTCGGCTTCCTGGTTAATTGTGTTTACCCGATACTTGGACCATTCTGTTTGATATTTAAAACTTACCCGCTTACTCGCTACTACATCCACCGATTTGGTGGATTTTGGGCCATGCTTAGTAAACTTCACTATCACAAATAGGGGAGTTTCCTTGTCATTGCCCCCAGTGCTGCAGACTAAAAGGTGAGTATTAAAATGACAAATTTTTATGAGCTTTGATCATTTTGATTCTGAATTGGTTACGTACGGCATTCGATTTACTCATAACTCATCTTTCTTTCTTTTACGCTCTTTCCTTCTCCAATGAAGCGAAATTCTCAATAGAATAGCAGCTTGAAATTAAAATTCAATTAAACAACGAGATCGATTTAATTTATATGCAGTCGAATGGTTAGCGATAAGGTTAGCGACAAACACTCGACAATCCACAGTAATGACACGAACTTGCCAGTGGTGGTGATCATCGTTTGGCTGTTAGTGTCTTGAAATCTGATCATATGCAGGTGCATCAGTTGGAATAAATCCTTTGGTCTATTTCATTACTTAATGTAATAAGGCTATTACGATGGTTTTAAATTCCCCGCCTCCTTTGAAATGAAGACATTCTCATTCCTTTGGTTATTATTTTTTTGTTACGGGTTGACATTTTTTGCGCAAGCAGCAGGCTTTGTCCTCACTTCTCACATATTTAATAATGTTTTGTATATTCCGTTGCAGTGTCAGAAGACCACAATAATCTTGAAATTGCGCAAAATAATACATAATGATCGTAGCGTTCTTTGTCCAGAATTTGTTTGAAAACGATAATTCCTAAATACAATAAAATTAACTAACAAAAAGATATGAAATCCGCCCGAAAACATCACAATGTAAAAAAATAAAAATGAGTATTTGAGATGTCTTATTTGACGTTTTTTTATGATATCTGTAAGATGTTTTTTTTCGTGTAAGAAGTCAGTTTTAGGACGCCTAATAGACGTCTGTTTTATGAAGTCTTTGAGAAGTCTTTACCGTCCAATAACATTAAAATATAAAAAATGCGCCAAGTAGTTTGATTCTCCCACAAAATTGAGATATGACAAAAAAGATATAGATATCATACAAGAAAGTTAAGTTTTCATTCAAAGATATCTCAATTTAAGGTACCACATACAAGTGAAATACTAGAAAACGGTACAAAAATGCGATTTTTTCTCTCTTAGAAATCAATTTTTGTCGGGAAAAGTATTATTCACATATGAAAGTACATATTGTAAACTACATATCCTGTACATTTTTTTACAATCCTTGCAGTAGCTAGCGTGCCACAGCAACTTTCGTAAAGTTATAATAAATGAAACATGGCTGCGGTAACCAGTGTAGCTCCACCATTTTTCATCTGAAACGAATAAACAAATGCTTTTTATTTAGTAGAAAGATAACCGTACTGCACTACGGAGGCAGATCTTTTAAGTTTCATTTTGTGCGGAACATATCGCTATTTATAGTCATCACATCGATTTTTTCTATAAAATTGAGCACTTTATATAGAAACAAAAACAACTGAGATAGGTATGCAAAAAACGCTACGTAGTGCAGTAGATAACCCTATTAAGAAGATCTGATTAAATTTTCAGCTTGATCCGTTCAATGATAAATCAGTTATGCTGGTTACCGATCGTAGAAACAGTGTTTCGAGAAAAACGTGTTTGAAGTTTTGGGCATGTTTAGAAAATATCTTTCGTATCTTTTTACGCCATACATCAGAGAGTTTCAAAATTCGTTATACTTACACAAAATCGTCAATTCCTGCGCCATATGATGTACTTGCAACGGAACCTGATTGCTCTGATACAGTGTTTCGTGCCCTTCTAGCGGTTCGTGCCTCCTTAGTCGCCATCATAGTTGCCCGTTCTGCAGAAACCAATCGTTGTGCATCTGCGGCAGATGCCCATATATGAGCATTTCTGCCTGAAGGAATGCCCATTTCTTGCATAATCTTCAAATATGCTATCGCTCCTTTATTGAAGACGTACGCAGCAATATTCGTTGCGATTCGCACTACACCCGCACCACTATATAATTCCTTTGGGCAAATTTTCCAAATAATGTGGTTCAAACTCTCATTATTATTTTGCGTATATCCCCCCACGCAACGTTCCAATAAATTTGCTTGTGAAAGATCCTCGTATATTGGTCGAATCGCATGTAGGACTTCAGAGTGCAGAGGTTTGTAATTATGGGTATAATAATCAAGTCCGTTCGCTGCCTTCGCTCTGTGCCACGAGCACCAAGAATTGCATCCTACAGGACAACTTTCGTGTTGTGGATTTGAATCCGTTGAGGAATAATGATGCAACGTAGCCCAAATGGCCGTTCTCATATTCTCCGTCGAATCACAGTTTCTGCGTATAGCTAAACCGTAGTATTTCGTTAGATTGTCAATTAATTTGCCCGTTAACTTCCCACGACCTCCAAATTTTTTACTCTTTACAACTTTCCGCAATCTCGTGCCCGGCCATACGTTTTTGCACATGCCCTATGCATTCTTTTTTTATTACATGCAACGTTTCTTCATACGGTTTTGATTCCACTATTCCTTTGTCTTAGAGTTTCCGTCCCCAATATAATTTTCGTACATCACACCATACCGCTCCAGAGATCGAGCAAACATTTCTTTGGCTGAATCAACTTCCATCTGTCCAGCTGATCCTTCGTGGTTTACCTTGCAGGTTGCTTGGTGATCTGCTTCCCATTCCTCATATTCGACCGTGTGTGTTTTATTCTTCCAATATTCACAAGATTTGCAGTACGAAGATTTCACAATTATATCTATCACTTTATTAGTGAAGTCGCCAATTAGTGTAGTGACACCAAATATTGAAGAAAATCGTCGTTTCTTCCACGTTCCATCGCCAGAAATTGTAAGTTTTGTGCCGTCGCCACCATCCTCCACAGTGGCACACTTTTCTTCCTCAACAGCTTTCTTCAGAAATAGTTGGCATAGGATAGAAGAAGCGCGTTGCATCTGCCTTACGATGTTATCATATGAGCTCTGCACAACTGGTGAAGGTAAATCCATTAGACCACAAAACTTTTTGGCACCGGCTAAACCTATTCCTATTAGTCGAAAAGCATATATGAACCGTCGGTTTATTTCGAATGCATTTCCGACAAACGGGCACGAAGGAATTAGTATAGGCTCACACTTTGAGCACATCATTCTTATTTTGAAACCAAGTCCTCGGGTTCCTTCACAATTGAACTCTATTTCACTGCCACAGTTCTTGCATTTCACATAATCAGAAATAGTCACGAAAACGGTGTAAAAATTTAAAATTTGATTGCCAATTGTCTGATCTTCATATACATCACAGGAGCTTTTTATTTTTTTGGCCGATGTACTGGTACTTGCGCTCGGATTTCTTGGGTCTGCAGAATCTCTGCTTCCGGATGTTGGACGTTTTCTCTTCCTCGGTCTACCTTTTCTAGGACCGCCAGCGACTAATGATTATCTAGAACCTTTATGCTGATTCATTCTCGAGCGGCCGATGAAAACACAAATACGTATCGATAAGAGCTCTCGATGGAAAAGGAAATGCGTGCCTTCCTTGGCCGAGGATACTGAAACTTTGCTCGGTATAAATGGTGTGAACTTGCACTAGACGAGAGGAGTGCCTCCTCTCCCATGCCTATGAGTTTTTTGAAAGTTTCCTCATACCAACACTCATGCGAACAAAAAGAACGAAGCCTATCATGACAAAACAGAAATACATTAAATCAATGCAATGCGGGTTAACAGGAAATGCAATCCCAGGGAACCGCAAAACAAACATCAAATCAGATACAATAAAAAAAAACGAGAGGAGTGTAATTAGACACTCAGTAAAAAAAGACGGAATAATCGTAAACTTCAAAGTAGGAATATTTGATCTGTTCGCTCAATGCTTGCTGTCACGTCTGATCTTAGATCTACGAAAACGGAAAAAGGAAAACTCGGGATTCTTTCTTGCAACGCCCTTCAAGTGGAGGTAATGAAGGAAACTCCTTCAAAATGAGGAAGAAGGGTGAGAAAAAGGCGAAGGAGGGAAAAGAGGCGGTCGCAAAACTAGTGGTGGAGGAGTTGGTAGAGGCGGCGAAAAGGCACAAGAAACTTTGGTGACATCGGAAAGGTGGGGGGCGGAATTCCCTGGTCAAAGGGTGAGGACCTGGGGGCCTCGCTGCGCGCCTACCTGCGTCAACGAATCTTACCCGAGTGCGCTTCGGAGAAAAGAGTAATTATGCGGGGTACGGAGTTCCCGTTGAAACGCATCTGCAGACCAGATGAGGTGGATGACAAAATTTACAACGTCTTATGGGTAGAGAATACTGAAAGGAAAAGGCAATAGGAAGAAGTGAAGTGCTCGCGAAATAACAAAAGAAATAAACAGATAATTGAAACGGGCCCAGGTGAACCACACCAAGTCTGCCCGAGGCAGTCGACCGATCGGTTCCCTGGTCGGTACCCGCCACGGCTTTGCATAGCATGTTTGCGACTGCATCAGCAGTTACCGACATCGGTTTTGCATATTCAGTAGTCCCTAACCGAAAAGGTCGCTAACCGTTAACCTAACTGCGGAGCGCGACACGGAGCACAACATCCAGCCTCATAACTTTACAATTCTATATCTCTGTCAAATTTAGGAATAATTGACTGAAATTTTCAGAGAATGTAGTTCAAATGTAGAACTATCAACACAATTTTTTTTGAAAATTTGTTTCTTTTGACCCATTTACTTGTATGTGGTACCTTAATTCGCATTAGCAATTAACAAAAAATTAACAAAAAAATAGCGATTACCAATAAAAAAAACTTGAACTAAGAAATCATTGAAAAACTAATCTTTAAAAGTTTTTTTTTAGGAATATTGCCAGAGTAAGTACCTCGAATGAAGCGATCACCAGCCAAGTTTTTTTTATTGTTAATCGCTAATTTATTGTTAATTTATTGTTTTTTGCGAATCCGAGTTAAACCGAGGTATCTTCGAATGAAAATTTGGCTTTCTTGTATGATATTTATATCTTTTTTGTTATATCTCAATTTTGTGGGGGAATCAAACTGCTACTTGGCACATTTTTTTTTATATATTTAATGTTTTTGGGCGGATTTCATGCCTTTTTGTAAGGTACTGCTTGACAATAAAAACAATAAAGCTTTTGATTATTTATCAATAGGTTAATTATAAAATTTGAAAGTATAGTAGGAATAGGATGCTGGCTGAGTCTCGCTGTGCGAGCTCGGGTATTCATCTTCGTTTTATGGAATAGGTTGGGAATGAACAAAGTTTTCTTTCGGCTAAACAATGAAAGACCAGGGTTTATTGGAAAGGAATATGCACAGATTACAAATTGGACAACATGTTTAAGGAGTGTGTGATTGGACTCGGTTATAGGACATTGGGTCTTACTTAATGTCGCCGTGTCTCGATATAAAACAATCATGACAGACCTTAGCAATGACTCGGCTCCTTTAAATAACGTTCGGGCGTCCGGCTTTCTCAGCCGTACTCTCCCCATGGTAAGGTATCGCGAAAGATTCTACATGCCCTGGGAGTCCGGGTCACTCTCTGTACCCTCCTTTCTAAGAAGCGATCGGCTTTTGCAGCCGTTCTCTCTGTTCCACGAAGCGTCCGGAAACTAGCCCTCGTACTCTCCTGTGTTATGCCCATTCTCTCAGGCGGCCGTGGCTTCTTACCTCGTCCTCTCCTGTGAGAATGCAGCAGAAATGGGACGTGCGTGTCTGCGATCGCGATTTTATTTGGAGCCGTTGCTAAATGGGCCGAGTCGCCGCCACCGCAATCAACAACGCGGTTTCTATGCAGGTGGCCGCTCGTATCGAAGTTCGATGCTCGGAGCCGCATTGGGTTCCGCAGGGTGAACGTGTAGCTGTGGGGGGCTGTCGGGAGCCTTCGTATTTCTTTAAAATGAATTTGCGGAGCAGATTTTGGGGCGCGTTACAAAAGTATAGTTTTATTAAAATGTCAAGTGTCATTTATGTTAAAATATGTACCATCTCCTTTGCGTATATTTATGTTATAATGGTATTTTAATGTTACAACGTATTTACAACTTAAACATGCATATAGGAGGAGATGTAAGAAATTGAGCTGAGTCTGTGAATATAGATTCCCTACATAATATAGTTTGCACTTCACAAATTCAATATTCTAAAGTCAAACATTATGGCGTTTACAGCTTGCCTAATATAATTTAAAATTAAAATTGTAACTTTGGCCTGTGAAATTAGTTTAAGCAAGTTCTGATTATCGATAGCCAGTATCTCCCTACCTGACATATAATTGGTAATTATCGCTTGCTCACTCTCTTAGCTGTTCGAACGAGCAGCAAGCAATATTAATAAAATATATATTACTAATAATAATGTTGAAATTCAAAATTATCCATTGTATAGTACAAACATCATTTAAGTCAGAAACATGAAATTTGCTAAGAAAACATTGGCTGCCAATAGCTAGCACGCCCTTATATTCCAACTAATCAGGCCCAATGCTCTATTGTATAAGGTACATCAGATGCACAATTTCTTACCTCATTCGTTCTAATTTTAAAATATAAGACATACCAAGAGTGCACCATAGCACACCACCTGAGCAGAAGATATGAAATTTCCTGACTAATAAATGCTTCAATGCTTCCTAAGATACTATCAGGAAAATGAGATATTATTCTCGAGTCTCGCTAATGCTCGGGACAGCCTCGAGAATAATAATGAGAATTTATGAGATTTATAATAATTCTACTTTACGCTAGCTTTAACGGGGGTTGTACTTTCCGTTATTTCAAAGGCGTTAGGTTTCGATACTAATTTTCCCGATACTTCGGCCCGGGAGACTCGAAGACGGCCAGCCCTCAGTTTCACAATAATGGGCGCCAGGCATCGAAAATGCCACACAACATCCGTAATTCGCAAAAGGGCAGGCTACGAGGAATCTCCCGAGACGGCGTAACGTGCCTTTTGGCTAGCTCAGACAAACAAAGGGAGAGCACGTGGGTTCGACACGAATGAACAGTGGCCAGGATTGAACTAGAAAACTGATTTATTTCGACAATGCAAAGCGATAACAAGGTCCATCGCTCGAGGTGTTCACTAGCAACCTCGGGCGAAGCACGTGGCCGCGAGTTAGAAGAAAGTCGAGTTCACAGTCCGATGTTAGCTAATTCGACGCGGTTGTTCGGCGTTAAGGCGGTTGATGAATTCGCGGTCGTCTGAATTCTACGCAAAGCTACACGTTGACTCTTGGCTGACTTCGTCAGCCCGCAGGATTCTACGCGCTCTTCCCTAACGTTCGCCTAGCCGCCTTTGTCCCCCGAAATCGATCGCTATTGGTCGCCGGATCCTACTGCGCGCTCAGGGCTCGCTAAGCCCTCGGACGAACAACGCCAGGGCCGTAGGCCCCACAGTGCGCCCACCCCGCTCCGTCGAGACGACAAACGGTCAGCCTCCCACGTTGCTGGGTGCCTCGGGGTCGCCTGCCTCACCACCCAGTTTCCTCCCACGTTGACCAGTTGTCGTCGGAAACTTTCGGAGACTGCTGACCCCTTAATGTTCATCCTGGTCGGGCCGAATTCCTTTGGGCTGGCAGAGTTGGTGACTTCGGGTGCTGTGGGTAGTTGGTCGTCCCTGGTTGCTGCTCCCTAATTGGCTTAGGCGAAGTTGATCGGCGTTAGTCGAGATTCTCGCTCTTCTGAGGCTCTTTATTGGAGACGCTAGTTTACTATTTTCTCGGCGCTAGATTTGAGCGAGAGGGTTGCTTTTGTGACGTACGACAAACGTAACGTCACAATACATAAGATAGAGAAGCTGTTTCCTTACTCGGTTCAATGTCAAAGTATGGAAATTGTCAAATACGTAATATAACAACCACTTAAGCTAAAGACTTACAATTTTCTAAGTAAATTTTGGCTGCCAATAGATAGCATGCTCTTGAATTCCAACTGACCAGGCTCAATGCTTTAAAAGGTACATTAGATAAACAAATTGTTTCCTCACCCGATTGAATTTAATCTGAAAATTGTTCAGTGCATGGCACAACAATCACTTAAGCATTTTACCTCTTTAGCCGAAGCGTTCCTTGAGCAACAAACTTGAGGGTCAAGATACAATTACACTAAATTAGACTGCGTATGGGCATACAGGTTGGTTAGTATTATAACTGTAGAGCGTTAAATCAAACACTGATTCAAATTAGCAAAAGAGAGATTCCAAATGGCTAGAATGTATTGACATTGTAAATGATTTGACTTAACAAGGACAGTATGCTCTTTTATTAACTAAATGAAGCACGGAATCTGAACTAAAATAATAACACATCGGACTGTGTCACATAACCAGCCATGGCATAACCGGCTTAACCAATGTCTCGATGGCGTGTAAACGCAACATAGCCATATTATTTCCGAAGCCCACAGCATTTAGGACTGCTGCCATCACGTGTAAAAAAAGTGAAAGTTTCATTTTTAGGAATTGTTAATGAATCCCATAAACACTTCTTAATCCGCCTTGCCTTTACTACGAGAAAAATAAGCCGGAGAAATTCATATCTCCTGAACGACTGAACCGATTCGCTTGATTCGTGTCTCATTGGATCCAGAAGAATCAGCAATGAAATACAAAATTCAGAAATAAATCTTTGGAGTTGTAACTTTTTCATAAATCGAGGAGAAAGTTTTATAGCAGACGACAATCGCTACACTTCCGGATAAGTATCCTCGGCAGCCGCGCCCCATACTATACAGGGTGTCCCAAAAATGTTGGATAATATTATAGCCATCTTGTTCGGGAGGGGGCGGTGATGCTGATGCCGTTTGTAAAAATTTGCATTAGGCCTCCAATTCCGAGTTATGCAACAACAAAGTTAGGTAACGCCCTCGAGCTCTTGGCAAATCCTGGTCAGTTATCCCTTGCTCCTAGAAAAAGGGAGGTGACGGAAAACATCTTGCCGGTGGCCTGTGAAAATCGCGATGGAGGACCGGCGGGTCAGGAGTCCCTTGCATGTGCCGTTTTGAAGACCGAACACAGCAAGGTACGGCATTGCCCGACGGACACACTTTGCCTTTCTTCTTGCTTTCCCTCTGTTTTTGATATACGCTTGCGATAACTGATATCTCTGATTAGTTGTTTCGCGACTCCCGACTAAATCAGATTGAATCCGTCCAAATCCAGTGAAGCAAATTTATTAGGGGCCTATGATATTTTTTTCTCTAAAGTATCGAAGTGGCGCCGTGACAAAACATTGGAGCTGTAACCGTGATGATCCGAGTTCGATTCCTCGGTGCCGCGGTTATTTTTTTTGGTTTTCTTGTTTTGTCTTGATCCATGTTTAATACCTAATAGTGGAAATACTTTTTCTTTTACAGTTTTACGCCTTTTCTCCGAAATTTTCATTTTGCTTGCGATAAGCAAGATCCCTGATTAGTCGTTTCGCGACACCCGAATAAATTGGAATAAATTTTAACTTTTTTAACCATGATTGAGCAAACTTTATTGAAGTTGGATTGCCTTGTTAAATTATGTTAAGCATCAATTACTCGCGGTACACATTTCTCGATATGCTACGAAATGTAGTCAGTAGTTTAAAGCGATATGTTGTGCGACGACTGGGTTGGCCGGAGCGAACCCGATTGTAGTCTAGCACGTTATTGTTATTTTGGGTTTTCTTCACTTAAGGATTAGTATCCAGTCCAGGGTTGTGCGGAAGACGTGTAAGTTTATTTCATACGGAATCTGCAATCTTGCCTAAATTACAAGAATAACTGGATCGAGTTAGTTCTAGCGGGTGCTCTCCGTGCACAATTCGATAAATTTATTCGAACTTAGTCAAAGAAATGAGGATGGACATTATTCAACGCTGGCGCATTCTCTGAAAATCAGAAAGCAAGAGGATAGGCCACGAAGGATAAAAATGAAGTATTACCATTGACTGGGTATTCAACATAAGGCAAAGAACTGTAAATGAAAAACTATCACCACTGTTGAGTATTCAACATGGATCAAGACAGAACAAGAAAACCAACAAAAAAAACCGCGATGCCGAGGAGTCGAACTCGGATCATCACGGTCACAGCTCCAATGTTTTGTCACGGCGCCACTTCGATACTTTCAAGAAAAAAGTATCATAGGCCCCTGATAAATTTGCTTCACTGGATTTGGACGGATTCAATCTGATTTAGTCGGGAGTCGCGAAACAACTAATCAGGGATATCAGTTATTGCAAGCGTGTATTAAGAAAGAGGGAAAGCAAGAAGAAAGGCAAAGTGTGTCCGTCGGGCGACGCCGTACTGTGGCATGCTCGGTCTTCAAAACGGCACATGCAAGGGACTGCTAACCGCTCGGTTTCCTAGGAACCGAGCGGTTGAGCACCCGCCGGTCCTCCATAGTAATTATCGCAGGCCGACCGGCAAGATGTTTTCCGTCACCTCCCTTTTTCTAGGAGCAAGGGATAACCGGCCAGGACGTACCAAGAGTTCGGTGGGCGTTACCTAACTTTGTTGTTGAATAACTCGGAATTGGAGGCCTAACGCAAATTTTTAAAAACGGCAATATGGCTATAATACCATCCAACATTTTTGGGACACCCTGTATTGTGTTTTGGCAAGTATACAGTAAAGTACTGAACAGGTATGTCCATTTTGAATGTACGTACCCTGAGTGCCAAATCTAACATCCACGCGCCAGTCAAGCGTGGTGCGCACTGCCGACAGATTGACCGGCTCCGCTCGGCAATAATAATTTATAACTCGGTCCCCAAGTCGTGTTCCCGGAAACCCTTTGGAGGGTAGTTCCAAGAGACTTACAGCAATGGTTAGCATTTTTTTTCAAAATCGAAGATACCCATTGGAAATGGCAAGCATTTGTTATAAACTTTTATTATTAACATTTGTTTCAAACAAGTATTTCTCAATGGAATATTTTTTTTATCAATCTTCAATTCCTTACCTTCCTTGTGGCGTTTGAACGACATGGCTATCTCTAATATTTACCTACATATAAATCATTGAAAAAAATTGACCCAAAACTTTGAGTCCGTGTAACTAAAAAAAATTGAGTTAGCGAGCAACGGGTTTTTGCATTTGAATCGGCTCTTTGCGAACTATACATACAGAAAATTTGATCAAAATCATCGAACATGTGTGAATAAACTTCGACAGTTGACGCGGAATGACCCTTTAGTTTATTCGTATATCACATGCTAGTGAACGTCCGTATACTTAGGCCGCATGGCTAAGAAGAAAGATTGTACAGGTGAGAAGTAGCTTCGTTCGCACCTTAATCTGTATATGAGTGAAGAAATAAAGTGTGTATCCTATTGCTTGGATACTGTCGCCCCGCAGGGGGTATCGTAGGTTGAAAGCCTGGATGTGAGGGCGCTTCCTACGATGCTTTGGTGTGTAGCATCACCACGTACCACGAGCCGTTGTAGGTATACCAGTCAGCCTGGCTATCGGGCCTTAACTGGGAGCGGTAACGTACAAGCTTTCACGCTTACGGCCGCGAACGGTCGGTACCAGTCGATCGCGAATGCTGGTACCACGGGCTCGGGCTGTGCTCGACACGGGTAGGACCATCGAGGTGGCAGTGATTAACTCCGTATGCTGGAGTAGGGACGTGGCTTGCTGGGTTTCGGCGTGTGAGTTGCGTACCACCAACTTGAGTGCCAGTCTTCTATAACTGGTAGAGTGTTGGATAGTTGCTCGGTCTTACCATTGGCTGAACGTTTGGGCCTACATCCATCAATGAGGAGGCTCATTTCTCTAACGCGGGCTATTCGAGTCGATTAATGATCGCTATCTCCAACACTCCCTCTCATTTAATTGGCTCGTTTTAGTCCAACCTCCTTTGTTAACTTAATATGCTTACATTTCGACAATGGTTTCGTTAGTACATCTGCGATCATGTCTGATCGCACATGGTACAACTCTACCAATCTTGAGTTTGCTGCTTCCTTCACGAAGTGATTCCTTATGTCTATATGTTTCGTACGTGAGTATGCCATTTGATTGTTGGCTCAAATCAACGCGGATTGATTATCGTTTGCTAGAGCTATTGTTGGGTTTATTCTCATTAATTCTGACATTAAATTCCTCAGGTATTTGACTTCCTTGCATGCCTCGGATATGGCTATGTACTCTACCTCTGAAGTAGATAATGCCACTAATTTTTCTTGTTTGCTCTGCCAGCTGATCGCTGCATTACTGAGCAGGAAAACGAATTCCGTCTGGGATTTTTTATCACCTTCGTCGCCGGCAAAGTCCTCGTCCACATATCCTTTTACATGCTCATTATTTACAGTATATTCGAGATTATAATCTATCGTATATTTGAAGTATCTTATAATTCTTTTGGCCGTTTGCCAATGTTCTTCATTGTGACAGTTATTGAATTTGCTTAAATTAGCTACAGCGTATGCAATGTTAGGTCTCGTGCATACCGCTAAATAGTTTAGACAACCTATTAGCTGCTGGAATGGTTTGTCATCGGTCGTGAAAGCTTTCTCCAGCTTGGTTCCTATACTGCACGGAGTGCTTACCGGATTACATTCGTTCATGTTAAATTTCTTTAAAGTATCTTCAATCTAACCGGACTGATGTAATGTTGTCTTTCTAGAATCTCTCTTAATTCTAATTCCTAATACTAGTTTGGCTTCGCCTAAATCCCTGGCTTTGAATTTGGATTTTATATGATCCTTTAATTTTGTTTCTAATTTTTCGTTATTGCCGAATATAAGTATGTTATCTATATATATATATCGCAATTATCGCTTTCACTTTGCTTTTAGATCTAACGTATATACATGGTGATGACTCGAGTTGCCTTAATCCTAATTCTGTTATTGTGTTGTGTATTTTATCATAGCACGCCTTAGATGCCTGTTTCAGACCATACAGTACCTTGCGTAGTAGACATACTTTGCTCGAGTCCCTATGATATCATTCGAACTGCTCCATGTATACTTTTTCTTTCAGATCGCCATTCTGGAACGCTGTTTCTACGTCTAAACGTCTAAAACGGGAGAGAACGTTTCTTCAAAATGAATGCTTTGGGTTTGCGAACACCGCTTGGCTACTAAACGTGCTTTGAATTTGGGTGTCTTACCATTTTCATTAGTTTTTACCTTGTATAGCCATTTTGATTTAATAACCTTTTGATTGTGTGGTCTAGGGACTAGTTTCCACACCTTCTTTTCTGTAGGGCTAGAATTGCTGAATCCATTGTATGCTTCTACCCGTCAGGAAGTTGTCCGATAGTGCCTGTTGCACGGTTTCGGGTTGATTCATGCTTGCTATAAACGTTGCATGCCTCTGCATATCGAGGAAGATCCTTGACTTCCTCCCTCTTAATGGATACTATTTTTCTTGTACCAGCACCTGTTCTGGTGCTGGTTCAACGTCTGTGAATACTTCTTCCTCTTCAGATTCGACGTCCTCCTCTCTAGTTTCTCGATTTAATACATCTTGGGTTTCTAGCTCTCCCTCTGAGTCAGTACTCTCTTCTGATTGAGTATTCTCTTGTGATCCACCTGATTCCATTGGTTCAAGATTTGCGAAGTTTACTGGACCCTTTTCTATTTCATAGCTTCTTAATCTCCTGGCTTCAATTTGCGCCTTTTTTTATTATCGTTCGTTATGTGGCTCTCCACGAATATTACGCCTCTTCATTTGACCATTTTTCTGGGATTTGTTGGGTCTGCCAGCTTGTATCCCTTTCAGTTTTGGCAATATCCTACAAATATGTTCATTTTGTTTTTTGGGTCAAGTTTCTTTCTTTCGTGCTTTGGTACATATACGAATGCTATGCAACAGAAAACTCTCAAGTTTTTAAGGTTTGGTTTTGACTTGTACCAAGCTTCGTTCGGGTTCATGTTTTTAGTGCCTTACTGCCTCTTCCTAAACTCTTTTCTGGAGTTTGCTTTCATTGAGTGAGCATCGAACTTTTTCTATTATGGTCCTATTAGCTCTTTCGGCTACGCCATTCTGTTGTGGAGAATAAGGAATGATTGTTTCGTGATTTATTCCTGTTTGTTTAAATAACAGTTGCATATTCCTATTGATGAATTCTCCTCCGTTGCCAGTCCTTTGTCTTTTTATTTTCCGACCTGTCTCAAACTCCACTTTGTTGTTAAATTCCTTAAACGCTTCAATGACTTGCGATTTTGTCTTTAGGAAGTAGCCGAATGTCATAGATGTACAATCATCTATAATTAGAAACCTGTATTTTCCATCAAACCAGCTTAGCAGCTGGCAGTTTTGACTTTATTGTCGCTTCTCTCGTGGAGGGTGCTTTCGAATGTTCCCCTTCAATGTAGATGGCGCAAGGCTTTCTTGTGCTTACTTCGTAGTCTATCCCCTCCGCCATTTTGTCTTTCAGCAGCCTCATGCTTTTATCGTTTAAGTGAGCTAAGGGTTTGTGCCAAATACTTTGGTGATCCAATGTGTTGCGGTTTACCTCTGTGAATGTACACGAAGATCCTATTTTGCTCTGTAACTCGTATAGTTCATCCACGTTGATTGTAGCCGCGATCGGTCTCGTTATGTCGTTATTGAGGAACACGTTGCATTTCTTTTCCTCAAATATGACTGTATATCTCTTTTTCATGAGTGCTGCTACAGAGAATAAATTGGCCTTAAGACTAAGTACTAATACAACATTCGGATACTATCCAATTGGTTAATTGTTTATTGGTGCATTGGCGCATGCTCACCATCAACCGATAACTAATCAAAAGAAAACTGCCACGTCACAACTCCCTCCCTCCCGCGACGAGACCGGAGGTCCTTGTGCAAGAATGCCCGTGCGTGGGACAGGTTAGCACAAGCGAAGACTTAAATACTAGGAACAATAAGTATTTAATATAAAGGAAGAGTCCAGTACACACAAAGAAGACCAAAAAAAACGATAGACACCAACGTGAACAAAGAGTAAAGGGTTTTAAAGGGGCGCTAGTCTAGTAGGGGCGTCCCCTTGGGTAGCGATAGCCATGGTAGGGAGAATAATCCGCAGGCGTTAAGGTGACGTTCCTCGGAACTCGTCCCACTCCTAGGACATAAGGGCCGGCGCACAGTGGCGAAAATCGCTAAAAACCTGGCAAAAAGTCGAATATTTGACCTATCAGATTTTTATAAGCCAACATAGTATGACTTCTTGGATTGTTAGATCACCTATTAATGCATGTTTTAATTCATTTACTTGTATTTTAAACCTTGTTCCATGAAATCGAACTTCAAGAATAATTACATCTCTTTCATACGTTAAAGAATTACTATATTCTTTATCGCACAAGATTATGGCCTAACATGCAGTTTAAGTATTATTATCAGTTTGAATACTTAGAATAGGGATCAAAGAACAGAAAAATATCAAAAACTTCCAACTTTGAGGAAGCTAAAGTGAAAATCTGTAATGATGAATGTTTGAAAATAAAATTTATCTATATCTTAAACTTAATTAATGAAAATAACTCTTGCCCTGCGGTGCCCTGTCATGGGAGTTGCAGTATCCGATGGGGAATGCAACGCCGAGAAACTGAAATAAAAAATTGTTTATGCTAGTAAACACCGAAAGAGACGACACTTTCAATTTGGAAAGTAATAACAATTTTAAGTAATCAGGACTTGGGTTCACTCTAACTCAATTTTATGAATTTAATCTGTAATTTTCATCAAGATCCGCCATATAATCAATGAAAAAAGTGATCCGTTCGGTATGAAAAAATTTGTTTTCAAAAGAAAACTTCTTTCTAAAAAGAAATTCATTTTCTTGAAGAAAAGTGTTCTACTTGAGAAAAAATAAATTTCCTTAGAAGTGGCAGTCTTCTTTTTTAAGTAAATGTATTCTAAAAATACTGAGTGTCTTTTTTAATGACTTCTTTCTCGTTTTCTGTATTACATCTTTAGATTGACCGATGTATGTGGTTAATTTTTAGTTGACCGAGTGGATAAGTCTAAAAATATCTATAAATAATCTATATACAAGTAGTTTTGTATACTAAATGTCGAGTTCCACATTAACAATGTGTTACTAGCCAGGCTTCGCGAGTCCTAAATATGCTCTGAGATCGTGCAAAGGGCCATTTCACCTTTGCCAGACTCGAGTCTTCTAGTTCCCAATCGGCCCTATATCAATCCTCGGATCGTGCTAAGGGCTATTTCACCTTAACCAGACTCAAGACTGGACCTTGTTAATTAAAAGAATGGCTAGTTACTTTCAGTAGCTCAGAACAGGTCTTGGGATCGTGCTAAGGGCTACTTCACCTTAACCAGACTCAATCCTGCTCATTGATCATGAAAGAATGCCCTAGGCTAAAGTTAAACCTTACTATTGCTCGCCGGATACACCTTGAGCGGCAAAAGTGTATCCTCGTGGGATCTTTTATTATTCTTTTCCTTATATGTGCTTATTTAAATCAAGGATGACTGAACCGGAATTTCCAATAAAGAAGCAATTACTTTCTTAATAAAAACTAAAACAATGTTCAATATATTCTGAATGAAAATACAATACAAAAATATATAATGAGAGTTTCAGCGGAAGTGAAATGTTGTTACAATTTGGATTAAGCTTAAAATGAAATCGTGTTACGTTACGATATTGAACGGGGGAGAAACTGACGAAAGAACTGTGACTTGCCTAACGATCGCGATATGACACGATGTACGTACGGTAATATTGACTGGTTTCGAAGGAGACTAATGCTCGATCTACTACGATGTTCTTCGCTGGTCCGAGTGACAGAGCTTCGCTGTCGATGAGAGTTCGGAACTGATTCCCCCCGCTTTCCACTAGAATTTAGGGCTTAAATACCCGAAAACCCAGTGAAAAGGGGGTATGGTGGGAGTATAGGGCGCCAAGAGTCTGACCATGCTTGAGTTCTAAGGAACTACACAGATGCACCAAGTGCACGCTGCGTTGCTCCCCTACTAGAAACCCATTAAAACTAGAGATAAGACGGAACGAAGGAGTCGAAGTCACAGTTTTAAGGCTCGAAAAATACGCAGGAATATTCTATGTAGGAAGCTAGTGGCTAAAAACTATTGAATCTACGTGTGAAATAATGTTAAGAAAAGTAGTCCGAAAGGGTGAATATGTAACAATAGCTATCTATAGGCTATACCTATCTATATAATCTAAACGATCTCTTCTAAACGATCACGTGTATATCGTATGTTCCTGTAGTAGCTTCCCAATTTAGTCGGGAGAAAACAACAGAAGAACTACCATTAGAAGTAGAAGAATTATTACAAGAGGGCGAATAACGCTATTAATAAATAAAAATGGGTAAAAAGTGAAATAACTTGTGTTCTATTTACTCAATATCTTCAGTCCCAGATAGTTATTTTCATATGATTAAATGCATTCTGGGAACTCGGAATAGATTTGCGGTAAATAGTAATCGTGACTTTTAACACCATTTTAAAATAGTTAGAGCTCCAAGAAACAAATTACAATTTTATTGTGTTATTTACTTACAAATAAACAAGAATTATTTAAGATTAGAAAAATTAAAGAAAAACATGATTAACCCCTCTTTTGTTTAAATCTTTTTCAACTTTGTTGGCACATTATCATTATCAATGGTGAAAATGCCTCTAATAGATACCCTCAAAGAGGATATAAAAGAGGTAAAAAGAACAAGGTCTTGTAACCTAATAATTTGTCTTTTATTTGCATATATGTTACACTACTTGAACTTTGATCTGTGTTGGGTTGGGTTGGTTCTCATTCTCACGCATAAAAAGGCACACGGTCAAGCCTGTAAGTGGCAACCATATAAATATTTGATGAATTACGGTAGATTTAATTTTTGCCAGGTTTCTCGCGATTTTCGCCACTGTGCGGCGGCCCTCCATCCGGTCTGGCATCTTGGGCAGGTGCGTAAGGTGCACCCCGTTAGCCCACAACGGTAGCAGAACAAGGTCTCCACGGATGGGGGATTCTGGCACTGGAAGTACCGGTGCCCCAGCTGCAAGCATTTCCAGCACCGCGGTTCTTTGCCAGACCTTGGATCGGTCGGCGCACAGTGGTCCGAAATGCGTTTTTAGCCGGAAGTAAGTCATCAAAATCAGGGTCCGAAAAATCGATTATTTCTCACGAAATAGTACTCGGAAATAGGTGTCTCATCGAAATATAAACCATTTTCAATCATTCAGACTAATGATAATAATTAAAACATAAATTAATTAATTTATGTGGAATATAATTGACAATGAATTGAGACTCAGCAATGTCCTCCATAGCCTATATCAATGTATTCTACATGTATCTTGAAACAAGTTGGTGCGTGCTATAATTTATTTTGAATACAAAAAAAATCGCAGAAAATGACAACCCTCAACTTTATTGGCCTATAAAAAAAAGTTGCACAAAGTTGCAAGTTTTGACCGAATGAAATAGGTAAAGTATGCCTTCCGTGATAATATATTAAACGCAGAGAACCGGAGACAACCGGCTCTGAAATTTATAGTAATTTCAGTATTCTTAGCTCGTCGATTAATACGTGAAAACGACCAGTTCGAATCGATAAATATTATTAGCTGTAGTCGTTTTCCCTGGGCTGCGTTCCGCGCCGGCTCCGGTGGCCGCGCTCCAACTTCGCCGAGGCTCCTCCGAGGTCACCTGAAAGGCGCGAAGGGAATCGGTTGGGCGCCAGGCCCTAGATAGGGCCAAATTTCTAGGTTTTAAGTTCCCTCGCCCGGATAGTGTCCTCCTGGTTGACCTCTCGAGCTCGGCGGCACTCTCTGCTGTCTCCCTGGCTGGCTCGGGTGGATGGTAGAGTGGCGGAGTCTGGATGTCGGGGAGAAAGAAGCACAGAAACCCACGCGGATGGGTGGCGAAGATGTTTATTGGGCCGGGACGGCCAGAAACCCTACTGCCGCCGCGCTCGCGTCCGAACGGTCGGCGTTCGGACCCTCGGCTTTCCCGTAGCCGCTTTACAATTTAGTGTTCACCCGGCCTCGTTGCGCTCGCCGTGCGCTCGCTATACCGTAAGGCTCGGACACGCCAGTTCCAATTGACAAATACGGTTCGTTTCTGCAGCGGAGCTGCTCGCCTCGATGATACGTGCTCGTGGACGGATAGCCACGGAGCCGAAAAACCCAAAGACCGGTCGAATACCCAAAAACTACCGTCCGGGGTGGACGGCCGTGACGCTCCTGACTTTCGTACGCCTTACAGTCTATAGCTCGGATGGGAACCGGGGACTTTGCGGCGACTTGAAGAGTCGCGCCAAGGAAGTAGCCGCCTAGTGACTGATGGTCACTCGCACTAGGGCTGCCTCTACAGGAGCGTAAACGGCCGGCACCGAGACCTACAGATACTTTTAGGCAGGCAGGTAATTTCACTGGGCTCACCTTGAAAGTTTACACCAACAACAAAGTCCTGGCTCGCTCTCGAAAATCGCACTCGGAAGGTCGCTCGCTCGCACACTCGCTTGCTCACGGTCGCTCACAAAGTGACTCGCTTCCGGCGTTACCAAAATTTTGCCCAGTGTTACGTTGCCGCCTTACGCTCTCGATCTCTCGATGCCGCCGCGCCGGTCGATATCGATCGGTGTCGAGGGCGGGCGTATCGATCCCGCGCCCCAGAATCGAACGCCTCGCTACGCTACGCTATCCGCCGCTGTCTTCAGCCTGCGGACGCTAGGAGCTCCTGGTGCACGCTGGTTTGTTCGTGTTCGTCCTGTCCTTCGTCGTGCTCCCAGGCTTAGAGCGGCCCGATCGGCTCGTCGTCTCGGCGGATCGGCACCCTCACTATGGCTCGCAGTTGGGGGCATCCGGGCCCCTCCTCCTCGAGCTTATCTCCTGCTCCTCGGCTGACTGGTTGTTCTCGTCGCTAGATGAAGCTCGCAAGTAGAGACAGCGCGTTAATAATAATTCAGTGGCTACTGGCGGTACCCCTTGGAGCTACGGTATTTAAATTAAGTGGCGAGTGCGCGGCGAGAGCGGCTGCGGGGCAGGAGTCTTGCGATGGGCGCGGCTGCCCCGTCACATGGCTTAGAAAAAAAGTTGAACAAGGTTGCAAGTTTTGACCTATTAGAGCCGGTTGTTTCCGGTTTTCTGCGTTTAATATGTTATCAAAGAAGGCATACGTTACCTATTTCAATAGGTAATGTGGGTTGGGGACTCGTTTTTGTCTCCCTCTTCCTCCCTGTCACTGTGGGCCTCTCCAATAGGGGCCACGATATCGAGGGGTTCCATCAGGGGGTTAGATATTCCTAACTCGCTAGACTCTGATTTCTCCGGATCGCTAAACACTAAGTCATTAGAATCGCCAGACACTAAGTTATCGATAAACACCAATTTTTCGCTAGACACCAACGTGTCTAAATTGCTTTGCCCGAGTACTATTGGATCCCTAGACTCTAAATTTTCTGTTTCGCAAGACACTAAAAGATCGATAGCGTTAGACACAAAATTGTTAGATTCGAGAACACTAGACACAGACTGACTTCGAATTGGTTTCCTGATGGATTCATTTCAAGCTCGTGTGGTCGGTAACTACAATGTAATGGAACCCTTCTAAATACTTTCTTGACGGCCCATACTATGGCAAGGCATTCTTGTTCGGAAGTACAATAATTTCGATCCGCGGGATTTAAGGTCCGGCTCGGGAAAGCGATTACCCTCTCTACGCTATCGAGGGTTTGCGTGAGTACCGCTCGGAGACCTACCTGATTAGCGTCAGTTTGTAGGACGAAGAGAATTTTAAAATTTGGGTACACTAAGGTAGACGCGGTTGCGACCAGCGATTTAAGTTCCTCGAAGGCAGACTGGTGTTCGTCTGTCCATTCCTCACTTTGATTTTTACGTTGTAACCGATGGAGGAGTTCCGCTAGCGTTGCATAGCGCGGTATAAAACAACGGTACCAGGTCATACCCAGGAAGTGACGTAGTTCTTTAAGGTTACGTGGCGCCGGCTACTCCATTAAAGGGGCTACCTTTTTAGGATCTACCCTACCCTTAGCCCATCCTTATTTACCAAGAACCCCAAATATCGCACTTCAGAGCAACAAAACTCACACTTGTCGGGATTAATGTCCAGCCAAGCCTTCGATATTATCTTAAACACGGTCTCGAGCCAAATGAGGTGTTCCTCAAAAGTTTTGGATACTGTTATAATATCGTCGAGATATGCAAAAGCGTTTGGCTCCATTTCTGGACCGATAAGCTGATCTAGCAGCCGCTTAAAGGTGCCTGGAGCTCCCGTAAGTCCAAAGGACATTCGTATGAATTGGTAAAGACCTTTCCCTGGTACTGTGAAGGCGGTAATTTATTTACTTTTTTCCTCAAGCGGAATTTGGAAATACGCTTGGCTTAAATCGATGGTCGAAATGTAATGGGCTGCGCGTAGTTTGTCTAAAATGCTTGCCATAATCGGGAGAGGATACGCATCCTTCTTCGAAACGGAATTTACTCGTCGAAAATCTAGGCAAAAACGATAAGTGCCATTGGGCTTTTTAACTATAACAATGGGGACGACCACACTCTCTCGGATGGCTCGATTACCTTGTTACGAAGGAGCTTATCGATCTCTTGATAGATAAGCTCCTAAACTTTAGGATATACCGGATAGTAGGGCTGTTTAATTGGCGTGACATCTTTATCCACAGTGACAGAAGGGACCCATTTTTTCAGAAATTGTTTTAACCTGTCGTCCTGTTTGACAGGGAGTTCACGAATACCAAAATAACAGGATAACGTTTCTACTGCATTGATCACGAAATGTTTTCGGGGATCCCCCGAAAAGTACCAGATCCCTTTACTAATATCGGGAACAAAACCGGACTTCCCAATACCGTCTACTCTCAGGATACAAGCAACCACTAAATGCGGCAGCACGACTGCCTTAATTCTCCGGGTTTTGGTTTCCAGAGTCAAGGATAACAAAATTTCTTCATTTGTACTGTCGACGTGGCCATTAGCTAGTTAAAAAATAACGCGGTTTCTGAGTTTTTTGTATTTGGGTAGCTGAACCAAAATTCTCCAAAGTTTCTCGACTGACAAACCAGCATGATGAACCCGTGTTCATCATGATTTTTACGGGATGGTCCCCGAGACTCGCCGAGATGTAAATTAACGGTTTTCGGTGGTGCTTTGCGTGCGTGATGACCTCCACGGGCATTATGGCCTCGTCAAAACTACAGTTTAATAATTGTATACGCTTATTTCGCAACGGCGAATAATTTAAATCTACACTTAAATCTAAACTGACATAATTAGGGCCCCCCGAACTGGGTAGTAGTTCCGAGGACTTTATTGGTTTTTCGAACACTCCGGACAAGTTCGGATCGTCACTCCTTTACTACCACAACGATAACAATGGATAACCGGAGCCTCCTGGCAATCCCGCGAGATATGACCGGGTTTGCTGCAATTCCAGCAGGTAACGGTAGAAGTGGTTTTAACCGGTGCTTTATTTTCGTTTTTCCCGGTTGTGGGAGTCGGAGGCTGAGTGGCCGCTGGAGCGGCCATGCTAGCTTTCTTTCCCCCGCTCCTTGCCGGCTGGACTCTTCTTCCCCTTGGCAGGATGATTAGTTTTGGCGGCTTAGGTCTCGACTGCCGCCGCACGAGATCGCGATTTTTGCGCGCCTTTAAGCGGTTATACCCCACGTCAGGAAGAGCATAGATCTGGTCGCGGCGGTGGAACATATTGAATTTTAACAGTCTTTTCTACCTCTAACGCGGATCCCTCTAGAGCACCCATGCTTGCTAACTCGGAGTGATGGATAAACCGAGCGATAGGCGGGTGGAGATTGCGTCGGACATACTTAATCTGTTTTTCTTCAGCCCACGCAGGGACTAAGCGAGAATCCATGTATCGCATGAACGTGAAGTAATCCAACACTTTCTCTCTCTAAGCAAATAGAACGTCTCTGGTTCGCATATATCATCGACTGATCGTGTAATGTGCTCAAGCTTTTCACGGTCTTCAAGACGCATTTCGAGACGTAGCCAATATAAAGCCGGCGCCGCGTGTTCGTGATAGTCATAGAATAGAAAGTCTCTCGAAGCGTTTCCGCTGGTGGATTGGCGAGTCTGTCGTTCCGCTGTACTATAACAAATGGAACGATTTGTCTAGGTTGATTTCTGAAAATGGACATCTGCTCTTGCCCGGAGGCGCTCGAATATCCACCGAATTGCATAATGCCGCCACAATATGATGCGTTCCACCTTCTGTACTAGGCTTCCTGCATACGAGACTTTTTTAACCAATCCAACACTTTCTCATGCTCACCCTATGTACGGTTCTGGATATCCATTTCCAAACGAATTTGGAAATTGGTGTCCGAGAACCGTTTCCGCCAGGCTAACACAAAATCACGGCAACCCACCCAACGGTCACAATTTACCGTATACCACAAGAGGGCGACTCCGGTCAGGAAAAAGGGGAGGCAAACTAATGCGTCATGGTCGGATATGTCGCTGAAACGCCTCCCTTCGCTTTTGCGAGTGAGAAACGCCTCAGCGTCTTCGTTCTTATCACCCAAAAAATGCAAATTCCACTTTCGCATCAGATTATATGCGCGGGTAGCCAAGTAATTAAAGCTCGGATGGGCGCGAGCGGTGGACGGCTACGGTGCTGTTGTTTCGCTAGTCCGTAAATGTCTGGACGGGCCCGGGGATGGTGCGAATTTATCCTCGCGGTCCGATGGCCCACCCCCGAGTGGGGCAGGAGATGGGGTAGATGCCGTAGTGTCGCTGTATCGGCCCAAACCGAAAGCTTACGCTTCAATAAAGCCTCTACTAAGGGGCTGTACTCTAATGAGTTTATCCAGGAATATTTCGGGCCATCCATGCGAGGATGCCCGAAACGCACGAAATTTTCCGCTGTCTCCCTGAGACTTGCGGCCTCACAAAACACTAAGTCCGTCTGTTTACGTCTCGTACTCACTCCCTCCCCCTATCCAATCGAGGGACACCGGATACGCGAGCGTACACAAAGCGCGTCACCAAATAACAAAGAGAACTCCGTTACCAAGCCTAGGAATTTTAATGGTCCCGACAAGGAATTTTAATGGCCAGCGCAAGAACAGTCCTTACTTCGCCAAATTTATGACGGAAGAACGTGGGACTTTGTCCAGGGGTTTTCAATTCCTGGGCGCTGGGGCGCTCGGGGAGAGGTGTGGGTTCTCCGTGAGGTAGCGAAACTTGGCCGTCACAAAACAAACCAAAAAAAAAACTTCAACAATTTTTGTTCACTGGTATGGTTTATAGGCCCCTCGGAATAATACCTCCGTATAATGCTCTGGTTGTCTTAGTATAATAATGAGGCGCAAAATATCGAAAAGAGACTGGGAGGTCACCTGGGATCGGTACCTGAGCGAGATTCTTGACGACTGGAATTACTGATCACCTAACTACGTCCGAATATTGTTCGTATCGTCCTCGCGAATATTGTTCGAGTGAATATCGTCCTCGCGAATATCGTCCGTGTGAATATCGTCCTCGCGAATATCGTTCGAGTGAATATCGTCCGTGCGAATATCGTTCCCACGAATATCGTCCTCGCGAATATCGTGCAAGCGAATATCGTCCGTGTGAATATCGTCCTCGCGAATATCGCTCATGTGTGTATCGTCCGAGTGGATATTGTTCTCGCGATTATCGTCTCGCGTGATCATCGTTACCGAATCTTTTCATTATTGTGATTATCGCTTACCAAGGGAGTATCGCTCGCGTTTGCCGCTCGTGAGTCTATCGCCCGTCTCTGTCTATCGTTCGCGTATCATCGCCTCAGCGTCTAGCGTTTTTTTCCCGCGAGAAGTCAGAAATCATTTCGCGTCAGGAATTTTGCTTAGGTACCGATCCCACGTAACCTCCCAGTCCCTTTTCGGTATTTTGCGCGTCATTATTGTACTACGATGATTAGAGAATTGTACGGAGGTATTATTCCGAGGGGCCAATAAACCATATCAGTAAAAACAAAAGTTGTTGAAGGTCTTTTTTTTTGTATTTGTACCATTGTTCTCCTGTGCTTTTTGGAGTTTGTTTTGTGACGGCCAAGTCCCGCTACCTCACGGGGAACCCACACCTATTCCCGAGCGCCCCGGCGCCCGTGATTTGAAAATCCCGGGACAAAGCCCCCGATCACCGTCACAGAACAGAATTGGACAAATAAGAATGATGTAGAAAAAAAGAAAAAGAACTTATCTTGAGCCAAGACTCGAATAGGACATTAAAAACATAAGTGCCAAATCAATTGGCGTCGGCGTTTTAATGAATGGTAATTTGTGTCCATTTTTAAACACACAGAAGAATAAAATTGTGGTCAACAATACATACGCATTTGATAGCATAATGCAAGTGCTGACATTTGCATGTTCCAACTAGCGCATTCGAGACTGGATTGACAATAATCTGTTGACAAATTGTCTGAGAATTTTTAAGCAAAGGCCCATGCCAAACAGTTTACAAAGCTCGGGCACAATTGCTGCAAGAAATCCCGCATTTCAATAAAACTGATTGCGTGGTTGGCGTAAAAGTGATAAATGCTGTGTGCAACGCGGGTTACTTGTGTGAGCACTTATTTAAAAATGCCACAAGTGTAGTGCGGAAATCGCAACGTAACATATGTGGACATGCTCTGAAAAGGCCAACGACGTTCTTCCCACTAAATTACCACTCTTCGAATGAACGTGGATAATGGCTTACCTGGAAACTGGTATAGCAGATTATGAAAGTACCAAGCAAAGCTGTTGTGAAACTCATTTTCCGGCAGACAATGGTAGTGTAGTAGTAACCAAATGGCCATCCACTATCAAGGCTGGAATATGGAACTACAGACTGATAGGTATAACTGCATACTACGGAAGTAGTCGGAAAACTTCGATCGGGCACTACACCGCTGTAATTCCTCAAAACAGTCACTACCTGGAATTTGACGACGCAAGAAAAAAGCCCAAATACTTTGGTGGTGTTACAACTATCAAACCTCATTTATTAATATATGCTAAAGAAACCGAATAAATTAATGAGGTTTGATAGTGTAGGTGTAAATAATTATAAATGAGACATTAGTGTTACAGGTCGTTAAAAGTCAATTTGAAGTAGAAAGCAGACGATGGGAATCAACGACTTTAAAGATAATTAAAGATATATCGCATTGCTAAGTGATATGTATATGTATTCTGACATATTACCTTTGCATTGGTATGCCGTAAAAGAAGTGCTAGATGCTCACGGCTTGTTCTCATAGAGTCACCAATCGACAACGCGCTAGCGTTAGTTGTACATTCCGTGAGTGACAGTCAAACTCCAAGTCGCAGACACACGTGTGACATCGCATTAGCATTAGTTACCCTGTGCCGGAGTATCATGGACGACAATGCACCAGCGTTAGTTGCACTACGTACACCAGAAATTGTAATATGCAGCGGACAGATCGCGATAAATCTTTTGAGAAGATGCAGAGTTTTAAATACTCTGAAAGTATCTTTCTCAGAATCTAAGAAAACCAAAGGGCAAACAGGAATATAGTATACTGTAGGAGTTTAGGTGGGTTTTGTTTTCGGAATGGAGTGATTCACACAGGAGCACAGGATGCTAGGAATCAACAAGAATAGGGTTTATTGAAACGAGGATACATGATAGGATTTCGTTATAAACAGGATTGTCTTAGGATATCATAGACTCATTCGATTTTCCACGGCAGCCTAGTAACAGTTAATTAACGCGAGGGCGACCGGCTTCGTAGCTCTGGAAGGCGACCGGCTGTAATAGCCGATCTCTCCGTTCCAAGAGGCGACCAGGAGCTAACTACTGTACTCTCCTGCGCTGCCAGGCCGTCGATAGCAAAGCTTCGTCCTCTCCTCATTCTTCTGGGCGGCCGTGATCTTACCCCATCCTCTCCCAAGAGAATGCAGCGTAAAAGGGGCGAGCGCATCCGCGATCGCGATTCTTATAAAGATCCGTTACTAGGTAAGCCGAGCCGGCGCACAGTGGGTTGAAACGCTAAAAACGCGGACATTGGGATTAAATTGTATTTTATCGTAACAAAAATGTATTTGTCGATGTTCTTTGCGTAATTTATCACATATGTTGTATGATTTTGATGTTGTGCTTTCATTTTGATACTATAACTGTAGTCTCTAGGCTATGACCTACCATATAACGGTAGTTTTATGCGATGCATAAAATAGATGATTTTTTTCCTCAAAAGCTTCACCAGATGTCACATATCAGACATAGGTCAAAATATTCGTCAAACCTTCTACTTTAACGCCCTGAAACCAGATGGTGCGTTTTTTTGCGATTTTGGAAATGCCAGCACATTTTGTCGACCACTAATCTGACGCTTTCACCAAGTGAGCCAATTTTCTTTGGAGTACAATGGGGTACAGTAGAACTCCGCGTACTACTCGCTCCTCGGGGGTGTACACGCGCAGTACGCGGAGTCGAAAATTTGTATGGTAGTCCCAAAAACTGAGTGGTCAGGACCCCTGTTTATAGGCTTTGTCGTAAACTGAAAACGATTAACGCGGCTTGTTTTCAGGGTGAAAAATAAAACTTTTATATTGCCACTTAAGATTAACAATTGCCTGCTTAATGAAGTCACGATGTTTCTGCAAGAAGAACGATAGCAAACGTATGTTATAATACTACCAGTAGTAGCTTCTTTCGTATTCCTTTGTCCTCGAATTTCTCCTGTTTACGTTTACGATAGCCGAGGTCAGCACGCTTGGGAACGAGACTTCCGTCTACTTTCCGCCATGCCCTTAGGGGTTAGTGTGTTAGGATTCATACTAGATAATTGTTAGTACAGCAATTATTAGTGTGGAAGTTACAAGAGTTGTTAGTACCACTGGCACCATTTCCCTTATAGTACTACCATTCAAGGCAGAAGTGCTCGTCCAGTAAAATCTCGCATAGTGCTCACTACTCGCAGAATCGTACTGTATGTACATACATATTTTGAAGCGAGCACTTTACGGCTTAACAATGTACATATGTAGGAATCGATACTTATTATATATTGCATTAAAACACAAAATAGAACGAAATTCACAAGGCAGTGGATATATATGTACTTCTGGTAACAAGATTATGTACAAAAGAATAGATCACACACAAATATGTCATATTTGTATAGTATATGCTATCAGGGATTTTCCTGGGGCCACTCGGGAATAGAGCTACCCGCAGCTGGTTGCCCAGGAAAATATGTACTCTTATTTATTCTTGCTCGAAGCGCGGATTTTCGGGAACGCGATGACTTTTCCCTGACCGTCGATTCGGCTCCGGGAAGCGGAAGTGACCAGGGCGCCAGATACTCCGAGTTACTACTCTCAGACTAACACACGGGCTAAAGCCGGACGCAAGTTTTCCGCGGAGCCGCAATCGGTTTTCCTCACACGGCAGCTCAGTTGAGGATAGTAGGAAGGGCCGTGAATTCGGCAGAAGACGCAACCAAGACAGACTGAGTTCCTTGCACGAGATTTATTGCTCACAGAAAGATGATTAAATAATGGCAATGGGGCGGTAAAATGGGCTTCGTCCACGGGCGTTACTCAGCGCCCGTGAACAGCAGGATACAAAAGAAGCGAACTATGGAACTTCGTGAACCGATACAAAACGGAAGCGAGTCTCGAACGGCAAGACGAACGAACGGAAGAGCAGAGTTGGATAATGCAATCTCGATCGCGTGAACTTATTCTAATGGACGGATGGAAGCGAACCGTTTCGAGAGCGGGAACCCTCCAGGAAGGTCGCTAACGGAGATTCTACAGAAAACGGGAACCTTACAGTGCGTTAAACAATGGTTTGGAGAAGCACAAGACAACGTTTACAAAATCGAACCAGGACAATCCCCTGGTCGATCCTTACGTATGAGAGATGCCCGGAGGCTTGGCTTACCAAACGGAAGTAGAAGGAAGCTTCGGAATATCCCACACTGGTTCGGAAGACTAATCACGATAACTGCTCGTAAACGAATGCCCGCTCCTTCCGCGTGCGGGGCTTTAATAGATTTCTGTTTACTTCCCCCGGCGCCCCTGATTTCGGCCGTGTGGGCCACCCTACGCAGTCCGGGCGCCAAGGCTCGGGAAGCCCCCGCAACAGGGCCGTACCCCTGCGCTGTGGAAGATCCGAGTGGCCGCTGCCGATGGATCCTTCTTCCTGGACCCGCCTGCCCTACCGCCCGGAGTCCCTACAGCTTGGCCAGTGTTGTGGTGGAAGTCCATCGAGGGCTGCTGTCGTCCTTAAGGGGGTCTCCACGTCGAGCCGGAGTCTCGTGGCTGCGGGTGGCGTCGTGGAAGATGTTCCTTAGGAGGCCGGTGGTGGTGTTTCGTCCCTGCCCAACGGTGTTGGATGGCTCACGCGAAATTCAAACGACAGTTAGAAACGGAACAGTTCTTTTGGCCGTTAGCGGAATCGGTATGACCTTCTCTGGAGGCGATATTTATTTTCCCTATCGGGTGACCGCGCGTAACCTTCCGGTCTTATATTTGGTGAGGAAGGTCGTTTTCGTTGCAATGCATGTTACTTATATATACAGGGTGTCCCAAAAATGTTGCATAATATTATAGCCATCTTGTTCGAGAGGGGGCGCTGATGATGATGCCGTTTGTAAAAATTTGCGTTAGGCCTCCAATTCCGAGTTATTCAACAACAAAGTTAGGTGACGCCCTCGAGCTCTTGCCGAATCCTGGTCAGTTGTGCCTTGCTCCTAGAAAAAGGGAGGTGACGGAAAACATCTTGCCGGTAGCCTGTGAAAATCGCGATGGAGGACCGGCGGGTGCTCAAACGCTCGACTCTTTCGAAACCAAGCGGTCAGGAGTCCCTTGCATGTGCCGTTTTGAAGACCGAACATAGCAAGGTACGGCATCGCCCGACGGACACACTTTGCCTTTCTTCTTGCTCTCCCTCTTTCTTGATATACGCTTGCGATAACTGATATCCCTGATTAGTTGTTTCACGACTCCCGACTAAATCAGATTGAATCCGTCCAAATCCAGTGAAGCAACTTTATCAGGGGCCTATGATACTTTTTTCTCCAAAGTATCGAAGTGGCACCGTGACAAACATTGCAGCTCTAACCGTGATGATCCGAGTTCGACTCCTCGGTGTCGCGGTTATTTTTGTTGGTTTTCTTGTTTTGTCTTGATCCATGTTTAATACCTAATAGTGGAAATACTCTTTCTTTTACAGATTTACGCCTTTTCTCCGAAATTTTCATTTTGCTTGCGATAAGAAAAATCCCTGAGTAGCCTGATTTGTCGTTTCGCGACACCCAAATAAATTGGAATAAATTCTAACTTTTTTAACCATGATTGAGCAAACTTTACTGAAGTTGGAATACCTTGTTAAATTATGTTAAGCATCAATTACTGCCGGTACACATTTCTCGATATGCTACGAAATGTAGTCAGTAGTTTAAAGCGATAGGTCTCTAATCTTGAGAACATTATTTCGTTTCTCTTTTTTTCAATGAGTATTTTACTCTTTCCGTTGTATCGATTTCATGAAAAATCTGCAGAATCTGCAATCTTGCCTAAATTGCAAGAAAAACTGGATCGAGTTAGTTCTGGCGGGTGCTCTCCGTGCACAATTCGATAAATTTATTCGAACTTAGCCAAAGAAATGAAGATGGACGTCATTCAACGCTGGCGCATTCTCTGAAAATCAGAAAGCAGGAGGATAGGCCACGAAAGATAAAAATTAAGTATTACCATTGACTGGGTATTCAACATAAGGCAAAGAACTGTAAATGAAAAACTATCACCACTGTTAAGTATTCAACATGGATCAAGACAGAACAAGAAAACCAAAAAAAATAACCGCGACACCGAGGAGTCGAACTCGGATCACGGTTACAGCTCCAATGTTTTGTCACGGTGCCACCTCGATACTTTGGAGAGAAAAGTATCATAGGCCCCTGATAAAGTTGCTTCACTGGATTTGGACGGATTCAATCTGATTTAGTGGGGAGTCGCGAAACAACTAATCAGAGATATCAGTTATTGCAAGCGTGTATTAAGAAAGAGGGAAAGCAAGAGGAAAGGCAAAGTGTGTCCGTCGGGCGATGCCGTACCGTGCCATGCTCGGTCTTCAAAACGGCACATGCAAGGGACTGCTGACCGGTTCCTTCGAAACCGAGCGGTTGAGCACCCGCCGGTCCTCCATAGCAATTGTCGCAGGCCGACCGGCAAGATGTTTTCCGTCACCTCCCTTTTTCTAGGAGCAAGGGATAACCGGCCAGGACTTGCCGAGAGCTCGGTGGGCGTTACCTAACTTTGTTGTTGAATAACTCGGAATTGGAGGCCTAACGCAAATTTTTAAGAACGGCATCATCATCTCCGCCCCCTCCCGAACAAGATGGCTATAATATAATCCAACATTTTTGGGACACCCTGTATATAAGCAGTACATACATGAGGGATGGTAAAAATATCCGTTTATATATCACATTTGTACGTCTGTGTGTGAAATTTAATACGAATCTTAAAACATAATGGAGCACGTGAAACATAAAATTATTTTAGCACAATAGTTATAACGAAAAATTATTCGCTCGTCATTGTACTTAAAGCAACTTAAAACTAAATTATAAATATGTATGTAAAACGTGAGTCAGGATACGCGGTTGTACCCCTTTTTTTTTACCGCGGAGAAAATCCGTAAGGGATACCCCGTCGCTCGGGGCGGCGGTTGGGTTTGGGTGGGGGGGGTATGCGGGGTTCACACCCACGAAAAACTTCGCGGTGACCTCACAGGCATGCTGGAGCGGGTCCTGGGAAAAACTGGAGGATGCTACTAGGACCACCCGCTCCTGTCTACACACTGGGCCTGGCACATACCGGGCGGGGGAAGGGGGGGGGGGGTTTGTCTTCCCCTTTTTGGCGGTTAGAACTCGGCCGGTAGAACTAGAAGGGACCCAGTCCCCCAGCTGAACGCCTCACCGACCGCGTGGACGTTGATGCGGCCATCGGCCGTATAGATAACCGTGACGGAGGGGCAAGGAAGGAGGAAGCACCGTCATGGTGCCTGGAGGTCGGGCCTCCTCCTCCCTCGGCCCCGCCGCCCGAAGGGCCTTCTCCGCTCGGGGTGGCGTTGCCGCTCCCGAGCCCGCTCGGTCGTCTCCTTCACGAGCATGACTTGGTCACAGAAGGAGACGACCGAGTCCCATTGATCCGCGCTATCGAGCAACTTATCGACGATGCTCGACAGCGCGAGATCCTCCCCAATAACGCCGACCAGGACGGCGCGCTGCTCAGCCCATGCTTGACAGTTTTCCAGCGGATTGTGGGCTCCCTGTCAATCCTCGCCAGGTACTCACCGAAGCAACCATGCCCGGTGAGCACCTGGCACAGGCGGTACGTGATACCGCCGAAACCCCTATCCGCCCAGCGCTGCAGGTGCGGGCGGATAGCCCGTACAGCCCTGCTGGGCTCGATGCCTGGCTCGTCAAGCCAACTGGCCCACGAGTCCAACATTTACTGCCTTGACTGGTGCTTCAAGTCGGCATTCACCTGTGTGGTGGCCAAACGTCTCTATCGCGCATCGGACAGGCCTCTGTAACAGAGCTTGCGAGCGGGTTACAATCTCCCATGGGGGAGATCTGGCCACCACACTGGCTGCACGGTGGGATACAGTTCTGTACCCCCGGCAGGTCCTTATGGCTACACGCCGATGTAGCCGGCGCACCCGAATTCGGATAGCGGCGTTGCCAGCGCCGCATAAGGCCTCGGACCATACCGGGGAGCCGTACAGGACTTGCGCCCTGACGACTCCACCGTGCAGCCGACCGACTTTTTTGAGAGGACCCCCCAGATTGGTAAGGAGCCTTTCGAATTAATAGCCGTTCGTCAGGCAGCGTCATCCCTACGGTTTCCAGGGCTGTGTCCTCATCATCTTCTTCATCATCTTCCTCATCATCTTCCTCATCATTATCCTCGGGATGATCTTTTGACCCAATGCTCCACATCTTCCTGCGAGACTGGTTCTTCCCGCAGTATTTGCATCACAAATTGCGTGACCTCCTCCTGCGGAGTTTCGTCTTCGGTTACATTGTCCGCACACTTGTTTAAAATTGTCCACCTGGAACACTTGATGTTGCTGTCTGAAATTTCCTCCCACGCACCAGCCACCAACTCAACACAATTCCGAATTGTAGATTCTTTTACAAAAGCCTCTGCTCCACCGGATATTTGTACTGACTGCTCCAGAATTTTCCGTCTGTAGCTTCGTTTCGGTTTTGTCACTATACCCTGGTCTACGGGCTGAAATAACGATGTGCAGTTGGTGGCAAAAACATTATTTCTACACCAGTACCTCTTACGGCTTCGTCTGGCAGAAAATGGGAAGAGCAATTATCTAATACAAGTCTGATTTTGCTTACTCTTCCCTCCTCTTGTTGGTGCAATTTAACCGCTAGAAGAAAGTGCTATTTCAACCATTCGGTGCACACTCTTCGGTTTACCCACGTATACTTCTGTGCCTTGTAAATTACGGGTGGGTGCGATGTCATTCAAGCTACGTGGTCGTAGATATCTATGTACAAGCATTACAGGTAATTTGTCCGTCCCTGTTTCGTTGGAGCAAAGAGCAGGGCTTACCCTTTCCTTCCGAGCTTTCCACCCATCAGAGCCCTCCTTTCGTTCTTTCCCACAAGTGTCTTGCGAGGTAGTGTTTTCCAGGCTAAGCCTGTCTCGTCCATATTATAAATGGGCGATTCCACGCAAAGTAATCACACCTTTTGACACTTTGTCTTCGATTTTGATGAAGTTTGGTGAACATGTAGTCCTTAATATACAACCACATTATCCGCACTTCGTTGGTAAAAATGTCAATTATTATGCAAGTTATGTGCATTGCAAAATAGGTGCAACTTTTTTTTTTGAAAAATCATATCTCTAGAACGGTATGAGATATCGAGAAGCGTAAAACGCAGTTTTACACAAAAAAGGTCGAGTTTTCATTAAAAAATATTTTTGGAACGTAGCGACCTTCCTAATTTATTTAAAAATTGTTTAAAAGTTTTAATTGTTCATATTTCCGAAAACGCACTTTTGTCCGTTTTGAGAAAAATCATGGAAGTGCATTGAAGTGTCCTCTAAAAGCCCTGTAAATTCAAGATGGTCAATTTAAATCATTTTGAGATCAAATTCTTCATCCGTCACCGGAACACGCGCTCGGCGCTCGGAGACCAGCGCGCGCCCGTGCGACACGGATGCTTGCATACGGACCACCGCTACCGACCACGGCCGATCGTCCTTACCATCTAAATAAAGGGCTAATCCTCGGTCGGGTACCTGGTTGAATTAATCAATCTTTGCCTGAGTAGATGACTCCCGGTTAATACCTAACCATAAAGTACTGAACACTCTTTCCTCTCTGTGTTATTCGAGCTTGAGACCAAACTGAGGCCACATTAAAAACTGTGTTTGTGTACTCGTAGTACACAATTTATGTACATTGTTCACATCAAGGAGAAAAAAGGTGGACAGATAGAAAAAAAAAGTATTTACGCACCTAGGATTAGCTAAAAAAAATGAACTCGACCCGATATTGAAACTTTGGAATTTGTCAGCCATTGAGAAGCGTTTCGCGTTTATTCGATTTTTATTAACTGGAATAAGTGCGTGAAATTTAAGAGTTCCGGACAATGTTCTGGCCTTTGCATATTTTTTGGAAAGCATTTCCTCGTGATTCTTATAATCTGTATTAGTAGAATAGCTAAACGAAACATTAGGAAAGTGAATTTTTGCCCAATCATACAATTGTAAAGGTGTTGTTATTTGACCTTCTGTTACTCATTGCAAGCTAGCTCATGCTGCTGTTCTCTTTAACGATCTACCTTATCCATCACATGGCTCTTTCCCACGAGATGTCGCGAAGAAGTGCCATTCTGCTGGACAGTTGAAGTCCTCGGAATGCAAACATAAATTCAAAAAGTTCTTTTTATTTTTGTACTGAGCAGCAGCGCCATCAGAAAAATAACATACTTTATTAATCGCGGGATTGATATTTCTGAAACTATCATAAAATTTACCTTGATGCAAATGGACCGCGGTAGTGTTATGGTGTAATATGTCCAAAATTGCAATGTAATTGAAATGTTTTAATGTTTCTCTTACTATATAGTATGCAACGAAGAGGTGATTTGTGCCTATAATTATGAAAGTGGTCTAAGTCATATATTTCTTGTTTCGAGATATTTAATGAATCGCATTTGAATAAATTAAACAATATTTTTACATTATGCGACATTTAAATTTATAATTTTATTAATCTTGATTAATGGAAATTTATTATAGATATGAAATTTTGTGTGAATTTCATAGGAAAATGTTGTTTTTAAAGCTTGAATTGACTTAGACCATTTTCAAAATTAACTGAATGTCCTATAATTGACTTAAAATAATAAAAAATTGTGATTTTTATTTGAAACAACAACTTTAAAGAAATAATTCATAAACATTTATTAATCATTTTTAACAAGTAATCCATTTTTATCATCATTTCGAGTTTTTAAGATTTTTAAAATGTTCCTGAAAAACTGGAGGGATGTATGGTAGTAAACACATAAGATCTTTATGTTTTTCTTCCGTTACTGGTCTAGTGGTGTTGTATAATGGAAGTAATTGAATATTTTCGTATATTTTTGGTCTTCCTCTTTTAGGTGAAAGATCCAAAACTTGGAATTCAGAATCATCTAAAGAAGTCTTATAAAACATTTTATAAGGTTCATTTTTCAAGAATCTCATCCATTGAATTTTTAGCCAAGAGACGGATTCGCCCGTGGTATTTTTTACTCTTCTTGTTATTGATTTTTCAAGTGATTTCGTTGAAATAAAATCCGGTTGCGACATTCGTTTGATGGAAAATGTATTTCTTTTTCCACAATTTTCGATCAATTCATAGTAATGTTCAGGATTGTATAAGCTTTTTTTATTTTCATCTCTATCAAACCAAAATCACGGTCATTCGGTAGAAAGGAATGACCTGATACCAAAAATTTGTGGTCTATCGTTTCAATATTATGATTCGATGACTGGGCAATTTTCAGCCATGTCAATGCTACTTTAATGTTGCGATTTTGGCCTGAACAAGCATCACTGTAGGCTATTACGTGTTTTTGAGAAGCTAAGATATCCTCCATATGCGCTAAAATGCACGATGCTACTTCCTGTGCACCTCTTGAAGCTGTTGTTTCATCCCATACATACATTTTGACATTGTCATCATGAAAATTATGGAAACCCAAGTTGTATACGTACATGTTTCGCTTATAATAGGCTAAGGAAACAGACAGTTTAGGATACGGAAGTGCTTTTTGCAAATCAAATGAGAATCCATAATATTCCCTGCAATTTTCTTTTACTCTCTTTTGGTCCTCTGCAAGACAGTTCCTAGCTCGTTCGGCATTTTGTAAATGTACATCATGGCCTTCTCTAAGATGTAATTTCTCTTCCTCATTATTGCAAGCTTCGATTTTTCCTTTGAGTAAATCACATTTTTGGCATGTGTCTTTTCGAGGAGCATGAAAATTTAAGTTATATTCAGTGTTAAATATTCTCCTGTAAATCCATTCCTTAACAAAGGATTGGTTATTTTCTTCACATTTCTCTACATACAGGCTATACATTTTTCGAATATCTAATTCAGGACTCAAATATTTTCGACCAGGAGTGTGACGTGCTCGGGTATAGTGGCTCTCGTATGCTGGGAAACTTAAAATATGCTCTCGTACAGCTTTTATCTTAATTTCGTCTGTTTTTCGCGAAGTTCCAGGCATTTTACCACGACGATTAGTTCCACTAGTTTCAGCATTCAGAGCACGAGTTAACCGCCCTACAGAAATTTTATGGGTGTCTAAAAAAAACTTTCTGCAAACCGACACTACTTCTGACTTATTGCTTCTTGACAGAAAATACTTGTAGCTGCATTTTCTCATGGGTCTTTCAAAAGTTCTGGGCCGCCTTTGTTTTATTAATTGTTGATGAACTGTAGTCCACAGGTATAGATTCTGAGTTTCAAAATCTTTTAGTTTCCAGAAATTATCAAAATTAGATTTTCTTTCATTATATTCTACGCGATCTAAACATTTTTTTAAGCAAAAGCAATCCTTATTTTCAAAAATTTTGGCACTCACAAGTTTTGATTATTTTGTCGTGTATTCTTCGCCACTATTTCTCTTAATTTTTCTAATATTTTGTGCGTAACTATCTTCATTTCTTGCCCGTTTTCTTTTCTTATCTTTTTCTATCTGCACCATTCCTATTGTTTCACCTTGGACCATTTCTGGGGTTTCTAAAGTTACAGTGATGTCTTGGTATGATTCATCTGAAGATGATAATTGCCTTATTCTTTTCCATTTCTCGGAAGTATTACGTGGTCGTATAATATCTGCAGATCATCATATTATCACATCACATCATATTATCCGAATATTCACGTATTCACATAATAAGTACGTTGTCATTAACTTACTTGAACCGCTATCTGTTGACATAGTGGCAAAATATATAAACTATTTGCCGCCAATAATATAAGTTCCGAAGAGCCCAACTGAATTATATTGTTAGATAAACCGGAATGAATTGGCATTTCTGTTATTTGATTGTCATTTATTTTATCGATTTATTATGTAGTTCAGAAACGCGACAAAGAGGGCCACGCGGTATTTTCAAGTTATGTTTATATAATTTCTTTAAATTGTTGACTTAGACCACTTTCCTAATTCACACTAAATGAATTCCGTATAATGTTGTAATTACAACTACTATCTAAAGGTTCATTTTTTACGATATCGTAAAAATTACATTGAATAAATTTAGTTTAAAATCATGTCGTGTGAAATAAGTGATAAATTCATTTGTTTTTAAATTTTGACTTAGACCACTTTCATAATTATGGGCACATTTGGTCTAACCCAGACATTTACTTATAATTTAAACAATTGGGTGCGGCAGCTGGTAAAACCTTCACTTCGTGGTAGTCACCAAACAGGTGGCCGCGATGAGTTCAAACCAGGAAAGAGCGCTTGTCCTGCAGTCACGGGTAATAAAATTGTATAACTTCGGAAACTCAGGAGTGACCTAGGAAAAATTTCAAAAACAGACTCACGACCCTTCCATGCATCTACAAAATTAATCTCAGTTTGGTATACGATGGGGTCCGTCGGTTAATTGTAATCTACCAATACTTCCTTCTGTAATGTAGACCGTAAACACAGAGAGGAAACAGCATTTAGTACTTTATGATTAGGTATTAACGGGGACTCATCCACTCAGGGAAAGATTGAATAATTTAACCAAGTACCCGACCGAGGATAAGCTCTTTATTTAGATGGAAAGGACGATCGGCCGTGATCGGTAGCGGCGTCCGTGGCGCACGAGCGCGCGCTGGTCTCCGAGCGCCGAGCGCGTGTTCCGGTGACGCATGAAGAATTTTATCTCAAAGAGTTTTAAATTGACCATCTTGAAATTTACAGGGCTTTTAGAGGACACTTCAATGCACCTCCATGATTTTTTTCAAAACGGACAAAAGTATGTTTTAGGAAATATAAACAATTAAATCTTTTAAACAATTTTTAAACAAATTAAGAAGGTAAGAAGGAACGCTACGTTCCTCAAATATTTTTTTAATGAAAATTCAATCTTTTTTGCGTAAAACTGCGTTTTGCACTTCTCGATATCTTATACCGTTCCAGAGATATGATTTTTCAAAAAAAAAGTTGCACCTATTTTGCAATGCACATAACTTGCATAATAATTGACATTTTTACCAACGAAGTGCGGATAATGTGGTTGTATATTAAGGGCTACATGTTCACCAAATTTCATCAAAATTGAAGACAAAGTGTCAAGAGGTGTGATCACTTTGCGTGGAATCGCCCAAATATCTCCGAGATGCACTTCTTCATCCGCAATTGGCTCTTCGAAGCGGCAGACAAATTGCAATGCAGCACTCGTGTCTCTCCTTTCTCCTTGCACTGATATTTCCCTGAACTCGTGCCTTTGTTTAAATCGAGAGAACCAGCCGTTACTGGCATTAAAGTTCCCCTGTTCGCCAATGGTTTTGCTTATAGATAGGGTTGCCTCTTCTATAATACGCTCACTAATGGGATCGCCCATCGCCCTCCTTTCCGCGAACCATTGATAAACGCGGGAGTCCAGTTCCTCACATTCCGCCGGTGTCACTTTCTTTCTATGCCCACCAATTTGATCTGAAAACTGGTGGAGTACGGTGGATTAAGGCTTTAGTCATCTAATAGTGCTGGGGCGCACTCCACAACGCACTGCAACCTCGCTAGGCGTTGCTCCTGCCTCCACTTCTTCGATAGCTTGAATGCGCTGAGCCACTGTCAGCAGTGATCGGCATTTTTTCTCCATGACTATGAGAACCACAAGAACCGTCTACAAGTTGTCTGACAGACTGGTAGCGGTACGTGTACTGACTTCATGGTCAACTCGACCATCCTTTTAATATAGCCGGGGTGGCTTAGATCAGGTTGGAATTCCCGTGGAAAGCGCTGCGGGAAAGTCCGTGCAGAAACCCCCATGCGGGAATGCCATGGTGGAAAGCCCCATACTCGTAGGTACATATGTAATGCATATGCATGTACATACTCGGGAACACTGAGTACATTTAGCAAACGGCTAATTTTTGTATAACTTTGTCTTTCACATGCTAACATATTAAATTTCATACACACACACCCTCAAAATGCGCGCTTCGAAGTATAGATACAGTGGGACCCCACGAGCAGTGAGCAGTGTGCGGGGTCTCATTTGACGAGCACTTTTGGCTTGAATGGTAGTATAACATTAGATCGTTTAATGAGTTCGAGTTGGATATCATTCTTCTCGCAGAAACATCACGACTTCGATGGACGAGAAATTACTAATAAAAAATTACTATCCAAAGACTTTCATATTTTACTTGAAAATATACCGCTTGTATCCTTAAAAGGTCGTAAAAGTGTAAACTCATAAATGACTGCCAAGGGTTAATTTTTAGGAGTTACCCTTGCATACCTAATTATTGGTGGGGATAAGCGACGAGCAGTACACGGGGTTGTACTGTACTAACTGAGTACAAACTAGTACAACAAAGAAAAATCTTATTATTAAGGGGGGGGGGGGGGGCGAAGTTCACACACAGAGAATTTGATGGGATAATTATTCCGTTATCCAATTTAGCATTCATTTGACATTGAATTTCAGTCTTATGTACTAGAGGAAATCTATAATGTCGAGTATTAATAGGTATATCATCCTGAGTAGGAATTTTATGTTGAATATAAGGAGTAGAAGGTAGCTTATCGCCAGGTACATGAAAACGATCCGCAAATTCTCTGACAATACCAATTACATGATCGCGTTCTGTTTCAGTTAGATGATCTAGTCTCAATCTATTTAATATCTATGCAAGTTTATCACTTGAAACCGGGTATTATCCGAATCAGAGTCAAGAATCCATTTGACATTCTGGTTACAACATTCAAAAGAAATAATTTCCTGTGGCGGAATTTCCACAACAATGTCCTTATCCAAGGTATTAATTACTAGGATATGGAACACACTATCATCCACAGAAACCGCGGCTTCTCCAATATAGACACGATCTCTTGCGTTTAATTTGTGTAAATAACCTTCCTTCAAGTCTTTATTAAGGATATCAATGCCAATGGGTTGTCTTATATGGGCTTTAATTAAATATATTCTCGTCCGTCGGCATGGATTATTTTGTTTCGATACCTCCTTCACTCCCAAGAATCCAAATGGTTTTATAAGTGCTGAATCAGTAACTAGGGTGTTATGAGCGAAAGATATCTCAGCTTTTTCTGCACGTGTGAAATGTCGTCTTTATTAATGCACCTGTGTCTAACGAAAAATTTGAGCGTACGATTTCAATTTTCTTTGGTTTTCCAAAAATTCCTTTTTGTGCAGTACCTAAAGTATTTATGGCTCCCTCCATTATTCTAGAAAGTTGAATGAAATCATCAGTGTCCACCATAACTTCTCCAATCAAGGCATTCGCCTTTAGAATGGTTATGTCGTTACCGGTGAGAATAAGAAAGGTCGTGGAACCATTCTTAAATTATGCAGCTTTAAGTTCGATTCTTAATGTGTCCATTTTCGGACTCAACCGAATACTTAAGATTTTGTTCGTCCAGAAATTTAACTGCTGTTTGACGCGAGGTTTGATTCGTATTTGAACTCGTCGAGGCCGCGTTTCGTCGAGTCTTTTGGGAGTTAAAATCCCCTTTGTCACAATGCGAATTAAACAACGAGATTGGTCCAGGCGAGGCATGATTACCAAATAAACGTGAAGGTGAAAACGCACAGAATGGAATTGGATAATATTGATAATCAAACGGCGGTTGCAAAGAATAACCCCGTTCATAAGACATTGGATTAAAATGTGGAGGAGGATAAATGGGATATCCATGTAGTATGTCGCGGTGCTAAGTTCAAGTGAGAAAGGCGTTGGCTTTTGTCCGAACCCGTTGTGGCGTTACGCATTTACGCCACGCGTAACATTACAACTCCTCCCACATACCAAAAAGGACCGTATGTCCACCCGTGAATTTTCTTGGTTAGGAATTGTTACATATTCATCCTCTCGGACTACTTTTCTTAACATTATTTCATACGTAGATTCAATAATTATAACTCGCTAGCTTCCTACATAGAATATTCCTGCGTATTTTTCGAGCCTTAAAACTGTGACTTCGACTCCTTTCGTTCCGTCTTATCTCTAGTGTTTATAGCTTTCTAGTAGGGGAGCAACGCAGCGTGCCCTTGGTGCATCTGTGTAGTTCCTTAGAACTCAAGCATGGTCAGAATCTTGGCGCCCTATACTCGCACCATACCCCCTTTTCACTGGGTTTTCGGGTATTTAAGCCCTAAATTCTAGTGGAAAGCGGGGTAATCAGTTCCGAACTCTCATCGACAGCGAAGCTCTGTCACTCGGACCAGCGAAGAACATCGTAGTAGATCGAGCATTAGTCTCCTTCGAAACCAGTCAATATTACCGTACGTACATCGTGTCATATCGCGATCGTTAGGCAAGTCACAGTTCTTACGTTCAGTTTCTCCCCCGTTCAATATCGTAACGTAATACGAACTCAGTTTAAGTATATTGTAACAACATTTCACTTCCGCTGAAACTCTCATTATTATATTCTTGTATTGTATTTTCATTCAGAATATATTGATCATTGATTTAGTTTTTATTAACAAAATCATTGCTTCTTTATTGGAAATTCCTGTTCAGTCATCCTTGATTTAAATAAGCACATATAAGGAAAGGAATAATAAAAGATCCCACGAGGATACACTTTTACCGCTCAAGGTGTATCCGGCGAGCAATAGTAAGGTTTAACTTTAGCCTAGGGCATTCTTTCATGATCAATGAGCAGGATTGAGTCTGGTTAAGGTGAAATAGCCCTTAGCACGATCCCAAGACCTGTTCTGAGCTACTGAAAGTAACTAGCCATTCTTTTAATTAACAAGGTCCAGTCTTGAGTCTGGTTAAGGTGAAATAGCCCTTAGCACGATCCGAGGATTGATATAGGGCCGATTGGGAACTAGAAGACTCGAGTCTAGCAAAGGTGAAATAGCCCTTTGCACGATCTCAGAGCATATTTAGGACTCGCGAAGCCTGGCTCGTAACAGTGCTGCCTATACTCTTTTATATTTTTATTTCGCGCTTCTTGCGCCTCCTCGGACATTTGACCGATAGGCAAAAGAGCGGAGGCAATAATGGACGGCCCGTGAATTAAAATCTTGTGTACTGAAGCTGGCATGTAGTACCACGGATAAAGTTTAATATATAATTCGTAGGTTGCCTTAGCCCACTTCGCAAATTTGTCTGGATCGACATCCAGTCCACACGAAAGAGTTTGCAGTATAACAGCACACTTATCAATTAAATTTTTATCAATGCCTGTAATTCGGGCCACTTTTTCGGAATTATCGAAAAATCTTCGAGCCGTATTGCCATCGTTGGATGTCCCGGTTCCACATTGCCTTGGCTCGTCCACAAGGAGACCAAGCTCTTTCTTCAAGCCCGTCTGGATGAACTTCTTCCTTGCACTCATTAATAATTTCTTTGCTTCCCCTCGCACCTGCCACTCTTTTACTTCCAATCTGTATGACACCTGAAGCAACCATTCCATAAAACGTATCCATGCATGCAATGTTGAAAGTCCGAATTGGAATGTTTCCGGATTTTCGAGCCTCGAATATTCTTTAACATTGTTCATTTCTTTCGGTATCGCACCACACACATAACACTTTTTGGCCGACTTGGTGGATGTAAGTGCGTTATACACTTTACCATCAATCATCGTAAGTTGAAGCTGATGACGGACTTCAACGCTTTCATCACTCATCATAATTGTAGGCCTCAGAGATGCCGCTTGATCCTGTATGAGTTTTACTTGTTTTTGGGTCACTTCCAATGTTTCTTTAATAAATTCCAGTCTTATTGGTCTACAAAACCTGGTTGATGACGGTCGCGGATTTTGCCAAATCACCACTTTCCCCACTTTCACTGATTCGTAAAACAGTTGCAACGGTACGAGAGAGATGAAGAAAAGGTTCAAGTCTTGAAAATCTTCTAGTTGAGCTTTTTGTTTGTACTGGGCCTGGCCTGATGTCCCATCACAACCCCACTTCACTATCAGCGTCAAGTTCCCCCGATATTTAGTGGGTATTCTTGCTATCACTGGCTGTTGAACTTCCAGCAACCGATTCGCTGTATGATCCACCTGCTCTTCGCCTCGAGAATTTTATTGTATGACGGGTATATATTGTGCTGTAAGTTTTTTGCACTACTCCGTAATAGCTGATACTGATGTCGAGTCAGATCAGCTTCAAGTAAAAGAGCCAACGCCTTATCGGTCTCGTAGACTTGAACTACAGGTTCCTTGTTTTGCGATTTCTACAACTGCCGAATTTTTTTTGCTCGAGTTGGAGATTTTTCCATCTCCTTCAGAAGATGAGCTTTATGCAAGCTTCCTTCTTGTCTGTACTTCATGGAGGCTGCATAAGTAATGCTTGCTCCACTCCCCATTAACCGGACAGGCTCCGTTGTCCTTCGTTTTGTTCTGGAGCTGATACCCACAAAACTGGTGTGAGGTCTTCCAGCTGCAGAAGTTGATGGCTTGTCGTTTGGGTGTACTCGAAAAATAACCTCGATATCCAACCAATCAGGGTTTTCTTGAACGAAACGTTCGCTGTTTCTTCCGCACTTTGCCAGCTTCTTAAATAACTGGTAGCAAAATTCAGCCACTTGCTGTTTGATTTTAGTTTGGGATAAATCAGATGATGCCGTTTTCCTCATGATAAAATCCAGTAGGTATTCCTTCTGACGTTGTTTGCTGCCTTTGACTTCTTTCAAGACTTGGTACAGAGCCCTTCTGCTGACTTTGAAATCCATATTGATATAGCTTGGAAAGATTGCAAGGTGAAGTGTTCTAAGCTGAAAGTCGAAGCTTCTAACTGAGCGGAAAATGCTTTTTCCGTATGAAAACAACTCTGTTCATTGCCCCTCCCTCGTTTCTTCATTTCTTCCTGTATGGAAGGGGATGCATTGACGCCAAGTCTACTAATGGTAAAAACCCAGGAATTCCTTAATTTGGCAACGCAGGGGTTTTCCTTCGATAACTGGTTGACGCGGTCGCGTTTATGGCAAGGAGCGTCGGCTGATCAGGTCGCGCGGTCATAGGACTGCTTGTACGTGTTTCGGCACAGTTTACGGCTTTATGGTATGGTGGATTTGACGGTTCGTCACCGACACGTACAATGCAGTCGGCCCGTGGACCTGACTCAGTTGATTGGCACATTTTGCACAGCTGATTTTTATTGTTTTATGGGTACGCTGCCTACTGCAACGTGTTTGAAGACAATCTAGTAGATTCACGGAATCGGCACTGCTGATGGGTAGGTTTGGCACAGCTACTTTTAAACTTTTTATGGATACAATTTGAATAGTGAATATCTTAGCAGCATCGGGCTATCCCGCACTAAATGATTACAATCCATGTACACACTTTCTGTCGCCTTTATGAAATTACGGTTTGTAGTCTTTGAAACGTGCACCAAATGTTCTATGAAATTCAATTCAAATTACTTCAATTTTAATTAGCTCTGCAGGCCCATAGATTACTGTCAATATTATCACGAAAAATCATAATTCTATGACTACGAGATATATCAACTACCAGCAATCGACGTTTGTGCAGAAGGGAAGTCGTTGGAATTATAGGAAAAACCATATTCTTGCATTCTAAATGGGGATATGCAAAAGTGCATGAGGTACGTCGTAGAAATTGTAGGAGGCTTGTTGTCGCGCTCCAAGCCGGTAAAAGGACACAGAATGCCATTCAGCACTTTAGGCTAAAAGGTATAGTTTATAGGGGCTTATTTACATGGACGTTATAAAGTTAGATCAGGTAAACGTTGCTATAATACAGGGACCATCACGATTCGTATCAGCCAGCGTTGGTGACCATTTGAGTCCCGGACTAAGTACTTAGCGAGGATAGCTACCTGAGGTCAATATAACATTATAGTCCGAGAGGTACATCCTCTTACAAAGATGATACATACAGAGTATTTAAAGAATGTTTCAGTAAATCGAACAAATGAATGTCAATAGGATACCGAATTATTTTTGGGATTACGCGCATATAACTATAAAAAAGAGGCATGCATTGTTTAGGTACTGCTCACATACAGACTTTACCTAAACTCGCTGAAACCAGTATAGAGATGATGCAGAACATAGAACACATATCTTTGGAGACCGTACATTAATTCTTATTGCACATGATTTAAATTTGCCGCTAGGTTATGAGATTATATGTGCACAGGGAGAGGAAGAGAGGTTTTTCGATTCAGCACCATAGCATACAAAAATATAACATCATTTTTGTAACACACACACATACATATATACTGATTTCCTTATCCTATGATGGACCCTTTTACGAAAATGTAACCTTCGTAGTTATAGACTTACTGTTTTCTACATAAAAATTGAATATAATCTTAAATTTCACCAAAATTTGATATCGATTATTCATCGACACAAAAACATTATTTAAATAAAATGGAGCAAAAACGAGCAAAAGTTACTTGTGAATTCTAATAACTTAAGCATTGAACTTATTTATAAAAGAGCAATCTCCGTTTCATAACGATTCAGTCGGTTTAAAACTGTATGTGAAGATACACTACATCAGACGCCGACCAGTGCTTGATATCTCCTCACAATATCTAAAATAAAAAATTCAATACAGCTTAAAACTAAATTACAAAAATATATTTTCATAAGCTGGCACGGGAAGAAATGGATAAATTGAATATAATCTTAAATTTCACTAAAATTGGATACCCATTATCCATTGACACAAAAACATTATTTAAATAAAATGGAGCAAAAACGAGCAAAAGTTACTTGTGAATTCTAATAACTTAAGCATTGAACTTATTTATAAAAGATCAATCTCCGTTTCATAATGTTTCAGTCGGTTTAAAACTCTATGAAAAATTACACTATATCATGTGTCTACCAGAGCTTAATACGTACTTACGATATTTCGCATAAAAAATCCAATATAGCTCAAAAGTTAATTTCAAAAATACATTTCAACGAGCAAATGCTGCAAGTAACAAATAAAAATGTACTTACCGACGTAGACACTCAGTTTGTATACAACAAAAATTAGTGAACAGTGTGTTGCCCAGCCTTTAAAATCGTAAGCGTGAAAACAGCCAAGGTTACTATGTACTCGCAAACGTCTCATTAGCTGAAGAGGGCATCTTTTCTATTATTATGAATAGATTCCAATGCACTGGACCTTTAGCTTTGATACTGCTTTAGTCTCAAATCATTCTTACAATTTAAATTTTTGGGATTTTGGCCAGCTTTTCCGGGTAGCTGGACCACTGTGCGCTGCCACTAATTTTTACCGACTTCGAAAAGGAGGAGCTACTCAATTCGACTGCTATATATATATTTTGTTTAAATCTTCGGTGAGATCTCAGAAATGAGTGGACCGATCGGGATGAAACCTTGCCTATCTTGTAGGTTATGCTCACAGTCCCATTATAAATTTTTCCGAAATTGTTTAACCCTAACCATTGTTATTGCATAAAAACCGATTTTTTCGTTGCTTTCGCGTTTCTACTACAAATTTCGTTTGTCCGGCAATAGTTGTACAAGAAACGGACCGATTACGCGACACAAGTATTTATTGTTTTCTATAACTTTTTTTTATTTATATACAAAAACATTTACAAAGAAATCCCCATCGCTGGGCGCGATTGTTATCTACTGCAGCAAAAGAAACGTCGATACACATTATTATTATAGTCTTCTACTATTTTTCAATTGTATCTGTTACATTTTTCACCGCAATCCTTGTTTTACATCTTTGTATAATAAATAGACACTTACAAACGTACATTGTTAAACGTATCAGCTGCTAATTCAAACAAATTCTGTTAAACTTTTTTCAGTCTTATGATATCATAAGACTAATGATCATGTACAGGGTGAGTCACTTGCCTTTTAATCATCCCCTTCACACTGGAGTTCCAATTATTTCCATTATTGGTACAATTTGATATTATAAATAAACGTCAATGAGGAATTTCGGACCGTCTTCATAACTTTATATTAAAATTACTGAACACCGTATAATTATACCATTTTCAACGGCGTATATCCATTATTGGCGATTGAAAGGCAAGTGAATCACCCTGTACATACATGGTTCATGCTGCTGCTGTTGCAGTTCGTCGTAGCGCTGCTGCTACAGACTTTGGTCCTGGCGTATGGACGTCATCTCCTACAGCAGCATGCTGTCTCCCTCGTTGCTGGGCTCCACAATTTTATAAACAAAACATGGTAAATACTTGAAAATACTTGAACTCCGTATTTTCCTCTCTGGTCTCCATTTTTGTTACTTCTCAACATGCTCAGCCTATTACTTTATTCTGACTGACTACAAACTAACGCTTCTCGTCTTATCCGCAACGGATTATCCCCACCACCATATACCGGAGTATACACTCAGGTCAAAACCCTAACTTAATATTATTCCTGGGAACAGCGCTACCCAGGTACGGTCTTACAATTTCGGTCATACTTCATAACTGAACTCTGCGACATATACATACACTAACAGCCACCGTACAGCTAATTCACACTATTTATATAATAACGTAACAGACAGTTATTTGTTATTTATATTTAAGATAAAGGAATATGAATCCGAACCATAGCGTTACAGTATGATTACCAATACTTACGTCTTGACTCCTTGGGACGCTCATAATGACTGAGAAGCCTGTTGTTCTTTACTTCTATTCCTTACCCGTCCGATTTTCACACACATTGCTCACCAATAACGCTTTCATATTGCTTACATTTCTTGTCCGCATTCTGTTACGAATACTAGCAAATCGTTAGGCTGAGTAGTCTTCTGCCGCGTTTCCTATGTGTACACAGTGGCACACAGGGTGTTCAATTTTCTTCAAATAACTTGAACTTTACATAAATTACCCAAGCTATGAACACCCTACTTGTATGTGCACGACATGTAACACCCGACAATGTATAACTTAGTAACAATACATACAATTACACATGTAGAAGAATTGTGTACAGGAATGTCCTGCAAAAGTCTCAGTAACAACACCTTCTAGAACACTAAAACCTATGAAATAAAAAAAAAATATTTTTAAAAAAGTGTGACCAACTTCGAAAAACTGACAGAGTTCCAAAAAACTGAAAACTAAAAACAGACAGATTCCCAAAAAGCTACAAACTGAAGGAAATAAGCAGCACACAAAATGCCCTGAAAAGTTAACAAAAATTTAACACCAAGCAGCACAAAAAATGCGTTCGAAAGTAAAAAAATGCTGTTTGCATGCTTCCATGAATTTCCAGTCATAATGTGCAACTTTGGTAACCTTCCTTCATTATATTGCAACCCAATGCAACACCGAACCAGGCTTGCCAGATTTGGAGGGGGAAATGACGCATGCGCATATCAAATTCTGGAACTAAAGATCAGGTTCTGCTATACTCCTACGAAACGGAGATGCCCTTGTTTATCGCCCCTTTCAGCTGTTGGATTTTATAACTACAAAATTTTTTCGGGATTTTTTAGGATTAGGGTTTCCCATTGGAATAGGGCTCGAAGGAAGGGATTGAGTAATCGTATTTACTTCTTATATTGTAAAATACACATTTTATTATATTATTGTTGTACAGCTGACCTAAAATGCAATAATACATGTAACTTAATTCGATTAAAATAAAACTATACATGTATAAAATCTTACAAACATCCTAAGTAGTACAAAGATTGAATTACAAATAGAGGGTGTAAACTTCCGGTTAAGGAAATGGAAATTTCACGTACAAGGGACATTCACGACCCCGCAAATTCAAACAATTATGAAAATTATTGCAAATGGAAAAGTAACTCATCTTAAATAGGGAACAATTTTTTATATAAGAAATTGTTCTTCGATTTGTAATAAGTTTCATAATTGTTTGAATTTTCGGGTTCGTAAATGTCCCTTGTTAGTGGGAACCGAAAGTTGTTATACCCGATATTAAATATAATAAAATAAATAAAATGCTATGTACAAGTAATAAAATGATACTGCATCCCCATGAAGACTGCAAGGAGTATTGTTGTCCGACATGCGATCTAAAAATAAAAAGATTTATATGATTATTAATATACTAATATGATCATACGTAAAAGGAGTTGCATAATTTTATTAAAAACTCTCACCTGTTGCAAGGGATTCTTTGCCATGGCCTGGTTGCTGCTGGCACTGAAAAATAAAAAAAACAAGATTACTAAAATGTACGACTGAGGATTATAGTGCAACTGAATACTCTTACGTTGTTCAAGAGAGATCCTTGTTTGGCCCTGGGATTGCTGGCACCTAAAATAAAAAAAACAAGATTATTAAAATGTACAACTGAGGATTGTAGTGCAACTGAATACTCTTACCTTGTTTAAGAGAGATCCTTGTGTGGCCCTGGGATTGCTGGCACCTAAAATAAAAAAAACAAGATTATTAAAATGTACAATACTGAGGATTTTAGTGCAACTGAATACTCTTACCTCATCATGAAAGCTGTTGAAGTCTTCTACACTCATCTGCTTCTTATTAATCTAATTCTAACTTATATTTAAATATAAAAAATACAATACATACAATAAATACATTAAACAGAATAGAAACGACATAAATAAAATAAACAAAACAAATAAAATAAACAAGATAAATAAAATAAACTGAATAAATAAAATAAAAGAAACAAAAAAATAAATAAAAAGGAAACAAATTTTAACAACAACTGTACAGGTTGATTCACTTGCCTTTGAATCGCTAATAATGGATATACAAGGTTGAAGATGGTATGATTATACGATGTTGAGTAATTTTAATATAAAGGAGTATTTACCGTATCTTCTCAACGAACTGACATTTATTTATAATATCAAATTGTACCAATAATGGAAATAATTGGAACTCGAGTGTGAAAGAGATGATTAAAAGGCAAGTGACTCACCCTGTACATAATGGATAAAGCGTCAACTAAGCGAGGTAGCACTTCAAAGTGGCAAAATATTAATAATAACAAAATTATAAAAAAAATCAAAACTAATGGATTTAATTTGGAATAAACGAAATTAATAAAAAAAAATAATGATATAAATTAGTTGAATTATGCAGCTCTAAATGTCTCGGAGTTGGCTCAAAATTGTGGCAACTTTTGCCTTCAAAATTACTTCTAACGACGCACAACGCATTGAAAGTTTCGTGGTGGAGTTCATTTCTATTCTCAACTTTAATATTGTTGACAATAGAAAAAACTCGCTTTGCTGCGGCATTAGAGTGGGGAAACGACATCACCGGAAAAATAACTTTTGATAAGTTTGGATACTCGAGCGCGCCAGAAATATTTTTTTTAGTGACAATCTCAGACCACATTGTCACCAAATTATTATTCATAATTTTCCACTCAGATACCAAAGCAGTCACATCAAGATTTACAAAACTAAAATGCGTCGTAACGTCCGACACATAAAAATATCATTAGTGCCTACACTCTGAGGTGCTATTACAGGATTTACGTATCTTAAAAAGTTAAAGAAAGGGTCCGAAAGGGGCAGCCGACACTGAATTTCATGCACCGCGGTTTTATAAAATTCAAAACAAATATGTTTTATTTCTAAAACATCCGCGGCATTTAAATTTTCCATAAAGTTTTGGCATTCCGGGCCAACAAATATGTCCTTAATAGGAACAAAAATTTGGTCATTATTTAAATCTACGAATGGCTTTACTGTTAGATACTGTTTGTGCACGAAATTCTGTACCAATTGCTTCCAAAGTGCAACACTACTTTCAGCTATTTCATGAATTAACAGACCGTTTGATTCAAACCGCGCATTAAACGAATTAAAAATATTTAAAACATACTGCAAAAACAAAGCATATGCTTTGTTTTTGTTGTCAAACATTAAATCGTATAAATTATGAACGGTCTGATTCTTGTCTTCAACTACAACTAACTGAAAGTATTGTCGCAGACCCTCTCAATTTTCAAGGAGGCGAGCCACGCAATTGTGTAAAGCGAGCCACCGCGTAAAAGATGGTTTCAGCAATTTTCGAGATTCGACCTCGAAATATTGTTGAAATTCGGCAAGGACCGCGGCGCGCTTTGGACTATTTCCAATGTACGCAGTAACACCTCGAACCAATTGTTCCATGTACTGCGGAATTTTGAGAAAAGCGTTATGGGCAATTAAGTGTATGGAATGACAAAAACAGGGAAAAACTTGCAAATGGGGAACGGCCTCCTTCAAGCGGGTCATGAAGGAGTTGTTGCACTCCAACATGACTGACGCATTGTCAGAAGCCATGCCCACAATATTTCTTATTGGTATCTGTTTGGACTCTAAGCTATTTTTAAATAAATTATATAAATTTGCCGAACTTGAATCGCGAGCATCTACTTCTATAAGTTCTAATAATTTTGTAAAAATTTTTTTTCGCTTCTACACAGATACCGCACGAGCACGCATAACGACTCGGAGTCGGTATTATCCGTGCTCTCATCGATTAAAATTGAAAAATAAGTATTTTGTAGAACTCAAACGAGATGTTCCAGTTCTACTTTATGTAAAATATTTTTAATGATCGAGGTGCACTTCGTACGTGCAACGGACATATCACGGGCTATGTCGGAATCGGGGCAGATAGATTTTATTAGAGGAAGAAGCTGGTCTACTAAATGAATTGAAATGTTAGTAGTTGCGAAAAATGTAGTCAGCTTTAATTCGCTCACTTTTACACGTATTGCGAGGCTCTCTGTGCCAACAATGTTGCTGGTGGAAGCAATTGGCCTATCATCACTACTAATAGTCCCGGAAGAACTAGCTGCACGGCGAACAGCTGCAACGTGAGGGGGAGTAATTGAATGCCGCATTAAATCTATTTTTCCACCACTAAAAGACAATGCCTTGTTGCATGGTCTACAAAAAGCTTTATGATGATCGCGGTCCGGCGCCAACCACCTCTTTAAAGCATCGTGGTTTAACCACGATGGTAAAAAGTACTTACTTTTACGCCCAGCCTTCGTCTTCTTTGCGCTTCCTTCCTTATTTTGATCCTCCATAATACGCAATTAGCACTCCACTTCACTCCACTTCACTGCACTCCACTCCGGACCGTGCACTGTCGCGAGCAAAAGAGATTTGGCGCGAATTTACCACAACAGTCGCGATTGTCGCGAAACAAAAAAACGGTGATGCGCGCGATCTCAATATCCCACCCTCCACCCACCCTGTTGAGCACATCGTGTCGACGCGAAAGCTCAGGCGCTTCCGTGATTCAATGTTCCGTTACCGTGCCCCCCTCAGTTTGTGAGACACCTCATCCTCCTGTTGCGCCCGAGCCCAAAGTTGGCTCTCGGATTGCACAAACTAGCTATATCATCAAATCCTTTCTTCGAGAGGATAATGCAGTGTCCAAAGTCCATGATACATTATGATATCAATAACGAGCGTCTAGCCACTAAGTGACGTTTAGCAACGAGGCACTGAGTCGCTTCGCTTAATCAGCGCCTCGTGCCAAGGCAACGCCTGCCTCGAACAAAACCATCAACGGATGTCCCAAACGGGACTCGCTATCCAGATTTCGATCAGAACACATCAGTGCGTATCAGCGAGTTACTCTGTACGTCTTGTCAGTTCTTTGATTATACTTTATCAATAAATCTTAAGTTTTGGGTTTAATCCCGGTGGATTCCAATCCTTTAAACGCTACGAGCCTGACTTCCTCCGATCCCGCTACCCGCTCTGCGCCGTCACCACGCAGGGCACAACACACCTATCCTTACAGATTCCGTGTAGATACAGTAATACAGACGCGCTAAATAGATACAGTAATACAGATGCGGTAAGTAAAGTACGTTACACTCTTCCGGGAATTACAGTTCTCGGAACCTCCTGTCTCAGATGCGAGACTTTAAATACCCAGTTGAATACCCAATATCCAAACTGTCGGCGAAAAGCAGATCTACCTCACTCCAGAAGAGCTTGAACTGTGTTAAGACAGGCTCTATATTGTACCCGCAAGTCCGGATTCCCAGTTCTAATATAGGAACTCCTGAGCGAGTTACGAGAACGCATCACGAGACGGATCTCAGGAGTGATTCAGGGAGCAGGTGGTCGTCTAACACGCATAGGTCTGAGAGGGGCATGCTCATTGAGGACATGGAGCAAGCCCGCATTGAGATTGTCAACCAACAGATCCACGCTACTTTCACACGCGTTCGTAGTAAGACGAGCACCGCTGAGCTGCGAGATATCATTGAGTAGCATGTCACGGTCGATTGAACCATACCTCCAACGAAGATCATTGAAAGGAACAAGACGTGAAGTTAAGACGTATTGTAGAGAGATGAAATCATGGTTTGAGCAGTGAGGCTCTTTACTTTGAGAAAAAGAAGCAACCTTGTTAGAATCGTCCACAGGTCCAAGGTCGCGCCAAGTGGAAGCGAAAGAGGTGTGAAAAGTGGGAAAGTAAGGGATAGAATAAAGATCCATGCGAGAGAAAAGATCTCCAAGGTAGACGGAATGAAAGGAAGAAGAACCCATGTCCGCATTCCAATCGCCAAGTCCTACCTTATTAGGGTGGTCCGAGACAATATCAGCAAACAAGGGCTCGAAGCGAGAGAGAGGAGCGTACGGGGACCGATAGACGACCTCGAGAAGAAGGGAGCCCGTAGCGGGGATAACCTGCTTTACGAAGAGGTACTCAGGACCAGGAATAAGAAAGGAAGGGGAAGACGCAATTACCGAGGAGCTGAAAGAATCGCGAAAGTAGAGACATACGCCTCCACCCATTCTACCATCCCTGTCGCGAGATGGAAGAAGATAGCCGCGACTCCGAGACCGTAGCAATATCGAAGCGAGATTAAGAGAGAAAAGTCGCAAAGCGGTCGAAGTGGGCAACAAGGGATTGGGCGTTCACGTGCCCGATCTACAGAGTAGTAGGGGCGGCGACGGGCGGAGAGAGGTGGTGGCGACGCACGGGAGCATAGACCTTGTGCGAGCTTGGTGTTCAAATCGCTTATTCAGGCGATCCTAATGGGAGGGGGGCGTCGGTCTTAACGTATATGGGCGATTCCACGCAAAGTGATCACACCTTTTGACACTTTGTCCTCGATTTTGATGAAATTTGGTGAACATGTAGTCCTTAATATACAACCACATTATCCGCACTTCGTTGGTAAAAATGTCAATTATTATGCAAGTTATGCGCATTGCAAAATAGGTGCAACTTTTTTTTTGAAAAATATCTCTGGAACGGTATAAGATATCGAGAAGTGCAAAACGCAGCTTTACGCAAAAAAGATTGAATTTTCATTAAAAAAATATTTGAGGAACGTAGCGACCTTCTTAATTTGTTTAAAAATTGTTCAAAAGTTTTAATTGTTTATATTTGCGAAAACGCACTTTTGTCCGTTTTGAAAAAAATCATGGAGGTGCATTGAAGTGTCCTCTAAAAGCCCTGTAAATTTCAAGATGGTCAATTTAAAACTCTTTGAGATAAAATTCTTCATGCGTCACTGGAACACGCGCTCGGCGCTCGGAGACCAGCGCGTGCTCGTGCGCCACGGATGCTTGCACCACGGACGCCGCTACCGACCACGGCCGATCGTCCTTTCCATCTAAATAAAGGGCTTATCCTCGGTCGGGTACCTGGTTAAATTATTCAATCTTTCCCTGAGTGGATGAGTCCCGGTTAATACCTAATCATAAAGTACTAAATGCTGTTTCCTCTCTGTGTTTACGGTCTACATTACTGAAGGAAGTATCGGTAGATTACAATTAACCGACGGACCCCATCGTATACCAAACTGAGATTAATTTTGTAGATGCATGGAAGGGTCGTGAGTCTGTTTTTGAAATTTTTCCTAGGTCACTCCTGAGTTTCCGAAGTTATACAATTTTATTACCCGTGACTGCAGGACAAGCGCTCTTTCCTGGTTTGAACTCATCGCGACCACCTGTTTGGTGACTACCACGAAGTGAAGGTTTTACCAGCTGCCGCACCCAATTGTTTAAATTATAAGTAAATGTCTGGGTTAGACCAAATCACCTTTTCGTTGCATACTATAGAGTAAGAGAAACATTAAAACATTTCAATTACATTGCAATTTCGGACACATTACAGCATGACACTACCGCGGTCCATTTGCATCAAGGTAAAATTTATGATAGTTCCAGAAATATCAATCCCGCGATTAATAAAGTATATTATTTTTCTGATGGCGCTGCTGCTCAGTACAAAAATATAAAGAAATTTTTGAATTTATGTTTGCATTCTGACGACTTCAACTGTCCAGCAGAATGGCACTTTTTCGGGACATCTCGTGGGAAAGGGCCATGTGATGGATTAGGTAGATCGTTAAAGAGAACAGCAGCACGAGCTAGCTTGCAAAGAGTAACAGAAGGTCAAATAACAACACCTTTACAATTGTATGATTGGGCAAAAATTCACTTTCCTAATGTTTCGTTTAGCTATTCTACTAATGTAGATTATAATAATCACGAGGAAATGCTTTCCAAAAAATATGCAAAGGTCAAAACATTGTTCGGAACTCTTAAATTTCACGCACTTATTCCAGTTAATAAAAATCGAATAAACGCGAAACGCTTCTCAATGGCTGACAAATTCCAAAGTTTCAATATCGGGTCGAGTTCATTTTTTTTAGCTAATCCTAGGTGCGTAAATATTTTTTTTTCTATCTGTCCACCTTTTTTCTCCTTGATGTGAACAATGTACATAAATTGTGTACTACGAGTACACAAACACAGTTTTTAATGTGGCCTCAGGTTGGTCTCAAGCTCGAATAACACAGAGAGGAAACAGTGTTCAGTACTTTATGGTTAGGTATTAACCGGGAATCATCTACTCAGGCAAAGATTGATTAATTCAACCAGGTACCCGACCGAGGATTAGCCCTTTATTTAGATGGTAAGGACGATCGGCCGTGGTCGGTAGCGGTGGTCCGTATGCAAGCATCCGTGTCGCACGGGCGCGCGCTGGTCTCCGAGCGCCGAGCGCGTGTTCCGGTGACGGATGAAGAATTTTATCTCAAAGAGTTTTAAATTGACCATCTTGAAATTTACAGGGCTTTTAGAGGACACTTCAATGCACTTCCATGATTTTTCTCAAAACGGACAAAAGTGCGTTTTCGGAAATATGAACAATTCAAACTTTTAAACAATTTTTAAATAAATTAAGAAGGTCGCTACGTTTCTCAACATTTTTTTTAATGAAAATTAAACCTTTTTTGCGTAAAACTGCGTTTTGCGCTTCTCGATATCTCATACCGTTCTAGAGATATGATTTTTAAAAAAAAAGTTGCACCTATTTTGCAGTGCATATAACTTGCATAACAATTGACATTTTTACCAACGAAGTGCAGATAATGAGGTTGTATATTAAGGACTACATGTTCACCAAATTTCATCAAAATCGAAGACAAAGTGTCAAAAGGTGTGATCACTTTGCGTGGAATCGCCCATATGGCCCCGTCACGGTGCCAAATCCGAGCAAAACTTCGTTCACGGGCGAGTGACCGACAGCGTTTGGGGAAGCGGAGAGATGTCGCGATTTTGAGTGTAAGTCACCGTGACCTACTTTGCCATGCTTGTTCGGCCGGTCCAAAGGTGACTCCAAGTCGCCTGACCGCGTCTTTTCTACTGATTGTTTAACTTGCTCTAACTAACAAACGGGACCGCAAAATTCAACGTTGTATTAGAATTTTCTCATCCCCTCGGCATGCAGATTAACCCCGTTGAACAGTAGACACATGTAGAGTTTCACCCTGCATACATAATAGCGGCCGAATTGAGTACCTCCTTCTTTTCGAAGTCGGTAAAAAGTATATTTCGTCAACGAATTCCAAAGTAAATTATGCGATTCGTAATCTCAACAATACTCGCTTGCAGTAACAGCTGTAATTAAAGAAAGAGTAAGCGAGAATTATCAGACTGATGGCGACGTGTGTAAATGGAAAAAGAAAAATATGCTCGTAACAGCTAGGGACGTAACAGCTACTTGGCGTATTCTTTTACATTTCAATGTTTTTGGAAGGATATAGGTTTTCGGAAACACATTATTCCCAACTTTGACTCCATGATTCACCCCCATAAAGTGAATATTAGTAGCTAAAAAATACGTGTCGAATGATTTCCCAAGAACTACACTTCGTGTAATTTCTATCAAAATCGAAGTGCCACAGGTTGGAAGCTTCCCTTGTTAGTGATTTCGATACTTCTTAACGTACATGTTTTTATTATAAGTGTCTTGACTGCTATTTGGTCTGAATAATCATTGAGATACAGATAAGAACAGAGACAGCGACAGTACTCTCTTTAAATCAACTACAGCTTTTGTTATTAATGCCCAAAAGCAAAGAGCAACATAAATAAAGATCCGCAGCAATTTCATGGAGGCACTCGTAATATAGTGCCACGACGCCTGTATGATAGCAGCCGTACGGAGCGGATCCCTCCGGTACTTTACCGATCCTGTCCGGGGTCAAAGGACTCCTAGGGATTGTGCACGAAAGTCCCGCCCGTGGGGGTCACCCCCCCCCCCCCCCCCCAACGAACATCACCAATCATACAGGGGAGAGACCGCCGACAGAAGGGGGGGTTCCAAACCCATGGATTATGCCCAATATACAGGGTGTCCCAAAAATGTCATAAAATATTAGCGCCATCGTGTTAGGATGGTTGTTAGGAAGAAAATGGCAGGTTTGAAATTTGTTGTTCGGCCCTCAATTTCGAGTTATTAAACATTAAGTTATGCTCCACCCCTCACGCTCTTGACGAGTCACAGACGGCTATCGCTTAGTCCTAGAAAAAGGGAGGTGACCAAAAATGTCTTGACGGTCAGCCTTTGAAAATTGCGATGGAGGACCAACCGGTGCTCAACCGTTCGGTTTTCCCGAAACGAAACAATCGCTGTCTCGGTGCGCTCGCACCGACGGCCCAGCCAGCGGCCCGCTGCATGCGTCCTTCTCGATACCTGAACACGGCACGGCATCGCCCGACGAACGCTTCCTTGCCCTTCCTTCTTGCTTTCCCACTTTCTTAATGTGTGCTTACGATAACCAATATCCTCGAATAGTTGTTGCGTGACATCTGATCAGATCCAATTAAATCCGACCAAATCCAGTGGCTCAAATTTATCAGGAGCCTATGATACTTTTTTTTTCAAATATCGGAGTGGCGCCGTAGCAAAGCGTTGGAACAGTGACCGCGGTGATCCGAGTTCAGTTCCCGTTGTCACGTTTTTTTTTTGTTTTTTCTTGCCCTCTCACCATGTTCAATACCCGGCAGTCGTGATATTTTTTCTTTTACGTTTCCCCGCCTTTTGTCTTATTTATTCATTTTCGTTGCACGCGCTCGCGATAAGTATGGTCCCTGACTACTGTTGGAAGCTGGAAAGAAATTTGACTCCTCCTTGAAGATATCCTACTTACAAACTTAAACAAAAGAAATTACGGTCCGTAATTATCTGTCGAACTTCGATTGGTGTCAAGCACCACCACCTCACGGGTCTGAGTCCATTCGGTCTGCTACCTGTCGCTACGAATATCCCGGTATGCAGGTAAACAAGCAGTACGGTGGCAGATTTTCACAGGTATCATAGGCATTGCCGCCAAGCCTCGCCAGGCAAAACTCAAACACGGCTCTCAGGGGCCAACTTTTCTGCTCCCATGAGTAGTTATTTTGCGACTTCCAATTAATCCAGCGACCGTGCTGGCCCGAGTTCTAACGTTAACCATACTTATCGCAAGCGCATGCAACGAAAATGAATAAATACGACGAAAGGCGGGGAAACGTAAAAGAAAAAATATCACGACTGCCGGGTATTGAACATGATCAGAAAGCAAGAAAAAACAAAAAAAACAAACGTGACAACGGGAACTGAACTCGGATCACCGCGGTCACTGTTCCAACGCTTTGCCACGGCGCCACTTCGATATTTGGAAGAAAGAGTATCATAGGCTCCTGATAAATTTGAGCCACTGGATTTGGTCGGATTTAATTGGATCTAATCCGATGTCGCGAAACAACTATTCGAGGATATTGGTTATCGTAAGCACATATTAAGAAAGTGGGAAAGCAAGAAGGAAGGGCAAGGAAGCGTTCGTCGGGCGATGCCGTGCCGTGTTCAGGTATCGAGAAGGACGCATGCAGCGGGCCGCTGGCTGGGCCGTCGGTGCGAGCGCACCGAGACAGCGATTGTTTTGTTTCGGGAAAACCGAACGGTTGAGCACCGGTTGGTCCTCCATCGCAATTTTCAAAGGCTGACCGTCAAGACGTTTTTGGTCACCTCCCTTTTTCTAGGACTAAGCGATAGCCGTCTGTGACTGGTCAAGAGCGTGAGGGGTGGAGCATAACTTAATGTTTAATAACTCGAAATTGAGGGCCGAACAACAAATTTCAAACCTGCCATTTTCATCCTAACAACCATCCCAACACGATGGCGCTAATATTTTATGACATTTTTGGGACACCCTGTATATATATTATATATATATATTATGCCCAACGTCTCTTGGCTACCTATCGGTCTCTCACACGCCCACGCACTCAACAGAGGCACCTCAACGCATAGGCCCACCACAGGTTGCCGAAGCTCCAAATGCGCCGCGCTGAGAGTCAAGTACTCTATACTGCACCAATGGTCGTGTCTAACCTCCACTGCTCGATTGCCAGCAACATCCTATGCACACAGGGGCTTTTCGGGGCCGACCGGTGTTCGCGAGGATCGAGCTTGGTTCCCCTACCCCACGCGATCTGCCGCCTGGCACTCGAGACACCGCGATTTCTTTCCTCTCCCTATGACTTCATCTTTCGTTACTATTCGACCTACGCGAGTGCCATTCTCTCCGGTACGATGCCATCTCTGCGAGCACCGTATCGGGCGACAGAGCGTCAATCGTGTCAAAACAAAGCTCCTAGTTCTCCCTTCCCCGTGAGCTCGATCTCGCAGTCAAGTGCTAGAACACCGGCCGTAATGCGCGCACGAACCCAAGGCCTGCCTAAATCATTCCCCTAGTCCTGCCTGCACCGTGCATCAACGGCCGACGGAGGGAGCTGCGAATAGAGGATTCGCCTAAATAACTCCTTTCTTTCGTCGCTGTCACCGATCGGGAGCTGTTCTCCCACGCGACTACTTCCCCCTTCCAACGCATCCCACAACTCTAACTGACCTGCCTACACCTGCGTTACGGCTGCAATACATGCAACGATTCCGCGGTTATCGAACGTAGCGATCACGTTTCCTTCTTCCCCACGAAAGTTCGCACGCTCGCACGCCGCTCAGCTACAAACGCGTCCCCCCAGCTACAACTAATAAGACGCGGCGATTCGCGAAGGACTCCAGCTCCCTCACCATCGGTCGGTCAGAGCAGTCGGAGTCGGGAGAATGCACGGCCAGAACACTACTCCAAACGCACCCCCGTGATTCTACTCTCTTGGTCCATTTTTGGCCTGGCGCGACCGATCGGCGCGGGTTTCCCTCTAACGACTCCCTAGTTCTGAAAAGAACTGCGTACCCCGGCACCTGCCTAGCGGGCATCATTGCCCAGTTTCTCAAGGGGAGAACCGGGAGTACAGGAGCCGCTCGAGCCTCCGCGATGCGCCGAATTCGGCCACTCTAATACAAAAACCATAAGAGGGGACGGGCACCGTAATGGTCGAACCCGTCGGGCCTATCATACAACGGCAAACCAGCTGCCTCGCCCGCTCGCTCGCTCGGTATATTGATATACCAGTAGCTGATTACCAGCCGACAAACCCGACTTCTCGCCGCAGGAGAGTTCGCAGATTTTTCCGTGAGATTCGCTTATTTGCGCTCCGGCTGTCTTTCGGAAGCCAGATTGACGGTTGAGAGCAAAAGAAAAAAGGAAGAATTTTTGAAAGTACAACCCGCGGGGGCACTCATGCTGACTCGCCACGGCGCCTCTGTGCGCGGAAGTCGTACGGAGCGGATATTTTCGGAGTATCGGCATTCGAGCTCCCAGACTAGTCCGTGCCGTCTCCGAAGCGCGAACATAGCCCACGTCCGGGCGCCGGGGTCCGGGCCTGCGCTCGCCTGCCGCTCCTAATTTCGTCCCATCCAGAACATGCGGGGCCTGATTAGAGGAGGGCACACCTCCAACGTAGACAACCGGTCACAGGGGAGAGAGACCGTAGACCAAGGGGAAGTAACCAAGATCAATAGCCTATGAGCTTTGGCCTTTATCGGTCTCTCGTACGCCCACGCACTCAGCAGAGGCCTTATTCGCGCGCGCGTTCAGATTCGTAGAACCGCAGGGTTTGCAAAGCTCTAAGCTCGCAAGGAAGGAGAAGGAGAGGAGGCAGTCTGTTGATTTCTAACCATTTCACCGTCCAGTAGACGAATTCATGCAGCCGTCTCGTGATCAAAATTCTCCGTCCGTTACGAAGAACGTCCTTGTCCGCCGTTATGCTTGGAATTCGCCTGAATTCTATCGTCCGCGGAGGCCCTACCACGAGAGCGCCCACGTCACGTGAGTTCTCCAAGTCTGAGGAGCGCACGATTTGTCCCCCTGCCTCGACTGATGCACGACAACGCGATGGAACAACGGGATCACCCTACTCATTGCCTAACCTCTACGCCCGATTTGCAGGGTTTTTACGCCCCCCCCCCCCGTTCTCCTACTCCCCCCGCCCTATACCGCCCGATAGTGGACGGCTCGCAAGCGGGGCGGACCGCGAGAGAGCCGAGGAGGGCACCCACGAGTCAAAAACGCGAGCAATTGACTGCGGGGACTTCGTCGCCGCTCCTCCCCCCCTTCCGGAGGTGAGATCGTTCCAGGGTTGAGGAAGTACGCACAAGGCGTCAGCCCCCCCCCCCTTTCCGGAAATCGTTGCATTGTTCCGGGGTTGAGAGTCGACGAGTTGAGCCCCCGCGTTCCCGCCGTTCCTTGACTCGGAGCGAGAACCGATGCGAGCCGACGGAAGCCCTCCCGAGTCGCAGTCTCCCCGTTCCCTTGGCGTTTAACCTGCCTCCCGTGAAGCGCACGGAAGGCATTTTTTGCGGTGCGGTGTCCGATTGACCTCGCATCGGGTAGGCGCCCGCGAAGCTCCCTCCCCTATTACCACCGACTCGTGTGTGAGGTTCCGTCGTCACGCGCGCGTAACTCACAATCCTACCTACTGCAAGCTACCGCCGCGATGTTTTCCGGGTGGTCTCCTCTCTTGCAAGAGACGGCCCGGCCCGCTACTCTAGCTACCAGCCGTCCGTGGAATCGTCTTTTGAGAGCGGAGAAGTTCGTACCCGGTGTGGCCCGTACTACTTAAACTGAAACTGTCCGTGGCGTAATGTCTGGTCGTTCGTCTGACCTCGGTGGAGTCATTCTACTGGTGCTAGTTTCAGGCACCGGGGTGAAACGGAAGCTAGAGATATCACTGGAATCACTGTGAGCGTGTGTGATTCATGGCGAGCTTCGTTCCTGCTGTTTTGCCCAATCATTCGGAGTTCATTCATGTTCATACCCTATTATCCTACTAGGAGCCCCTCGCGTGCTCCAGTAACGCTTATTTCTCTCACTGCAGCAGGCTTCCGCTCCGTGGTACAATGGTGTTGATAGAGTGTGCGTGTGTTTGGTTCGCAGGAAAGAAGCTACGCCACTTGTTCGCCTGATAAATTGCATTGACTCCACTTCGGTCCAGTCCGTGCAGCGTCTGGGTCCAGTCAGGGACTGTTGTGTGCGCGCGTGGGTGTGTACGAGGGTGCGTGTTCGATGTATGCCAGTGTGCCACTCGCGAACCGGTGTGTTTGTGTGTATCGCTCGCACGCAGCACGCGCCCCCGCCCAGCCGCGTCGATCCAAAGACCCAACGGCCGCTTACCTCCCTCCTAGTTACAATATTACTATCTATAATCGTCCACGATTGTCCGCCACTGATGATCCGGTCACTAGACTGTTCCGGTGGAGTTTCTTGATTCCTCCTTCTTCGCTCCTCATTCCTCCTAGACTGTTCTGGTGGAGTTTTTTAATTTCTCCTTCTTCGCTCCTCGTTGCTCGTGCTTTCTACTTTTCTCTCCCACTGCATCCACTCCTGGCGATCTGTCTCCCGTCTTCGCATCTGTCTCCTAGCATCATTGCTGCTTCATCGATGTCGTCCCCTCCGTGAAGAGTATGAGGAGAATAGGCTGGTAGCCGGTAACCCGATCTCCCATGCATCCCTTGCTGAGGTTGGCGAGCCATTCTCGGTTCCATTAGACGCGTGAATAACCTATAATGATGAAAGAAGGACAACAACAGCAGACGAGAAAACATTGAGATATAGGTCTTATCAAAAGGGATGAATAAGCTGTACTTATGCAGGGCTTGAACGAGCATAAAGCATATAGTGGGATTTGGATTGCTCGCACAGTAAAAGGAGTGCGCATGCTGAGCGGTGACACGCCGGCTGGCCCCGAGATTGTCCACCCCTGGGACGCGCGCCTGCTTGACTAGACTGCTCCGAAACGCCGGCTAACCACACCGCACCGCACGTCACATGTCACGGGAAAACGAACCTCAGTCCCCAGCCGACAAAGAGGAAAGAGTAAATCAGCAGAGTCGATAGAGTCAATGTTAAAGCCAAAGTTAAAGTTAAAGTTAGCAATACATATGACTGAACATATAAACAAGCCAAGTGAAGGGGAGCTACATAAGGTTGAGGTTAGAGTTAAGAGTGGGTGTTTGCCCATCTAATAGTACTAGGGTTTATAGGAAATTAATATGAGGTCCTTGGTATGTAGACAGTTAGGATAAATCCTAGCAAATGCATTAGTATTAGAGTGGGAATGTATGGGTCAATCGATGCAGGGAGGTACAAGCAGGCAGTCCCATCAATCCGCAAAGCAGTCAAGCTCCAAGGAAGGCCTCAAACTCAGAGCATAAGACTGCTCAGCAGAGGGGAGCAAGCCTGGACAGGAAGGTTTTAAGAATTGTATGGAAGCGAGCGTGGGATTTTTTGGTGTATAGAAAAAGATACTCCTGATGAAGTACTCAGCCTTCGTTGCAGAACCCTGTTCTGTGACTCTCAAATTCTCAGATCAGTGTTGAGCGTCGAGTGCTGTATGTATCAGGTAGGGTTACATGTCTCGTTACTTGATTCCTTAAGTTCCTTAGCCAGCATCATTACGTCCCTCCCTCCTTCCTTGTTACTTCCTGCTTGATGTGACCTATGGGAGGAAGAAAACCAACAGCACCACGACAGCTCCACTATGAGTGGCTACTGTTATTTAAGTAATTGATTAATGATTGGTTTAAGACGGCCCGGTGAAACTTTTAGTGCCACGTTGGCTTGACTTACATCCAATCTTTAGTTTCCGTGCTTGATAATTTAAATGATTTATTATTCATTTAACAATGGGAGAGGATTGAGGTAGTTGGTTCACTGAAGAGAATTGGGAGTGGATTGGGAGGAGATTATGACAGGCAATGTTTGTCGGATGCCCTGATACGCACCGTCTACCGTTCAGTCAATGCAGGTGAGAGAGTGCTGGCATGACTGACAGTCAGATAGCTGTACGGCAGACAATGAATATCCAAGCGGACAAGTGAGGGTGGCGGAACGAGACAGCTATAGAGAGGTTTCTAGGCTGCTAGGAATGTCACTTTGTAGTGTGATGGATGCTGAGGTTAAAAAGCTGAGGACGAAGGGTTTAATGGGCATGACAGGGCCTGAAATGATAAAGGGACTAGGAGGTTAATGGTCACGGAAAGAGAGAAAGAGTGAGGATATCAGGAACAAAGCAAAATGTGTTTGATGATATTTGGGATTTGGTAATATGCATGCATCGGGTTGTCCGGGATGTTGGAAAGTAACTGGTAGATAGTTAGAGGATAGTTAAATGATAATTAACCACTCACCTGTACGCCATCGACCATTGGATTTGCCAACATTACACCAACCGAGCTGATAAATAAAACATTTAAACCAGCAGCAGGAGTGTTTCCTTCAGTCAAGAGAACACTTCAGGTACACTGATCGGCTGAACAAATATTTTTGGTCGATGGCGCTTGTGAGTGAGAATTTAACATTTTATACAGTCGCGAGAACGTGGCGAGGCTGCCATCCGCCATCTTGACAGGTTAAGTTGCACGCCCGCAGCCTTTATTTAGCGATAATTTGTTTAATTCGGGATTCCCGAATAATATTTATATATCGGATTACGCAGAATTTTAGCACGAAAACACTGATCACTCGCAAGTTCCGATTAGACGCGTTTTGCCGTCACAGAGTCTTATGTACCGGGAGCTGCCAAAAACGCGTCCGCGCACCACAACCGCCATCTTCCCGCCCCCAAAGGGCAACATAACCATTGTGACACTTGTCAATTTGCCATAACATAACCAATGCTGCCGTACTATATGTACTGCCTAATTTACAATAATTTGTTCATTTGTTTTTTCAATTATTTCAGTTTCTTGTGACTTGCAATCCAGAACGGTATGGTCACTTATTACGATGGACGGACGAAGCGTACTTAATCTTCAATGCAGTATTACAAAAGTACTACTTCCAAAAGTATTGTAAGTCTATTAGCCGTAATGCTTCATACTCGCCTATGAAAGATATTATTGATTTAAAAATTCTGTAGCGCGTTTCTCGAATGCGCTTTGCCGAAAAACTGAAGATCGGCTCCAAAGGGTATACAGGGTGTAACAGATAGAATGGCACCAGCTTTTTACCATCGAACTATCGGTAATATCGACATTGCGTAATTGTTTTGATAGCCGTGTTGTAGGATAACGGATGAGCAAGTTGGAAAAGGGTCATGAAATTAATAGTGGACTGTATTTGAAAAATAAATAGGTGTTCTGGTTTTATTCATGTGTGGATGTCCGGTGACATCCGCGTTGCCGTGTGCTATTTACGGTTATGTTCAGTACTATATAAACAAAGCCTGTCGATCTGTGATCGATAGATGAGTCAAAAACACAACTATTTCATTGGTGAGCAAGGTCATGGATGAGGTGGACTGTTACGTCCCGACTCGTAATGACACTTTCCTTTTCCGAGCGGTTAGTGGAATTTTGCCTCGGATTTGGCGCGAGGGTCAAAGATGTCCGGCTGGTCGGGGCTAGAGGGTAAGAGATTCGGTGGTGCTACTCCGAGTCCTCTACAAGGCAAGGCGTATCAAATCTTATCGTTTCCCCTTGCACGAACCTTACTGGGCGCAAGTGCGGGGGCATACGCCTATAAAGATCGGACGGGACTCGGTCCGATGACGGAGTCCGTTGACGAGGCGCGATCGCGGTGACGGGGGCGGGCGTTGCCGTGTCGATGGGTGTCGGGCCCGCGACGTTGCTCCCGGGCAACGCTTTTGCCAGATTTTTCAGGTCGACGCGACCGTCGCTGTGCAGCGTTCTGACGTGGAAGTTGCTACTCTGCACGAGCACGTCGCTCCTGACCCGGGGTCCTGGCCGTCCGTTGAACACCGACGGATCGAAATCGCCGCCGGTGTGAAAGAGTTTCTTAAGACGCTTTGCTTGTTTCTCTGCGCCCGCACGATGGTGTCTTTGTCTCCATCCGGCCATACGGAACAGTGAACGGCGCTGATTCTGTTAACAAATATATCACACGGCGGTGCGGAGGTGAATCAAGGGATGTTAACGTCCGCGAGTCAGCCGGTCTGTACCGTAATAGCCGGAATTTTGGATCGAAGGAGGATAGAGAAGTGCCCCTTGTTTGGCGGCACTTCGATCTATCCGTGGGGTGGAAGAAGCTGCCCCTTTTCTAGCGGCGCTTTGATTCGGAACGGAGAATTATTAGGCGCACACAACGGCTGGACTCGCAACCTGAGGGAAGGTTCAAGAAATCGTGAATAGCGTGGGTACTCTGGCTGGGGGATTTAATAATTTCCCCAGTTCGGAACAGCCCCTTTATTGGTGGCACTTCAGCTGGAGGTGTGGGAAGAGGTGAAGCGGCCCCTTTTCTGGCGGCACTTCGAACCCAAAGGGGGTCAGGATAACAGTGGATTCCGCCCGCAGAGTTTTACTCACTCTTTGATGTCTTTGGTCGGCCTGGTAGGTGTCTCGTAGGAGACTCAGAGAAAAATCGAAGCCTGATGGTCTTATGACTTATTTTATTTATTGAAGAACAAAGATGACTTTCGAATTATTCTTAAGTTCAAACTGGATACTTGAGCTGTCGCATATATTATTAGATAAGGTCTGAGGTCTGCTCATTAAAGGAGCCAAGGAGTCGAATGTGAAGATTCGGGCGAGCATGCTACCCACCCGAATTATGGCACCAGTGTCTCGTGTCGGAATTCCCTTTCTTAAACTAGGTCACGTGTAGCTGGTGGTAAGGGATATAGTGGGGATGCAATCTAATTACTCTGGATGATGTTTGCGGTAACTCGACCGAAATCCGGTTTGGTGCGGATCGAGCGAATGTTATGGCTTTTTTTGATAGCTGGTGGTCTAGGGAGTGAAGGGGAATTCCGACAATGAGAAGCATGGCAATAGATGAGTGAGGATTTAACATTCCGTTGGGGATTAGCCCTATCAATAAGAAACGCAGAACTTATTTCCTAATTATTTTACATAATATATATTTACATCCTACGCGTGATAGGAGAAAAACGTGACGCTCCGAAGTCGCAACTGGTCATCGCGGTAAGAAAAAGCAAAAATCTTTGGCCAGTGGCGACCGCGGAACGTAACAGACTATGTGTGCCTGAAGATGCACAATGAGCTCCTGAAGGGAACTCTGCACACAAAATGAGAGGAACATGAGTGAGATTCAAAATAATGTGTAGGAGGTGTGAGCTCCTACGTGAGCAGAGTATTGCGCCGAGGATGCACTAAAGGCCACGTTCATGGCCTGGCTACAATTCCTCATGAAACTAGATGTGGAATGAACAGGTCATGCAATTGTGAATCATAATGAGTATTCACGTGAGCCATTTTGGCTTGAGAAAGACAATGAGCAGGACAGGTGATCAGATCTGAGATGCTTACTGTTCGACGTCTCCGAGGCGAGAGCGTTATCAGCGCCTGAGAGATGACGAGCAGGTAGAGCAGTTCATGAGATACTCGCATGCAGGGTGAGCATGGAGCGCACACCCAGGCTGATCTGACTTCGATCTGGTATCTCTCGATCACCAGGTGAGGTTATGTGAACAGGATGTTGAACAGGACTGATATGGATGCTCTACGAATATAACATTTCTCAATAAACATGATTATTGAACACGTGTAATGTCACTTGTGTCGCGTGTCGCGTGAGCTTACACGAAATGAGTCGTGACCGATACCGGCCGTCTATTGATTAATTGAGGTATGCAAAATCTCGAGAAAACGTTATTTATGCACTCCAATGAAACGGTTTTATTTTCAATTCTGAATTATATAGTAACCGTATTAAGTCTTGTGTCATATAATATTTCTGTGAACTAAATCTCCAGAAAGCGGGCTATGATTATTAGAATGAACGCTTGTCCAATAACAATAGTTGTCGTCGTAGGAAGACGCTGAATTTGCCGTCTTATATAGGTCCAGTTCTATTCCAAATATCTGATATTTTGTTTAATTGCTCGCTATTCGAGCAGGCGAATAAATAATATTTTTTTATTAGTAATAAACTCGTCTCGTGCTGCACATTTCCAGGTCCATCCGGTTGCGAAGAATATCCCGGCCACACTATAGTATTCGCCCATGATACATAATTAAATGTCTATAAATGCGGTTTAAACGTTTATTTGTCGATACTCGGAGAATAATTGTGAGACGAGTTTATTGCTAATATCGAAATCATTTCTCCACCTGCTTAAATAGCGAGGAATTAAACAAAATATCAGATATTTGGAATAGAACTGGAACCATATAAGATGGCAAATTCAGTGTCTTACCACGACGACTACTATTATTATTGGACAAGCGCTCATCCTGTTAATCATAGATATGTAAGTGCATAAGTAACATTTCGTCGAGATTTTGCATTTTTCACTCTTCCGTTTGCAAGAAAATTGAAAAAACTGTAAACCAATGAGATACATTACGCGGTGGAGCTAAGACTATAGCGGCACCCCACTGACCCAGGATCTGCCCACTTCCTCTGACAGGCGGAATCAGAGGTTCTCAGTGTCACTGCCTGCTTTTGAAAGAAAGACGATCGCTTCCTTGATGCGTCGTGCCGATGGCCGAGCGGGCAGTCTCGTGCATGCCTCGCACCATGCACCCCGCATCTGACACCTGACGAGCTCAGCTCACTGCCAGCCCCTTGCATGCGTCGTTCTCAATATCCGAGCGCGGCAGTGCTGTTGTGACGGTACGGCATTGCCCGACCGACCGTCACTTTATCTTTTCTCTTACTTTCCCACTTTCTTAATATGCGCTTCCTTCGTTTTGTCATTTTCGTTGTTTCCGCTTACGTTAAGTAGGGTCTCTAATTAGATGTTTCGCGACTCCCTATTTAATCCAATTATATCCGTCCAAATCCAGTTAACCAAGTTTATCAGGTGCCTGTGATATTTTCTCTCACAAGTATGGAAGTGGCGGCGCGGTAGAGCGCTCGATAAGTGCCTCTCGGCGTTCGCACAGAAATTAATATAGAGCTCTTTTTCGCGGGGCTTCCTTGGAGCGACGGTGTGTTAAGCCGGTTACCCAGATTCGAGAGAGGGAGAGAGAGAGAGATCCTCGTTAGCGTCCGGCCTGCCTCGCGGGGGTACGGGGTTTTTGTGTGGGGCTACACTGCCCCGTCATAGTACGAATGTAGTGTATCTATAAGCCTAGACATAAGACACGTTTTGGAGCCACAGGGCAACAGTCTAAGTCGAAACAGATTCAGAGGAAGTAGTCAAGACGTGCAGACGGGAGCAGCTTTTAGAGTATTCAGAGTTCAATAAAGACAAAACTTTTCACCAAATTAAACACCTTGGTTTTCCCTCTCCTTCCGACGTATCAATCCTACATTATGAATAATACTATCCGCCACCAGTTCCTTGGCGATAGACAAACAGACTAGTTTGCAGAGGGAGTGTGCTGCTATCACTGATTCTATCCGGTTATTATTGTAATCGGTGGTCAACAGAATAACGAATGGCATTCCGGAGACTGTTGCGGAGTACAAGTACGTGCACGACTGAATTCGATAAGCCTACTTGTGTAAGTGCAGGTCAAGCGGTGATTATTATCTGTTATAAGCCAGTGGATACTATGTGATTCGAATTGCATGAAAAAATGCAATGAGAAGCATGTGGTTGCAGCACTGATTTATGCACTTCTGATCGGCCCTATTGTAAAAGTCTTAGTACTCAGTTGTCACTCGAGATAGTTGCAAATCCGGGCAATGGACGCCCGTGTTGTAAAATGCTATTTCTGAAAAATAGGAGCTCTGCGTTTAGATGAAAGAAAGTTTCGTTCATCTTCACTTAGACAGTTGATGTCCTGAAAAGGGCTATTTCTTTGATATACGAGCGGTACACACTGTAATGCTTGGTGGCTCCGAAAGAGCCATTTGTGCAAAACTGCAAGTTTTATTTTGTAGCATTTAGTGGCTGAAAAGGACCGTTTTTTAAATAATACGTGATCAAGGCCTCCTATTTTCAAAATGCCCCCCACGGTTCTGGAGGCACAATCGAGCTCGGTCGACAATCTTTGTCCGCATACGAGCAAAATCGGCTGGTTCCAAGCTTGCAACGGCGGCATGCAGCTTTTGCACCGTCACCATTCGATCACCGCGATCCACGCCATTCGCGATGTTCTGCAAGTAATACACATTTGTTGATTTGTTAATTTTATACGGTAATGTAAGATAATAATTCCAGAATAGTATAATCCGTCCAAAAACAATAAAATGTAAAAAAACGCCCAGTAGTCTTGCCCTTCACCCCAAAAAAGATTTTGCCTCACAAAAAAATGTGCCACATTCCACAAAAATAACAGTCTGGTGAAACCAGCTCTATCAAGTTGACCAAAAAGTAAATCGATATCATTGCATAGCCAAGTCTTGATTCAAACACTCTAATCCCACAAAAGAATTTAATGGTAGTGCAGGGAATACAAATATTATGCTTAATCAAATGTGCTTAATCAATTTTTCAAACTCGATTTGTGAAGAATCGGGCGGGCCTAGTATTACGTTTCCTTTGATAAATTGAACGAACAGAAGAGATATATATTTTAATTTAATTTTCACGATTGTTTAACATGTTTTGTTTTATATTCCTAACTGAAGGTTTGGTTTTCACATTCAAATCCTGTTCCTGTTCTTGTTTGTTCGTAGAATATTTAGTTCTGTATGACATTAGTTTTTTTTGAATATATTTATGCAATTAAGCACAATATTTGTATTCCCTGCACTACCATTAAATTCTTTTATGGGATTAGAGTGTTTGAATCAAGACTTGGCTTTTTGATGATATCGATTTATGTCTTTTGGTCAACTTGATAGAGCTGGTTTCACCACACTGTTATTTTTGTGGAATGTGGCACATTTTTTTGAGGCAAAATCTTTTTTGGGGTGAGGGACAAGACTACTTGGCGTTTTTTTTCACATTTCAATGTTTTTGGACGGATTACATGTTTTTTTGGTAGTTTATTTAAGAATTGAGGTGAGGGATAAGACTACTTGACGATTTTTTTACATTTTAATGTTTTTTGGGAAGTGGGAAGATTCTTTTTGTGTAGGATTTTGTTGAGATCAGGTATATTTTTTTATGTACTTAGTTCTGTTTATGATTTTGCAAAGGAATCGCTAAATGCAGACGGGATCTTATTAATAAAATAAAAAAAATATGCTTTCCTTTTCATTTGTTACCCTTCTCATCCCATTATTAATAATTTCAACTTTACAGACAGAGAAAACTTGGCTTTCTGGTATGCTATCTATATCTTTTTTGTTATATCTCAATTTTGTGGGGGTATGAAACTGCTACTTGACTCACTTTTTTACATTTTTTTAATGTTTTTGGACGGATTTCATGTCTTTTTGTTAGTTATTTAATGCTCAATAATTGAGACAATAAGTGTAAGGAGCTATAAGATGCGTACAGGGCGCAGGCGCGAAGAGAGAATCGGCGGTTCGTCTCACGGAGAGCGCGACCGAACAGGTGACGAGCGATAAGGAGTGCGGCCAGGTAGGGCCTATCTATTGTTGTAATTTACAAAGGTGCATTCGCCAAGTCGGACACACGAAGCTAAGCTTGTGGAATAATCGCAGGTGAGTCAGAAGCGACGGAGACCGATTCCGAGGATAGCCGAGCACGTGGCGGGATCAATCGACATCGATGGACAGATCGAACATCTTTGCACCGTTGTTAGAAATAAACCACCTAGTGTACTTCATCAACCATACCACGACTTTATTAACTCCTGTCCCCGCAAGGCACATCCAACCCTACAATAAGATTTTTCATTATTTATGAGTGGTTTAACTAAATATAAAAGTACAATTTTAATAAAATGTCAAGTGTTATTTATGTTAAAATATGCATCATCTCCTATGTGTATGTTTATGTTACAATGTAACTTTAATGTTACAACGTATTTATAACTTAATCATGCACATACGAGGAGATCTAAGAAATTGAGCAGAGTCTGAGAATATAGATTCTCTGTATAATATAGCTTCTACTTGACAAATTCAATATTCCAAATTCAAACAGTATGAGATTTACAGCTTGCCTAATATAATTTAAAGTTTTAACTTTAGTCTGTTGGAAGTTAGAAGCATGATAGCTATTGGTAACAATCAGCGAGTATTTACAATAGCGAGGATGCATTTAAATTACAGCTTAGACAAGCTATACCATCATATGCACTTCAACTTTGTTAAATCTTGACCGTCAAATGCATAGCTTAAGGAGTGCAGAATCTAAAGTAATAAAATTTGCTAAACAAGTACTGATTACCAATAGCTAGTATGTCGCTAAATGACACATGATTGATAATTATTGCCTGCTTAATTCATTTTATTCTTTCGCTGAAATGTTCCTTGAGCGATGAACTTGATAGGCAAGATGCAACTAAATTAGACTGCGTATGAGCATTTTGCTTGGTTTATATATTATAATTATAAAGCGTTAAGTCAAACTATGATTCAGAGTAGCAAAAGAAAGATTCCCAATAGCTAGAATCAATTGAAATTGTAAATGGCTTGACTTAACACTTTACAAATTATTCCTGATAGACAAGTAGTTAACTGACAGAGTGCAAACCTAAAGCGCTGAAATTAGTCTCAGCAACTACTGATTACCAATAGCTAGCATTTCTTTAAGTTGTACATAATTGCTAATATTGCTGAAAAGATTGATATGCTACAGACTTGACAATTTTAACTATTGGTATTCAGCATTCGTTTTCCAAAACAGGGACTTCTGAGTTACGCACTTAACACTTTTAACATTTCATTATTCCTAATAATGACAAGATCACAGGGACCGGGGAAAGGACAGTATATTACACTTTTATTAACTAAATAAAGAATGGAATCTGGTATAAAATAATAAAATCGAACTATGACATACGACCATTATGGCACATTACCAACCATGGCATGACCGGCTTAACAAGTGTGTCGGTATGACACAGATTACAGATTATAGATCGGTAACGTAACGTGGCATTTCGCCGTGCTGCCAACTGCTGTGAGAAAAGTGAAAGCCACATTTTTAGGAATCCCTGAGAAGACTGACTCCTAATCCGCCTTGCCTTTACCACGAGAAAAATAAGCAGGAGAAATTCATATCTCTTGAACGACTGAATCGATTCGTTTGATTTTTGACAAAATCTTCATATGTATTTACAAAATTCAGAAATAAATCCTTGGAGCTGCAACTTTCTCATAATTCGAAGTGAAAGTTTTATAGCAGACGACAACCACTACACTTCGGGATAAGTATACTCGGTAATCGCGCGCCATACTATAAAGGGTGAAACTCTTCGTGTGTCTGCTGTTCAAGGGGGTTAATCTGCATGCCGAGGGGATAAGAAAATTCTACTACAACTTTGAATTTTGCGGTCCCGTTTGTTAGTTATAGCAAGTTAAACAATCAGTAGAAAAGTCGCGGTCAGGCGAGTTGCAGTCACTTTTTGACCGGCCGGACATGCATGGCAAAGTAGGTCACAGTGACCTACACTCAAAATCGAGAGGACATCGGATCAGAACAAATCAACGTCGATAAGACGGTATTCCTAGCGCGAGATGTCAGTAGTTAAGAGGTGATGAGCTTCGAGTGGCGTGCAAAAGACAGCACAACGCGACGGCACGTCTGGGCGAGGCGGCGATATGCGGACTGCCATTCCCGTCGATCTCTTCATAGCGCGATCGCCAAGTTTGAGCAGAGAGGTCCCGCTACGTAGGAATCAATCGAAAAGGTGCTTTCTTCAGACATTTCAAATTGATTGTGGGTGGAAATTAATGAAAAACGGGTAACATTCCCTAACTGTGACCTACTTTGCCATGCACGTCCAGCCGGTCAAAAAGTGACTGCAACTCGCCTGACCGCGTCTTTTCTTTTTTTTTTTTTTTTTTCGTGGGGAAATCCTCATGGACACCCCGCCGCCCTGGTGGGGGCAACGGGGTAGTGCCGGACTCTTACCAGCTAAAACCCCACGGTGGCCATCCTCAGCGCTTATTGGGGCGACACCGGGAACTCTGTTCGAACACGACCGGTGCCGCCCCGCGCCCGCCCCCTAGTGGGGGCCCGTCTCGTGATGGGGGAGTGGCCATCGCCTCTCTCGCTTTCACGAGAGAGGGAGGCGTCCCCCACTACTCGCAGGGAGACACGGCTCGCCGCACTCCTTCGCCACCGGCGAAGGAGGAGCGAACCGTGCCCCCCGCACCGCCAATCTCACCTGAGCGGGACGTGCGACCTCTACACGCCCCGCCCCGCCTCGGGGCCGCTTTGCGGAGGCGACAGAGCCACCACTCTGCCGCCTGGCGGCCCCTTGGCACATGCCCGGCCCACCGGCGGGTCCGGGCCTTCGACCCTAATTGGGGGGAACTGCGTCCCTCCCCCCGTGCGGGGCGGCGGCGCGGACGGGCCCTCCCCAGACGGAAGGGGTCCGTCCTCTCCCGCCGCCGCTCCGCCTCCTCCTTTTGGGAGAGCACTTCCTCGCAAAAGGCGAGGAAGGCCCTCCACGACCTCTCGCTGCCGAGGATCTGTCGGATGACCGTCGGCAGCGAGAGGTCCCTCCCAATATACCGGACCAGGACACGGCGCTGTTCCCCCCAGGCCCTGCAATGCTGGAGGGTATGTTGCGCCGTGTCCCGGTCCCCGTCGCAATGGTGGCACTGTGCCGTCGCCTCCTTCCCGATGCGACGCAGGTACTCACCGAAGCAGCCATGCCCGGTGAGCACCTGCGTGGCGTGGTAGGAGAGCTGCCCCCTGCCGCGACTCACCCAAGCCTCAAGGCTCGGGAGAATCGCCCCGACGGCTCTGTGGCGGGAGTTGGCTGGATCTTCCAGCCTCTCCCGCCACATCTCGACAACGAGCCGCCGGGTCTGGCGCTTGAGCTCCTCGACCGACCGTTCCGTGGGTGCTCCGCCCCTGTTTCGGAGGGCGCGAAGACCCGAATAGGTCCTCGCGTCCCCCACCGCCAGGATGTCCAGGGGCGGAAACCGTGCCAACAGGCAAGCCGACGCCAGGGAGATCGTGCGATATCCCCGCACGACCCTGACGGCCATCCGACGCTGTACCCTGAAGACCAGGGCACAATTGCGCCGGCTGGCCGCCAGGTCGTCCGCCCAGACTGGCGCTCCGTAGAGCACCATGGAACGGACGACTCCCGCAGACCGCGTCTTTTCTACTGATTGTTTAACTTGCTATAACTAACAAACGGGGCCGCAAAATTCAAAGTTGTATTAGAATTTTCTTATCCCCTCAGCATGCAGATTAACCCCCTTGAACAGCAGACACATGAAGAGTTTCACCCATACTACTACTACTTGGCACGAGACTCTACCGAGTCTCTTGATGAAACGTATCTTTGCGTATCCCGAGAAGAAAAAGTCCAACGGGCTGAGCTCGGGGGATCGGGGAGGCGACGGAGATACCAGGCTCCCATATTCAATCCAACGATTTGGAAAAGTATCGTTAATGTGGCGCAGAACGTAATGCTCTTATGTGCTGGGGCGCCGTCCTGCTGTTGCCACAGCCGTGCATTGTGTTCGGGAACTCCTTCCACGCCTACTAGAAGGACTTCCTGCAAAAAACCTAAATAGTGCCGGGCGTTAAGCCATGGTGGCAGTAAATACGGATCGATAATTCGGTGACCTAAAATTCCGACTCAAACATTGAAGGACAACTGGTATTGCAACTCTCTATCGAGGTAGTCGTATGGGTTCACTTCAGCCCACGTATGATAATTCCGGAAATTAAAGACTTTTTATCAGTCATTTTATAATAAACCGATCAACTGCTGATAATGTATCGCGAGAATTAGTTAAAGTGAAATATGCAATGTTTCATATTTTTACTTACTTCTCAACCCTTGCAATATCGCGAAAGCTGACGGTCGGTGCTTTCTCAACGCGAGCAGGCACGTGTTCCTTAACTGCCGCGGTCCATGCAGTTCTTGGCCGCCCAACTTCGCTCCCGTGTGGTAACACCTAGCCAGAGAATAGGGCACGATCGTACACCCCAGAGAATGCTGTGTACGAAGGCTGCTCGCGATTCGGATACCGCTGGGCGTACAGCCTCACCGCTGCGGCATAATCGCCGTCGCAACGTCCTATGCACATAAGCATGTCAAAGTATTCTTCACGGTCGTACACGGCGAACGTCTTCTATAAATCTTCAATCTACCTATCTAACGTAATTCAGGAAGTGTATATCGACTTTATTCTACACTGGTCGTAACATAAGTGAACTACTGAAGATCGGTACGGTGCCACACGACAAAGGGGGTTGGTGTGGGTACAGACGGATGGACGAAACGACTGCCGTGCTCGGGTATTGAAAATGACGCATGCAAGGAGATGCCGGCTGGGCCGTCGGCACGACGCATTAAGACAGCGATAGTCTTTTTTTCGAGAGAACCGAGCGACTGAGCACCCGTTCGTCCTCCATCGCGATTTTTGTAAGCTGATCGGTAAAACGTTTTTATCACCTCCCCCTTTGGAGAAGCAGGAGATAGCCGACCGAAATTCGCCAAGAGGCCGATGGGCGTTGCCTAAGTTATTGTTAAATAACTCGGAATTGAGGGCTGATCAATAATGCCCAAAATAGCCATTTTCATCCTCGCCCCCTCCTCTAGAAGACGGCTATAGTCCTTTATGACATTTTCGAAACACCGTGTAGGGGCTACTCCACGCTAAGTGATCGAGCTTGTTTCTTCGAATTCTTGGATTTAGATCAAACTTCAGAGGCTTGTAGAATTTGATCCACTAATGAATATTTCCTACTTAGTTGCTCCATATTGTTTAAACTTTTTTATTTAGCCGCATGAAAATAATGGTACTAACTTTGTTAAAAAATTGACAGCTGAAAAAGTGCGACAGATCGCGACAGACAGCGACTTGGAACAAACTTCATTCTATACCTTAAGCTTGGATGTTGCCATCGAAATTCCCGACTCGCCGGTCGTGACGGGGATCGCGAAAAGGGAAACAAACTTCGGCCGAGTCCCCTGGGCGTATAAGTGGGCGTCAGGCCCCGAATCCGGAACCATAATTTATATTAAATGATCGCCCAGAGGAGATCGAAAACTCGGTCGAGGGGGGGAAGCTCGACAGGAACCGCTGCTGTTGGCCCGGCCGGCCAGATCTAAGGGGAGAAGGGCTGAGAACAAGGGAGTTAATTGATTTCCCGAAAACACGACTTTCTGCTGAATGACAGTCGCCCCGTTTATTTAAGTCGGGCGAGACCGACAGTGTTACAAAACTAAATAACCTAAAGCAGATCGACCTAACGCGCTCTCATTCCTAGGCCATGAGGGCCCCTGTACAATCTAACTCCGCGGCAGGGAAACGCGTCGCGCGATCGATGGATGGTCGGTCGATATTCGGCAAGATAATTCCTTGACGCCTAGCACATGCGGTCGATGTACGCCGCTATTACGAGGGTATCCCTGCACCCGATCGAACGGGCGATCTACAAAGGGATCCCAGCAACAAGTGGCAAGATGGCAGCCACTTCGCCTGGCGAACAGTGCCTTACAATCTATCGCGTGACTCGATTGCAAGGAAGGCAGGGCAGTTACAGGCTTATTAGACTCTAATTAATCAAAGACAATAAAATGCGAAAGACCCGTCTACTGGGCTCGAAACGCTTGAAGGCTTCTAGACAACACGAGAGTCACAATCCAAGTGGCGAGGGAGAGTTTCCTATTCGTTAGCCCGCCTCACACCCTCAGCACCCCTGCCCCCGAATCAGCGCGTGGCTCCCTCCGTTTAGGAGGTGTCGAAGTTGATCCTGCGCATTAGGATCGACTTCGACCTCCCGCATCGACCGCGTTCGGGGATCCTGCGCCCCTAGCCTGCCGATGCGTCATGAGTGGCGGACATCCATTCTCCAGCTGACTCGTCCTCTGGCTGGTGATCCGTCCTCAGGGGCACTCCCGTCAGCTTCCGGATTGGCCCCAGCTCATCCGGCCTCCCACGTTATGCGGTCCTGGTATCCGGAATCTGCTCCTCTCCTATCTGTCGAAGCCGTTTCACTAGGCCACCTGACCTCGCAGCGCCAACCTAATTGCCTCGCGACGCCCATTTCGCATTAATGCCTATATTACCCGCCTGAGCCTTCCTTGGAGCAACGGTGGTAAACTAACCTTTGGTGAGAGCGAGGGAAAGAGAGAGAGCCAGCGGGCGTTCGCCCGGCCTGCCTGGTTGGAGCGAGGAGTACCATGTGACGAGGCAAACTGAAGAGTTTATTATTAGACTCATTAAAAAGATACATGAAAACATGTACCATATTGGTATTAAAGAAATGCTAAAGAAGATTAGCCCATGGTACACAGTGAAAAATCTGACAAACAACATAAAAATAGTTTGTAAAAGTTGTGGGATATGTATAAAAAACAAATCAAGAGGACAAGACAAATTTGGTTTATTGTGTCACTTGGGTCCAGCCACAAAACTTTTCGAAATAATCTCAATAGATACAATCGGAGGCTTTGGGGGTTCAAGGTCAACAAAAAAATATCTACACCTTTTGGTGGATAACTTCACAAGATATGCATACATTTTAACATCAAAGACACAAAATGCAAACGACTTTGTGAAACTAGTGAACAACATAGCAGAAATAGACGAAATTGGGATGCTTTTCACCGATCAATATCCAGGAATCAATTTGTAGGATAACGGATGAACTAGTTGGAAAAGGGTCATGGAATTAATAGTGGACTGTATTTCAAAAATAAATAGGTGTTCTGATTTATTCATTTGTGATGTCCGGTGACATCCGCGTTGCCGTGTGCTATTTGCAGATCTGTACAGTGCTATACAGGGTGTCCCAAAAATGTTGGATAATATTATAGCCATCTTGTTCGGGAGGGGGCGGTGATGATGATGCCGTTTTGTAAAAATTTGCGTTAGGCCTCCAATTCCAAGTTATTCAACAACAAAGTTAGGTGACGCCCTCGAGCTCTTGGCGAATCCTGGTCAGTTGTCCCTTGTTCCTAGAAAAAGGGAAGTGACGGAAAACATCTTGCCGGTGGCCTGTGAAAATCGCGATGGAGGACCGGCGGGTGCTCAACCGCTCGGCTCTTTCGAAACCGAGCGGTCAGGAGTCCCTTGCATGTGCCGTTTTGAAGACCGAACATAGCAAGGTAGGACATCGCTCGACGGACACACTTTGCCTTTCTTCTTGCTTTCCCTCTTTCTTGATATACGCTTGCAATAACTGATACCTCTGATTAGTTGTTTCGCGACTCCCGACTAAATCGGATTGAATCCGTCAAAATCCAGTGAAGCAAATTTATCAGGGGCCTATGATACTTTTTTTCCAAGGTATCGAAGTGGCGCCGTGACAAAACATTGGAACTGTAACCGTGATGATCCGAGTTCGATTCCTCCTCGGTGTCGCGGTTATTTTTTTGGGTTTCTTGTTTTGTCTTGATCCATGTTTAATACCTAATAGTAGAAATACTTTTTCCAATGTCACCCTTGTGTCTTGTCCTGGATCCGTTGCCTTAATGTAGATGACAGCTGCCATGGCAAGTTGAGATGCATCTGAGAATCCGTGCAGTTCTAGTGATGAGTGAGAGGTGATCTGGATCCAACGTGGAATTGAAATTTCCTTCACTTGAGTGAGCTCGCCTCGGAACACATTCCACTTGTGGATTATCTGGGGTGACACTGGTTCATCCCAGCTGAGCTTTTCTAGCCAAAGTTCTTGTAACAAGATCGTAGCTCTCACAATGAACGGCGCCAAAAACCCAAGAGGGTCGAACAGTTAAGCAGTTTCTGATAGGATGATTCTCTTAGTGAACTTGGAATTTGAGGGAACTGATCGTGACAGGAAATTGAATGTATCAGTGTGAGGATTCCATGACAGACCAAGGAGCTTGGTCTTGCTGTCTTCAAAGGAGTGCGGTTCTGAATGAGCTGATTGTTCTGAAACGTGCGCTAGGAATGATTCGATGTTACTGTGCCACTTTGCTAAGGGAAATCCACATGATGCGCACAGCTGGATAACCTGAGTTGCAATGTCTTTCAATGTAGACACTTGCTCTGCTCCTCCGAATATGTCGTCCACATATCTGCCACAGAGGAGAGGTTTTGTTGCCAGTGGAAACCGATGTCCTTCATCTTCAACGAGTTGCAGGAGTGAGCGGATCGCCAGAAATGGTGCTGATCTTGTTCCATAAGTAACAGTGGTGAGCTGATACGGCACCATATTTTGCTGTTCATCGGTCCACATGATGCGCTGAAGATCCCAGTCATCTTCATGCACTTTTATCTGTCGGTACATCTTTGAAATGTCTGTTGCAAAGATGTACTTGAATTGTCGAATCCAAATAAGGACATCTGAAATGTCCTTTTGAATCTTTGGTCCCACGTGTTGTAAATCATTGACTGATGTCCCTGATGAACTGGGACTGGAACCATTGAAGACAACTCTCAGCTTCGTTGTTGTGCTGTCCTCCTTGAGGACTCCATGATGAGGGAGATAGTAAGGGTAAGTGGGAGAGTGCCCTAATGACCGATCTGCCGAGACCCTCAACCCTCCTGATGTCGAAACATCATGTGCTAAGGTCATCTCGTTTCGGACACCAGAGTCACTCTCCATGAGCAGTTCTGATGGTCTGTTCTCAGGGGCACGTCTCATGTGCCCCATCTCTTCATACTCTCTCATGAATGTGGCGTACATTGAACTGTACGAGTCGTTGGCTGAGAGGCGTCTCCTGAGCCTGATGAGACATCTTTGAGCAGTGTACTTGGATTCACCCAGAGCTGTCGGAGAGGACTTCAGAGGAATCCTCACAATGAACCGTCCGGTTTCATCTCTTGTGTGAGTTGCATTGAAGTGATCTTCACAAGCTTGTTCTTCTGGACTGAACATAGATGGTGATGATTGAACTTCTTCCTGAACCCAGAATTTGGTGAGCAGGTCTTGAATTTCTTGATCTGATGGGCTGATCGTTGTATGAAACGAACACCTTTCTTGGTGAGCTTGTTCTGGAACTGGTCCGAGCACTATCCAACCAAAAATGGTTGAGAGCGCAATTGGCAGTGAACTTGTGCATTTCTCACCCTTGGTGAGTATCGCCTGTGAGTTGCCTGTCCCCACAATGGGGACCGTTGAGTGCTGACGGTGTAGGCGATCAAGACAAAACAAGAAAACAAAAAAATATAACCGCGACATCGAGGAATCGAACTCGGATCATCACGGTTACAGCTCCAATGTTTTGTCACGGCGCCACTTCGATACTTTGAAGAAAAAAGTATCATAGGCCCCTGATAAATTTGCTTCACTGGATTTGGACGGATTCAATCTGATTTAGTCGGGAGTCGCGAAACAACTAATCAGAGATATCAGTTATCGTAAGCGTATATCAAGAAAAAGGGGAAGCAAGACGAAAGGCAAAGTGTGTCCATCGGGCGATGCCGTACCTTGCTATGTTCGGTCTTCAAAACGGCACATGCAAGGGACTCCTGACCGCTCGGTTTCGAAAGAGCCGAGCGGTTGAGCACCCGCCGGTCCTCCATCGCGATTTTCACAGGCCACCGGCAAGATGTTTTCCGTCACCTCCCTTTTTCTAGGAGCAAGGGACAACTGACCAGGATTCGGCAAGAGCTCGAGGGCGTCACCTCACTTTGTTGTTGAATAACTCGGAATTGGAGGCCTAACGCAAATTTTTACAAACAGCATCATCATCACCGCCCCCTCCCGAACAAGATGGCTATAATATCATCCAACATTTTTGGGACACCCTGTATACAAAGTCCATCGATCTATGATCGATAGGTTAGTCAAAGGCGCAACTATTTTACTAGTGAGCATGGTCAAGGATGAACTGTACAATGTGTGCCTGAGGATGCACAATGAGCTTCTAAAAGAAGCTCGGCACACATGATGAGAGGAACAGAGAAAGGTTCAGAATGATATGTAGGAGGTGTGAGCTCCTGCATAAGCGGAGTATTGTGCCGATGATGCACTAAAGACCACTTGCGTGGTCTGGCTACAATTCCTCATAAATGTATAAATGTGAATGAACTGGTCATGCAATTGTGAATCATGAAGATGATTCACTTGAGCCATTTTGGCTTGAGAAATATGAACAGGACAAATGATCAGAGCTGAGATGCTTACTGTTCGACGTCTCCGAGGCGAGAGCGTTATCAGCGCCTGAAAGATGACGAGCAGGTAGAGCAGTTCAGGAGATACTCGCCAGGGCGTGCATGGAGCGCACACCCCGGCCGATCTGACTTCGTATCTCTAGATCACCAGTTGAGGTTGGGACACTGTGAGCTGGGCGCTATATGACAAGGGGGGTTATGTGATCAGGATGTTTGAGCAGGTCTGATAGGGATGCTCCATGATAGAAAATTTCTTAATAACCATGATTCTTGAACAGTGTCTCAGGTATTTTTTCTACGTAGAGATTATTTAATACGTATACTGGCGGCAAGGCATCTCTGCGAAAATAACCTTTGGAATAATGGCAGATATAGTCAACGTTTATCTCGCATTCTTCTAAATAATCCATTAACTTGTTCCAATATTTTCCAACCAATGGATTTCTCATGTCTGTCACACAAGTAACATTTTTCCGACAATGCAATTTCTCACATGATATACATGCATTTCCAGGAGCGTCCATTGATCTTTCCGTGAGTAATTTAAATGCTGTAAAATGTTTATCAATTATATTATCCTCATTTAAATTAATTTTGTTTTCTTCTGTTACGAGCCAGGCTTCGCGAGTCCTAAATATGCTCTGAGATCGTGCAAAGCGCTGTTTCACCTTTTCCAGACTGGAGTCTTCTAGTTCCCAATCGGCCCTATATCAATCCTGGGATCGTGCTAAGGGCTATTTCACCTGAACCAGAGTCAGGTCCCTATTCTTCTGTTAACCCCTTTATACTAGTTACTTCCAAATAACTTAGAACAGAACTTGGGATCGTGCTAAGGGCTATTTCACCTTAACCAGACTCAAAACTGCTCATTGATTATGAAAGAATGCCCTAGGCTAAAGTTAAACCTTACTATTGCTCGCCGGATACACCTTGAGCGGTAAAAGTGTATCCTCGTGGGATCTTTTATTATTCTTTTCCTTAATGTGCTTATGTAAAAACATGGTTGACTGAACAGGAATTTCTAATAAAGAAACAATGATTTTTTTATTAAAAACTAAAACAATATTCAATATATTCTGAAGGAAAATACAATACAAAAATATATAATGAGAGTTTCAGCGGAAGTGAAATGTTGTTACAATTTGGATTATACTTTAAATGAAATCGTGTTACGTTACGATATTGAACGGAGGAGAAACTAAACGTAAGAACTGTGACTTGCCTAACGATCGCGATATGACACGATGTACGTACGGTAATATTTACTGGTTTCGAAGGAGACTAATGCTCGATCTACTACGATGTTCTTTGCTGGTCCGAGTGACAGAGCTTCGCTGTCGATGAGAGTTCGGAACTGATTTCCCTGTTTTCCACTAGAATTTAGGGCTTAAATACCCGAAAACCCAGTGAAAAGGGGTTATGGTGGGAGTATAGGGCGCCAAGGGTCTGACCATGTTTGAGTTCTAGGAACTACACAGATGCACCGTATGCATGCCGCATTGCTCCCCTACTAGAAAGCTATAAACACTAGAGATAAGACGGAACGAAAGGAGTCGAAGTCGCAATTTTAAGGTTCGAAAAATACGCAGGAATATTCTATGTAGGAAGGTAGCGAGTTATAATTATTGAATCTACGTCTGAAATAATGTTAAGAAAAGTAGTCCGGGAGGATGAGTATGTAACACTTCCAACAACGAATTTTCTGACGCCACTTCCTCTGCATTTTTAATTAATTCCTTGATGGCTACAACGTCTCCGGCCTCCAATTCCTTATTTAAATCTTGCAGGACTTTATAATACTGAGTCAAAGGATTCATCTACCAATCCTTCTGACTCATGGATAGTGCGGAGACAAGAAATGTATTGCTAGGGGTAATGATTGACAAATATCGGGCTTTATATAACAACTATGAGAATGCCCCAATTTAGTTGTATATTTTATTGTACATTGCTTCAAACGCTCTACTAATTTTGGTTTGTTTTTTATTTGCCTGCATTCAGATACAACTTTAAGTAATCGCTGATATCGCTCAAGTAGTTCAGACTGCTGAACTGTACAAAATTCGTTACAGAACCAAGATTTCTTAGATTTTACTTCGGGTTTGGATTCAATTAACAATGGTAAAACATTTGTAACTTGTCCAACCTTATTCATTACAAGAGACTTCTCCTTTAAGTTGATAATATTAAAATTGTATGCTGTCACTGAAAAATACGATTCCATCTTAGGAGTATGTTTGGAACTAGCACATAACACATTTCGAATACTATCATTGTCATCACAAGTAAGTGCTGATAACTGTTGTTTGGACTCACGGGTCACTGCGGGATGCTCATGGATAAAATATTGTCGCGCCTCTCGCCTTCTACATTGTTCGGCATCTTTCTTTCCGATTTTTATTAAGCACTTTAGGCTTCGCTGATTTTGCTTTTGTACACACATCTGCAGCGGTAATTACCTTTACGGGCCTTTTCGCCTTCGCCTACTTTCTCCGTTATATTTATTGCACCCAAGTTATTTCAGTTTTCTCATCTGGTGTACTAATGTTCCATACCTGGATTAGCGTGCGCGCTTCCCCGAACTTCATATTTTCGGCCAGGTATGTCCAGGCGTTGAGCGGCTGACCGTTCCACCCTGGCGCGGGAAAACCCATGCACCCCCTTTTGCGATGCCGAAATTCCGTGCCACTTTCTTAATTTCCTGTTTCCTGTTCCTGCCAACTCCTTTCCCTCACCACTCTTTTTCCACCAATCAGCGTGACTTTCCACTTTTCCTTTCTTGCCGTAATTTTATATATTCTGCGCCACTTTGGTTTCAGATGAGAACTCTTATTTTCCCGAGAGAGGCAACATATTAGATTTTTTGTTACTTCGATCAAACACATATTTTTTGACTACATCGAATCTCCGCTTCTCTCCAACGTTTATTATATTGGATTTCTCCCGCTTAAAATATTACCAAGGACAGACTTATTTCTGCCCTTTGGCGAGCGGTCTCAGTGCGTATTACACTAAAAATTGTACACATTTGCTTACGTATCCAATTTCCGGATAACTAGCCAGAACGGCCAGTTGTCCGCAGAATAAATATTCGTTTCTACCTGAAACCATCACCTGGAGTTCTTGAGGACTTACACCCTCTAATCAAAGAGCTCTAAACAACTGTGTTAAATACAATTCATAATTTTCCCTCACACTATGCAGTGCCTTTCCCATATTGAATGTATAATTCTGTCTAACGAACAAACACCATTTTAGTATTCGTTCAGCCTTATTTCTCCCGCTAATAAGTGTGAAACTTGTAAGATTTTTGGACATTCTACGAATGTAATTTTCAGCACTTCGCTGTAAAACTATGGTATTTCCACGAATGCGGAATCTTTTATATTTATCGCATATTTTCTTTGCAATGCGGACTTTGTCTTTCTCAAGAGAAATTTTACGAAATCTCTACATATATAAATCTGTAGGCGTTTTCTGTATGTTTGTTTGCTCCAACTTGGCGCAAAAACTACTGAATTGATGTCGACGAGATTTGGACTGTTCGAATGCAGAAGGTCTTGGGCGTAAACTACAAGTCGGGCCGCTGAGAGAATCCGTCTGAAATTTCCCTCTCCCAAGCGTAATCACCGCCACTTCCCTTGACACTTGGGTGCGTCGCGGTCCTAGCACTATGTATCTACGGTCTCACAATTGGTTGCCCGACCCAATAGGATCAGCCTAACTTAGAAAAAGATTACCTGCGTCTGTCTCCGTTTGACACATTGAGCGATCCGCAAGCCAGGGTTGGGTACCATTTTTCTTAAAACGGATCAGTTCTTTTGCATCAAATCGCCGATTTAAACTAAAATGAGATGCTATATTCATCACACGAGATTACCGTGACTCTATATTATGATTTCTCAGAGACAGGGATTAATCGATACATTATAAGGGTTGTTGTTTCTCTACATTTTTCAATATTTGTAAGCAGAAATGAGTTTTCGCCACGGTTTGCAGATCATGTGTAAATTTCAGTCCCTTTTTCCGAATATTCCCTACCAGGTACGGCCTACCTGGTAAGAGTTATTCCAGGCCAAACGGGTCGTTTTACTTTAGTGGCACCGGTCACTCTAAGACAAGTTTCAAAATATAACATGGACTTTCCTTTACCGAATACTGTCTCGTTCAGGGTGGCAAAGCTTTGTTTACAGGTGCAACTATAAATACTATTCCACGGAGCTATAGAAAGGGGATGAAAGTAGAATAAAAATCAGCCCAATATGTCGCATGTGTGTTATTAAACATATGTATAATGAGAATTAGACTCACTCTCTATGTTAAGAAAGTGAGAGGCGGATCCTCATCGCACTTCAAGTCTCAAATACAGACGCATAGTGTGGCTACAAGGCGCCGTAGCATGTGTGGGTAGAAAGCGCGTGAGGGTAAGTCAGGCTACGGAACTCCCAAAATGTAACTGGAGAGGGTAAAATTTCGGCCTGGTCCGCCTGTCTACCCTCCCTCACCGGCTGCTTTCTCTCAGTGGCCCGACTATAGTGTGTGTATTATAACGCTGTGACTTCAGGAAATTGGAAATGAGCTACATGTAAAACAATGAAATTTATGCAACGCATGGTGCGAAAGTTCACTTTTCGAGGCCTGCGTATCGTGCAGAAAGTGGTGTTGATTCCCGCACTTTAATCTATATTCACTCTGTTACTGATGGCGTGTTGAAAGTAGCATTTTATTTCATTTTATCGATCGCTTTACCGCACTAGTGCGCAAAGTAAATTATTACCGCACTAGTGTGGTAATGAGAAACAAATGATTAACGGTATTTTGTTACATTTTCTGCTAAGTTCAGAGACATATGTCAATCTGTCGATCCAACCAGCAATAGAAATCATACTTCGTTTTTTGTCAATTCACTCAAAGTGAACTTTCGCCGCATTCGTTGCATAAAATATAGTGTCCTACTATGTAGTGCGTAAGGCAGCCAACCTCCAGATGCGTGAATTTACATCATTCGCCTTAGCGTACGCGGCATTGACAGGACTCGTGTGATTATCGCACTCCCCTTCGGCTCGTGTGACAACTTCCACACTCGTCCTCCTATCAATGCCGCTACGCCATCGGCTCATGCAGCAACTTCATGCATCTGGAAATTGGTCACTTTCCGCACTTGTATCACAATCTACTATTATCCTCTATGAAACTACATGCGTGCACTTATCGGGCGGTATCGGGCGGCATCGGGTGACGTCGGCCGCGTTCGGAAGCGTACGAGAGCGGGAGAAACGCGTAGACGAAGAAAGCTAAAAACAAAAGCCGAACTGTGATGCGACTTGCGTGAGCCCAGACACACTTTCAGTAACGTTTCAGTCGACGGGAAGGGCACTTACTCTTTTTAACACTACTGAGGTTTACATCTCTACATATGTATATAAATCTGCAGGCGTTTTCTGTATGTTTGTTTGTTCCGACTTGGCCTGAAAATTACTGAGCCGATTTCAATGGAATTTGCACTGTTCGAAAACAAAAGGTCCTGAGAGTAAACTGCCGTGTGTATTATAATGCTATCACTTCAGAAAGCGGAGATTTGGTGACAAATAAAATGATGAAATTTTTGTTGTTGTTACATTTGTCGGGAGTGATCGGGTAGCATTCTCCCCGAGCCCGCGAAGTGGGCGAGTGAAACTCATGCTAGTTTGCTATAATACTTATCTTTATTTAAACGTCGCCTATCTTTATTGGTTTTAAAATATTTCTTACGGTTTATTCGTACTCTATCTTTATTTTCTGCATAATATTTTTTGATCTCCATACGTATTCGATTTGTATTTTTTCTCCAATATTTTTGAGAACAATTCTCAGAACTTATAGATAATTTAGCTTTTTTACCTCCAGTATCGCTAAGGCTGGAGAGGGTTTGTTTTATTTTAAAGCTATCACCAAATTTGTCGCAGGATGCAGACAAAGACTGTGTCTTTGATATATTTTCGCTTACGTCAGACATCAGCTGTGTCTTTGATATATTTTCGCTTAACGGATACATAAGCTGCGCTTTTGTAAAGGTGTCCCTCGATATAGATAAAGCTCTCTTCTTTGCAAAAGTGTTGCTCGGTTCAGGCAAAGCTCTCTTTCTTGGAAAAGTATTGTTCGGTGTATGCGTGGACTTCTTCTTTGCAAAAGTGTCGCTAAATGCAGACATGGCCGTTTTATTTGCAAAGGTGTCGCTAAATGCAGACGTGGCCATATTCTTTGCAAAGGTGTCGCTAAATGCAGACGCGGCCGGCCGTATTCTTTGCAACAGTCGCAAAATGCAGACGTGGCGGATATGTTTTTCATTGACAGCAATACAATATCGGATTGTGCTGCCGATGCCTTTTCCTCAACATTACTGATAGTTGTTCCTGGAGACGCAACTTGGATTTTAGTCTTATGAAATCGACTTAGTCGCGTCTCTTCTGCTCTCTTCCTTCTCGCCTGCACTAAAGGCAATTGCAAAATTTTCACAAGACTGGAGGAGTGTGCTAAATCCTGCGGGAAATGCTGAATAATATGGGATTTTAACATTCTAAGGAGGTGACCACGCATTTTCGCGTGGTCGTACATAATTTTATTTGACCGAATATTGAACAGCAGCGAAGTTGCAAACTCTATGGAGAATACTCCACAGTCGTTTCTATTCGGTTGCTGTTGAACTTTCGGAAATACGATTGTTTTATTATTTAGATCATAAAAGGGAAATAATCTTTTTAAGAATACTTTATGATCACTATGCATTTCCCTTTTATTCATGGAATCGTATATATATATATATATATATATATATATATATATAATGGGACCAAACTGTGAACTTCCTCTATAAGATAGGTAAGATTTCATCCCAATCGGTCCACCCATCTCAGAGTTCTAGCCGGACAAACATTAAAAAAAATAAAAAAATATATAGCGGTCGAATTGAGTACCTCCTCCTTTTCGAAGTCGGTAAAAATATATATATATATATATATATATAAATTTTTTCGAAATTGTTTAACGCTAACCATAGTTATTGCATAAAAACTGAAATTTCTACTATTAAGATTTCGTTTGTCTGTCGATATCTCTGCGACGGATGGACTAATCGGAATGAAACCTTTTCTATCTCACAGTGGATGTTGCCAGAATGGTTTCGTTCGAAATATTTCCAAATTCTGTAACATTAACAACTGTTATTGCATAAAACCGAACTTTAGACTGTCTGGCAATAGCTTTGGGACGGATTGATTGATCGGGATGAAACTTTTATTAGCTTATGGAGGAAGTTCTCGAGGAACTCGCTCTTGCATCAATTTCGCAATGCACTTTCTACAACAAAAATCGGCTACATTTGTTGGTCTATAACTGGTACACCAGTACATCGATGAAATTCGAGATGAAATCAACCTCGAACCATGGTTCTATTCATTTCCAATACTAAAAAGCATGAAATAAAACAAAATATTTTTAAAAAAATGTGACCGACTTCGAAAAACTGACAGAGGTCCAAAAAGCTGAAAACTAAAAACTGACAGAGTTCCAAAAAGCTGAAAACTAAAAACTAACAGAGTCCCAAAAAACTGAAAAGTAAAACCTAAGCAGCACCAAAAATGCGCTGAAAAGTAAAAAATAACTTGTTGTTTTTATGGATACAGAAATTTGCAGTCATAATATGCGATTTTGGCAACCTTCTTTGGCAACCCCATTAAGCCTAAATATGCTGCAACTTTTCGGAGGCGGCGCAAATATCAGTAAAATATTACAAAAATGACGAAGCCCTGAGACTGCAATCTCGAAATACTCGTGGTCTCTATACACAATCTGTACTACTAAGTGGACTATATACATAATCTGTACAAGTTGAACGGCCGAAGTATACCCTATCTAATATGCTAATATTGTCAACATTCACTACCGTGGTATACGACAATTCCGTACAATTCCGACATCTCATAATTGCCAGCAATATTTTACTTATATTTGCGCTGCCTCCGAAAAGTGGCAGCATATTTAGGCTTAATGGGGTTGCCAAAGAAAGTTACCAAAATCGCATATTATGACTGCAAATTTCTGTATCCATAGAAACAACAAGTTATTTTTTACTTTTCAGCGCATTTTTGGTACTGCTTAGTTTTTACTTTTCAGCTTTTTGGAACTCTGTCAGTTTTTTCTATCATAATGAGCACATACCTAATGTCCATCAACATCTGAAGTACCACTCAATAAAATCTGTATGTGCTGCATATTTTGTGGTACTTCGGTTATCCTATCAGGACATTGCAATTTCCACGGTCCCTGTGAAGCCATATTGACTCAAGAGACAATTCAAAATATCTATGTGGGTATCCTCCAACCACCCGTTTCTTGAAATTGTGCTCTGCAAGTCCTCTGATAATTTAGGAATTCTTGCATACATTTTTAATAATAGTAATAATAATAATAAAAGAAATAGGATAAGAAATAGGAAACAGTGAAAAAGAGGGAATGGTAAAAATATCACTTACCACTATTGCGAATCCTGACTCCTGACTCAAGAGTTAGTTGCAAACTGACGAGTCCAGGCTAAATTCAACGTACTCGTTGCCATGGATACCGCCGTCCCAATCTCATCATACATTGTATGCTCGACCAAGCGACTCTTGGTTCAGTTAGAGGCATGTTCAGCGGCGTGCATGCGAAAATCTTTATATTGCCCATACTACAAAAATTACGATGCATTCCCGAGGGTGCGATTATATTCCTTTTTGAGCAACCCGTTACCATATTTGGGAAGAAATTCCCATTCCAAATTAGTAAGAAATTAAATAAAGGAAACAAGATTTTATATGTTTCGGAATTATAGGAGTCACTATCGTCTCGGCTCGGCTCGACGATTTTTCAAAATTTTTGATATCCCGCCATCACCGAATGTATAGCATTGCAAAATATACAGTCACAAATATGTATATAAAGTACTGCATATCAATCTAAATTTATGCACTTGTCAATTCAGGTACTAAAAAAATTATGCTGCGTATGAGGGTTTGAATTGTTTGATGCAATTTATAAACATGGGAGGTTAATAATAACTTTCACATTAAATTTCAGCACTTTACCTTAAGGGATTTTTCACCCAGTATCAGGATACAGCTTGTCTGTCTAGTATATCTTATAAAGTGTTCGTCTAATTATTTGGAATAAGAACATGATAACAGTAGACAGCCAGCATTCACTTAGGAAAGCTCGAGTCTTTAGCTGAAGTGATTGTTGCGCTATCACTTGACAATTTCCAAACGTTTAAATTCAATCGAGTAAGGAAACAACTTCTTAATCTGGTGTATCTTATAAAGCATCGGGCCTGATTATTTGCAAAATTTAAGAGCATGCTATCTATTGGCTGTTACATATTCACCCTCTTGGACTACTTTTGTTAACATTCTTTCATACGTAGATTCAGTAATTATAACTCGCTAGCTTCCTACATAGAATATTCTTGCGTATTTTTCGAGCCTTAAAACTGTGACTTCGACTCCTTTCGTTCCGTCTTATCTCTAGTTTTAATGGGTTTCTAATAGGGGAGCAACGCGGTGTGTACTCGGTGTATCTCTTTACTTCCTAGAACTCAGACTTAGTCTGACTGTGGAATAATAGATGAGTGAGGTGGTTTTTCTTAAAATAATTAGTGGACTGTATGTGGTAAAATAAATAGATGTTCTGATTTATTCGTGTGTGATGTCCGGTGACATCCGCGTTGTCGTGTGCTATTTACAGAGCTGTACAATGTTATATACAAAGCCTATCGATCTAAGATCGATAGGTTAGTCAAAGGCGTAACTATTTTGGTAGTGAGCATGGTCAAGGATGAACAGTACAATGTGTGCCTGAGGATGCACAATGAGCTTCCAAAGGAAGCTCGGCACACATGATGAGAGGAACAGAGAAAGGTTCAGAATGATATGCAGGAGGTGTGAGCTCCTGCATGAGCGGAGTATTGTGCCGTTGATGCACTAAAGACCACTTGCGTGGTCTGGCGACAATTCCTCATAAATGTACAAATGTGAATGAACTGGTCATACAATCGTGAATCATTACTATGATCCACATTAGCCGTTCTGGCTTGAGAAATACAATGAACAGGACAGGTGATCAGATCTAAGATGCTTACTGTTCGACGTCCCCGAGGTCACGTCACTGTGTAGTGTATGGCAGACGCCTCTGCGTCCAGTGAACCGTCTGAACGCTGCAATGAATGAGTCAGCTGAGTAGTCACTTACCACCTCAAGATGGACAGCTGAGGTTGAGAAGCAAACAAAAATACACAGCCATCCCTTGACCGTCTTGGCGCCTCTACCAGATCTGGGCTTTATGTGGAGTGGACCAGCGTAATCCACTCCGGTGGTGTGGAATGGTCGGGATGGTGTGACTCTGGCTGCTGGCAGCTGACCCATCAACTGCTGAGCTCGTACGCCACGTTGACGAGCACATGAGATGCAGCGGAGTATGTGAGAACGTACTGGCTGTCTACCACCGATGATCCAGTAGGTTCTCCTGATGTGGTTCAAAGTGAGCTGTGTTCCACCATGCATTGTCCTCAGGTGAGCCTGTGCGATGACCAGCAGAGTGAAATGCGAATGGCGTGGCAAAATTGCCGGATGAATAGCCTCAAATTCCAACTGTGAGTTCTTCAGACGACCTCCTACTCTGAGAATGCCTTGAGTGTCAACAAAGGCAGTCAAAGAGAGGAGCGGATGAGCTGGTGGTAGACTATGAGTAGTGATCAGCTTGAGTTCTTGAGAAAAGTACGCTGCTTGAGTAGCTTTGAGCCAGAAAACCTTGGACTTTTCTATATCTTGTGGCGTGAGCGGATGCTGTCCAAGGGTTGAGTTTGGCAGCTTCTTAATTAACTGACTGACTCTAAAGCAAACTGCGGTTGCTCTGAGTAGTCTAGTGAGAGATGAGAACTGTTCTATAACCTCCCAATGGTACCTTGGTTGAGCTGCTGCCACAACGAGTGAGAGCCCCGATCGCTCTTCTAAGTGAGTGCTTGAGTCTTCTAACTGGCCTTGAGTAGGCCAGTGTCGCTGATCCTTGAGTAGCAACTGTGGTCCTGTCCACCACAGTTCATGCTTCTGGAGCTGGGAGATTGTGAGATCCCTAGAAGCGCAGTCGGCTGGATTGACTTTGCCAGGCACAAATCTCCATACGCTGTGTGAAGATAGATCTTGAATTGCTGACACTCTGTTCCTGACAAAGTCCTTCCACCGTGAAGGATGTGAGTTGATCCAGGTTAGGGTGACCGATGAGTCTGTCCACAAGAATGTCTGAGTGTTAGGTATGTGCAAAGTTTCAGTCACATACCTCATGAGCCGTGCAAGGAGCAGTGCAGCTGTTAGTTCCAGCCTTGGAATGGACATTCTTTTGAGCGGTGCCACTTTGGACTTTGAGCAGACCAATGTCACCCTTGTGTCTTGTCCTGGATCCGTTGCCTTAATGTAGATGACAGCTGCCATGGCAAGTTGAGATGCATCTGAGAATCCGTGCAGTTCTAGTGATGAGTGAGAGGTGATCTGGATCCAACGTGGAATTGAAATTTCCTTCACTTGAGTGAGCTCGCCTCGGAACACATTCCACTTGTGGATTATCTGGGGTGACACTGGTTCATCCCAGCTGAGCTTTTCTAGCCAAAGTTCTTGTAACAAGATCGTAGCTCTCACAATGAACGGCGCCAAAAACCCAAGAGGGTCGAACAGTTAAGCAGTTTCTGATAGGATGATTCTCTTAGTGAACTTGGAATTTGAGGGAACTGATCGTGACAGGAAATTGAATGTATCAGTGTGAGGATTCCATGACAGACCAAGGAGCTTGGTCTTGCTGTCTTCAAAGGAGTGCGGTTCTGAATGAGCTGATTGTTCTGAAACGTGCGCTAGGAATGATTCGATGTTACTGTGCCACTTTGCTAAGGGAAATCCACATGATGCGCACAGCTGGATAACCTGAGTTGCAATGTCTTTCAATGTAGACACTTGCTCTGCTCCTCCGAATATGTCGTCCACATATCTGCCACAGAGGAGAGGTTTTGTTGCCAGTGGAAACCGATGTCCTTCATCTTCAACGAGTTGCAGGAGTGAGCGGATCGCCAGAAATGGTGCTGATCTTGTTCCATAAGTAACAGTGGTGAGCTGATACGGCACCATATTTTGCTGTTCATCGGTCCACATGATGCGCTGAAGATCCCAGTCATCTTCATGCACTTTTATCTGTCGGTACATCTTTGAAATGTCTGTTGCAAAGATGTACTTGAATTGTCGAATCCAAATAAGGACATCTGAAATGTCCTTTTGAATCTTTGGTCCCACGTGTTGTAAATCATTGACTGATGTCCCTGATGAACTGGGACTGGAACCATTGAAGACAACTCTCAGCTTCGTTGTTGTGCTGTCCTCCTTGAGGACTCCATGATGAGGGAGATAGTAAGGGTAAGTGGGAGAGTGCCCTAATGACCGATCTGCCGAGACCCTCAACCCTCCTGATGTCGAAACATCATGTGCTAAGGTCATCTCGTTTCGGACACCAGAGTCACTCTCCATGAGCAGTTCTGATGGTCTGTTCTCAGGGGCACGTCTCATGTGCCCCATCTCTTCATACTCTCTCATGAATGTGGCGTACATTGAACTGTACGAGTCGTTGGCTGAGAGGCGTCTCCTGAGCCTGATGAGACATCTTTGAGCAGTGTACTTGGATTCACCCAGAGCTGTCGGAGAGGACTTCAGAGGAATCCTCACAATGAACCGTCCGGTTTCATCTCTTGTGTGAGTTGCATTGAAGTGATCTTCACAAGCTTGTTCTTCTGGACTGAACATAGATGGTGATGATTGAACTTCTTCCTGAACCCAGAATTTGGTGAGCAGGTCTTGAATTTCTTGATCTGATGGGCTGATCGTTGTATGAAACGAACACCTTTCTTGGTGAGCTTGTTCTGGAACTGGTCCGAGCACTATCCAACCAAAAATGGTTGAGAGCGCAATTGGCACTGAGCTTGTGCATTTCTTAATACCTGGCCTGATGATCTGGCCGTAGGCATCTGCCCCAATGATGATATCCACCGGTCTTGGAGTGGTGAACTCTGGATCTGCCAGTTGTAGGTTAGAAAGGTGCTCCCATTCCTGAGAGTGAACTGGTACTGATGGCAGGACTCTCGTCAGCTTGTTCAGCACATGAGCATTGATGGTTGCACATTGTGCTGAATAAACGGATCTGAGCTGTGCTGAGACGACACCCTTGGTGAGTATTGTCTGTGAGTTGCCTATCCCCACAATGGGGATCGATGAGTGCTGACGGTGTAGGCGGTGAGTCCTGACACAATGGGTAGAGATGAACGTCAGTTCCGAACCAGGATCTATGAGCAGTCTGACTGGGTTAATAGAAACTGGTGTGATGAGCAGTGCTTGTGCGGTGGCTAGCAGGGTGGCAGATCTGCCAGCCAAGTGATGAGCTGATCGTTGAGCGGTGCAGTGAGGTAGAGAAAGATCTGTGCAAAGTGACACAGGACCTCCTCATTTCTTGGCTGAGGAGGCAGCCTTGGTTTGAGCAGGTCCTGATGTTGCTCCGGCCTTCGATGAACTGCTCTTCTGTTGAACAGTTCTTGACGAGTGGAGCATGGTGTGGTGCCTGCCTCCACAAGTCTTGCACGTGCGGCCTGACTGGCATGCATACGAGTTGTGGTGACCCAGACAGTTATAGCAGAGTCTGTGCTGCTCCACCACTTTGATCCGATCTTCCATCGAGAGGTTGTTGAATTTTGAACAGGCCACTATGTAATGAGTACCCTTGCAAAAGTCGCAAGGGTACTTCCTTGGGTTTACCTCTTCTACTACGGAGGCAGTATGAGCAGGTCTGGTGGCTGGGTGAGCAGTCCTTGAGGCAGCAGGAGCAGGTCTTATTGTTTTTGTTGCCGCCTTGGCAAAGGAAACGCCTTGAGTGACCTTGGGGGGTCCATCTGGGGGCGTAGCCTCCAAGGCCTTCGCCTTGGCCCTGAGGTAACTGATAAGCTCCGTCATTGTGGGAGCTTTGGCCTCCAAGCTCCACTTTAGCTCCCAAGGCTCCCTGATGGATGAATGGAGCCGGTTGACGGTGGAACAAATAAATATATAGCTCCAATGCTCCACAGCCACGCCCAAACCTCGCAAGGCGTCTCTTATCTCCACCATGGCGGAGACTAGAGAGTTGAGCTGGTCTGCAGACTCACACAAGTCGGGCTGGTGAGTAATGAGCCGCTGCACATAGGCCATGAAGAGCCGGTCTTTATCCTCATAACGGAGGGTGAGCCGTTCCCATGCTGGAGCAAAGTCCTGATCCGTGATCGGGACTGCAGCGATGATTTGCGCTGCACTACCTGAAAGGCTCGCCTTCAGGTAATGCAGCTTGTCCACATTCGGGAGGCTCCTATTGTTCATCACCATGGACGTGAACTGATCTCGGAAGGCAGGCCACGCCATGAGGTCTCCGCTGAACTGCGGGAGATGTATCTCCGGCAGCTTGGCAGCGGATGAGCTGGTCTTCTCACTGGATCGGGCCTCACGTTCGATGCTGCACAAGGTGGTGAGCACCTTGCACAGTTTTGACGTGGTCTCATCAAAGACCCGTGCTGCCTGGCCATACATGTTGTTCTTGATGTACGGATGGTCGAACAGTGCCCTCCTCGTGCACTGACCAACCTCCAGATGATCCTTTTTCAACTGAGTCCACACCTCAGTTAAAAGTTCCGCGCGCCGCTCTACCTCGACGCGTGAAACTGTTGAGCCGTCCAACTCCATGATCTGCTCTCTTGAGCGTAGCATGGAGTCACACCGAGTTACCTGCACAGAGAGCAGGAACTCAATGTGCATAGGTAATGCTGCGCTCTGAGCAGGTGATTTTGCTCTGGTCTTAATTGACTCTCCTAGAGCAGGGTCGAGCTGATCTTTTGCTGAGCCAGCTACCTCAGCATCCAGCTGGAGCTGTTCCATTGATCGGTTCAAGGAGACAATCACATCCTCCTCTTTGTTGATCGGACCTTGAGCAGCCTCGTGTTGAGCAGCCTTTGTCTTAGACATGATGATCAGTTCTTGGTCGAATCACTCGACTTTTCAACGCCAAAATACCTAGCCCAGCAATTGCAGCGTTGAGATGCTGAGAATCTGATCCTCACGGAGAACGTTGATGGGTTTAAACCTTGAAAATACTCTTCGACTCTGATGCGGTAACTTTGCAGCACGTGGCACACACTCCTAACGCGTTCGATCTGGTATCTCTTGATCACCGGGTGAGGTTGGGACATTATGAGCTGGGCGGTATATGACAGGTGGGGTTATGTGAACAGGACAGATGTGGATGCTCCATGAATATAACATCTCTCAGTATACATGATTATTGAACACTGACTCTTGGCGCCCTATACTCCCACCATAACCCCTTTTCACTGGGTTTTCGGGTATTTAAGCCCTAAATTTTAGTGGAGAGTGGGGGAGTCAGTTCCGAATTCTCATCGACACTGCAGCTCTGTCACTGGGACCAGCGAAGAACATCGTAGTAGATCAAGCATTAATCTCCTTCGAACCAGTCAATATTACCGTACGTACATCATGTCATATCGCGATCGTTAGGGAAGTCACAGAGATAATTCGAAGTGAAAGTTTTATAGCAGACGACAACTGCTACACTTCGGGATAAGTATCCTCGGCAATCGCGCGCCATACTGTATATACTATTACTACTACTACTACTTGGCGTGAGACTCTACCGAGTGTCCTGATGAAGGAACACGCAACCTGTGAAACTATGAATCAACTATGAAAACTATCGACATGAAACTTGGTACGCACGTTATTAACATACTGAGCAATAAGTGTAATTTTTTCTGTTACACAATAACGCATAGCTTGTACGTGGAGTAAACCTGAAGAAGGGGCATGAAAATGTAAGGGGAACAAAAAAAAGCTACAGCGAGTAACTACTGAACTCGGATCAGCACAGTTAGAGCTCGATCGCTTTGCCCCGCCGCCACTTTGACACTTGCGTGAAAAGGTATCTTAGGCATCTGATACGTTTTATTCACTGTATTTGGATGGACTTAAACGGACAGCGTGACCCGACTAATGAGGAATACTAGTTATCGCAAGCGCATACAAGTCAGAAAGTGGCAAAGCTGGAGGAAAGGCGAATAAGCAGCAGTCGAATGATGCCGTGCCGTGGCTTGCTCGGATGTTAGGAAACGAAGCATCCGAGGGGTAGTCGGGTTAGCACCGCTCGTGCGAACGCACCAAGGCATCGATACGATTTTGTTTCCGATTTTGATTCTTGCATGCTGGTCGGCCAAATGTTTCCTGTCATCTCCAAACGCTTGCTCAAATTGATATCAAAGTTCAGTTACGTTAAGCCCCTCTAAACCCGTAACACTTTCAAATTGACGTTATGCGTACTATTTTATTCTACAGCTGACGGAGGTAGTAGAAGTCGTGCCAACTTTCAATGAAATTATAAAATGTCAACGCTACAGTCTCACGTATCATTCCCCTTATTAATTCCTAAACACGACGCTAATAATTGTACAACGAGAATCCGATCGTATGGCGAAATTCTGTCCGCTGTCCCACACTGCAATAGCGAGCAGTTGGAGCGGCAAATTTGTAGCCAAAAGGAATGTTACGTGTAAGAAAGTTATACAACGCATATCGCACACTTCTACCCACAATTAATTTAAAATTTCTAAAGAAATCATCGCTTTGACTGATTAGTACGTAGCGAGATCTCGCAGCGGTTGCGTTACTTGGCGATCGCACTACGAAGTGAGCGGCTGCAATGGCCACCCACATATCGCCGCCTCGCTCAGGCGTGTCGTCGCGTCGTGCTGTCTTTATACGCGAGATTCGGAGTTCACAATCTCTTAACTACTCACATCTCGCGCTAGGAATACCTTTCAATTTTCAGTGTAGGTCACCGTGACCTACTTTGCTATGCCTGTCCGGTCGGTCAAAAGGTAACTGCATACACAGCTTGCCTGATTTCAGGCGCCTTTTCTACTGATCATTTAACATGCTATAACTAACAAACGGAAGCGCAAAATGCAATGTTATATTAGAATTATCTTCTCCCCATGGCACGCAGATTCACCCCCTGCAATGCCCGATACATGAAGGTTTCCACTCTGTATATAGTAGGGCGCGCGACGGCCAAGAATACTTCCCTCAAAGTGTAGCGGTTTTCGATTTATCCACCTTGATTTATGAAAAAGTTACAGCTCCAAAGGTTTATTTCTGAAATTCATATTTCATCGCCGATTTTTCTGAATCCAATAAGCCGAGAATCAGGCGAATCGCTTTTGTTGTTCAGGAGATATTAATTTCTTCTGTTATTTTATCGGGCAAAAGTGACTACTAGCAACATTTTATTCGACTTGACCATGCCGTTTCTAAGATAATGGACCTGTAAATTGATACTTTTAATAGGGAAGACTTAAGGAAAACTTGTCAGCCATTCGCATTATAAATTTGATCTGGAATACTTTTCTTAAGAATCGCATAAAAAACTAACCCATGTTGTATCAAAGTTCTACAAATGTGTACAGGGTGAGTCACTTGCCTTTTAATCATCCCCTTCACACTTGAGTTCCAATTATTTCCATTATTCGTACAATTTGATATTATAAATAAATATCAGTGCGTGAAGAAGAAGCGGTGAATACTCCTTTATATTAAAATTACTCAACATCGTATAATTATACCATTTTCAACGGCCTATATCCATCATTGACGATTCAAAGCAAGTGAATCACCCTGTACATATTGTTGCAGAATTTTCTACTATTTCGTTTTTGTGTAATATAGTTAATAAAATTTAAATTTCCGAGAAATTGAAGGCGCTTGTTGACTAAACAAGCTGAGTGACGTTGCCGCTCTAGGTGTCGGTATATGCAAGCTTGCGTGTGTTGGGAAGAGCTGCTGGCAAAAGTCTAACCTAAAAGACTGGTGCTGTCGCGACGCAACTACTTTAATTTTAGTAGGTAAACGTAGCCGACCAGAAATTTTATATATATTATCAGGAAAATAATATATTACTCTTGAGCCTCTAAATTCTTCGAGAGAAACGGTATAGACTCGAGAATAATTAACTTTAATTAAACTTTGACTCGACGAGAATTTGTTGAAACCTACTATTCCTTAATGACACGAAAGAAATGGGCGCCTGGCATCTACGATGCCACACAAAATACCAAAACGCAAAAGGAACGGCCACACGGAATCCCCCGAGACGGCGCACAGTGGGCTCAAACGCTGAAAACACGGACATTGGGACTAAATTGTATTTTATCGTAACAAAAACGTATTTATCGATGGTCTTTGCGTAATTTATCACATATGTTGTATGATTTTGATGTTGTACTTGCATTTTGATACTATAACTGTAGTCTCTAGCCTATGACCTACCACATAACGGTATTATTATCTGATGCATAAAATAGACGATTTTTTTTCTCAAAAACTTCACCGGATTTCACATATCAGACATAGGCCAAAATATTCGTCAAACCTTCTACTTTAACGCCCAGAAACCTGATGCAAATAAGCACGAACATCTGTTAAAACGCAACAAAACGCAACTTCCGCTTCCCGTGTTATTTTACCTTTGTTTTCGTGGGAAAATTCTCATGGACACCCGCCGCCCTGGTGGGAACGATGGGGTAGTGCCGGACACTTACCGGCTAAAACCCTAAGGTAGCCATCCTCCGCCCTTGCTGGAACGACACTGGGAACTCTTGTCATATGGGGGCTCGTCTCGTGGTGGGAGGTAGGCAGGCCGTCGCCCCTCTCGTTTACGCGAGAGAAAAAGGCGCCCCCCACCGCCTGCGGGGAGAACCAGCTCGCCACACTCCTTCGCTACCGGCGAAGGAGGAGCGAACCGTGCCTCCCGCACTACCAATCTCGCCTGGGCGGGACGTGCGACCATCATGACACGCCCCACCCCACCACGGGGCGGTTTTGTGCGGGCGACAGGGCCACCACTCTGCCGCCTCACGGCCCCTTGGTGCGTACCCGTCAGCGGGTAGAAATCTGCCGTCGGGATCGGGCACTCTCGCTTACTGCTGGGTAGCTGCGTCCTCCCGCGTAGGGCGGCGGCGAGGACGGGCCCTCGCCAACCGGAAAGGGTCCGTCCTCTCTCGCCACCGCTTCGACTCCTTCTTCTGGAGGAGCACTTCCTGGCACGCGAGGAAGGCCCTCCAGGACCTCTCGTTGCCGAGGGTCTTGACGATGACAGTCGGCAGCGAGAGGTCCCTATCAATAACACGGACCAGGACACGGCATTCTAGAGCCCACGCTCCACAATCCTGGAGCGTGGGCTCCGAAGCACCGATGCCCGATGAGCATCTGCGTCGACCTCCTCAGGATCTACCCTTAACCCGTCTTTATTTACCAGGAACCCCAAACATCGCTTTTCAGAGCAACAGAACTCACAGTTGTCGGGATTAATCTCCAACCCAGCCTTCGATATTGTCTTAAACACGGACTCGAGCCAAACGAGGTGTTCCTCAAAAATTTGTGATACTATTGTTGTGCCCTCACCGACACCCAACACATAAGCGCCCGACTCATCGCCGCCTCTCGAAGGCCAGCGCCCAGCTGCATCTATGTTAGCGTAGCATAAGTACAGAGTCCAAATGAATCAGGCGGCCTCGCCCGGTCACCAGGGCGCGGCCCGTCCCAAAACTGCAAGCCCAGGAAAATCCCGAGCTAATATAAGGATTGCCGCCGACACCCGAAGGCTCAGCTCTAAGGCTGATGGAGCTCGGCTGCTGGAGCTCCCGTAAATCCAAAAGGCATTCGTATGAATTGGTAAAGACCTTTCCCTGGCACCGTGAAGGCAGTAATTTATTTAGTTTTTTCCTCAAGCGGAATTTGGAAATAGTGTTGGCTTAAATCGATGGTCGAAATGTAATGGGCTGCGCATGGTTTAGAATGCTTGTACTAACGACCTGGCCATTTGCCAGTTCAAAATAACGCGGCTTCTGAGTTCTCTATATATGGGTAACTAAACCAAAATTCTCCAAAGTTTCTCACAAAACAGCATGATGAACCCGTGTCCATAATGATTTTTACGGGATGGTCCCCCAGAGTGACCCAGACGTAAATTAACGGTTTTCGGGGGTGCTTCGCGTGCGCGACGACTTCCGCAGGCATTATGGCCTCGTCAAAACTAAAGTCTAATAATCGTATATGCTTATTTCGCAACGGCGAATAATCTAATTCTATACTTGCATCTAAACTGGCATAATTAGGGCCCTCCGAACTGGGTACTGGTTCCGGGGACTTTATTGGTCCGATATCCCACCCCCGAGTGGGGCGGGAGATGGGGTGCGTGAGTGATCCGACATGCCGGCTATACCGAAAGCCATCCACGGAGAGGCAGGATCCTCGGCTTCTCCGAATTCAAATTGTAGGCGTCGAAACAAGCGATGCCGTAGTGTCGCTGTATCGCCCCAAACCGAAATCCTACGCTTCAATAAAGCCTCTACTAAGGGGCTGTACTCTAATGAGTTTATCCAAGAATATTTCGGGCCATCCATGCCAGGATTCCCGAAACGCACGAAATTTGCCGCTGTCTCCCTGAGACTTGCGGCCTCACAAAACACTAAGTCGGTCTGTTTACGTCTCGCACTCACTCCCTCCCCTTACCCAATCGAGGGACACCGGATACGGGAGCGTGCACAAAGCGCGTTACCGAATAACAAAGAGAACTCAGTTTACCAAGCCTAGGAATCTTAATGGCCGCGACAGGCCAACGCAAGAATAGTCCTTACTTCGCCAAAATTAATAACAGTACACAAATAAAATAGTCTCTCTCTGAGTCGCTACTTAGGCCCCGCGTATGGGCGCCAAATTTTGTGACGGAAGAACGGGGATCTTCGTCCCGGGGTTTTCAATTCGTGGGCGCTGCGGCGCTCGGGGAGAGGTGTAGGTTCCCCGTGAGGTAGCGGGGCTTGGCCATCACAAAACAAACCAAAAAAAAACAACAGGAGAATGATAGTACAAATACAAAGAAAGGACTTCAACAATTTTTGTTCACTGTTATGGTTTATTGGCCCCTCGGAATAATACCTCCGTATAATACTCTGGTTGCCTTTATATAATAATGAGGCGTAAAATACCAAAACGGGACGGGGAGGTCACCTGGGATCGGCACCTGAGCGAGATTGCTGACGCGAAGTTATTCCTACTTATCGCGGATAAAGCACTAGACACTACGGCGACGATACGCGAACGATAGACGGAGACGGACGAAAGACTCACGAGCGGCAAACGCGAGCGATAGACTCACGTCTGGTAAGCACGAACGATAATCTCCCTATAAGCGATAATCACAATAATGAAAAGATTCGATAACGATAATCACGCGAACGATATTCACACGGACGATACTCACTCGAACGATATTCGGGAGGGCGATGTTCACACGGGCGATACTCGCACGAGCGATATTCACACGGACGATATTCTGACGTACTTGGACAATCGGTAATCCCAGGCAAACCTCAATTTCTCCAAGATTGAACTCTAAGGCAGGCTAATCTCAGCAGAGAGGGGTAAGTTAACGACTCAGAGAAAGAGCGATATTCACACGATATTGGAACGATAATCACACGATTCATACAATGTGGGCTGCAGTCGTCGGTGCTTGCTTCGCCACTAAGCGTTTCACGAAATGGCGGCCACAGGGCGCCTCGATATTCGAATGTAACCACAACGCACGAGGATGGTGAAGGCAGGCGATAGCCATAGTCATAACGATACAATATTATATTCCCGATTGAATAAGAATGAGCAGAGGAGATCTTAGCTCACCAATTCCGCAGTCAGGGGAGGAAAGCACCGCAATCCTCGGCACTCTCGGAGTTGGAGCAAGTTTTCGGCTGAATCGGCAGAGGAGCTCTTGATTACGCGTGGTGATGCACTTAGACGTCGGCAGAAGAATCATTTTCCAATCGAAACAGAATTCCTATCTTATAGGAATGCCTGGCGCTCCGAGGGCGCGAGGATTGGCTCCCCATGACGTACCACCACCCCCTGATTGGTTCAGGGATACTTGCCAGTATTACTGATGACTTCTTGGTACCGGCTATTCCGCGCGGCGTAAGCTCGCGGAAGTTCGGCGGCTTGGCCAAAAACCGCCGCTTCTCCGAATTGAACCAATACAGAGTTCTGGCCCGCGTCAGAATTCTGCCAGGGCCGCAGGTAACCCTTTGGTTAGCCCTCCGTTGCAAATGTTGCCCGCCTTTTCTTCATACACGGAACTGCTGTGACTCTGTAATCCCATAAAACGATAACGCAAGGAAACACAAAAATGCGACGTCAGGTATCCCATCGTGCGCTCAAGTGAGCCCGCCAATCCGTCTATCCCCACCCCGAACCCCGAATGTGTCCGAAGACGTGCAGGACGCTGGCTATTGTGATGGGCAGAAAACTGCTACGTCACAATATATACTGCTTCTGGGCGCGATCCTCTACCGAGTCTTCGGATGTCCATCCTTTATGCGTGGGTTCTGTATTTGTTGCAGCTGCTTCTTTCTCGGAAGCTTTCTACGGCCTGATGCGTGTACCAGTTGCTAATTCTATAAATGGACGAAAGATACCAATGAAACAACAAACGTTGTCACTAATTTTGACCGTATTGTTTCCATATACGAAGGCTAAACTTCTCAAACTCAGTGAACGCTGTGCGCAAGAGGCAACTGAGATTACTGACCAACTGGTAAATTTAACATTAAGATTTTTACACGCATCTGATATCTCATCTACATTAAGCGAGTCATTCTCATTTGTAATTTGGTTTTTACAGATGTGGAAAAAACAATGTCGATTGTATGTTGTGCTAGCTAGTACAATAGCTTTCACTTTGTACGAAACTGTAGTTTTATACAATTACATGCTATATCTTTCGGGAAGGTCTGCTTTTCCAACGCCTTTGTTAAGTTTGATTTCTACTACATTGACTTATGCCGATAATCAATCAAGCAGTAGTATATCTGAAATTCTGCAGAAAATTAAGTCAAATATGTTTGACATAAATGATGGCATGGATATTCTTCAAAGAGCTGTTACTGCGTCAATTGAATTTGGAGCCTTCTTTCTTCAATTCTTAGCATGGTGGAATCGGCCGGAGAATTATAGTGGTTTAATGACATTACCTACGCCACCACCTCCAAAGGTAAGAAGCTTACTATTCTATGCTTCTATATTTACCCATACTTTTTGTCACGCGACTGTTGCCAAGGAACCATAGAATAGTGTGTAGTATGATTGCCTGTTACTGTTCCGTTGGCTTCACATTTAAAGGGGTAGACTCCGGTCGTCGCAGTACTGGAGAGTTGTACTTATATAAAATGATATTGGATCGTGAAAGGTGTGAACTGATAAATTCAATAAAGGCGGTGGCACCCGTGGTTTTATAAGATTATGTTGTTTTTTTAGTAATGCTAATGTGCCAAATGTGGCCCAAGCCACTATGACAGAGGCTTTTGCTCGAATGTTTTTATGACTGTTTCGTGGCGATTGCAGGCTTTTCTGACCTAAAATCATTTCTCATAAGCAAGAAAAGTGGCGATTCCTGGACCATTGCTTCGTGCTGCTCTATCGCCATATTGTCAATATCCAGATCAATATAAGTGAGTACTTTATGTCGACTAGTGGGTCCAAGGTGGCACCTAATTGAAACGGCTACTCCGAGCTGTTTGACAGCTTCGACAGCAAGTTGTTGTGTTAGGCATGCACCGACATACTTTCGAACAGTATGATTATAGTACTAAGTATGATTTTAGAAGAATGCCCTAGGGTCATTCCACGTCAACTGTCGAGGTTTATTCACACATGTTCGATGATTTTGATCAAATTTTCTGTATGTATAGTTCGCAAAGGGCCGATTCAAATGCAAAAACCCGTCGCTCGCTAACTCAATTTTTTTTTAGTTACACGGACTCAACGTTTTGGGTCAATATTTTAAAATAATAAAATAAATTTATATCTCGGAAAATATTGCAGATAGCCATGTCGTTCAAACACCAAAATGAAGGTAAGGAATTGAAGTTTGATAAGAAAAATACTCCATTGAGAAATACTTGTTTGGAACAAATGTTAATAATAAAAGTTTATAACAAATGCTTGCCATTTCCAAAGGGGATCTACGATTTTGAAAAAAATATTGCTAAACGTTGCTGTAAGTATCTTGCAACTGCCCTCCAAAGGGTTTCTGGGAACACGACTTGGGGACCGAGTTATAAGTTATTATTGCCGAGCGCAGCCGGTAAATCTGCCGGCGGTACGCGTCACGCTTGCTTGCGCACGGATGTTAGACCCGGCACTGGGGGTACGTACATTCAAAATGCCCATACCTGTTCAGTACCTTACTGTATACTGGCCAAAACACAATATGTGAACCGATGGTACGCATCAACATCAAGATTATGGGATTAGGAAGTGCCATAAAGCAATAAACACCGTTTCCTCTCTATATTAATTAGGCTTGAGACTGGCAACTGGCCGCATGAAGTAGATTTGTATATTTAGATTCTTACTGCATACCATACTTAAATATGTCTACCTGATGAGAAACCCCCTCACATGACAAGGGTTTTCCGAAATTGGGCGAAACGGACACTGTTCAGACACTGTGCAGTGTTCGTGCGATTCGCTTACCCTTTTAAAACTCTAAATATCGCTAACCGGTAAACCTATTAAAAATCAATATGCCGCGTAATTATTGTTCTAATCCGTTACCTTTACCGCATCACTCGTGGTGTACAAAAAATCTCATAGTTTATTATAGAGTCAATAACATTTTGCACCATAAAAATGTTGTAATACTTTCGGATATTTTGCAGCATAATACAATCGCAGTACATTTATCCCAACAAAAACTTATGCAATTTCTGGTAGACCATTTTTCTGCATTGGTTATAAATAAGATTTATTACTTCTCGGATGGGGCTGTGTCTCGATAGATTTTGGTTGCACCGCTGAATGGCATCTTTATGCTACATTTTATGATAAAAGTCCATGCGATGGCTCAGGTGGAACCATAAAGAGAACTGCTGCTCGCCTTAGTTTGCAAAGGCCTCTCAACAATGAAATAATTTCACCCCATGAATTTTATGATTGGGCTATATGCAATTTTGAAGTAATTTCATTTAACTTTTGTACTAACGACGAATATAACACTGCTGACAAATTTTTTAAGGATCGTTTTTCTCACGTAAAACCGATTCCCAGAACCCAAAAACACCAAGCGGTTATACCATTAACTGAATCGTCACTTTTAATATATCGGTATTCACATTTAGATAATTAATACGGCCAGGTGATTAGATTAACGCGTAACTAAAATTCCCTAATATATCGGTATTTCGAAATAATTCAAGTGCATTTGAGTCCTGCAAAACACATTTTTAATGTAACTTTCTGCCGGTCTGAAGCCCGGGTAACACACAGAGGAAACGGTATTTATTGCTTAATGGTATCCCCTAATCGCACAATCTGCATGCGGATGCGTACCATCAGTTCACATATTATGGTTTGGCAGGTATGCTGTAAGAAACTTAAACATCCGTACGCCAGCAAGCGTGGCGCGCACCGCCGGCAGATTGACCGGCTGCGCTCGGTAATAATAATTTATAACTCGGTCCCCAAGTCGTGTTCCCGGAAACCCGTTGGAGGCTAGTTGCAAGAGACTTACAGGAACGTTTAGCAATTTTTTGTTTCAAGATCGAAGATGCGCTTTGGAAATGGCAAGCATTTGTTATAAACTTTTATTATTAACATTTGTTCCAAACAAGTATTTCTCAATGAAGTATTTTTTTTATCAAACTTCAATTTCTTACCTTCATTTTAGCGTTTGAACGACATGGCTATCTGCAATATTTTCCGAGATATAAATTATTGAAAAAAAATTGAGTTAGCGAGCAACGGGTTTTTGCATTTGAATCGGCTCTTTGCGAACTATACATACAGAAAATTTGATCAAAATCATCGAACATGTGTGAATAAACCTCGACAGTTGACGCGGAATAACCCATAAAGGACCTTGGCAATATAAAACATTTCCTGGGGATTGAAATGAAACAGGACAGCGATGGTGATTATTCGATAAATCACACAAACTACATTAACAAGGTGATAGTGGAAGCTGGACTAATAGACGCAAAGACGTCGAAGGTACCGATTGATATTGGATATCACAGAATAATGGATCAACGAATATTGGAGAATAATGCCGAGTACCAGAAACTAATTGGTCAACTATTATATGTATCAACCAACACACAGCTTGATATAGCTGCAAGTGTGGCCATATTGAGTCAGAAATTAAGTAAGCCGACGCAATGTGACCTAAATGAGGTGAAAAGAATACTCTAGTATTTAAAGGGGATTAATACTCTTAAGTTGTACCTGAGTAACATAAAGAAAAACTCAAAGTTAATCGGGTATTCGGATGCAAGCTGGGCAGAACAGAGGACCGATCGGAAATCAAACAGTGGGTATATCTTCATGCTGAACGGGGGAACTGTTGCCTGGGCTTCTAGGAAACAGGCATGTGTATCACTGTCATCAACAGAAGCTGAATATCTAGCTCTCTGTGAAGTAAGTCAAGAAGTGATATGGCTGAGAAGAGTCCACGCGGAATTAGGTGATAGTAGCAATGACCCAGTCACTATCTACACGGACAATTAATGCTGTATCAAATTATCCGAAATAGGAAAATTCAGCAATCGAACAAAGCATATAGACACTAAATATCATTTTGTTCGAGATATGATTGAGAAACAAGAACTGGAGCTGCAATATGTAAGCACGGAAGAGATAAAGACAATTAACCAGGGAACCGACCGACCTGGCACGTCACCGCTATTGAACAATTAATTTGCAAATCATTCAAAAAATATAGTTACGTAGAGCGGTCTTTCCTAAGTAAAACAAAATGTGAATCATATCGATTCGACCAGTAGTTTTTTCAGAAAAAATTCTTCCGCAATGGTCTATTTTCGCCGATGCGCGAAAACGTCGACTTTGGCGATCTGTATTTCCCAAACAAAGACGAATCTTGGGAAACGATGAGGCGCCCCCCCCCCCCCCCCCCCGCGTTTCTGTCATCTCAGGAACAATATACTGAATTTTCAGTCAAGTCCCTGACATCACCAAAATCCAGCTTCTCTGTTGCGGTGGAATGACCCAGCTGCAAGTAGCGTAGCTGCGCGAACGCGTGCGTCTCGACGCGTCGACAACAACGAGGGCGGTCAACTCTGTATCTCAGACTGCCTCGAAAGACTACACGAGACGAAGCAGAGCGGTGTGGCGCTTTGCATCGCGCGCGCTGACGATAACCCACGGGATCGCCCCCCCCCCCACCCCACCTCTCCCTCCTCCCTCTCTTTAAACTCTCGAAGCGCATGTTACTCAAAAGAGAGGCGCCGAGCACACGGCGGTTGAGTAACAACCGGTGTAACCTACGCAATGGTGCTATCGGGCGAGCTACAGCTACAGCTCCTCCGACGCTGCGCGATAGGGCGGATCTAGTCCCGTATCAGGGAGTGTGCCCCGTCGATGATCCACCGAGGTTTTTCAATGAAGTGTTCGCCCGGCCCCCGCGCGTGTGTGGGTCGCTGTACGGCGGTGGTGGTATAGCGGTCTCCGATGCGGGGCCCACCCACCGCCTCTCTCGTTTTTTCCCTTTGGAAAACAACGTGCCATAGCCTCAGGCCGCTCCATCGGAGGGGGGAGGTGGTGGCTGGCGTTCGTGGGTACCTTCCTGTTGTGCGGCTCGCCGGCCTCGGGCTTTCGAAACCGAGAAAAAAACTTTGGAAGAGCGAGAATGACAGAAAATAACATATATGAATAAAAGATACAAAAACAATTACCCTGAACGGTGGATCACTTGGCTCGTGGGTCGATGAAGAGCACAGCTAATTGCGCGTCAACGTGTGAACTGCAGGACCTCTTGGTACAGTATTACATGTCATCGCCATTCTCTGACCTTTACATATGGGGGTTTTCTAATCGGCTGACCTCTGTTGCACAGACTATCTATGAGTTCAGGAAGCCAGCAATCCTTATACAAATTTTTCAACTGTTGTTTCAATGTTGTTTTCTAAAATTCGTAATTTTTCTCGATTTTTGTAATCTTCATTCCTTTTGGTGTCCACAAACAGAATAAGGCATGCTGCAGAATAAGGCAGAATAAGGTCTTTCTGGAATGTGCAAGTGCTCTTGCACTGGATAAAAGTAATGGTGGGTCTTCTTCAATACATCGCCTTCATAGAGCTTCCATATACCGTCAAGCTGCTCAATTGCTTCTTCAAGTGCCAAGTCTTTAGTAGAATACGGGCGTTTGACTTGTACGAGTGTATCATCATCAATGAAGCCATCGGGTCTCGCACCTAAGTATGGCACGACTGAACCGAAGTTAGATGCAGTCAATAGTTGTCTTCGAGATGATTTCCACCTTACATCACTTGCTTGATCGCGTGTTTCTGCTTTAATTTTACATCGGGATGTTTGGCATTCATAGAACATTGCCATGTGTCTTTCCAACTCAGAAGAGTACACTGCTTCCGCCGTGTCCTGTTTGTCAGCGTCGGGGCCGTAATCCTTATCCCACGATTGTTTTTGGTATTTTGACGAAGATACTTTTGGTTCTTTCTTGTATTTCTTTGCCATTTCTAATGCATGTTTATAACGGTCTTTCATTTTCGTCAAAATGAGTGTTGGTTCCTTATCCATCGCTATAGCCGCCGGCTCAATGTTGCTTTCACGTTGAATCCTACGACTGTGGCAGAAACTTTGCCTTGGTCACATCCTTTTGGTCTAAAATTTATGCGTTTTCCTTCAATGTTTTTAGCAATAACGCTGTTTAAACTCTCTACGGTATTATTATTGAGCCCATGTAACATACTTTGTTTTCTGTTTTCTTCAGTTCCGGTACGTTGTTGATGTTCTTTAGGTCCGCATATTTCTTACCGAAATATCCCAATTTTTTACATTCTTTGTGTTCACCGAAAACATGGTTCGATACATTTTTCAAATCGTTCTTGAAGTTGCGTATTTGTTCGGCAAGTGGCAGCTATTCGGTGTACCGGTGTTTTGTAACTTTTTGTAAGCCAATACGCCGGCGGAGAATATTTCCTTTGATGATATCTTGTGCATTTTTAAAAGGTCTTTTTGACACTAATTCATGTAGCTTCCTGCAGAAAGATCGCAAGACCTGGTTGCGATATTCAATTTTTTTTCGAACGTATCACATAGTCTTTATATGGATTATTGTCATATCAGGGCACAATATGCCATATATCAGGCCATGCATTTCTACGATGCACTTGAAGCTTTCTACAATTGCAGCGGATTCCATACTTGTGGAAGTTGCATCACGGCTCCAATTCTTGTAGCAGCGATGCTCACGCGGTGCTTGCTGCTGTTTCGCTACTGTGAGATAGATCATGCAGAACTTGTTCTTTGCGTTGTAGTAAAGGGCTTTCTCCTTGGCGTATCGCACGATGGCTTCTACGCCGGAAGTAGAGTTATACTCCCCGCCACGATAAACCCTTTTCAATCAACTTCTATCAGCGACAACTGAGATGATGGAGGTATTGGTCTCAGAATGAACGTCACCTTTTGCGATTGCTAGCTCTCTCTCCTCTTTCGCAGCTTCCTCCATTTCTCATTGTGCAGGCACTTCAAATCCATCGATGATGTTTTCCTAGCACTTCTCGTACATTTTCTTGGACATGCATCCTACGTTCATGGCAAACATCATTTCCTTCAGTTGGTTATATCCGCCACCTGTCACCATTGTTCGAGTGACAGCGCTGTGATTGAAATCCATCTTGTCCTCATTTTCTGGCAAGCATGGTATTCGCACTTCATATCCGCACATTTGACACTAGACCGTGTAAATCTTTTGTAATTCAATTTTTTGGCGTGCATTTATTTTGAAATATTAGACGCTACATTCGATTTTGTAATGAGGACCAAGACTTATTATTTTCTGAAACAAGTAGCCAAAGTCTTTTCGAAAAGGCTCTTCCGGCTGTGGTGTCTGCGCTCGTTCTACCACCCAATACTCATCTTCATCGCCATCGTGACCGTTATTATTTCCTCCTATTTCCTCTTCAATGGGTGTTTCGGGACCCACACTCCCCATATCGACTTCTTGAGGTTCCTGTGTTTCAGGCCTTCCTTCTAAGCAATCATCGATAAGATTCTTCATCCAGTCCTCATTAACAATTTTCATTCCATTGCTTTCCTCTGCAGCACGAGTCTGCACAAGCAAGCTCCTGCTGCAATTTGTCCATATTCTCAGTATTTTCACATTCCATCGTATTATTAATTTGCTGGTCGTATGAAGTCTCGTCGATTTCTTTTATGATTTCCGCAAACATTTCTTCGTCCATTTCTTCGACAATTTCTTCAACGACGATTATCTCCTCTTCCTGTTCATACCTCGTTGATATATTTTCGAGAAGCTCTTCATTCACTACCTGTAATTCCTGTAAAGGAAACTCTATTGCGCTAGCAGCAGAGGTGCACGGGTCCATTTCTTTAGCAGAGGGGCTTACCACTTCCATCGAGATACATGCTGCGTGTCTGCGTGTCTGCTGCTGTATTGTTAATATTATTATCGCTTACCTGCCCGCGCGCTGCCTCCTTCAGCTGTCGCCTGTGAACACAGATATAATACAAATAAACAAATACTCAAAACTGAATAACGGACAAAAATAAATCACATGCAAAAAAATGCAAAGGAACACTGTAAGATTTCAGATTGTCAAAAGTCAATCACTACCCGACCCTATTGACGATTGCCGACCATCGGTAAAAAAAAGCTAACGCGTGGACACCAAGTGTTCACTCGACGCTCGCATCTCTCACCCGCGTCCAATCCCCATCCTCCATCATAAATCTATCACCGGATCGACTCTCTGATTGCTGCTTAGTCAAGTATGAACCTCAATAAAGTGCATTGCTGCTAGCATTATTGCTTCTCGCATCCACCGACCGTTGAGCTGTGTATTGGAAAACGATTATAGAAAGTATTCAGAAATCTCGGTAGTCGAATAGGGAGAGACAACGAAATTCGTATGTCAGTCTGATTACCCGATACGGAAACATACCGATTTTCCTGCGCATTCTGTTTGTGAAGGTGGTGGGAGAACACAAGCAAAAAAACGGTGCGTCGCAAAATACAGGGATGGTTGCATGTTCCTCTTTATAAAGGTTAAATAAAAAGTGCCTCGATTGCAGTCGAGGCTTTATGACGCCCTGTATGTTCAAGGAATTACTCGGGAAGGGAGATGTATGCGCGATAGTGGGATATTGTTTCTTGCTCTCGGTATATATTGTTACATATTCATCCTTATCGAACTAATTTTCTCCTTTTGTTTATGCGTAGATTTTATAATTTTAGCTCAGTAATCTCCCACATGGAATTTCTCTGTGTATTTTTCGAGTCTTAAAACTGTGGCTTTCACTTTTCCGGTCCATGTTATCTCGTATCTTAAAACAAATTCTTAGTTGGAGTGCACTGCACCTGTGCACTCCCCCCAAATAAACATTTAGAAGTCAAGCGTAGTCAGATCTCTAGCGCCCTATACTCCTACCATACTTTACACCATACAATTTTCGCTGGTTTTCGGGTATTTAAGCCCTAAATTCTAGTGGAAAGCGGGGGAAATGGTTCCGAACTTTCATAGACACCGAAGCTCTGTCATTCGGACCAGCGAAGAACACCGTAGTAGATCGAGCACCAGTCTCTTTCGAAGCAGTTACAATTAGCGTAAGTACATCGTCTTTCATTGCGATCGTTAGACAAGTCACAGTTCGTTCGTTAGTTTCTCCCTCGTTCAATTCGTAACGCTATACGAATATACTTTAAGTTTACTATAACAACATTTCATTACCACTGAAACACTCAATTGTATTTTGTATTGTGTTTTCATTCTGAATATATTAATTCAGAATGAAAACACAATACAAAAATATAAAAAGAGAGTTTCAGTGGTAAGGAAATGTTGTTACAATATACTTAAAGTGAGTTCGTATTACATTACGATTTGAACGGGGGAGAAACTAACGAAAGAACTGTCACTTCCCTAACGATCGCGATATGGCACGATGTACGTACGGTAATATTGACTGCTTCGAAGGAGACTAATGTTCGATCGACTACGGTGTTCTTCGCTGGTCCGAGTGACAGAGCTTCGGCGCCAATGAGAGTTTGGAACTGATTGCCCCTTAGCTCCGGAAATTAGGAGTTTATATACCCGAAAAATCCAGTGAAAAGGGGTAAAGGTGGGAAATGTAAACGCCGGGAGTCTCTCTATGCTTCAGTTCTAGGAATTAAACGGATGCACCGAGTGCACGCCGCGTTGATCCCCTACTAGGAATCCACTGAAACTCGAGATAAGACGGACCGAAGGAGTCGAAGTCACAGTTTTAAGGCTCCAAAAAGACGCAGGAATATTCTATGTAGGAGGGTAGCGAGTTATAATTATTGAATCTACGCATGAAATAAAGCTAAGAAAAGTAGTCCGAATAGGATGAATATGTAACATTTTCATTAAGAAAAACACTGTCTTTTCGTTACAAATTCCTGTTTTTTTTGTACTGTTGCAGGATGTATGCCTTGCGGCGGCGAGAATAGAGTGAAGCAGAGTCTATTCTAATTGTAAGAACAGAAATATATATTTATTGGAGAATTAGGCCCTTGGACGACCCCTTTTGTACTCGCTATCCAGCCTTTATCCCCGTCTCGTGGCATTGTCTGCCATGCACACGCTCGGCTTTGTCTACCGATCCTTCGAATCGACGGATGCGCCGTCGATCATCGCTCTCTTTTTCGTCTAGCGTCTCACAGTTCGGCCATCCTGCAAATCGTGGGTCGTCCTCGACCAACATAAACGCACACAACATTGTTCTTTTAGCCTACTATCCTTAATTCCTAATTTCCTTAATCCTTAATACAATCTTCTCCAGGATCGGAGTCCTCGGTATTTACATTTTGTCCTATACGTATCCACGATTTCAATTTATCTGAGGATAATATATTATTATATGACTTAGTTGATATATTGAACCCGGGGACATCGGTTACGTCGTATCTGTTCGACTGTAATACTGCTTGTATTTGGTACGGGCCCTTGTACTTAGGTTCTAATTTCCTAGTCGTTCCTAAGTTCCTAATCATGACGAGATCACCCGCATGATATAGTGTGGGCTTCCTATGTTTATGATCAAAACGCTCCTTATTATAGTTTTGTAATCTCGTTCTTCCGTTGTTACATATTCATCCTCTCGGACAACTTTTCTTAACATTATTTCATACGTAGATTCAATAATTATAACTCGCTAGCTTCCTACATAGAATATTCCTGCGTATTTTTCGAGCCTTAAAACTGTGACTTCGACTCCTTTCGTTCCGTCTTATCTCTAGTGTTTATAGCTTTCTAGTAGGGGAGCAACGCAGCGTGCCCTTGGTGCATCTGTGTAGTTCCTTAGAACTCAAGCATGGTCAGTCTCTTGGCGCCCTATACTCCCACCATACCCCCTTTTCACTGGGTTTTCGGGTATTTAAGCCCTAAATTCTAGTGGAAAGCGGGGGAATCAGTTCCGAACTCTCATCGACAGCGAAGCTCTGTCACTCGGACCAGCGAAGAACATCGTAGTAGATCGAGCATTAGTCTCCTTCGAAACCAGTCAATATTACCGTACGTACATCGTGTCATATCGCGATCGTTAGGCAAGTCACAGTTCTTTCGTCAGTTTCTCCCCCGTTCAATATCGTAACGTAATACGAACTCAGTTTAAGTATATTGTAACAACGTTTCACTTCCGCTGAAACTCTCATTATTATTTTTGTATTGTATTTTCATTCAGAATATATTGATCATTGTTTTAGTTTTTATTAACAAAATCATTGCTTCTTTATTGGAAATTCCTGTTCAGTCATCCTTGATTTAAATAAGCACATATAAGGAAAGGAATAATAAAAGACCCCACGAGGATACACTTTTACCGCTCAAGGTGTATCCGGCGAGCAATAGTAAGGTTTAACTTTAGCCTAGGGCATTCTTTCATGATCAATGAGCAGGATTGAGTCTGGTTAAGGTGAAATAGCCCTTAGCACGATCCCAAGACCTGTTCTGAGCTACTGAAAGTAACTAGCCATTCTTTTAATTAACAAGGTCCAGTCTTGAGTCTGGTTAAGGTGAAATAGCCCTTAGCACGATCCCAAGTTCTGTTCTGAGTTATTTGGAAGTAACTAGTATAAAGGGGTAAACAGGAGAATAGGGACCTGAGTCTGGTTAAGGTGAAATAGCCCTTAGCACGATCCCAGGATTGATATAGGGCCGATTGGGAACTAGAAGACTCGAGTCTGGCAAAGGTGAAATAGCCCTTTGCACGATCTCAGAGCATATTTAGGACTCGCGAAGCCTGGCTCGTAACACCGTAAGGTTCTGATTAACTGCCGCCAATTTGTTTATGAAGCTTGGTAGCGCTTTGTCTGAATGAGATCTTTGACCATATTCGAGTAGTAATTTGCTTGGGGTGGTGTTAGTGGCCTTGTGGTACGTGTTATTAAGAACGTACTGTACTCCACCCAAGTTTTCTTCCCATTTTTCTGGACTCAGCACAGTTTTAGCTAATATAGCTTTCAAAAATGCTGACCACCTGACCATTAGCCTACAGCGAAGCTACTGCGACTTTCACGTGTTCTATACTTTTGTTATTCACAAAATTGTCAAACTCCTGACTAGTGAAGGTGCCTCGATCGCTAATTATTTTGCGAGGCATTCCGAATATATTAAATAAATCGGCCAAATGTGTGATAACCTCTCTTGAACTAGTGGTTTTTGTTGCTCGTAGCCATACAAATTTTGTAAACGCATCGATGATTACTAGGATATGTTTATGGCCTTCTTCAGCCTTCTCTAATGATCCGAAGTGGTCGATATGTAGCGTATCAAAAGGAATAGACCCTTTGTCAATGGAGAGTAATTCGCCCTCCAATCGATTTGGTGCCTCCGAGAAGCCACATCTGACGCAATTATCGATATGTTCGCGCATTCTTATTTTCATACATAGGAACCAATAGTTCTGTAATATGCCCTGCATAACTTTTTCTAAACCTACATAGCCCATTTCGTCACGGTATATTCTAATAATATTCGTGATTATCGCTTCTGGTATCATGAACAAGTTTCTATCTTGCAACGTTCGGAAAACTAACCCTTCCGATAGAATAAAATTCTTTCGCTCCCTTATCTCGAGTGATGCAGCTAATTTCTTGATTGTTGGATCGGACAATCGCTTATACGTAAGCTCATCTTTGAGTGTAAGAGCCTCGATAACTAAAATGTTTCGGCTTAAAGCATCGACATGAGACATTTTCTCTGCAGATCTATGCACAGTTTCTTATAGCTAAAGCTAACGAATTATAGTCTGTGATTACCTTAAACGGAATACCTTGCAGGTATACGTGGAATCTTTAAATGGCTTTGACCATTGCCAAAGTTTTTAATTCGTAGCTCTGGTATCTTTTCTCGATATCCGACGTCGCACTGCTATAGTATGCTACTGGAGCAAATCCTCCGTCCGCTTGCTTTTGCAACAATATAGCCCCGAATGCTAAAGCGCTCGCTTTAAGTTTTCTTTTAGCCACTTGAATGCATTAACGCACTCGTCAGTAAAGTTGAATTCGACTGTTTTCCGCGTAAGCCGGTGTAAAGGTTCTGCTTTAATAGCATAGTCTTTAATAAACTTTCTGAAATAATTTGTTAATCCTAAAAAGCTCCGTAGCTGTTTTAAGTTTCTTGGCATAGGGTATTCAAGAATTGCTTGCACGTGTCTATCACTCATAGTGATTCCTTTTTCATTAATTTTGTACTCTAGATATTCTATCTCTCTTTGTAAAAACGAGCATTTGGACAAATTTAATTCCAAATTATATTGCTTTACAATAATGAGGACTTCTTCCAGAACTTCAAGGTTTTCCTGCACGGTTACAGTGGCAATAAGCATGTCGTCCATATATACTAGTAACTTTTTGTTTTTAATTAAATCTTTGAAAATAGCTAAAACTCTTTCCTGAAATTCTGCTGGCGCCTCAGAATAACCAACGGGTAATCTTACAAATTCAAACTGTCCCTCAGGAGTTGCTAAAGAAAAGTATTTGGTGTCCTCTGGATGTTGGTGTCCTTCTTACCATGTAATTTGTTCACCTGATCTTCTATGATTGGAAAAGGGTATCATTGTTCGAAAACTCGTTGATTTAATGGTCCTAAATCGATACACATACGTAATTGCCCATTCCTTTTTCTTACTGGAACCACTCGAGCACAATAAGGCGATATACTCGGCTTAATTATTCCCCTCTCTAACAAATTATCCGTGATTTCCCGAAGTTGCGTACATTGTCCATGTGACATGCGTCTGGGGGCATACGAGTACAGCGAAGCAACCTTCAAATGAACACGAACCTTGTATTCGTCATCGACTCTAGGAACGTCCAACGATTTCACCTTCTCAAAAACTTTTAGTAGCTTTGCTTCTTCTATTGCATCTAAGCCCTGTTTTGCATTTCCTTGAATGGCATCCCATTTATCCTTCGTATTGATTGCATTGATGAACGGTACCTCGTTGGTAGCGAAAGAAACGCTATCGTAGTTTTCCTCAATTTCCTGTAAGGTAACCTTCCCTCTTTCGGATATAAAACGTAGACTAGCGTCGCTCAGGGAATTATTCCTTAATAATAAGTCATTCGGTATTGCACCATTGGTGACTACAAGTAATGTGGTCTTAAACGCTTTGGTATGGAACATTTCTAAGACTTGTTTTTCATGGGGAAATTCTCATGGAGCGACGGGGTAGTGCCGGACTCTTACCGGCTAAAACCCTACGGTGGCCATCCCTTGCCGAACACGACCGGTGCCGCCCCGCGCGGCCCATGCGGGCTTCTTCCGTGGTCGGGGAGAAGGCCATCACCCCTCTCGCTTGCGCTTGAGAGAGGGAGGCCACCGCCTCCCCCACCGCCCCCCACGTGTCTCCCCCACCGCCTGCGGGGAGACACGGCACGCAACACTCCTTCGCCACCGGCGAAGGAGGAGCGAACCGCGCCACCCGCACTACCAATCTCACCTAGGCGGGACGTGCGACCACGACACTCCCCGCCGCACCACGGGGCCGTTTTGCACGGACGACAGAGCTTCCGGAGAACGCTGGAATCTGCTCAGCTAGAAATGTCACTGATTCTCGTCCTTGACTTAGAACCGTACTTTCGGAATGACTTGGAGCCATGGGTACTTTCTGCGTTACTTGAGGAGTCTGGGCCCTCTCAGCTCTCAACGTTCGCATGAAAGCCTCATTGTTTTCTTTCAGAATTCTCATAAACTCTGACATGTGCACGCGGTTTACCTCAAACATTTGTGGCATTATATTAGCGATATCATCTGCCTGTGATAGTTGCTGGCCGTGCTCGCCCGTTTGAGATCCCGGTTGCATCATCCCTTGCGCTGCTGTTGAACGCCTCTCGTGGTAGTCTGCAATTCGATCCACTAGCGCAACTTTGTTGCCTGCAGAACTTAATTCTAGGTTTTTGCTTTTGTCCTCAGTTCTTCGTTGGTGAAGCTTTCCAGTTCCTTTCTATCCATTGTCACACCGTATTCTACCACGCAACCTTCTTGCCGGTTTTCAATATGGCTGACACTTTTCGAGAATAACCTCTCTTTACACGTTATCCCACTTCTGATCTGTAGGATTTATGCCTTGCCAGAGTCTATTCGAGTTGTAAGAACAGAAATATATATTTATTGGAGAATTAGGCTCTTGGACGACCCTTTTGTACTCGCTATCCAGCCTTTATCCTGACTCTTTCTCGCGATACGTCTCGTGGCATCGACCGCCATGTACACACTCATACACACGCTCGGGCTTGTCTGACGATCTTTCGTTTCGACGCATGCGCCGTCGATCATCGCCCTCTTTTTCACCTAGCGTCTTACAATTGTGTTTTTATTCAGAATATATTGAACATTGTTTTAGTTTTTATTAAGAAAATCAACGTTTCCTTATTATAAATTCCTGTTCAGTCAACCTTGATTCAAATAAGTACATTAAGGAAAAGAATAATAAAAGATCCTACGAGGATACATTTTTACCGCTCAAGGTGTATCCGGCGATCAATAGTAAGGTTTAACTCTACCTTAGGGCATTCTTTCATGATCAATGGCTGGATCGAGTCTGAGTTATTGAAAGTAACTAGTATAAAGGGGTTAATAGGAGAATAGGGAGCTGAGTCTGGTTAAGGTGAAATAGCCCTTAGCACGAACCCAGGACCGATACAGGGTCGATTGGGAACTGGAAGCCTCGAGTGTGGCTAAGGTGAAACAGCCCTTAGCACCATCTTGGAGCATAATTTAGGCTGTTTCGCCCCTCGTCTCAGTATCTGTCTTGTGGGTATCTATTTCCAGAATTGTCTTGCTATTTATCGTGTGAATGATACCTGTTTCGGCAATCGTCTCGGTACCTGTAGTGGGAATATCTATTTCCGTAGTTGTCTTGATATTTGTTTTGCGGGTACCTGTTTGGAGAATCGTTTCGGCGTCCATCGTACGAATATCTGTTTCGAGAACCGTCTCGATATGTCTTGTGGGTAATTGTTTCGAGAATCATTTCGGGATTCGTATCTATCACGTGAGTTATCTCTCAATTTACGTTGAAGGCTGTTTCTGTATCCGTCGGATGGGTATTCTCTGTCGTTTTTATTTCTATGTGGTCAATGATTACGATTTGATCTGGAATCTCGCGGGTTATTTCTGTTGTTTTTAAAATACAAATCCGCTTATATACCAATTGTTCGGTCGTCACGCAACTAGATGCCCCCAACCGGAACGCTATTCGGTGAATATCGGTGAATATCTTGTAAATAGCAGTTAGTAAACCTGGTGTTAATCGTGGTTTAAGTGTCTTGAGCGTTTTCCTATCACCTGCACCAGATGTGTGCACTCACATAACACCAATAGATTAAAGTTTATGTCGTTGCCAGATCACTTCATTCATTGAAATGTATGTACACATCGGAAAAATGTATACAAAATTCTTGGGTATTTATTTGCAAAGACATACAACCGATTTCAATGATTTTTATATATATTATAGACCGATTTAAGCTGGACATTTTCATATACATATATATGTAGGGAAAACTTATAGGAAAAAAATTAGAAACATTTAAAGGCGGATCTTATATATCAGTATATAGGGTGTCCCAAAAATGTCGAATAATATTATAGCCATCTTGTTCGGAAGGGGGCGGGGATGATGATACCGTTTGTAAAAATTTGCGTTAGGCCTCCAATTCCGAGTTATTCAACAACAAAGTTAGGTAACGCCCTCCGAGCTCTTGACAAGTCCTGGCCGGTTAACCCTTGCTCCTAGAAAAAGGGAGTTGACGGAAAACATCTTGCTGGTCGGCTCTTTTGAATCCGAGAGGTCAGGAGTCCCTTGCATGTGCCGTTTTGAAGACCGAACATAGCAACGTACGGCATCGCCCGACGGACACACTTTGCCTTTCCTCTTGCTTTCCCTCTTTCTTAATACACGCTTGCAATAACTGATATCTCTGATTAGTTGTTTTGCGACTCCCGAGTAAATCCGATTAAACCCGTTCAAATCCAGTGAATCAAACTTATCAGGGGCCTATGATACTTTTTTCTCCAAGGTATCGAAGTGGCGCCGTGACAAAACATTGGAGCTGTAACCGTGATGATCCGAGTTCGATTCCTCGGTGTCGTGGTTATTGTTTTTGGTTTTCTTGTTCTGTCTTGATCCATGTTGAATACCCAACAGTATTGATAGTTTTTCTTTTACAGTTCTTTGCCTTATGTTGAATACCCAGTCAATGGTAATACTTAATTTTTATCCTTCCTGGCCTATCCTCCTGCTTTCTGATTTTCAGAGAATGCGCCAGCGTTGAATGATGTCCATCCTCATTTCTTTGGCTATGTTCGAATAAATTTATCGAATTGTGGACGGAGAGCACCCGCCAGAACTAATTCGATCCAGTTATTCTTGTAATTTAGGCAAGATTGCAGATTCTGCAGATTTTTCATGAAATCAATAGAACGGGAAGCGTAAAATACTCATTGAGGAAAAGAGAAACGAAATAATGTTCTCAAGATTAGAGACCTATCGCTTTAAACTACTGACTACATTTCGTAGCATATCGAGAAATGTGTACCGGGAGTAATTGATGCTTAACATAATTTAACAAGGTAATCCAACTCCAATAAAGTTTGCTCAATCATGGTTAAAAAAGTTAAAATTTATTTCAATTTATTTGGGTGTCGCGAAACGACTAATCAGGGATCTTGCTTATCGCAAGCAAAATGACTTTTTCGGAGAAAAGGCGTAAAACTGTAAAAGAAAAAGTATTTCCACTATTAGGTATTAAACATGGATCAAGACACAACAAGAAAACAAAAAAATATAACCGCGACACCGAGGAATCGAACTCGGATCATCACGGTTACAGCTCCAATGTTTTGTCACGGCGCCACTTCGATATTTTGAAGAAAAAAGTATCATGGGCCCTGATAAAGTTGCTTCGCTGGATTTGGACGGATTCAATCTGATTTAGTCGGGAGTCGCGAAACAACTAATCAGAGATATCAGTTATTGCAAGCGTGTATTAAGAAAGAGGGAAAGCAAGAGGAAAGGCAAAATGTGTCCGTCGGGCGATGCCGTACCTTGCTATGTTCGGTCTTCAAAACGGCACATGCAAGGGACTCCTGACCGCTCGGTTTCAAAAGAGCCGAGCGGTTGAGCACCCGCCGGTCCTCCATCGCGATTTTCACAGGCCACCGGCAAGATGTTTTCCGTCACCTCCGTTTTTCTAGGAGCAAGGGATAACTGACCAGGATTCGCCAAGAGCTCGAGGGCGTCACCTAACTTTGTTGTTGAATAACTCGGAATTGGAGGCCTAACGAAAATTTTTACAAACGGCATCATCATCACCGCCCTCTCCCGAACAAGATGGTTATAATATTATCCAACATTTTTGGGACACCCTGTATGTATATGAAAATGACCAGGAGACGGTACTCTATAACATATATCAAAATGATTGAAATCGGTTGTGAGTATATCTTTGTAAATAATTACCGCCGATTATTTTTTTCTCATTGACCCACAAACTGGAAAAATTTGCATAAAAATTGAGAATAATCATACATAAAAAGACATATTCTAAATTTTTGTGCAACTCTGCAACGAAAAAGTCACGCAGAAACCACAAATTTTCCAATCTTTTTTCCTCAGAAAATTTTGGTACGTTTTTAAGTTGATGAAAAAGTCTGAGAAAATTCTTTACCCTTCATTAGTAAGTCTGTAAAAGAAATTGACAAAATTCTACGTGCGATATTATACAAGTAAAAATACATAAATTGTAAATCAGATTTTCCTTCACAATTTTGAACTGGGAATGGTTACAAATTTGAATTTTTCAGGAAAATTGTTTCTTTTACAAATAATGATACATCAAACATATGAACGAAGTGTGCAAGAAATTTTTCTTTTTACAGATGTCAGATGTTGGTGTCCTGTACAAGGGTGTGTGTCCCATTTGCAATAGACCACAGAGAATAAAGACGGTTCTTTCTGTATCAGGGTATGTACAATTTTATATGAACGAAAACCCACAAGGGTGGATATCATTTATTACATATTCATTTAATGGTATAACTGCGTGGAGTTTTTGAGTTACGAAAATCGACTTTGTATCAGGAAAACAGTCACTATGGAATTCCAATTCATTTTCATTTAATTTTGGTACTCGCGAGGAATAGAATACTATTGATAAATTTCTTGCAGACCGTTTTTCTTAAACAAAATCAATTCCCGGACCGCACACCTTCACCTTCATATACTAAGCATTAAAAAATATTTGTCATGTCTGCCACGCTACACGTGTCGTGTCTTGGCTTTCATCTGAACACCTCCACGTTTGACGTGTATAGTTACGCAACGATGAGTTTAATTACTGTTATAAAGTTGCACTAAACTTGAAATCGGCTTCTTACCATCGAATTCTCGGTAATACCGGCATTTGCGTAATTGTTTTCTCAGCCGTGTAATGTCACTTATGTCGTGTATCACTGAGAACTACACGGAATGAATCGTGAAAGATGTCGGCAGCATGTCGATTAATTGACAAATGATGAATCTTGAGAAATTTTAATGAGAAAAATGAATCGAGTAATTGAAAAAACAAATCTCGAGGAAACGTTAATTATGAACTTGAATAAAATTCATTTATTTTAAATTATGAATTATATGATAACCATATTACTGTAACTATATTAAATCTTACCTCATACCAATCTTCGGTGAACTGAATCTATGGAGAGCAGTCTATAATTATTCGGATGAACGCTTGGTAGTTTAACTCAATACAGTTTCAGTAACAAAAGTAGTCGTCATGGTACGTCACTGAATTTAGAATCTCGAGCTTCGACTTCAATTTCGAATGACCGATTATTTTGTTTTGATTCCTCACTATTCAAGCAGGTGAAAAAATGACATTTTGATATTAGTAATAAATTTATTCTATAATTACTCCGCGGCTATCGAGGCTCTCCACAACCCGCCTGATTTAAAGGCAGTATCTGTTTTTGCAATCAAACGTTTAAACGGTATTTATAAATATTTGAATTATATTATTTCAAACCAACAAGCGATCATCCTAATAATCATAGCTCCGCTCTCGGGAGATTCAGTTTACAGAAATTTGTTGTTCTTCAGTAATCATGATCAGCTCACTGGCTGGCAGCATATTTGTCAGTATCAATCATCTATCATCTAAGATCGATATCCCTCGGTAGCAGCGACAGATAGCTCTACGCTCCATTAACCAATAATGCTCATATTTTTTATCTGGCCTCTACACATCATTGTCTCACCCCTGGGGACGCCAAGGAATTCCCTTGACGGTCCTGCCCTTCTTCCCATCACCTGTTATTGGCTTTCCTTTTTATGGCACACACGTGTGTTTCCATACCTTTGCAAAATTCAAAATTTGTAAGCTCATTCTCTTCTGTCCTATCACTGCAGTGATCCGGGACTGTCTATAAATTAGTGGATAAGCTCATTAATTAGACTTGAGTTCATTAAATTAAGTGCATTTTATCGTTTCCCATTATCTCAGTCACTGTTACCACCTGTGGCATTAGGTATTATCAAATAAATGTATATTGTTCCTATTATATACCTGTTTAGTTGATTTTCCCAAACACCCAGATTTCTCATTCAATTATCAAACAGATCTCACACAAGATTTAATATGATCATCATATAATTCAGTATTAAAAATATAACAGTTTTATCGGAGTGTATATGTTGCGCCCGAGCCTAAAGCTAGCTCTCGGATTGCACAAACTAGCTATATCATCAAATCCTTTCTTCGAGAGGATAATGCAGTGTCCAAAGTCCATGATACATTATGATATCAATAACGAGCGTCTAGCCACTAAGTCACGTTTAGCAACGAGGCACTGAGTCGCTTCGCCTAATCAGCGGCTCGTGCCAAGGCAACGCCTGCCTCGAACAAAACCATCAACCGATGTCCCAAACGGGACTCGCTATCCAGATTTCAACGAGAACACATCAGTGCGTATCAGCGAGTTACTCTGTACCTCTTGTCAGTTCTTTGATTATACTTTATCAATAAACCTTAAGTTTTGGGTTTAATCCCGGTGGATTCCAATCCTTTAAACGCTACGAGCCTGACTTCCTCCGATCCCGCTACCCGCTCTGCGCCGTCACCACGCAGGGCACAACATATAACTAACGTTTCACCGAGATTTTCCATTTGTCAATTAATCGATAGGCTGCCGGTATCTGTTATGACTTACTATATCTAATGCTCAAACGACATACGACACATGTGACATACGGCTCACAAAACAATCACGCAATTGTAGGTAATACCTATAATTCGATGGCAAAAGGCTGATTACAAGTCTAGTACATCAACCGTTGTATACACCCCTACTCAAGTTCTAACATAGATAAGTAATATCCTCTTATTCAGTACTATTATAGATTACCACAGTTACCAAGTCCGCTGAAAGGAATCACTTAAACGAGAAAGCAAACATAGTGTTTACAATGGGTGAAAAAAATGATGCCGAGTTTTATTTAGATAATCTGTCAGATTGTCCCGACAGCTATTCAACAAGTGATAATGATAACGAAAGTGACAGTAGTGATGTAATTCGAAAGCGATGTCCTGTATTGCCACTAAGATTATCAGGGATTTTCCTGGGGCCACTCGGGAATAGAGCTACCCGCAGCTGGTTGCCCAGGAAAATATGTACTCTTATTATTCTTTGCTTGAAGCGCGGATTTTCGGGAACGCGATGAATTTTCCCTGGCCGTCAATTCGGCTACGGGAAGCGGAAGTGATCAGGGCGCCAGGTACCCCAAGGTAGACTAACACACGGGTTACAGCCGGACGCAAGTTTTCCGCGGAACCGCAATCGGTTTTCCTCACACGGCAGCTCAGTTGAGGATAGTAGGAAGGGCCGTGAATTCGGCAGAAGACGCAACCAAGACAGACTGAGTTGCTTGTACGAGATTTATTGCTCACAGAAAGATGATTAAATAATGGCAATTGGGCGGTAAAACGGGCTTCGGCCACGGGCGTTACTCAGCGCCCGTGAAGAGCAGGATACAAAAGAAGCGAACTATGGAACTACGTGAACCGATGCAAAACGGAAGCGAGTCTCGAACGGCAAGACGAACGAACGGAAGAGCAGAGTTGGAAAATACAATCTCGATCGCGTGAACTTATTCTAATGGACGGATGGAAGTGATCCGTTTCGAGAGCGGGAACCCTCCAGGAAGGTCGCTAACTGAGATTCTACAGAAGACGGGAACCTTACAGTGCGTTAAACGATGGTTTGGAAGAAGCACAAGACAACGTTTACAAAATCGGACCAGGACAATCCCCTGGTCGATCCTTACGTATGAGAGATGCCCGGAGGCTTGGCTTATCAAACGGAAGTAGAAGAGAGCTTCGGAATATCACACACTGGTTCGGAAAGGCTAATCACTCTAACGGTTCGAAAACAAATGCCCGCTCCTTCCGCGTGCGGGGCTTTAATAGATTTCTGTTTACTTCCCCCGGCGCCCCTGATTTCGGCCGTGTGGGCCACCCTACGCAGTCCGGGCGCCAAGGCTCGGAGAGCCCCCGCAACAGTGCCGTACCCCTGCGCTGTGGAAGATCCGAGTGGCCGCTGCCGATGGATCCTTCCTCCTGGACGCGCCTGCCCTACCGCCCGGAGTCCCTACAGCTTGGCCAGTGCTGTGGTGGAACTCCATCGAGGGCTGCTGTCGTCCTTAAGGGGGTTTCCACGTCGAGCCGGAGTTTCGTGGCTGCGGGTGGCGTCGTGGAAGATGTTCCTCAGGGGGCCGGTGGTGGTGTTTCGTCCCTGCCCAACGGTGTTGAATGGCTCACGCAAAATTCGAACGAAAGTTAGAAACGGAACAGTTCTTTTGGCCGTTAGCGGAATCGGTATGACCTTCTCTGGAGGCGATATTTATTTTCCCTATCGGGTGACCGCGCGTAACCTTCCGGTCTTATGTTTGGTCAGGAAGGTCGTTTTCGTTACAAGATATAGTGATTCAGAAAACGATGATGTAAATAACGTTGAAGACAACAATGGTACATGGTCAACAAACGACAAAACAATAATTTTGGAACCTTTCGAAGGCAGCCCCGGCGTAAAAATTATGCAAAGTTCGCTAGAAAGTATAATGTGCGGTGTATCCCACAGGAGGTAAGCGAATCATAGGGAGGAAACGTGATTTTCAGGGAGCAGAATACGCTTCGTGAATTTTAAGGGTCTTTATTTGTGGCCTCCTCAGGACCAACTGCCACAGATCGGCAGGCTTGCTACGGTCAGCGTAGTCAAGACAAAGTAACGGCGACGCATGCACGTCGTCAGAGGATAATATCTCCGTATTCGTCATTGGCACGATGGAGACAGAGATAGCGCTAGTCAGGAGGATCGAGACGACGATCTTCCAGGAAGACAGTTTCGCCGAAAGACATTTCACCACAGTGTCGTCGCAAAATACACTACAGCTGGGCCAATCCTGACTGCCAAGACCGTCCTCGGTCGATCACATAAAATAACACAGAAACATTGTGACTTAATTCTAACAAAATTTTCGACGAGACATCGAGTAAAATACGCAATACGGATATAAACCTAATGAACAAAGTAATCAATTGCTCTGGTGATTAAAGACGCTCATAAACTCTTATCGCACGCCAGATTAGTACCGGATCCGTGACTTTATCTGATCCGTACTGACGATAGTTTCGAAGGGTACGCGCGTCAATTAGAAACCCTCAATATCGCCAACAGTGTATCGGTCTCTATTCAGTTTTTTGCGCGCGCAACAAAAGGTCCCTTGAATTTAGAAATGAGTTTTTTGTGCACGCCTGGCTTAATATCTGTGTTACGGATCATAACATAGTCTCCTTCCTCATAGGTAAGCGGTGGCTTATGATGATTGTTATAAGTCATCTCATTTCGTCGTTGAGACTCAGAAATCATGTCGCTAGCACGCTCCTGCAGTGCAACTAAGTCTCGGTCTTCTTCAATCAAAGATTCCAATTCACCTCTCACTTTGTCATTCGTGTCGTTTCGTTGGGTTAGTCCGAATAACAATCGGCTTGGGCACTCGCCCGTGAACCGACAAATGGTGTTGTTTAACGCATTTTCGACATTTCCAAGAACCCGATTCCAAAAAATAATATTTAAAAAAAAATGTGACCGACTTCGAAAAACTGACAGAGTTCTAAAAAGCTGAAAAGTAAAAGCTGTCAGACTTCCAAAAAGCTGAAAACTAAAAACTGACAGAGTCCCAAAAAGCTGAAAAGTAACGCAAACTAAGCAGAACCAAAAATGCGCTGAAATCCTCCTGAAGGACAGTAGTGGTGTTGCTGATTTTTATTACTTGACGACATATGGTAATAACTGGCTAATACAGCTTTTTTCATTTCACTAATAGAATTTGTATTTCCCCTAATTGCAAGTCCATAGTACTTTGTCAATTTTATTATTAACGTGTCCGTCAATTGACTGCGTCCTCCAAGTTTTTCCCTTTTTTTAGTATTTCTGATTCGAGCACCCATTCGTTTTTCAACGTGTCCTACACATTCACTTTTCTTCACATTTCGAACGCATTTTTCACAAATGGGCCCGAATTGATTTTCGTTTCACCACACGAACACGTAACGATGATTTTGTACCCTAGTCCAGAATTTCCTCCTTCACTCAAATGTATATCTTCCTTACACTGTTTGCAAACTAAGATTTGCGACAAAATATTGAACATCGAAAAGGTTTCGATAATTCGATATCGGTGACTTGTACTAATGGGAATATCATTCTCTGCACTCTTAATTTTTTTCGCTGAAGAACTCGATGCTTCTGATGATGCTTCTGAATTATATTGATTGCCTTGAAACACCCTTTTTCGCGGCCTTGATGAACGGTAGGAACTGCACTTATTTCCTTTGCGAGGCATATTGAAAATCAAAGCTACTCTGTGCTCGACGAACTCTAAAAGTAACACTGAAATCGGTCTTTGTACTTCTGAACCAGCTTAGATCCCTTGAACCTTGAAGATCCCATACTATATGCCAATGCTGTCCAAGAGTTGCTCCCAAGACCAGACTTGGACAGCTCTGCTATATGCAGTCCACCAATCTCAATACTTCATTTTATAAACATCACAGGCATCTTGTTATGGCACTCTACATACAGGGTGAAACTCTTCACGTGTATGCTGTTCAAGGGGGTTAATCTGCATGCCGAGGGGATAAGAAAATTCTACTACAACTTTGAATTTTGCGGCCCCGTTTGTTAGTTATAGCAAGTTAAACAATCAGTAGAAAAAACGCGGTCAGGCGAGTTGCAGTCACTTTTTGACCGGCCGGACATGCATGGCAAAGTAGGTCACAGTGACCTACACTCAAAATCGAGAGGACATCGGATCAGAACAAATCAACTTCGATAAGACGGTATTCCTAGCGCGAGATGTCAGTAGTTAAGAGGTGATGAGCTTCGAGTGACGCGCAAAAGACAGCACGACGCGACGGCACGTCTGGGCGAGGCGGCGATATGCGGACTGCCATTCCCGTCGATCTCTTCATAGCGCGATCTCTTCAATGTCTTGCTACAATTGAAGCAACGGCTAACCTCGACGTTCGCTTGTGGTGCTGCACGCTCACTACGAGTAGCACTCATAGGCACAGTTTTCTTCATTGGTTTGCCCCTAGGCTCACTCCACAACTTCAAATTCCGGAGCGCTTCGAGAATCTCTACTACTTCGAAAAGCGTTGAATCCGCGCTTGATCCCGTAGACGAATGTCTGGAATTCCGTCAATCAAATAGTCCACTAACTCATCTTCCTGTATCGGTACTCGGTTTGCTAACGTAACGTGAATCTCAAGTCCTCTGGGTGCTTCGATGGGCGCTAGGTCCTATGACCGAGACCAAATTTGATTTTAATGTGCAACCCAGAGGAGATGAAAAGCTCGAGCGAGAGAGAAAGCTCGGTGGGAAACGCGGATGATGGCCCGGCTGGCCAGATGTAATAGTAGAGGGGCGGGGAACAAGGGAGGCCAGGGACGACACACTGAACTTACGAAAAGCTGAAAAGAATAGTTAGAGACAGCTTTTTTAAAACAATAACGCCCTGTTTATTTATGTCGGGCGGACCGACGGTTCTACAACTAAATAACCTAAGGCAAATCAAGCTAACGCGCTCTCGATCCTAGGCCACGAGGGCCGCTTTACAATTTAACCCTACGGTAGGGAAACGCGTCGTGCGATCGACAGATGGTCGGTCTATTACCAGACTACAATATTTCAACTGGCCGAACGTCGGCGGACGATGTACGCCGCGAAGAGTTAGAAATCCGGTCGTCCGTTTGAGCGGACGATCGATCGCGGATCCCGGCAACAAATGGCAAGATGGCGGCCACTTTGTTCGGCGAACGCAGTCTTATTGTGCTACCGCGCGACTCAGAAGCGATTTGCGAAGTCGCCCCAAGGAAGGCAGGGCAAATGCAGGCCAATCAGACTCTACTGGCAAACAACAAATGCGAGGAACCTGGTTACCGGGCTCGGAATCTCTACGTAGGGCCTCTAAGAACAGGGCACTGAGGTGTGAGGCTTACCGCAGATCTAAGTCGGCCGATGAATTTGCCGGATTCCCTACTTCAGTCTCGCTGGGCTGAGATTCTCCAGGCGGCTGGCCGGTTAGTTTTTCTTTTGGGTCTCTCTTCTAATCGCTGTCTCTCTCTAGTCACGCTCACTTTTGGTCACACTACTAAATTCGCTCTGACCGCTAGATGTCGCTAGGACGGTCGCAATCTGAGTGACGAGAGAGAGTCCCTAATTCGCTAAGCGGCCTCACACCCTCAGTGCCGCTATCCCCGAATCCTCTCGTGGCTCCATCCGTTAGACGGTGTCGAAATCGAGCTCGCGCGTTAGGCCCGACTTCGACCGCATGTATCGACCGCCTGTGGCGATCCGTCTCCAGTGCCGGTCGACCATCAAGAGTGGCAGGCGCCCAGCTTCCTTCCCTGACGTCTCTTGGCTGGCCGTCCGTCCTCAGGGGCTGCTTCGCCATCGACAGAGCAATCCCCGGCTCATCCGGCCTCCCAGGTTGCGCACTCCTGGTATCCGGACTCTCCTCCTTGCCTATACGGTGTGACGTTGCGTTTGTCGTACGTCACAAAAACAACCCTCTCGCTCAAATCGAGCGCCGAGAAAATAGTAAACTAGCGTCTCCAATAAAGAGCCTCAGAAGAGCGAGAATCTCAACTAACGCCGATCAACTTCGTCTAAGCCAATTAGGGAGCAGCAACCAGGGACGACCAACTACCCACAGCACCCGAAGTCACCAACTCTGCCAGCCCAGAGGAATTCGGCCCGACCAGGATGAACATTAAGGGGTCAGCAGTCTCCGAAAGTTTCCGACGACGACTGGTCAACGTGGGAGGAAACTGGGTGGTGAGGCAGGCGACCCCGAGGCACCCAGCAACGTGGGAGACTGACCGTTTGTCGTCTCGACGGAGCGGGGTTGGCGCACTGTGGGGTCTACGGCCCTGGCGTCGCTCGTCCGAGGGCTTAGCGAGCCCTGCGCGCGCGGTAGGATCCGGCGACCAATAGCGATCGATTTCGGGGGGCAAAGGCGGCTAGGCGAACGTTAGAGAAGAGCGCGTAGAATTCGTCACTCTTGTGCTGACGATCGAAGCGAGCGGACTAGCGAGCGACTACCGACATTAGCGAACAATAGCAACGATACCGAAGGAAGGAAGAAAGGAAGGACAAAGCATTAACGCTCCTCTAACTTCCAACTAACGCTTAGGGAAAAATTAGCGGTAAGCGAACATCGTTCCGGTCTAGCAGTCTGTAAGGGACCCACTCTTGTGGGATCTCAGCTAGACCTTCGCTGTTTCTTCGCCCTTCAGGCTTGTAGTTGCCCGACTGTAAGTTTCGTCTACGATCTATTCGCGATCTTCCTCTCTATCGAACTTCCGAGCTTTCCATCTGATCTATTTCTAACTGATATCTTCCTGCGGGCTGACGAAGTCAGCCAAGAGTCAACGTGTAGCTTTGCGTAGAATTCAGACGACCGCGAATTCATCAACCGTCTTAACGCCGAACAACCGCGTCGAATTAGGTAACATCGGACTATGATCTCGACTTTCTTCTAACTCGCGGCCACGTGCTTCGCCCGAGGTTGCTAGTGAACACCTCGAGCGAAGGACCTTGTTATCGCTTTGCATTGTCGAAATAAAACAGTTTTCTAATTCAATCCTGGCCACTGTTCATTCGTGTCGAACCCACGTGCTCTCCCTTTGTTTGTCTGAGCTAGCCGAGAGGCACGTTACGCCGTCTCGGGAGATTCCTCGTAGCCCGCCCTTTTGCGAATTACGGATCTTGTGTGGCATCTTTGATGCCTGGCGCCCTTTCTTGTGAAACTAAGGGCTGGCCGTCTTTGAGTCTCCCGAGCCGAAGTATCGGGAAAATGAGTATGGAAATCTAACGTAGTTGACGAAAAACCATTCAGCTGAAGTAAATTTCAATTATCGTAAAGTAAAGTAAAAGAAATTCTCTCAATCAGATATTTCTTCTTATTATCGTTATTATTCTCGAGTCTGTCCCGAGCATTAACGAGACTCGAGAATAATCTCTCATTTTCCTGATAACGGATAGCCATTCCACTAGGTGGCTTACTCCGTCGTGCCAACCTAGGTGCCTCTCGGCGTTCAAGCTCGCGTTAATTCCTGCTTATTTTACCTGTGCCTGAGGAGTTTCTTGTGGCAACTTGCCCCATCACAACAATAACATTGTAAAGTGCAAATACTTGATCATTTTAACTATTACATGCTTTCAATGCGTGGCTAGTCTGATCATAAAATACAACAATCTGAAGTAACTCGACTTGTCATTTCCAAATCGAGAACGAATTTTGTTTTCCACTAAATTCCGAGAGCATATCGGCTATAGCGTGAATACCAATGATTGAGTGACTCGAACGGCTCCCGTCTGTTCGTTGCGAGATTGTCGTTAAATTTTCCCTTTGTATAACTGATCTTTCCCTGATCAGGAGTTCTCTCTCTCTCGTTGAAGCAAATCTTGCTCTCTGCGAATAAATTCCAAATCCGCTAATACCACGGCCGACGGGGCAGCAACAACAATAAAAGATCCGCAAACCACAAAATCGAAACTTCTGGTCAAGGTACGACCATCAAGCTAACTCGTAGGCAAATCGTAGGTAAATCGTACGCAAATCCCACTTCTGATTTCTGTGGCGTATCCCACAGGATCTAAGCGAATGATACGCAGGAAACGTGGTTTTCATGGAGCAGAATACGTTTGTTGAATTTTAAGGGTCTTTATTCGTGGCCTCCTCAGGACCAACTGCCACAGATCCGCTGACTCCCACAGCTCTGCAGTAGCGAACAGGTGGAACGGCAACTTTGGAGCCGGAGGGATTGTTCCCCTTTTTTCATTGATTTCTACCCACAATCAGTTTGAAATTTCTGAAGAAAGCATGTCTTTCATCGAGTACTACGTAGCGCGACTTTCCTGCTCTTACGTGGCGATCGCGCTATGAAGAGATCGACGGGAATGGCAGTCCGCATATCGCCGCCTCGCCCAGACGTGCCGTCGCGTCGTGCTGTCTTTTGCGCGACACTCGAAGCTCATCACCTCTTAACTAATGACATCTCGCGCTAGGAATACCGTCTTATCGACGTTGATCTGTTCTGATCCGATGTCCTCTCGATTTTCAGTGTCGGTCATCGTGACCTACTTTGCCATGCATGTCCGGCCGGTCAAAAAGTGACTGCAACTCGCCTGACCGCGTCTTTTTTTTTTTTTCGTGGGGAAATCCTCATGGACACGGACATGGAGTGCTGGACTCGTACCGGCTAAAACCGCACGGTGGCCATCCTTCGCGCATAATGGGGCGACACCGGGAACTCTACGCGAACACTACCGGTGCCGCCCCGCGCCCGCCCCCTAGTGGGGGCCCGTCTCGTGGTGGGGAAGTGGCCGTCGCCTCTTTCGCTTTCACGAGAGAGGGAGGCGTCCCCCACTACTCGCAGGGAGACATGGCTCGCCGCACTCCTTCGCCACCGGCGAAGGAGGAGCGAACCGTGCCCCCCGCACCGCCAATCTCACCTGAGCGGGACGTGCGACCACTATACGCCCCGCCCCGCCTCGGGGCCGCTTTGCGGAGGCGACAGAGCCACCACTCTGCCGCCTGGCGGCCCCTTGGCACATGCCCGGCCCACCGGCAGGGAAACCCCACCGGCGGGTCCGGGCCTTTGACCCTCATTGGGGGGAACTGCGTCCCCCCGTGCGAGCGGCGGCGGGGACGGGCCCTCCCCAGACGGAAGGGGTCCGTCCTCTCCCGCCGCCGCTCCGCCTCCTCCTTTTGGGAGAGCACTTCCTCGCAAAAGGCGAGGAAGGCCCTCCACGATCTGTCGCTGCCGAGGATCTGTTGGATGACCGTCGTCAGCGAGAGGTCCCTCCCAATATACCGGACCAGGACACGGCGCTGTTCCCCCCAGGCCCTGCAATGCTGGAGGGTATGTTGCGCCGTGTCCCGGTCCCCTTGACGGTCAGCCTGTGAAAATCGCAATGGAGGACCAACCGGTGCTCAACCGTTCGGTTTTCCCGAAACGAAACAATCGCTGTCTCGGTGCGCTCGCACCGACGTCTCAGCCAGCGGCCCGCTGCATGCGCCCTTCTTGATACCTGAACACGGCACGGCATCGCCCAACGAACGCTTCCTTGCTTTCCCACTTTCTTAATATGTGCTTACGATACCCAGTATCCTTGAATAGTTGTTTCGCGACATCCGATTAGATCCAATTAAATCCGACCATATCCAGTGACTCAAATTTATCAGGAGCCTATGATAATTTTTCTTACAAATATCGAGGTGGCGCCGCACAGTGGCCGATTTGGGTTTAAAAGGCGCGCATAGGATTTTATACCCAAAAAAGTCGAAGAACGAGAAATTAAAATTTATCATTATATCTTTGTTCTGGATAATCTAAGGGACAAAAAATTTTAAAAGGTAATTTTTTAGTATCACGTGGTTTGGAAGATACCAAGTGTTTTATATAGTATGTTCCTATGTATTCAAATGGAGAACTATAACTTTTTGTACTACTCGTGCATGTTAGTGCTCGCGGATGAATTTATGTTTCTCTGAAAATAGCTTTTTTCCCGCAAATTTCGATATCTAATTCATCTGCGGGAAATTGCGGGAACTCAAGTTATACATTTCTTAAAATGCGAATTTTGAATTAAAATACACTTAAAATTCACTCTAAACCCCCGAAATTTCAACCCTACATAATTCCGTGAAAAAAATCGCAAAATATTTTCGAAAGAAGCATTTTGAAGGGTGGTACTTAGCCGTTCCAATGCAATTTGTTGATTTATGTTTTTCCGTTAGGTTACAGTTTGAAGTGAACCACGATCTGCAAATAGTGGTAAAATCCTGTACTTTAAACCACACTCTGCAACAAATTTTTTCCCAGGATATGACTGGAACTATCTTAAAGTTCATTTCAATGCTTTCAAATGCCTTCAAAATGCATTTTTTCGTAATTCCAGATCTTTGTACATTCGCAAATCTTGACGTAACAGAAAAGTCTAATTAAATTGGCGAACAGCGTTTTAGAATGTGAAGGTTTGAAATGTTTAATGTTTCATGTCAGTTTTAAATGTACCAAAATGCAAAACATAATTCAAAAATGCATCAAATTATCCGTGAGATAAACAGAGAAAATGTATAAACATATTCAAACTTGTACCTAGCGCCGCGCACCTTAAAATTTTGTTGGAATCTAACGATGATCCATGTTGCATCCTCATGCCAGAGGGATTAAAAAAACAAAAAAGAACGAGAATCGGTTGAGAGAAACTCGAGATAATGGCCATGCGCGGATATTACACTCAAATCGGCCACTGTGCGCCGTGGCAAAGAGTTCGAACAGTGACCACGGTGATCCAAGTTCAGTTCCCGTTATCGCCTTTGTTTTTTCTTGCCCTCTCATCATGTTCAATACCCGGCAGTCGTGATATTTTTTCTTTCACATTGCCCCGCCTTTCCTCTTATTTATTCATTTTCGTTGCATGCGCTTGCGATAAATATGGTCCCTAACGACTGTTGGAAGCTGGAAAGAAATTTGACCCCTCCTTGAAGATCTCCTACTTACAAACTTAAAGAAAAGAAATTACGGTCCGTAATTATCAGTCGAACTTCGATTGGTGTCAAGCACCACCACCTCATGGGTCTGAGTCTATTTATCCGGTCTGCTACCTGTCGCTACGAATATCCCGGTATGCAGGTAAACAAGCAGTACGGAGGCAGATTTTCACAGGTATCATAGGCATTGCCGCCAAGCCTCGCCAGGCAAAACTCAAACACGGCTCTCAGGGGCCAACTTTCCTGCTCCCATCAGTAGTTATTTTGCGACTTCCAATTAATCCAGCGACCGTGCTGGCCTGAGTTCTAATGTTAACCATACTTATCGCAAGCGCATCCAACGAAAATGAATAAATAACAGGAAAAGCGGGGAAACGTGAAAGAAAAAATATGACTACCGGGTATTGAACATGATGAGAAAGCAAGAAAAAAAAAAAAAATCGTGACAACGGGGAACAGAACTCGGATCGCCGCGGTCACTGTTCCAACGCTTTGCTACGGCGCCACTTCGATACTTGTAATAAAAATTATCATAGGCTCCTGATAAATTTGAGTCATTGGATTTGGTCGGATTTAATTGGATCTAATCGGATGTCGCGAAACACCTATTCAAGGATATTGGTTATCGTAAGCACATATTAAGAAAGTGGGAAAGCAAGAAGGAAGGGCAAGGAAGTGTTGGTCCGGCGATGGCGTGCCGTGTTCAGGTATCGAGAAGGGCGCATGCAGCGGGCCGCTGGCTGGGCCGTCGGTGCGAGCGCACCGAGACAGCGATTGTTTCGTTTCGGGAAAACCGAACGGTTGAGCACCGGTTGGTCCTCCATCGCGATTTTCACAGGCTGACCGCCAAGACGTTTTTGGTCACCTCCCTTTTTCTAGGACCAAGCCATAGCCGTCCGTGACACACCGAGAGGATGAGGGGTGGAGCATAACTTAATGTTTAATAACTCGAAATTGAGGGCCGAACAACAAATTTCAAACCTGCCATTTTCTTCCTAACAACCATCCCAACACGATGGCGCTAATATTTTATTACATTTTTGGGACACCCTGTATATTAAGACAACTACTATAACAATGTCAATATGGCTAAAATTCTTCTCAAAAGTAAAGTGCGAGTGTGCGGAACAATTCGAAGAAATAGGGGTCTTCCTCACCCACTCCAAGCGATAAAACATTCAAGAGGCGAACATGAAATTCATAGAAATTACCATATTTTATTAGAAGTATGGAATAATGGCAAAAGAAACATAAATATGATCTCAACAATACATTCTGCACAATTAATGAAATTTCGAAGCATAGGTAGAAGATCAGATTGCCCAATACAGAAACATAATTCAATAATAGATTATAATAAAAATATGAAGGGCGTAGATCGCTCAGTCCAATATCTATCCTATTATTCCATTTTTAGGAAGGCAAAAAAATAGACTAAACGGGCCGTAATGTTCTTTATCAACTGTGCACTTTTCAATTCATTTAAAGCATATACAGCTTTAAACGGGAAGAAGATTACATATACAAATTTTCTGCACAAAGTGGCAGTATCGTGGACAGAAGACTGCGAAGCCAACGAACAAGATGAAGATTTACCCAATCCTGAACCCACAAGGAGAACATCCCGATTCGATCGTCCCGGAAGACTGTCAAATTTCGGAAAGCATAAACTTATAAATATAGTGACCAGCGGACGAAGTGCAAAACCCCTAAAACAATGCAGAGTTTGTACACTTAAAAAAAGAAGTAGAACAAGTTTTATCTGTAAATTTTGCAATGTGCCACTACACAAAGGTAACTGTTTTGAACGGTATCATACCTTAAAAAAATATTAAACAATTTCTTATTTGAAAAATATTGTTATATGATTTATGGTATATTATATAAAGATTAAACTGAAAGCGATAATAGATAATAGATAAAATAAATATTGCTTAGCATTAATATCATGAAAATAAAAGATTTTATTAAATTTTAATAACCTATAATAACAGAAAGCATACAATTTTACGTGAGCCTAAGAAAGGCGCATATATTCCCGGTCGGTAAAGTATTAAGATGTACAAAAAACGCCCCCCCCCCCCCCCCCACGTCCCATCCGCCAACCCACCAACATCCCAAAAATCATTTTAAAATGATCAAAAATAGAAATGAATATCATTGGAAAACGAAAACCAAGCCATGATTCGGACACCAATTAAGATACAATAAACACAAGCTTTTAATCAATGATACTTAGATTTAATTTGCAGTTGTAATGTTTAAAAAACACTTAGCGTGTTTTGTTCTGAACTATTGGAAGCAACTAGTCATTCTTCCATGAACAACGTCCAGTCTTGAGTCTCGCTAAAGTGAAAATCCCTTAGCACGATCCCAAGTTCTGCTCTGAGTTATTGGAAGTAACTAGTAAAAGGGGTTAATAGGAGATTAAGGACCTGAGTACTGTTGAGTTGAAAAAGCACTCAGCAATATCCCAGGATTGACAGAGGGCTGATTGGGAACTAGAAGACTCGAGTCTGGCTAATGTGAAATAGCCCTTAGCAGGAACTTTGAGCATATTTTAAGACTGGCGAAGGCTGGCTCCTACTATTATTAAGATCAAAAACGGTTTCAGATGGCGTTCTTCAGCTAGGATACCCAATGCACGATTACGCGTCTGCTTTCAGTGAATTGTTATCTTTTAACGCTAATACCATTAAAATTTGTTGTGTCAAAACACATCATTGTCGGTCTCGTAATACGAATATGCTTCTAATAATCTTCCGTTGTGTAGATGTAACTGCTGCAAAACAAATTAATGTGTTCTTTCGATTCACATGATTTTTTATTCTATGAAAATTAATAATTAAATTTAATATTTCAGATACGCATACTGCTATCACTGTATACTTCTCGCGGTACGGAAAGGAGGAAAGTGTCCGGTCACAAATTTTCCTGCAAAAGAAGATGATTTAATACGGTTATATATATAAGAATGCTGCTCAAGTGATTTTTATTTCAATACGTCGACTAAAGTCTTCGTGATACACATTCTATTACACAGGTAAATGATTTCAAGTCTTCAGATATTTTTTAATACAGCTGTATTTGCGATGTTTGTGCGCTTTTAATGATGTTAATGAATATTAAGGCTACGCTACAAATATTATTTGTAGGTATAAGGAATAGGGTTAGTGCATTTATGACAGTGAGTCAATAATCATCCACAATATAACTGTAAATTTTATATCAATAAACATAGGGAACTGTTGGTGATATAATTTTTTAACATATTCCCCGTCGTGCTTTTTGAATACACATTGTCTTTTAATGGATTAATATTAAAACAGTGAGCCCGTGGTAAAAAGGTAACGCTATTCTGTAACAGGAATGTATGGTTTCGTGACTAAATTCCAATTACCATCTCTGATTTTCGTCGATTTAAGGGGCTAGGCTAGGCATGTGACTTTTAGAGATTCGGCTGGTCGATAATTACCAACGCTAACAAGAGGTTTTTCGGACGCGCGATCGTGTTACCTATATAAACATGGCCTATTGAAAAGAACGCGAGATAGAGTCCCTGGCATTGTCTGTTGACAGCAGGGATGGGCATTAGCTAATAAATTTGCGGTTTTAATAATTTTATTAGATGAAAAAAATATACGAATAATTTTATTAGGTACCGAAATAGACACTAATAATTTTATTTACTCGGAAAATAGAGGCTAATAATTTCATTAACACGCAAAATAGAGGCTACTAATTTCATTAACACGCAAAATAAAGACTAATAATTTTATTTTGAGACAAACTCCAGGAAAACAACTGTGCCGATTGCAACGAAATTTATGTCGAAAATCAAGCTTACTACAAACTCGTACCACGGATCTTTTCAATTCGTCCGGACACGTAAAAACAAAATGGCTGATAATAAAAACATTCGAAAAGAATATTCAAAGAGATTACAACGAAAGTTGTATCTCTTATTAAGTATATAAATGTGTATATAATATGTCTATACAAACCCTTTTAATCACTCTCTTCATCAGACGAGTGTTTATATATATCAGGAGACTCGGTAGAGTCTCGCGTCAAGTAGTGGTAGTATATATAGCATGGCGCGCGACTACCGAGGATACTTATCCCGAAGTGTAGCGGTTGTCGTCTGCTTTCACCTTAAATTATGAGAAAGTTACAGCTCCAAGGACTTTTTTCTGAATTTTGTATTTTTTCTCCGATTTTTCTGAATCCAATGAGCCAAGGGTCAAGCGAATCGGTTCAGTCGTTCAAGAGATATGAATTTCTCCTGCTTATTTTTCTCGTGGTAAAGGCAAGGCGGATTAAGAGTCAGCAGTCTTTTCAGGAATTCCTAAAAATGTGGCTTTCACTTTTTTCACACCAGTTGGCACCACGGTGGAATGTCGCGTTACGTTACCGGTCTATGATCTGTAATCTGTGTCGTACCGACACATTGGTTACGCCGGTCATGCCATGGTTGGTTATGTGCCATAATGGTCATATGACATGCTCCGATTTTATTATTTTATTCCAGATTCCATGCTTTATTTAGTTAATAAAAGAGTATACTGTCCTTGCCCCGATCCTAGTGATCTTGTGATTATTATTAAGAATTATAAAAGAAATGTCAATCAAAAGTGTTAAGTGCAAAACTCACAAACCACAGTATCTATTAAAAGAGTGCTGATTACCAATATTTAAGGAAATACTAGTTATTCGTAATCAGTAATTGCTCAAGCTAATTTCAGCAGTTTAGGTGTTTGCTCCATCAGCTAGGCACACAACAGTCAAGGTACACTAAACACAACTAAACTTTGTATGACCTGCGTATATAGTTAACAAAATCTAAATAATTGTTTGACCTAACGCTTTACAATTATAATATTAACTAAATGATATGCTCATACGTAGTCTAAATTAGTAGTGACTGTCAAGTTTGTCGCTCAAGGAACGCTTTACTAAAATTACGTAAGCAAGTAATAAGTACCAATCATACGTCATTTAGGAATTTCATCACTTTAGATTGTGCACTGCTTGAGCTATGCATTTGGCAGTTAAGATATATCAAAGTTAGAATGTTTATGTGGCTATAGCTTATCTAATCTGAAATATAAATGTGTCCTAGCTATTGGTAGTGTTATTGCTGATCTGGATCTGAATTATTGTACGTTAACACTTTACAAATTATATTATTCCTGACTGCCAAGTGTGTAGTTCAAGGAATGTTTCAGTTAAAAAGCTAAGATCATGTAAAGTAAGGTTTGTGGTGTACTACCTACTTATTGTTAGTAAACTCCAGTATTAAAGGTTGCGCTTCCTTGAGTTTATGTACCTGACAGGCAGGATACACTAAAATTAGACAGCATATGAGGACAGCTTATCCCCTATAACGTGTAAAGTGTTAAGAAAAATGTCACTCTAGCAATAGCACTCTAGCTAGACAAGAAAATATATGAAATTTGACAGTTTTTTAAGACAACATAGTGAATGCAATACAAAATTTGTTTGGAGGTCTTTATTGTATATGCTTTGAAGCATTTACAATTTTTTTATCTGATTTTCGACAAAATGGCGAAGCTAGAGCTCGGCCAGTGAAACTGTGTAGTATTCTGCCGCCGGAAAGATTTCTTCTCTAATCTAGAACAATAAAACAAGCATTGTTCAATTCTGTATAAGCTTGACTTGAAAAGTACGTATCAAATTGAAAAAAGATTGCTTTTTGTTGTTTCTGTTGTGCGCCGTTTTAACAAAAAGCAATATTTTTTATTTCGCTACGTCCTTATCGAATTAAGCTTATACAGAATTGAACAATGTTTGCTTCATTGCTCCAGATTGAAAATTAGAGTGTTGCGTGTTCACGGGTTTGTAAAGTCTGAAAGTGGGTAAGTGTGCCCGTGGGGCGCTGAGCACCCTGCTCACGTAGAAGGGAAGTTTGAAAGAATTGTACGAAGGATTTGAATAAAGATACTGAAATTAGGTTTGAAAATACACTGAGTTATATTGAACGAAAGAAAATGAAGTTGCTGTCCAGAACAAATCGTCTTAATCGCTTGACTGCTCAAAACCGAAGTGACGTCTAATTCCACAAGTCAGAATCGACGACGTCTAAGAAAGCTCTCTTCTCCAAGCGGGTGAGAAGGAGCCAATCCGGCGCTCGCTAGGGCCGACGCTGGCCCTTACGCAGTTCTACTGGTGCCCTTCCGTGGGACTTACTCCTCTAAGATTTCGCAGGCGCGCTCAGCAAAAGGGCTCTCCCTCCACTCTAGGCCCTAGTCCTGTCCCAGGCTACGAGCTATTAGGATTATCGAGGACTTTCTAAGAAGTTAAAACGTGACTTCTTAGCTATTGCCCATGTTTTACTCCAGGCCTCGCTTCGTTGCTTTTTCTCTTACAATAACTCGACATCTGCGTGCCCGTTGTCGCATTCCTATTTACGAGATATTAAAGCGGAAATCCTACGTATTCGTACGATTCCTTATGCACGCTAAGATTTAAATTAAACTATCTGCCGCCTATTAAAAATGTCGGCATTATCGACTAGAGGCTAAATTCAGAGCGCGAGAGAGGTCGGGATACGCAACACCTCCCTTCCTATGAAAAAAGATGTTTCGTAGAAAACAGCTTTTTCAATCTCGCCTAGAAGTTAATATTTACATTCTAACTTAAAACTAAAGTGCGTCAAAAATATATAATACGTGAATGAAAGGAGTGAATATAAAAAGATCGAACTTACAAGATCCACTTAAGGTTAGGATTATATTTACATAGGATCCGGTCTAACGTAAGCTAATTTTAGTTTATTAGCATGCACTATCTTGCTACGGGTAGCATTAATAGCTATTTCTATGGTTAAGTCGTTAAAAACCTTAATTACTCTGTACGGTCCTTGCCAAGCCGGGTGAAATTTGGAAGTTTTTGGTTCCTTAAGCAGATATACACTGTCGTCAACGGTGAATTTACAGGGGTGAGAATTCTTATCATAATGGTTTTTGCTCTTCTCTTTAGCTTTCTGGAGATTTTCACTCGCGGTGGCTTGCGTTTTGTAGTCACGTGACTTTTCGAGAGCTGGCTGATCTTCCATTACCGACGGTAATCGGTGGTTTTTCGACCGTGCGATCGTATTACCTACAGTCATTCGGTATTAAACAAAGCGCGAGAGGGGGCTATTAGTGTTTTCCACCGATGCTGAAATAGGAATTGAGCTGTCAAAATAGAATGAGGTTACTGTGGATATGCTAATGTTACCAAGTACGCGCATTATGCCGAATTTCAGTAAAAGCTAAAACTGGATAATTGGTCTGCTTACTAAAGATTGTATAAAGTAGAATGTGGATGAGCAAAGAGTCTTTATGAAAGGATTAATGAAAAATGATTCGTTACGAAAGTGTTGACTTTATTTTAATTTGAAGTTTCATAAAAAAGAAATGTATGCCCAATTGTAACATCCACTAGAGGAAGAATATGGAGTGTATGCAAAAGAAGTCAAGGGCTATGTTTGATTATGATTATGAGTCTATTTATTGGAGAAATCCTTACATACATGATTTATAAAATATGAATAAGTTGTTTCTTGTCCTGTTACATAGTCTCTATTGGTGTCTTCTTTTCCCTGGAAATGTTCTTGGAGGGTTAGAGTAGTGTGTCAGTGGCATCACAACCTATGAGAAGATTTACACATAACGATATAAATTTACAATGGTTTCACCTATCCTGTATAGAAATATGTGTTATCTACTTATCATTTTAAACAGAACGGCACCACTTCTTTCCCTGTATTTCGGGCAGGAAGCCTGATTCTCTCAATCAACAGCTAAAAAAAGAAATATTATTTTCTTTTACCAATTTGTACACATTGAATGTTCAAAGCTACAGGAATACATACCACTTTTATGTTTTGGGATGCTATTGTTAACCTTTGTAAGATAAATAAAAAAGAGATGCCTAGGGAAAGAATGAGTAGAGCTGTATAAAGAGACCCACCACCACCCCCGTCAAAGACGATCCTCTTCAACATTTATGAAATATATATTTCATGTCATGGGCATGCCATTACAAGTCTATGTGCAATTGCACTCTCTAATGACAGTGTGTTATTCGTCAACTCTTCATATGCGCTGGGCAGCTCTTCATATTCACTGCATTGCATCTCGCAATGCAGTTGGTGGCCTATGTACAATTGCACTCTATAATGATAGTATGTTATTCATCAGCTTTTCATATACGCTGGGCAGCTCTTCATATTCACTGCATCGCACCTCCCCATGCAGTTGGGGACTTAGGTGCCATTGCACTCTTTAACAACACACTGTCATTACACAGCTCTTCATACGCGCTGTAAGATAAATAGAAAAGAGACGCCTAGGGAAAGAATGAGTAGAGCTGTATGAAGAGACCCACCACCGCCCCCGTCAAAGACGGTCCTCTTCAATATTTATGGAATATATGTTTCATGTCTTGCGCATGTCAATAGAAGTCTATGTGCAATTGTACTCTCTAATGACAATGTGTCATTCGTCAGCTCTTCATATTCACTGCATCGAACCTCCCCATGCAGTTTGGGGCATATCATGTTCACTGTATCATTCTAAGAGAAACTGTAGCGAAAGGATTACTTCATGACCCTTCCTACTCCTTTCTACTATTCTTCTCTGATACCTTCGGCTTTTTCGCTTTCCTCCTTTTTTCTGCTTGCTTTTTCTTTTCCTCTCCTGTTCTGCTTTCTTTTTCTCTTCGACTTCCTTCCTTTTTTCTGCTTTCCTCTCCTGTTCCACTTTCTTTTTCTCTTTTTTTTGTGCCTTTGCTTCTGCTGTCGGAATGTAAGGTGGTTCTCTAAGTACCATTCCTCTATTGAACCGACTGTCTACAATTTCGAGAAGCATGCAGTCCTTGTAAAATGACTTCAACTGTTGTTCCATTTCTTTTTCCCAGAATTTGTCGTTCTTTTCGACTTTCGTAATCTTCATTCCTTTTGGCGTCCACAAGCAGAATAAAGCATGTTGTCTTCTCGTAATGTGCAGTTGTCCTTGCACTTGATAATAATAATGGTGGGTTGTATTCATTTCATCGCCTTTAAAGATCCTTCTTATGTTAGGAAGTTCTTGAATTGCTTCTTCTGGTAATAAATTCCTTGCTGATGAGGGGCATTTCACTTCAACAAGTGTGTCCTCTCCTATGAGTCCATCGGGTGTCGCGCCTAAGTATGGCTCGTCGGAATCAATGAACAAGCCGCACCGTTGCGCGTCAATTTGCAATTCCTCTTCTAGTTTTGTCAACGCAACTGATTCGTTCTCTTTCCCATATTCCAATGCTTCCGCAGTAAGTAACTGGGGGTTGAGGATACTTCGCACCATATTTCCGCGTGACGTATCATCTTTTAGTCGGCACACTTTACCGAAGTTGGAAGCAGTCAGCAATTTCTTCCGATACCATTTCCATCTTTGATCGTTTGCTTGATCACGGGTATCATTCTCAATCTGCAATCGGGATTCCTGCCATTCCAATAGCATCGACATGTGTCTTTCCGATTCAGATTTGAATTCCTCTTCCGACAGGTCTGGCTTCTCTGCGTTTGGACCGTAATCCTTGTCACACGACAGAGTCTTCTGTAGATACGAAGAGGTTTTCGCTGCTTTCTTGTATTCCTTCGCCTTTTCTACCGTGTGTCTACGCTGTTCTTCCACTTTCACCAAAACAGCCGACGGTCTCTTATTCATTGCTAAAGCTGTCCTGCTCAATACTGCTTTACTATTTAACTTGACGATAGATCCGCCAACTCTACCCTGATAAGAGCCTTTTCGCGTTAAATTAATCCGTCTTCCTCCACAGTGTGTGGCAATGATGTTATTCGCACACTCTGCGATATTGGTATTTAGGCCATATAACATACTCTCGGCGTGTGCGAAGATCCGCCGAAATGGGCCCTGTAGAAGCTGGAACAGTCCTTTTTTTTGCAGTTCCGGCACGTAATTCTGTTCTTTCGGATCCGCATATTTTTTGCAGAAATATCCAATTTTCTTACAATCTTTGTGTTCTCCAAACACATGGCTGGATACATTTGCCAAGTCTTCCTTGAACTTCCGAATACGTTGGTCCATTGGCACCTGTTGTAAATATCGATATTGCGCAGCTTTTTGCACACCGATACGCATACGGATGATATTATTTTTTATCCGGTTTCTCGCGTCTTTGAAGGGGCCTTTGGACGTTATTTCGCGTAGCTCCCGGCAGAAACATCGCATGATGTGATTGCGGCATTCAATCTTCTTTACCTCAATCTTATAGTCCTTATATGGATCTGTGTCCTTTATCTTCTTATAGACGGCGCTATCACCATCGCCAACTAATACGTTGTATATTAGTCCGTGCATTTCTATGCTGTGCATGAAGCCTTCCAGAATCGCTGTTGGTTCCATGCTCGTGGAACTCTCATCGCGACCCCAGTTCTTATAACAGCGATGCTCACGTGGTCTTTCGTTCGTCTTCGCTGCTGTAATGCATATCATGCAGAACTTATTTTTCACGCTGTAAAACAGGGCTTTCTTCGTAGCGTACCCAATGATAATTCCTATGCCGGAAGGAGAGTTGTACAGTCCACCTCGATATGACCTTTTCAACCAACTACCGTCTGCGACGACTGAGATGACGGGTAGTTGTGAATCTGGATCAATATCTCCTCTTGCGATCGCCAATACTTTCTCTTCTTCCCCAGCCTGCTTCATTTCTTTCATCGCAGCCGCTTCGAATGCATCTATCACCGTTTGTTGGCACTTTTTGTACAGTTTCTTCGACATGCACTGCACGTTCATAGCAGCCAACGTTTCTTCCAATTGATTGTATCCGCCCCCTGTCACCATTGTTCCTGAGACAGCGGCGTCATTGATGTCCATCACAGTGTCATCTTCTGGCAGGCATCGTATTTGCTCAGTATATCCATACATTCCACACCGAACCGTAAAAATCTTGAGCAATCCAACTTTTCGGGCTCCGCCGACTATATCGAAATGTTCAATGCCACAGTCAGTAATTGGAGAATGATTGGCAAGACCTTTGATCTTGTCGAATACGTATCGGAAATCGGTGAAACTCAGCCCTTCCAACTCATGCTGTTCAGGCTGCGGTGCCAGGACTCTTTCTTCAATCCAAAAATTATCTTCATCCGAGTCGTGTTGGAGTACTTCCTCTCGAATGGGTGCTTGTCGAACTTGCGGGACAATTGGTTGTCCACGGACTTCCTGTACATCTTCAGTATTGGGATTGTCCGTCATCACCATATCTTCGGTTTCTGACTCTACTGCTATTTCATCCAAGCAATCATTCATCCAATCACTCATCCAGTCTTCATTGTCCGAATCAAGATGCTGTCTTTCTTCTAACGTATAGGCTTCGGAAGCTTTCGGACAAGTCGGCTGTACATTTTCTGTATAGACTTCTGCGTCTTCCTCCGCATCAGTGCCACTGTCGCTTTCAAGCATTTGCATTGGGATGCGTGACGAATATATTGGTCCTCTGCTAACAATTCCCGAGGATGTACTCGGCTGTGACTCATCGTCCTGGACTTTCCTCGTTACTTCGAGCTTGCATTTTCCAAATGCTTCATTTGTATCCTTCATTTCTTTGTGCAGATCTTGTGAGATTGTGTTCTCACTGATATCGGCAACAGTCACATTTTCTATGTTATTCTGGTCGTGCGCAGAGATACTCTCGTCGATTTGTTCCACAATTTCTACGATGATCATTTCCTCTTCCTCATCGTATGGTGCATGTTCGACGAGTCTTGCATCTTCGACCTGCAATTGCTGCAAAGGAAGGCTATCGTCGGCAACAGCAGACGTGAATAGGGCATTTTTATCGGCCGATGGAGTACTCACAACCTCCATCGCGCTGTATGCCACATTGCCATGCTGCTCGACTACTGCAATATTATTAAAATTCTCATCTCTGAGCTGCAGATGAGATGCCTTCCTCAGCTGCAACTGCTGTGACCTGCGGACAGAGATACGAGATAATTTGATAATTCTGCAATAAACCGTGTAATGGTGGAAAAAATTATACACAAAGCAATACGAGAGAAAATAATCGCGCCCGCTACGGTTTTAGAGAACTATGCGCAAACTTTTAGATACTTTAACTATTTAGCGGGACTATTATTGCCAGATGCATATTTATGTGTATGGATTCGCGCCAGTAGATTTTATCGAGGGTCATATTTGATTGGACAAAAATAAGATATAAAGGTCGGTACGATGATAAACTTATGATGGGGACCGCTGGTGCGCGAACGAGCATTTGGTGCCCAGACGTTTGTCTTTTACATTCAATAGTGGAAAAACTGCCGGCTATAGGGTCACGTAGTGGATGATGTTCCACAGACGAAATGTACGGGCAATGACAAGTCCGGCGTTTCATTGTCAATACTGTCCAAGCCAAGGGTTGGAAATACCTCTTGGGTCTAGCCATAAAATGAGCAAAGGAGAGTTGCTGCCTTCTGCTGACAGAAGATGAGAGCAAATTGGCGTTCCCGAGGTGTTTTATTTATAATTTACCTCACCCTCATTCTGAGATTTCGATAACTTATTTGACTTCTAATTTGTGGAGATTCTGATACAGTTTGCAGTTACACACTACAAACTATCAGAATCAGCCGATTTTTGCACAAACATTGACCCCAACAAACTATTTCTTTAACAGTAAACTCACAATCATATTTCTACCATGTTGAAAAATCTGAAAAGATACGTTGCAATTCTTTCTGGTAGTGTCAATGGAATTTGAAAGGGGGTGGATGGGTATGGTCCTACTCGAGACAGAGAGACCGCACGGTCGGTTGGCGTATACCGGGTGGCCGAGGCGCACTGCTGTGTCACCGTCCAATGCCTACTATATAGACAGTGTGTGTGACTGGGCTACTCGGTATACGCCACCTAATCCGGATCCCCTGATGCAACGGAGGATCCGACGCACACACACGCAGCTCTGGCGTCTTTGTAACCCCGATTGTCACATCAATGAATAGTTTCTCGCATACAGCACCGTTCTTTTCATCAGGAAATTTCAAAAGTTGGCTAAATAACGAGAAGATGCCACGAGCAGGTAGTCAAGTTGTCATTTGCATTGTCGAGCTAGTAGAACCCGAAACCCGGGACCCGGGATGCTATAAACGCAAGAACAGAGAAGCCTGGTTACCGCGTGGAATTGCCGATTGGGACACATTGACCATCGCATTGAACGAAATCAACTTGAAAGAACATTGAAATATTGTTAGCATCAGAATATACCCATGTTACTTTCGTACTTCGAGTCGTTTCATTTGCAACCCATGAACCCATTTACGTTCGATATGTGAATGTCTCCCACAATTACGGAAGAGCAGGGAAGAATTGATTTCTACACATAATACTTTTTCAGGAGATAAAAGTAATACGCCGAATTTTGTTTTACCGAAGTGAAATGGTGTACGGGAAAATGACCGACCCCGTAGGAATGCAATCGCGTGGGTTTGCGTACGTATTCTCCGGGTCGGCGACATTGTATTTCTATCCGCTTGAAAACCGTCGGCCGCCAGTGGGACGAGGGAGAGCGCAGCAGTCACGAAAGTGAGGGAGGGAGGGAGAGAGACAGAAAGAGAGAGTGTGCCCGAGCGAGAAAAGAACAATGATGAAAGGCACATCATCGGAGAGTGCATCACCGACAAATACAAATACGAATTGGATCCTAATCGGATACAAATCATGCACCAGCAATCAATTGCGCGCTATCAATTTCGAAGATATGGAAATAAAAATGCAGCATGACTTTCCGATGATGCACAAAAGACGATATTGTTTTCTAATGGAACTTACCTTCGTCGCCAAACTGCACGCCTAGATCTGCGTCTCGCGTTTAGTCGCAGGACTTTGTTTTCGGGATTTCCCTTTATGTCCCGTTTGTTTCCGCCTACATTCCTGCTGTTATTCTCTCGATCTCTGCTATCCCCCATCTGTTGACTTACGAAAGCTAGTAATAATTAGTATTAAACCTAACACTGCTTCTAAAAACTATCGCGCTTACACTATTAAAATTTCGAAAAAGCAAACACCGCTTCTACAAACTACCGCGCTTAAACTATTCAACGATAAAACAAAACACTGCTTCTAAGGAATTTGAGTTGCACGACCAACCGCACGTCTTGAATGCAACTCATAGAACAATGAACTGCCGAACCGAAACTATTCTAGCACCGGCTAGAGATCGTTCAGACCACCGATAGTGGGGAAACGTAAACAGAAGCGAGAGCGCGCAATTCTACGCCTAACGCCACCGCCCGATTCAAAAAGTTGAAGACGGCTCGCAAGAAATGCTCGTGCAAAGTGATATGCATTTGAAATCAGTGGGCTGGAAAAATGTATGTATGATAGACACTTGTATTATTCCGTCTATGAGTGTTAAAATACCAGCACTTTTTAAGTGATTTTCTTAGCAAATCTGTTTCATGCACAGCGACAAACCCTCGTGGTGCCTGTTGAGTCAACACGTGTCGCTAATTCCTAAAGTGAAGTTGGACGTCGACTAGTTTCTTTGTGTGAGTGGGGAAGAGCCTCAGAACAGTCCTGACTCTTCGAAAGGAAACATCGTAAGTACCCTTAACACTTCTTTACTTTTTCTGCCAAGGAAATTCTACTTTCAGTTATGATTCCCTGGCTGCATCTAAATAGTTTTCTAGTGCATCTTCACAGCTCCTTCGATCTCGGCTTTGCATTATTTCAACTATTTCTTTCGTACGTACAACGCTTTGTCCCATTGTCTATCAACGCGAAGAAAGAAATGCCATTTCGCACAATGCGTCTCTTAGTGATACGGTGGAGAGTCTTACACAGTTGTTGAAGCAGTCGTAAGAACATTGGTAGAACAGAAACCAAAAACCTCTGTTCCTCGACGGGTATTTTCCGGACTATCCTTCCCAAATTTCTCGTTCTCGAACTTTTTTACTGGCTGGAATGATTCACGCACGTGGTAGCGCCTGCTCCCCGTTCACGTCTCTTATCTCGAGAACGGGAAAAATGTTGAGAGATTTGCGAAGAAAAATCCGAAAAAATAACCATCGAAGAACAGAGGTGTGGGTCTCTGTTATATGACTGTTAGTACAATTACTTCGACAAGTGTGTAAGACTCTCTCCCGTATTACTGAGAGTCGCATGGTGCGAGATGATATTTCTCTCTATGCATTGATAGATAATTCAACACAGCATCGTACAAATACCGCAAAACCAAGATCTTACATTCATGAAGGATCTCTGAAGATTTACTAGGAATCTACTTCGATGCAGCGAGAGATTCGTAACAGAGAGTCAGAGCATCGTCGGAAAAATGTATCATAATATAGTTCACAAAGGGAAACAATACTACGTGTACTTCTTTCTTTCATTGCAGATGGAACGTAGAAACATCGAAGTCGAGCGGTCACGCTCCCGATCACGGGAGGCCGTAGCGGGTGGGAGGGGGCCACTCGGTGAGGAGTGGCCCGCGCTCGGCGAGCGGGATCGGCGCCGCAGGAGATCTAGTGAGCGGAGGGAGCGGCGCTGCGAGGTGTATGACGGGCGCCGGCGATCACCGGCCGGTGATCGCGAGAGGGTGAACAGGCGCCCGCCCTCCCCACAGAGGCGCCCAGTCCAAGAGGGAGAAATGGTGCCGTATGCACGGCCGGCGCCACAACCGGCGCCAGAGCCGGCACCAGAAGTGCCGTGGGGCACTTTTGTGTCGGAGGAGAGAGTACGTAGAAATTCCCATCAATATATCCCTTTTGCATTCATTCGAGTAACGAAATATATAATGTTGTTTTTCTTTTCATATTGCAGATGAGACGACTTGAACGTCGTTTGAAATCGCTAAATCGACAAATCGACCGCTTGGGGCAGGGAGACACCAACCCTGCTAATAATTTAGTAGGACAAGGACGAGGAGGTGGAGGAAGAGGAAGAGGAAGAGGAGGTGGACGTGGAGGAGGAAGAGGAAGAGGAGGTGGACGTGGAGGAGGAAGAGGAAGAGGTGGCGGACGTGGAGGATGGGGAAAAGGAAGAGGTGGATGGGGAAGAGGAAGAGGGCAAAGGGGAGGGGGCGGCACGTCGTCCCTGGAGGCCATCCCCTACATGGGAGGGACGGGGGGAACATATATAATATTACTTATACCCAATAGTTTTATATAGTTTAAGTTTTTGTGTGTGTGTTGTGTGTTGTATGTATATGAAAAACTAAAATAATTTTTTAAATAGAATTCAATATTAAACATAAAAAGATGTTAAATTATTAACTCTCCCATTCCAAACTTTCAGGCATTATGGTAACAATATTTTGCACGCACTCCTACAAATTCTGTATTGGGTTAGTAGCTTTACGAAAAAAAGACCGTCTTTCAATTTCAGTGTTATACGCCAACATTGGGTAATCCTTATTGACCATTGATGTACAAAATGGATATAATATATAATGTCACAATAGTTTGCATGCACTGGACCTAGATTCCATGGAATCATAAAAGACTTATAGATAAGACCATAGATACAAGTATGATACAGTAAAAGCATATCTCCATTCGACTAGCCACTGCAGTCACTAATACCAAAAGAATATCTTGATTCCTGCAACGCTCTTTTAATTTCATTGAATCTAAATTTGTAAAATCCCAATTATAGAGTACCTGTGTACCAATTACAGTAAAACTAGGTAGATGCGGAGAAAGGGTACACCTAAGTTCCTCAGACTTTATGAATCTAAGCACACCAAAATTATAAAATGAGCTATCAGTCGTCCCCTTATACGGCCAATCAAAAGTATAACTTTGGAGGATCTGTAGCATAATTGAATTGTTGATGTCCTTTTATTAAGAAAATGATAACAATAGCATAAAAACTTGAATAACCAGCAATTGCATTTGACAACTACTCTGAAAATATGTAGTGTCAAACCCTACATTAAAACATTAATATTATGGAAAAATAACACAATTTCATAACATCGTGATAACGATCACGATCACGATCATAGTACAATTTATTATATATTAGAAAAAATAAACGTCATTCTAAAAGCATATTTCGAAAAAGTATCCGTGCTGTATCGCGTATATGCGTAACTCCACAACTTGCTGTCAAACAGCGTGCGACTCGTAGCGTTCGAGGTAAATAGCCCTCTCAATGAGGCGCCACCTCGTTGACGGTGGCCGACCTAAAGTACTCAACTATACCGCTCTGCATATCAACAACATGGCTACAATGCGGCGAAAATCATGCTTCCGCATTCCCGTTCCTGTGGGCTTATATGAAATGATTTTGGGTTGGGAAAGGTCCCAATCGAAAGATGGAGGATCAGTACAGACCGGATGATACCTGATTTTGCACGATTTCGATGCTTTTATAATGATATTGATGGACAAAAAGTTGTCAAAACTACGCCGAGTATACAACTTTTAGCACATTATTATGACTAAAAAGCATCGAAATCATGCAAAATCAGGTATCATCCGGTCTGTATTCATCCTTCATCTTTCGATTGAGACCTTTCCCAATCCAAAATCATTTCATATAAGCCCACAGGACCGAGAATGCGGAAGCATGATTTGGGCCATTTGTGCCGATAAAACAGCGCCTCTACCATACCGCGAATGACCGGAGTCTAGCCCCTTAATGCCAAATATTAACTCGTGAGGGGTAAAACCGGGGGATTCGTGAATTGAAGCGTTATACGCGAATATCCCGAATCGAATCCAATCATCCCAATCGGTTTTGGTGCAATAATGTTTCAAATAGTCAACGAAAACTCTATGTGCGCGTTCCAAGGATCCTAAAGATTGGGGGTGAAACGCGGTTGAAGTGATTTTTTGAATTTTAAATATCCTACAAAGATTCTTCATAACATTGCTAGTGAAATTGCTACCCTGATCTGTGTGGATGCTACGAGGACATCCGATGCGGCTAATGAATTCTTCGGCAAAAGCGGTAGCGACTGTGACAGCGTCAATACACGACAAGGGAATGGCATCTGAATACTTGGTCAAGTTATCCTGCAAAGTTAAAAGGTATCTATTTCCTTTCTTTGTAATCGGTAATGGACCTACAATATCTAGCTGCAGTTTGTCAAAAGCTTTCGTGGGTGTATCTGAAATTTTCATAGGTTGTCTTGTCTTAGTAGAGAGAATTTTATTCCTTTGACAACTCGTACAAGTCCTAACAAAATCCTGTACATCCTTTCTCATTTTAGGCCAAAAGTACTCCTCTCTAATTCTATTGTAGATTTGTGTAATACCTCGATGTCCTCCAAGTATAGATTCATGATATTCTTTTATAATGGCAAGCCTACGGTCTGATGAAGGAGTCTCTATTTCCCCAGTGCATATTGTAATTGAAAATTGAGGTGAATTGAAGATGTCTGTTAGCAGTTTTTGAATTACGTCCCATTCAAGGGATTCCAAATCGTTATTATTTGAAGAGATACTAAATGATTTTACGTCAAATCTAGTCATTAGTTCTTTTAACATTTGAAAACATGAAATCAGGTCACTAAAATTTAATTCGTCGCTATGCTCGGCTTTATAGAATAAGTGAAATATAAAATGTGTACCATCGGGATAAATCATTGCATCACCAGGTTTAAGGGTACTCTGTTTTATTGTTTCGACTGGTATCTTATCACCAGCTTCTAGATGTTTACTAATATCTGAAATTATTTCACAGTCAGTGGAAATAAAATGAATAAAGTTATCTTGGCGTATATGAAGGTGATCTTTGGTGAAATTTAAGTTGGGAAGGGGGGTTAGATGAGTATGAAGTATTTTAGAAGAAGTAGTCGGAAGGACTCTAATTTGATTTTCTATTTCAGATTCTAAAGGTAAAACTTCAGGAGATCGTTCCGAAGTCCCAGTGCACTCTTCCAACAAAAATCCAACAGTAGGCAGTCCCGCCTCAAGCTGGTCTGGTGCACCAGTCCCAACCAAATTGCCCGAAGACAATGTGGACCCTAAGGTACCACGTGGATATAAGGACCTCAACGTCCAAGCGAAATCCATCGCAAAAAGAAAAAGGCATTGCAGCCACAATGGACAGAGCCGCCAGCTCGAGGATGTTGGTCAAAAGCGAAGGTCCGCCGCACGGAATCCTCGTTAGCCGATTGACCACTCACAGCCCCTTCGCGATGGACCACCTCAGAGTCCATCTCCGATGAGGCCTCAAAGATCGGAGATGGGCCGTCAGTGTTAACACGGTTCAATCTCTCAGAGTTATTTTCAAGTAAGTGATTTGAACAAGATTGAGATTCTAAATTTGAATAAGTTGCAATTGATTGAATAGTAAAACTGAAGTAATCATTATACTTAAATTAATTTCATTTTAAATTGAAGATTCTAACTGCGTTTATGGATGATTTCAAAGAGGGATTGGGGACTTAAACTGATGGTTCCGAGACAACAAGATTTCTCGACAAAGCATCTGCATTGGAATTGATTCTTCCAGGTTTGTAAATTATATCATAATCATATTCATTAAGCTAAATTCGCCATCCCACGAGACTTGAACAACGTAATGCACACTGTAAAGCCAACTAAGGGACAACAATCTGTCACCAAAGTAAAACAATACCCATTGACATGGGAACAAAATATTCCACAACAGAATTATGGCATCCAATTCCTTCTCAGCAGTCACGTAACTGATCTCAGCTCAAATCAAGACTCGAGGTGCATAGGTAACAAGCAAATCTCTACTAACTTCACTCCAACTCAAGATAATTCCTTCGACATAATAAGATGCCTCTGTAGTGTCAAACTTGTCACTAACTCTTTAAAACAGGGTATATTGCTTGCATTACTGTTAAACATGCATGTCTTGTGACGGGGCAGCCGCGCCCGTCGCAAGACTCCTGCCCCGCAGCCGCTCTCGCCGCGCACTCGCCACGAAAATTAAATACCGTAGCTCCAAGGGGTACCGCCAGTAGCCATTGAATTATTTCTAACTCGCTGTCTCTACTTGCGAGCTTTATCTAGCGACGAGGACAACCAGTCGGTCGAGGAGCAGGAGATAAGCTCGAGGAGGAGGGGCCCGGATGCCCCCAACTGCGAGCCATAGTGAGGGTGCCGATCCGCCGAGACGACGAGCCGATCGGGCCGCTCGAAGCCTGGGAGCACGACGAAGGACAAGACGAACATGGAGAAACCAGCGTGCACCAGGAGCTCCTAGCGTCCGCAAGCTGAAGACAGCGGCGGATAGCGTAGCATAGCGAGGCGTTCGATTCTGGCGCGCGGGATCGATACGCCCGCCCTCGGCACCGATCGATATCGACCGGCGCGGCGGCATCGAGAGATCGAGAGCGTACGGCGGCAACGTAACACTGGGCAAAATTTTGGTAGCGCCGGAAGCGAGTCACTTTGTGAGCGACCGTGGATACGCGAGTACGTGAGCAAGCGATTACCGAGTTTCGAGAGCGAGCCAGGAGGTTTTTTTGTCAACTTTGAAGGTGAGCCCAGTGCAATTACCTGCCTGCCTAAACGTATCTGTAGGTCTCGGTGCCGGCCGTTTACGCTCCTGTAGAGGCAGCCCTAGTGCGAGTGACCATCGGTCACTAGGCGGTTACTTCCTTGGCGCGACTCATCAAGTCGCCGCAAAGTCCCCGGTTTCCGTCGAGCTATAGAGTGTAAGGCGTACGAAAGCCAGGAGTACCATCGAGGCGAGCAGTTCCGCTGCAGAAACGATCTGTATTTGCAAATTAGAACTGGCGTGTCCGAGCCTTACGGCATAGCGAGCGCACGGCGAGCGAAATGAGGCCGGGTGAACGTTAAATTGTAAAGCGGCTACGGGAAAGCCGAGGGTCCGAACGCCGACCGTTCGGACGCGAGCGCGAGGACAGTAGGGTTTCAGGCCGTCCCGGCCCAATAAACATCTTCGCCACCGATCCGCGTGGGTTTCCCTGCTTCTTTCTCCCCGACATCCAGACTCCGCCACTCTACCATCCACCCGAGCCAGCCAGGGAGACAACAGCGAGTGCCGCCGAGCTGGGGAGGTCAACCAGGAGGACAACATCCGGGCGAGGGAACTTATAATCTAGAAATTTGGCCCTATCTAGGGCCTGGCGCCCAACCGATTTCCTTCGCGCCTTTAGGTGACCTCGGACGAGCCTCGGCGAAGTTGGAGCGCAGCCACCGGAGCCGGCGCGGAACGCAGCCCGGAGAAATACGCTTACAGTCTATATAAATATGTTTCAGTCTATTTAGTCTATCTCTCTTTCTGTCGCGCGAGCGTACGCGTCTCAGCGTTTGTTGGCTGTTGCTTATTTGATTACAATGTATTCGTGCTCTTCGACCAATATTCTAGCATTCTTATTTCGTACTCTCAATCAGCTTTTGCAATTTTGCTTGGCTTATTACTTTTTGCAATAAGAATGCGAGAATATTGATCGAGAAGAGCGAAAACACTGTATAATTAAGTGTGCAAAAGCAAACGAACGTTCAGGCGTTTACGCTCGCGCAACACACAGAGAGACAGACCCATGGAGAGAACGTTTGAAAAGTTGTTTGTATCCTTGACGCGGGTGGACAGATGGATGCACGAGATCTTAATTTTCTTTATGAAGAAGGGTGGATACGTGCAAATGCATACCGACAAAGATAGGGAGAAGAATCCAGAAACAAAAAGAACGAAGTGACAAAGTTATAGTTTTATAAAAACACTTACAGTTATTTTCATTATTCCCCACGCAGTCCATGGACTCGCCCTGCTGATTTGCGCTCATTCTATATTAACAGAAATCATATTGAATATATTATCAGGAAAATTAAATATTATTCTCGAGTCTCGATAATGATCGGGACAGACTCGAGAATAATAATGAGAAATTAATAAGCTCGCTCTACTTTAAGATAGCTGAACTTTACTTTAACTGGGATTTTACATTAGCGGGATGGTGTGGCTTCAAACACGTTAGCTTCTAATACTGATTTTTCACCATACTTCGGCCAGGGAGATTCGAAGGCGGCCAGCCCTCAGTTTCACAATAAAGGGCACCAGGCATCGAAGATACCACACAAGATCCGTAGTTCGCAAAAAAGCTAGCTACTAAGTATCTCCCGAGACGGCGCGGCGTAATGTGCCCTTCGGCTAGCTCAGACAAACAAAGGGAGAGCACGTGGGTTCGACACGAATGAACAGTGGCCAGGATTGAACTAGAAAACTGTTTTATTTCGACAATGCAAAGCAGTAACAAGGTCCTTCGCTCGAGGTGTTCACTAGCAACCTCGGGCGAAGCACGTGGCCGCGAGTTAGAAGTACGTCGAGATCACAGTACGATGTTGGCTAGTTCGACGCGGTTATTCGGCGTTAAGGCGGTTGATGAATTCGCGGTCGTCTGGATTCTACGCAAAGCTACACGTTGACTCTTGACTGACTTAGTCAGCCCGCAGGAAGATTTCAGTTCTAGATAGATCAGATGGAAAGTTCGGAAGTTCGATAGAGAGAAAGATCGCGAATAGATCGTAATGGAAACTTACAGTCGAGCAGCTACAAGCCTGAAGGGCGAAGAAACAGCGAAGGTCTAGCTGCGATCCCACAAGAGTGGGTCCCTTACAGACTGCTAGACCGGAAAGATGTTCGCTTACTGCTAGTATTTTCCCTAGATGTTGATAGGAAGTTGGAGGATATCTAAGGCTTCGTCCTTCCTTGCGGGAGTCGTCCGTTCCATGGTGCTCTACGGAGCGCCAGTCTGGGCGGACGACCTGGCGGCCAGCCGGCGCAATTGTGCCCTGCTCTTCAGGGTACAGCGTCGGATGGCCGTCAGGGTCGTGCGGGGATATCGCACGATCTCCCTGGCGTCGGCTTGCCTGTTGGCAAGGTTTCCGCCCCTGGACATCCTGGCGGTGGGGGACGCGAGGACCTATTCGGGTCTTCGCGCCCTCCGAAACAGAGGCGGAGCACCCACGGAACGGTCGGTCGAGGAGCTCAAGCGCCAGACCCGGCGGCTCGTTGTCGAGATGTGGCGGGAGAGGCTGGAAGATCCAGCCAACTCCCGCCACAGAGCCGTCGGGGCGATTCTCCCGAGCCTTGAGGCTTGGGTGAGTCGCGGCAGGGGGCAGCTCTCCTATCACGCCACGCACGTGCTCACCGGGCATGGCTGCTTCGGTGAGTACCTGCGTCGCATCGGGAAGGAGGCGACGGCACAGTGCCACCATTGCGACGGGGACCGGGACACGGCGCAACATACCCTCCAGCATTGCAGGGCCTGGGGGGAACAGCGCCGTGTCCTGGTCCGGTATATTGGGAGGGACCTCTCGCTGCCGACGGTCATCCGAGAGATCCTCGGCAGCGAGAGGTCGTGGAGGGCCTTCCTCGCCTTTTGCGCGGAAGTGCTCTCCCAAAAGGAGGAGGCGGAGCGGCGGCGGGAGAGGACGGACCCCTTCCGTCTGGGGAGGGCCCGTCCGCGCCGCCGCCCCGCACGGGGGGACGCAGTTCCCCCCAATTAGGGTCGAAGGCCCGGACCCGCCGGTGGGGTTTCCCTGCCGGTGGGCCGTGCATGTGCCAAGGGGCCGCCAGGCGGCAGAGTGGTGGCTCTGTCGCCTCCGCAAAGCGGCCCCGAGGCGGGGCGGGGCGTGTAGTGGTCGCACATCCCGCTCAGGTGAGATTGGCGGTGCGGGGGGCACGGGGGTTCGCTCCTCCTTCGCCGGTGGCGAAGGAGTGCGGCGAGCCGTGTCTCCCTGCGAGTAGTGGGGGACGCCTCCCTCTCTCGTGAAAGCGAGAGAGGCGATGGCCACTCCCCCACCACGAGACGGGCCCCCACTAGGGGGCGGGCGCGGGGCGGCACCGGTCGTGTTCGAACAGAGTTCCCGGTGTCGCCCCAATAAGCGCTGAGGATGGCCCCCGTGGGGTTTTAGCCGGTGAGAGTCCGGCACTACCCCGTCGCCCCCACCAGGGCGGCGGGGTGTCCATGAGGATTTCCCCACGAAAAAAAAAAAAAAAGGATTCGGCGACCAATAGCGATCTATTTCGGGCGACCAAGACGGCTAGGCGAACGTTAGGGAAGAGCGCGTAGAATTCGGCACTCTTGTGCTGACGATCTTGATGAGCGGACTAGCGAGCGACGGGAAACACTAGCGAACAATAGAATAAAGATTAACGAAGGAAGGAAGGACGAAGCCTTTTTTTTTTTTTTTTCCTGGGGAAATCCTCATGGACACCCCGCCGCCCTGGTGGGGGCAACGGGGTAGTGCCGGACTCTTACCGGCTAAAGCCCCACGGTGGCCATCCTCAGCGCTTATTGGGGCGACACCGGGAACTCTGTTCGAACACGACCGGTGCCGCCCCGCGCCCGCCCCCTAGTGGGGGCCCGTCTCGTGGTGAGAGAGTGGCCATCGCCTCACTCGCTTTCACGAGAGAGGGAGGCGTCCCCCACTACTCGCAGGGAGACACGGCTCGCCGCACTCCTTCGCCACCGGCGAAGGAGGAGCGAACCGTGCCTCCCGCACCGTCAATCTCACCTGAGCGGGACGTGCGACCACTACACGTCCCGCCCCGCCTCGGGGCCGCTTTGCGGAGGCGACAGAGCCACCACTCTGCCGCCTGGCGGCCCCTTGGCACATGCACGGCCCACCGGCAGGGAAACCCCACCGGCGGGTCCGGGCCTTCGACCCTAATTGGGGGGAACTGCGTCCCCCCGTGCGGGGCGGCGGCGCGGACGGGCCCTCCCCCGACGGAAGGGGTCCGTCCTCTCCCGCCGCCGCTTCGCCTCCTCCTTTTGGGAGAGCACTTCCGCGCAAAAGGCGAGGAAGGCCCTCCACGACCTCTCGCTGCCGAGGATCTCTCGGATGACCGTCGGCAGCGAGAGGTCCCTCCCAATATACCGGACCAGGACACGGCGCTGTTCCCCCCAGGCCCTGCAATGCTGGAGGGTATGTTGCGCCGTGTCCCGGTCCCCGTCGCAATGGTGGCACTGTGCCGTCGCCTCCTTCCCGATGCGACGCAGGTACTCACCGAAGCAGCCATGCCCGGTGAGCACGTGCGTGGCGTGGTAGGAGAGCTGCCCCCTGCCGCGACTCACCCAAGCCTCAAGGCTCGGGAGAATCGCCCCGACGGCTCTGTGGCGGGAGTTGGCTGGATCTTCCAGCCTCTCCCGCCACATCTCGACAACGAGCCGCCAGGTCTGGCGCTTGAGCTCCTCGGCCGACTGTTCCGTGGGTGTTCCGCCCCTGTCGCGGAGGGTGCGAAGACCCGTATAGGTCCTCGCGTCCCCCACCGCCAGGATGTCCAGGGGCGGAAACCTCGCCAACAGGCATGCGGACGCCAGGGAGATCGTGCGATATCCTCGCACGACCCTGACGGCCATCCGACGCTGTACCCTGAAGAGCAGAGCACAATTGCGCCGGCTGGCCGCCAGGTCATCCGCCTAGACTGGTGCTCCGTAGAGCATCATGGAACGGACGACTCCCGCATAAAGGCGTCGGACACCCTCCCACGGTCCCCCGATGTTGGGCAGCAGGCGTCCTAAGGTGCCCGCCGCCTTCTCAACACGGGGGATAAGCCGGCCGAAGTGCTGGTTGAAGCGCCAGAGGCCGTCCAGTGTTAGCCCAAGATACTTCATCGTATCGCTCACCTGGACGCGGGTCTCTCCTACCGCGATCCACCGCTGGGCAGGCGGCCCCGCAGACCGTTGGCGATCGTAAAACCTGATCGCCTCGATCTTTTGCGAGGCCACCCGAAGGCCCAGTCGGTGGATTCGGGCGACGACACAGGCCACCGCTGTCTCCGCCACGCGGATGGTTCTCCTCCCGTCCTCCCCGCTGACGACCACGAGGGTGTCGTCTGCATAGCAGATCAACGTGGAGTCAGCGGGGAGTGCAGCCCGCAGAACGTAGTCGTAGCCGAGGTCCCATAGCAGGGGGCCCAAAACGGACCCCTGCGGGACTCCGGTGTACGTCTCCCTCTCGTACTCCTGCGATCGGCCCACGAACGTAATGCACCTGTCGGCGAGGTAGTCCCCGACGACGGCCCGTAACTCAGGGGGCACTCGATGGTGTTCGAGCGCCTCCCTGATGACCCACCAGGGCAGGGTGTTAAATGCATTAACTATATCTAGCGATATAGCAATACACACCCTGCCCCGGCTTGCAGCCGACTCCGTCAGGGACCTTAGACGCTTAATCGCGTTCAACGTCGATCGCCCCTGACGGAAGCCGAACTGCCTGCCGTCGAGGTCCGGACCTGTCGCCGACGAGGTGCCGGACGAGGCGGTTGGCAATCACTCTCTCGAAGAGTTTGCCCGCCTCGTCCAACAAGCATATGGGCCGGTACGCGGAGGGAGTGTCCGTGGGCCGCCCTTCCCTTCGGATGAGGACCATCCGCGCCCGCTTCCAGCAGCGGGGGAACCTACCGCGCCTCAGACAGCTGCTAAATAGCTGCCCGAGGCGCGGGACCAGGACGCCCATCGCCATGGCCAAGGCCCTGCCCGGGATGCCGTCCGGGCCCGGCGCTTTGTTTGCACGGGCCGCGAGACGCGTCACCGCCGCATGGAGCTCGTCACCACTGACCCCCATAGTGGCCTCGTCCCACACAAACTGTGGGAGAGGCCGACCGGGGGCGGGGTCCTCTGCTCCCGCAGGGAACAGGGACCCGGTCGAGGAACTGGGGGTCAAGGAGCTCCGTCGTGGGGGGCGCCCAGGCACGTAATCGTCCCATGACGATTTTGTATGGGCGGCCTCACGGATCTCCATCCAGGGTGGCGACGAGCTCCACCCAGGCACGGGCCTTTGCAGCTCGGATGGCCCGCTGCAGGGCGACCACGGACTCGCGGTACGCCGCATACAGCGGGGCCACCACCGCCGTCTCCGGGCGCGGGTGTACTGGCGTCGGCCGCGCACGCACACCGTGCGTAGCGCCGCCAGATCTTGTGACCACCAGTACACCCCGCCGACGCGGGGCGGCTTGGCCCGGGGCATTGCGACGTCGCAGACCGACGTCATCCTGTCCCGGAGCCACTCCGCCTCCTCGTCTGGGTCGGGAGATTCTAACCCATCTCCCGACACATCAGGCCAGGCCACGGCGATAGCTGCCGCCATCAGGGCGTCCCGATCAAGACGCTTAAGCGCCCATCGCGGTGATGGGGTGTGCCCTCCTCCCTGAGGGTTGCTCGACCGCGGACGGCGCGTCGAGTCGGCGGGCGCGGCGACCACCTCCATAGAAATGTAGAGGTGGTCGGAGAGCGTTTCTTGCTCTTCCGCAACCCGCCAACCCGACACACGGCGCACGGCAGCCGGGGAGCCGAAAGTCAGATCGACGATCGACTCCCCCTGCCATCGCACGCACGTGCTAACCGACCCCCGGTTCCCCCACCGGAGGTCGTGCTGCGCCGCCCAGTCGAACAACATCCCGCCCTTAGCGTCGTCCCGGGGTGGTCGCCGAATCCTACCGCGCGCTCAGGGCTCGCTAAGCCCTCGGACGAACGACGCCAGGGCCGTGGGCCCCACAGTGCGCCCACCCCGCTCCGTTGAGATGACAATCAGGTCAGCCTCCCACGTTGCTGGGTGCCTCGGGGTCGCCTGCCTCACCACCCAGTTTCCTCCCACGTTGACCACTCGTCGTTGGAAACTTTTGGAGACTGCTGACCCCTTAATGTCCATCCTGGTCGGGCCGAATTTCTCTGGGCTGGCAGAGTTGGTGACTTCGGGTGCTGTGGGTAGTTGGTCGTCCCTGGTTGCTGCTCCCTAATTGGCTTAGGCGAAGTCCGTCGGCGTTAGTAGAGATTCTCGATCTTCCGAGGCTCTTTATTGGAGACGCTAGTTTACTATTTTCTCGGCGCTAGATTTGAGTGAGAGAGATGCTTTTGTGACGTACGACAAACGTAACGTCACAATATATAGCTCAACAAACTAATAGTCGTAGAGTGGTTCTCATTAAATACCTACATGATGCTTGGATGGACTCCAGCGATATACTGTGTTCTCGCTGCCACAGCACGCGCCGCGGGGGGGAGGGGTATTCACAATGAGAAACAAATCACTGGCGTTGTCGCATGGTCGTGTCTATATATGTGTTTGGCAATCTCGATGGTTGAACTTAGCGCGCAAAGAATGCGTTCAAATGATTTTCGGATAATAAATGTATATATTGTTACGCGCGGAGGTCGTAGATCGCGTAAGTGGCATTGAAACTCGAAGACTGGATTATAGAAACGGGATGTATATTTGGGGAGCGATATAAGCACCGTGCACAAAGGACGGAATCCAGGATTAGACTGCTAGATACATTCCGCTGTTAGTCAGACGAAGAGCAAGTCGTTAGGGACACTCTTCACGACTTCCGGCCAGGGATGTCGGTTGTTTGGTACGCATGGGGTGCAGGGAAGTCAGACCCGTAACAATATATTATGTTATTGTATACACGAGCAGCAAGTAATATTAATAATATATTAAGTACTAATAATAATTTTGAAATTCGGAATTATCAAGAGTGTAGTACGAACACCATTTAAGTTAAAAACCTAAACTTTACTAAGTAAATGATGGCTGCCAATAGCAAGTATGCCTTTAAATTGCCCATAATTAGGCTAATCTTTCATAAGATATATAAGACAGGCCAACTGTTCCCTTACTCCCTTCAATTTTGAAAGTATGGAAACTGTTAAATGGATAGCACAACACCATTTAAGCAAAAGACCTGAAATTTCTTAAGTGAATGCTGGCTGTCAATAGATAGTATGCCTTTAAATTAGATTCCAAATGATTATTCGACCAATGCTTTATAAGAGATTTCAGATAGACAATCTGTTTCCCCACACAGTTTAATCCTAATGTAAGGAAATTATCAAGTGCGTAGCACAACAACCACATAAGCTAAAGACCAGAAATTTCTTAAGTGAATGCTGGCTGTTAATAAGCAGTGTGTCCTCAAATTAGATGGCAAATGATTAGGCGAATGCTTTATACGAGATTTCAGATGAACAATCTGTTTCCTCACACGGTTCAATTTTAAAGTATAAGACTTGTCAAATGTGTAACACAACCACCACTTAAGCTAAAAACCTATGATTTGGTGCGAAAATGCTGGCTGGCAATAGATAGCATGATCTTAAATTTTGCAAATAATCAGGCCCGATGCTTTATAAGATACATCAGATAATGAAGTTGTTTCCTCACTCGATTGAATTTAAACGTTTGGAAATTGTCAAGTGGATAGCGGAACAATCACTTCAGCTAACGACTCGAGGTTTCCTAAGTGAATGCTGGCTGTCTAGTGTTATCATGTTCTTATTCCAAATAATTAGACAAACACTTTATAAGATATACTAGATAGACAAGCTGTATCCTCATTCTGGGTGAAAAATCACTTAAGTTATAGTGCTGAAATTTAATGTGCAAATTATTATTAATCTCACATCTTTATAAATTGCATTAAACAATTTAAACCCTCATACGCAGCATAATTTTTTAGTTCCTGAATTGACAAGTGCATAAGTTGAGATTGATATGCAGTATTGTATATACATATTTGTGACTGCATATTTAGTAATGCTATACATTGGGTGATGGCTGACTATCAGAAATTTTGAGATGTCTATAATTTCGAAACATATAAAACCTTATTTCCTTTATTTCATTCCTTACTAATTTGGAATGGGAGGTTCTTCCCGAATATCGTAACGGTTTCCTCAAAAAGGAATGTAATCGCAGCCTCGGGAATGCAGCGTAATTTTTTCAGTATTGGTAATACAGGGTGTCCCAAAAATGTTGGATAATATTATAGCCATCTTGTTCGGGAGGGGGCGGTGATGATGATGCCGTTTGTAAAAATTTGCGTTAGGCCTCCAATTCCGAGTTATTCAACAACAAAGTTAGGTGACGCCCTCGAGCTCTTGGCGAATCCTGGTCAGTTATCCCTTGCTCCTAGAAAAAGGGAGGTGGCGGAAAACATCTTGCCGGTGGCCTGCGACAATTGCTATGGAGGACCGGCGGGTGCTCAACCGCTCGGCTATTTCGAATCCGAGCGGTCAGGAGTCCCTTGCATGTGCCGTTTTGAAGACCGAACATAGCAAGGTACGGCATCACCCGACGGACACACTTTGCCTTTCTTCTTGCTTTCCCTCTTTCGTGATACACGCTTGCAATAGCTGATATCTCTGTTTAGTTGTTTCGTGACTCCCGACTAAATCAGATTGAATCCGTCCAAATCCAGTGAAGCAAATTTATCAGGGGCCTATGATACTTTTTTTTCCAAAGTATCGAAGTGGTGCCGTGACAAAACATTGGAGCTGCAACCATGATGATCCGAGTTCGACACCTCGGCGTCGCGATTATTTTTTTTTGGTTTTCTTGTTCTGTCTATATATATATATATATATATATATATATATATATATATATATATATATACGATTCCATGACTAAAAGGGAAATGCATAGTGACCATAAAGTATTCTCAAAGAGATTATTTCCCTTTTATGATCTAAATAATAAAACAATCGTATTTCCGAAAGTTCAACAGCAACCGAATGGAAACGACTGTGGAGTATTCTCCATAGCGTTTGCAACTTCGCTGCTGTTCAATATTCGGCCAAATAAAATTATGTACGACCACGCGAAAATGCGTGGTCACCTCCGTAGAATGTTAAAATCCCATATTATTCAGCATTTCCCGCTGGATTTAGCACACTCCTCTAGTCTTGTGAAAATGTTGCCATTGTCTTTAGTGCAGGCAAGAAGGAAGAGAGCAGAAGAGACGCGACTAAGTCGATTTCATAAGACTAAAATCCTAGTTGCGTCTCTAGGAACAACTATCAGTAATGATGAGGAAAAGGCACCAGCAGCACAATCCGACATTGTATCGCTGTCAATTAAAAACACGCCCACCACATCTGCATTTAGCGACAACTTTGCAAAGAAAAGGGCTGCGTCTGCATTTAGCGACACCTTTGCAAAGAAAAAGGCCACGTCTGCATTTAGCAACACCTTTGCAAAGAAAAAGGCCACGTCTGCATTTAGCTACACGTTTGCAAAGAAGAAGCTCACGCATGCACCGAGCAATACTTTTCCACGAAAGAGAGCTTTGCCTGAACCGAGCAACACTTTTGCAAAGAAGAGTGCTTTATCTATATCGAGTGACACCTTTGCAAAAGCGCAGCTTATGTATCCGTTAAGTAAAAATGTATCAAAGACGCAGCTGATGTCTACATCAAGCGATAACATATCAAAGACACAGCTGATGTCTGACTTAAGCGAAAATATATCAAAGACACAGCCTTTGTCTGCATCCAGCGACAAATTTGGTGATAGCTTTAAAATAAAACAAACCCTCTCCAGCCTTAGCGCTAATGGAGGTAAAAAAGCTAAATTATCTACAAGTTCTGAGAACTGTTCTCAAAAATATTGTACAAAAAATAAAGATCGAATACGTTTGGAGAACAAAAAATATTATATAGAATATAAAGATAAAATACTCATCACGACCAAAAAATATTATGTAGAAAATAAAGATCAAAAGTGTATCAGGAACAAAAAATATTATGTAGAAAATAAAGATCAAAAGTGTATCAGGAACAAAAAATATTATGTAGAAAATAAAGATACCGTACGAATAAATCGCAAGAAATATTTTGAAACCAATAAAGATGGGCGACATTTAAGTAATGATAAGTATTATAGCAAATTTTGCAAAATTACTCTTGAGAAAGACAAAGTCTGCATTGCAAAGAAAATATGGGATAAATATAAAAGATTCCGCATACGTGGAAATACCATAGTTTTACAGTGAAGTGCTGAAAATTACATTCGTAGAATGTTCAAAAATCTTACAAGTTTCATACTTATTAGCGGAAGAATTGAGGCTGAACGAATACTAAAATGGTGTTTGTTCGTTAGACAGAATTATATATCCAATGTGCGAAAGACACTGCATAGTGTGAGGGAAAATGCTGAATTGTATTTAAGACAGTTATCAGCACTTGCTTGCGATGACAATGATAGTACTCGAAATGTGTTATGTGGTAGTTCCAAACATACTCCTACGACGGAATCGTATTTTTCAGAGACAGCATACAATTTTAATATTATCAAATTAAAAGAGACGTCTCTCGTAATGAATAAGTTTGGACAAGTTACAAATATTTTACCATTATTAATGGAATCCAAACCCGGAGTAAAGTCTAAGAAATCGTGGGTTTGTAACGAATTTTGTACAGTTCAGCAGTCTGAAATACTTGAGCGATATCAGAAATTGCTTAAAGTTATATCTGAATGCAGGCAAATAAAAAACATACCAAAATTAGTAGAGTGTTTGAAGCAATGTACAACAAAATATACAACTAAATTGGGACATTCTCATGGTTGTTATATAAAGCCCGATATTCGTCGATCATTACCCCTAGCAATACATTTCTTGTCTCCGCACTATCCACGAGTCAGAAGCATTGGTAGATTGATGAATCGTTTGACTCAGTATTATAAAATCCTGCAAGATTTAGATAAAGCATTGGAAGCCGGAGACGTTGTAGCCATCAAGGAAATAATTAAAAATGCAGAGGAAGGGGCGTCAGAAAATTCGTTCTTGGAAGAAAACAAAATTAATTTAAATGAGGATGATATAATTGATAAACATTCTAGAGCATTTAAATTACTTACGGAAAGATCTATGGACGCTCCTCGAAATGCATGTATATCATGTGAGAAATTGCATTGTTGGAAAATGTTACTTTTGTGACAGACATGAGGAATCCATTGGTTGGAAAATATTGGGAAAAGTTAATGGATTACTTAGAAGAATGCGAGATAAACGTTGACTATATATGCCATTATTGCAAAGGTTGTTTTCACAGAGATGCCTTGCCGCCAGTATGTGTATTAAATAATCTCTATGTAGAAAAAATACCTGAGACACTGTCAACGTTAAATGATTATGAAAAAATTTTAATTCAGCGTGTCAAAGCATTTCAATGTGTACAACGATGTGGTACAGTAATGAGTAAAAAGATACCACACAGGCACATGATACCAAAAATAAAAGGAAGAGTATTTCACTTACCGCTGCCAATTGAGCAAAATTTAAACAAAATATGCCCCGAAAAGGCTGCAATAAATCCTAATCATGAGGTTTATATATTAGTACGTGGAATTCCGACAAAATCAAAAATAGTTTGGGAGAAATTGGTGGATTTGAACAAAATTTTGCAGCTTTTGAAATGGATGAGGGAAAATAACCCCTTATACTCCAAAATTATTTTGTCCCGTTTCCACACAGATTTATTAAGTGAAGACTTCACGCAAATAGAATTCGAGGTCAATGATGCAGATGAAGGTGAGGAAACGAATAAGCCTGCTGCAATGCTAACGCAGATTACCGATCCAGATTCCTATTACGAACATTTCTCTATATAGCCTCAGTGTGAGAAGAGACAAAATAATACGTCTACTGAGCTGTATCAAATGCTTAAAGTTTAAGCCACTCCAAGATTTGGATGTTCTGTGCTTTCCGGATTTATATCCATATGGCAAGAACGGTATAAATCAGAAAAGGCAAATACCTATACGGGATTTCGACTTTGTGAAGTCGAAATTGATGTCCAAACATTCACATTTTCGCTTGAATCTTCAGTATTTGTTCTTTTTAATGAACAATGCCAATATGCGTCAAATCAGTAGCGGTATTTATGATAAACTCAACACTATCAATCCACATGTAAGATATACAGCGACTGAATTTTTGAAATCCATGTCTGCAAAAGAATTGGAATTGGAATTGGAAGGAAATTTGGATACTGTTTTCGGAAAGTTGCCAATACAAAACAATATTGGCGTAAAGTTAGAAGCAATGTTAATGGTATGACGCGCGATTATGGGCCAGCAACTTGGTTTGTAACATTGAGTCCGGCGGAATATCTATGGTCGGACTTAGCCGAATATATTAAAGAAGTGACTCCTAGTTTGAGCTCCATAAAATCAATAAACGAATTGGTTGGTACCGATCCAGTATCTGCAGCTAGATTTATAGAAAATAAATTCCAAGCAATGTTGGATTTCATTTGCTCTTCCGACAATCCCATAGGGAAAGTAAAACATTATTTTGTGAGGCGCGAGTGCCAAAATAGAGGAATGGCCCACTGGCATTTGATGTTTTGGATAGAAGGTGCTCCCATAATAGGAAAATCATCCGACGAAGATGTAAAAAGTTTCATATTACAATATGTTACTTGTAAGATACTCGATAAGAAAGTGTTGCCGCAATTATATCGACGCGTCACTACCCACGTAGAGCATTACCACAACTCTTATTGTCAACGAAAAAAGAAAACCAAAAAAGGCTTCGTAACAAAATGCCGATTTGGATTTTCACGTCCGGTAACAGATAAGATAATATTAAGAGATCTCGCAGTCTCTATAGCAAATAGGAAGCAGTTAAAAAGTAAAAGTGGTCTATACGATTTGCCTCGTGGGGAATACGAGAAAAACATAAATGGTTATAATCCTACCATACTCACGGCTTGGGAAGGAAATATGGATATTCAATTTATCGGTGAAAAGTCAGCGCTGTTAAATTTCTATTGTACCAAGTACACCACTAAAACGGAATGCAGCTATGGTGTGGATACTTTCAGCGTAATAAATAGTACAGAGTCTCTCCATAGCAATTTATGGAATATTGGGTTACGCAGTTTAAGTAACAGAGAATGTGGAGCCATTGTTACATATTCATCCTCTCGGACTACTTTTCTTAACATTATTTCATACGTAGATTCAATAATTATAACTCGCTAGCTTCCTACATAGAATATTCCTGCGTATTTTTCGAGCCTTAAAATTGTGACTTCGACTCCTTTCGTTCCGTCTTATCTCTAGTGTTTATTGCTTTCTAGTAGGGGAGCAACGCAGCGTGCCCTTGGTGCATCTGTGTAGTTCCTTAGAACTCAAGCATGGTCAGACTCTTGGCGCCCTATACTCCCACCATACCCCCTTTTCACTGGGTTTTCGGGTATTTAAGCCCTAAATTCTAGTGGAAAGCGGAGGAATCAGTTCCGAACTCTCATCGACAGCGAAGCTCTGTCACTCGGACCAGCGAAGAACATCGTAGTAGATCGAGCATTAGTCTCCTTCGAAACCAGTCAATATTACCGTACGTACATCGTGTCATATCGCGATCGTTAGGCAAGTCACAGTTCTTTCGTCAGTTTCTCCCCCGTTCAAAATCGTAACGTAATACGAACTCAGTTTAAGTATATTATAACAACATTTCACTTCCGCTGAAACTCTCATTATTATATTTTTGTATTGTATTTTCATTCAGAATATATTGATCATTGTTTTAGTTTTTATTAACAAAATCATTGCTTCTTTATTGGAAATTCCTGTTCAGTCATCCTTGATTTAAATAAGCACATATAAGGAAAGGAATAATAAAAGATCCCACGAGGATACACTTTTACCGCTCAAGGTGTATCCGGCGAGCAATAGTAAGGTTTAACTTTAGCCTAGGGCATTCTTTCATGATCAATGAGCAGGATTGAGTCTGGTTAAGGTGAAATAGCCCTTAGCACGATCCCAAGACCTGTTCTCAGCTACTGAAAGTAACTAGCCATTCTTTTAATTAACAAGGTCCAGTCTTGAGTCTGGTTAAGGTGAAATAGCCCTTAGCACGATCCCAAGTTCTGTTCTGAGTTATTTGGAAGTAACTAGTATAAAGGGGTAAACAGGAGAATAGGGACCTGAGTCTGGTTAAGGTGAAATAGCCCTTAGCACGATCCGAGGATGGATATAGGGCCGATTGGGAACTAGAAGACTCGAGTCTGGCAAAGGTGAAATAGCCCTTTGCACGATCTCAGAGCATATTTAGGACTCGCGAAGCCTGGCTCGTAACAAATTGGTGACAGCGGTGGGATACTCAGATAATATCAGTCCATAGACTGTTGAGTAAAGTTATTTTTCTCCTTGTGCTTTGTTAAAGCTACATTATCCCAATGGCTAAACAGGAAACAGAACTTACTGATTTTATGGAACAATTGAAACTCAAAACAACTATTCAACAGTATGTTCAAGAAGTTCCTATTTAGAAGTCCCATATTTAGGACTCGCGAAGCCTGGCTCGTAACACCATTGAAGCCGCGAATATTCTTTTGGGAATATCATTACACAGAACTGATCCTCATACGACATTTCGCTGGTTAGATATCAATCAGATAAGAAGTAGAAAAGTCAAAACTAGAAAGCAAATTGCTGAACTCGATTTGCAATCAACAGATATATTTTGTCACTCGTTCATTGATAATTATTACCCAAACAGACCGCAAGAGTTAGAAACGTGGAATCTGTATGACTTTGCTAAGTGGTACGACGTTTCGCGAGATAAAACTTCAAAGTGCACGTTAAAATTTTACGATTCAAAAACTTGTTTATATTTGAAAAAGAGGGATCGTGGTTATTTGATTAACCATTTCACATATAATAAGACCCTCAATCCAGAAAATTACTATTACTCAATGTTGTTATTGTTTAAACCCTGGAGGGACTTGGACGAGTTAAAAGGATGCTATGATACTTACACCGAAGCATTTGCATCGGTAAAGTCAGAAATTGTTAGTGGTCTTCAGTACCATGAACGCCTAGAAGAATTTCAAGCAGCTTTCGATCATGTTCAAGAATTGATTAGGCAGAATAGTTTGGAAAATGAACGTAAGAATGAGAAACCTGATTCATTCGATGAGATGGAATACCAACCTGTGGAGGTGCAATAATGGAGTTGAAAGAAATGGAGCAAAATGCAAAAATTGCTGATTGTAACCTTACGCAGATGATACAAGAATTAAATCCTGACCAGGAAAGGATTTTCGAAAAGGTTACAGAAACAATTACTAGCAATTTGGACGATACGACTAATCCATTGCTGCGCTTATATGTCAGCAGAGAAGGCGGATCAGGAAAAAGTTTCTTGATTAAGACACTGCCGTGTTGGGCAAAACAAGTAGTAGACAAAAATACTGCTGTATTAGTCCCTACTGGAGTAGCAGCATTCAATATCGATGGTTTAACCGCACATAGATTACTTCAACTTCCCGTTGAACACGGTCAAACTCCTAGCTATAGACCTTTATCTGATATGGTCTTGAAAACATTACGCACCGACTTAAAGAATCCCGTTCATTCATTATAGACGAAATTTCGATGATATCGAATATTACCTTAATGTTTATACATCTGAGACTGTCAAAAATATTCGATACAGTTGATACGAACGATGGATGGTTTGGGAGAAAGCATATTCTTCTGTTTGGTGATTTATTACAGTTACCACCTGTTCCACCTGTTTATTTGGGGAATGTTCTGAAGTGTCCTTTAGCGGTCTTGCAAAGTTCCCCATGGTATGTATTGTACGCGTTGTTCGACTTGTAAAATGATGTTGATAACAAGCTTGACACTTTTAAGCAGTGCCGAGGCAAACCAACTACATCGCTGCGACTACTAAACACGAAGACAGCCAAACAATAATTGGACATTTGTTGCTCTCCAGAGTACTCGTCCTAGTTATTCGAATAAGTCGAACAAATCTTGGAGAATTCTCGCCCCTCTCGGTTATGCTCCCAGCCAGCCGACTCGCTCAGCTTGCCGTTCTCTGCTTGCTCATCCCCTCGCATCTGTGGAACAATTCATGTGCAGCCGCGAATATCTGTCAATACTCTGACAACTCGCCAGTCGTCGATTAAAATGTCGACTCTCTGTTTCGTTGGAGAAATTATCATGATGAACCGCTTCCTTTAACCGCGCGCACGCATGCCGAATGTCTCTTAACAAATCATTAAAGCACATCCGAGAGCATTTTAGCTCTCTGGTAATCCGACCTGGTTCCCTCTGTACTTTCGAATAAGCAGTTAGAACTCTTTTTTTTCGAATAAGCAGTTAGAATTTGTTTGTGAAGAAACAACAGCTTATGGAATATTTAAGAAATTTGACAGCATGTATTTGAAGGAATCTACAGCATTACAAATTGTGTGCAGAAACAGACTTGAAAAAATGAGATTACACAATTATAGTGATACGGCGTCATTTTTCTGTGATTTTTAAAAATCCGTAAACGAGGTAAAAAGTGCTGGAGAAAAAATTAGTGAAAAAGAAAGGTTGAATTATATGCTCAACATGTTGCCAGAATCGTATAGTTATATAGGCGATTTAATTGATACGTTAAAGAAGATCAAACGGCAGAATATGTGAAGAATAAAATAAAATTGGCTGAAATGAAAAATCAAAACGATCATGTAGAAAGAAGATCGAATGCCTTTGTAGCAAAAAGAGAAAATTGTCACAAGTGTGGAAAAACCGGACACTGCACGCGAATGCCAAGATGGTGGCCAAGCAGCGCAAAGCGGCGCAACATGGCGAGGCTCAACACAACGTGGCCGCGGCAGAAGCAAAGACAGAAGAGGCAACTATACCAGAGGGCCCGGGAACTACCGTCAGCAGAAGCAAGGGTCCCGTACTACACATGAGCAGAGCAGCTTGAAAACGAGCGCATGAGTAGCTGCAGCACACGCGGCGTACAACAGCGAAACAAATAGGTTACGTAATTGCGAGATAGAATGGTTACTTGAGAACGGGTGTACTGACCATATAGTAAATAATGAGAAATATTTTGAGAAATCGATTGTACTTAAGAAACCGGTTAATATTTATCTGGGAGACAATAGATATACAGGGTGTCCCAAAAATGTTGGATGATATTATAGCTATCTTGTTCGGAAGGGAGCGGTGATGATGATGTCGTTTTTAAAAATTTGCGTTAGGCCTCCAATTCCGAGTTACTCAACAACAAAGTAGGTGACGCCCTCGTGCTCTTGGCGAATCCTGGTCAGTTATCCCTTGCTCCTAGAAAAAGGGAGTTGACGGAAAACATCTTGCTGGTCGGCCTGCGACAATTGCTATGGAGGACCGGTGGGTGCTCAACCGCTCGGCTATTTCGAATCCGAGCGGTCAGGAGTCCCTTGCATGTGCCGTTTTGAAGACCGAACATAGCAACGTACGGCATCGCCCAACGGACACACTTTGCCTTTCTTCTTGCTTTCCCTCTTTCTTGATATACGCTTGCGATAACTGATATCTCTGATTAGTTGTTTTGCGACTCCCGACTAAATCCGATTGAACCCGTCCAAATCCAGTAAAATCAAATTTATCAGGGGCCTATGATACTTTTTTCTTTAAAGTATCGAAGTGGCGTCATGACAAAACATTGGAGCTGTAACCGTGATGATCCGAGTTCGATTCCTCGGTGTCGTGGTTGTTTTTTTTGGTTTTCTTGTTTTGTCTTGATCCATGTTTAATACCTAATAGTGGAAATACTTTTTCTTTTACAGTTTTACGCCTTTTCTCCGAAACTTTCATTTTGCTTGCAATAAGCAAGATCCCTGATTAGTCGTTTCGCGACACCGGAATCAATTGGAATACACTTTAACTTTTTTAACCATGATTGAGCAAACTTTATTGAAGTTGGATTACCTTGTTAAATTATGTTAAGCATCCCCGGAACACATTAAGCACTCCCGGAACACATTTCCCGATATGCTACGAAATGTAGTCAGTAGTTTAAAGCGATAGGTCTCTAATCTTGAGAACATTATTTCGTTTTTATTTTTCTCAATGAGTATTTTTCGTTTCCCGTTGTATTGATTTCATGAAAAATCTGCAGAATCTGCAATCTTGCCTATATTAACTGATTGACGTTTGTAAAATCGACTCGAATGAAAATGTTGCGGATATTTTTACTAAAGCACTTTGTAAATAGAAATTTGAAAAATTTAGATTGAATTTGAATGTTATATGAAATAATAAAAATGTGAGAAAAGAATACAGTACAAATGTAAAGAGGCGTGTTGAAATATAGTATACATTTGATTGTATTCATATTAGATACATATTCATAGTCAGTTGCGCGCAGAATGAGTGAGCGCGCTAACGAGTGTGTGAGGGGGACGCATACATATAAGTCTCCCCTCTTATGGTATGTACGTGAGAATCACGTGACCGCGAGAGGTGCCGAAACTATGCGACGGGCATCACCCCACATCATCCCAGCGCGGTTCATCCCATCGCACTTCATCCCAGTACCTTTTATCCCAACTCTTTCCATCCCAATCACATTTCATCCCAGTACCTTTCATCCCAACTCTTTTCATCCCAACTCTTTCCATCCCAACACATTTCATCCCAGTACCTTTCATCCCAACTCTTTCCATCCCAATCACAGTTCACCCCAGTACCTTTTATTGCGAACGAAGTGAGCATGCCCACCCGAACTTTATTGAGCCCAAACATTAAGGTATTGACTCCTCTTGCTCTTCAGGGTGTTTTTAGTTTTGGCGAGTGAAGCGAGCTTGTCCACCCGGAGTCTGCTGATCCCAAACACACCTTGGAGAGTAACCAAGTCAATGTGGGATCATTGTTGGGATAGAAGGTACTGGGATGAAGTGTGTTGGGATGAAAAACGAATGGGATGAACTGTGATTGGGATGAACTGCTTTGGGATGAAAGGTACTGGGATGAAGTGCGATTGGGATGAACTGCGCTGAGATGGAGTGCGGTGGGATGATGTGATGCCGACCCTATGCGATGCCCTCGCGACGAGAAGATCTGGCTTGAGCCGTCGCCAACTGTACACGTCGTACAGTCATGTATATATATAGTTAAGCTGTTTAATAAATTCTCTTTATTATTATTATAGTAAACGTCCTCACTGCAAAACCTCATTTTTCCACACATGAGCAATAAGTGTAATTTTTCTTTTACACAATAACGCATAGCTTTTACGTGGAGTAAATCTGAAGAAGGGGCAAGGGAATGTAAGGGGACCAAAAAAAAACGCTACAGCGAGTAACTACTGAACTCGGATCACCACGGTTAGAGCTCGATCGCTTTGCCGCGCCGCCATTTTGGTAAGTATTTGGTAAGTTGGTATTTTGGAAAGTAATCGGAACTAACATTAATGACCGGAAACTTTCGCCTGAGCCAACCAAGAAACAGCAAGCCCAGGAACAACCATCTATCCACGGCACCCGGAGTCAACCCAAATCTACCAGCAACCAGGACTCGGCTCGACCGAGACGAACACTAAGAGGCCAGCAGCTTCAGAAGGGATCGCCAGCGACTGGTCATTGCGGGAAATCACTGGGCGGTGAAGCAAGCAGCCTCGAGACACCCAGCCACGGGGGAGAAAAAGGAATTCAGGAGAAAACCAATCAGGAACCGATTTTCCGGACTAAGGAAGCCAGGCGAGAGCGTAGACGCGAGCGCGCTTTTCGGCACTCTTGAGCTGACTATCGGACGAGTACGATATACTAGCGTGTTAGCGAGCGACCAACTACTAGCGTGTTAGCGAGCGAGAGCTACTAGAGGCGAACACTAAAGAAAGGAAGGAACGAAGGAAGGACGGAAATCCAATTCCCGGCCAACCATTAGCGTAGCTTCCAGCGAAATTAATTAGCGGTAAGCGAATCAGCCCTTCGGCCTAGCCTTTGTAAAAGACCGGCTCTTCGTCGGATCTCCGCTAGTAGTCCGTTGCCTTTCTATCGCTTTCAATTCGAATTGTGTAAGACTGCAAGCTCTTATCCTCGAGTCGCCGAGTCATTTCTTTTGTAGCGTTTCGGATCTTTTCAATTACGATATCAGAAACTGTGATCTTACTGCAGGCTGACTAAGTCAGCCAAGAGTCAAATTGTAATCTTCAGATTCTCTATATTTCGAACGCCGATCAACTGCGTCGAGCTAGCGTCCAACTCAATGTAAGACGACATTCACTATCTTAGTTATCCGCTTCACCCGAGGTTGCTGATGAACGCTTCGGGTGAACCCTCTTATCTCAACTGCATTGTCGGAATAAAATCATTCTAACTAGCTCAAAACCCTACAGCTTGTTCACTCGTGTCGACTCACGTGCTCTCCTTGTCTATTATCGTCTAGCCGAAGCAAAGTACGCCGTCTCGAGAGATCTCCTGTTGCCGTTCCTCTTACGATTTTGTGTGTTCTTGTGTAGCATCTTCGATGCCTGGTGCCCAATTTTGTGTGTGCTTGAGGGAATCGTTGGCTTCTGATCGCTCGAGCCGAAGGGTCGGGAAATGGAATAATTGGGAGAATCACGAGTAGCAGAAATCCAAGTATTCGAGACACTAACGTCACCGAGTTAAAGTTCGAGAATTAACAACCCAACCAAAAGCATTTCGAAATTATTCTCGAGTCTCGTTACCAGGCTCGAGAATAATATTTCATTTTCCTGATAGTATATAAGATTTTATTTTATGTTAAAGGGGAAGTTGTCCAGGGATGCGTAAGCCGGATTGTGTTGCTAAAAACAAAGTTTTACTTTTCCTTATTTTTAATAACTTATTTACACTATGTACAAACACTTACCTAACAACAAGGAAACGACAATTCAAGTCTACGCTCCTATCTATGTATTCCCTTTTCCTACTTTTTTTCTTGCTATAAGCAAATCTCTCCTATTTCTCCTATCCCGAATGACTCCACACGTGTTTCTCTCTTATCAGAGCGCGCCAAAATTTAAACATAAGAACTTCAACAAATACTTTTGATTTACATCTCCCCCCTCGGGGAACAAAATTTTCGTTATCATGGTTTTCATTCATCTCGTTTTTTTTATGTATTGGCAGGGATCAGTTTTGTTATATGGAAAAGATTTGATTCTGCTTTCCTATGACCTGTATTAATCTTATATATTGATTTTGATATTCTCTGTATAATCTCGTATAGCCCATTCTTCAGTTCATCTAATTTTTTTCAGTTCAACGTTGTTGAATTCAAAGTATTTTCGACTTTTATCAAATAGTTTTTTGTTATAATTATGCGATTTTATCGTATTTTTAAATGCTATTGTCCTATCTGTTATTCAATCATTTTCTGTTTTCTTGTTTCTCTTCAGTTCAATTGGCCACACTGTCACATCTGTGCCGTCTAATAGATATCTTGGTGCAAAGCCCGTGACTGAATGCTCAGTCTCATTACATTTATTTACACATTCTGGTGCTATTGTTGTCCAAGCTACATTTCTTTCTTTTTCATTGGTTTTACATCTGGTTTTGTTCCCCAGCGTTTGATTTAGTCTTTCATTTATTCCATTCGATAAGGGTGCATTTGTTGCAGTAAAAACCATTGCTATCGATTTTTCCTTCAAAAAGCTTTTGAATTGATTCCTGGATATTGATTGGTGAAAAGCATTCCAATTTCGTCTATTTCTGCTATGTTGTTCACTAGTTTCACAAAGTCGTTTGCATTTTGTGTCTTTGATGTTAAAATGTATGCATATCTTGTGAAGTTATCCACCAAAAGGTGTAGATATTTTTTTGTTGACCTTAAACCCCCAAAGCCTCCGATTGTATCTATTGAGATTATTTCGAAAAGTTTTGTGGCTGGACCCAAGTGACACAATAAACCAAATTTGTCTTGTCCTCTTGATTTGTTTTTTATACATATCCCACAACTTTTACAAACTATTTTTATGTTGTTTGTCAGATTTTTCACTGTGTACCATGGGCTAATCTTCTTTAGCATTTCTTTAATACCAATATGGTACATGTTTTCATGTATCTTTTTAATGAGTCTAATAATAAACTCTTCAGTTTGCCTCGTCACATGGTACTCCTCGCTCCAACCAGGCAGGCCGGGCGAACGCCCGCTGGCTCTCTCTCTTTCCCTCGCTCTCACCAAAGGTTAGTTTACCACCGTTGCTCCAAGGAAGGCTCAGGCGGGTAATATAGGCATTAATGCGAAATGGGCGTCGCGAGGCAATTAGGTTGGCGCTGCGAGGTCAGGTGGCCTAGTGAAACGGCTTCGACAGATAGGAGAGGAGCAGATTCCGGATACCAGGACCGCATAACCTGGGAGGCCGGATGAGCTGCGGCCAATCCGGAAGCTGACGGGAGTGCCCCTGAGGACGGATCACCAGCCAGAGGACGAGTCAGCTGGAGAATGGAGGTCCGCCACTCCTGACGCATCGGCAGGCTAGGGGCGCAGGATCTCCGAACGCGGTCGATGCGGGAGGTCGAAGTCGATTCTAATGCGCAGGATCAACTTCGACACCTCCTAAACGGAGGGAGCCACGCGCTGATTCGGGGGCAGGGGTGCTGAGGGTGTGAGGCGGGCTAACAAATAGGAAACTCTCCCTCGCCACTTGGATTATGACTCTCGTGTTGTCTAGAAGCCTTCAAGCGTTTCGAGCCCAGTAGACGGGTCTTTCGCATTTTATTGTCTTTGATTAATTAGAGTCTAATAAGCCTGTAACTGCCCTGCCTTCCTTGCAATCGAGTCACGCGATAGATTGTAAGGCACTGTTCGCCAGGCGAAGTGGCTGCCATCTTGCCACTTGTTGCTGGGATCCCTTTGTAGATCGCCCGTTCGATCGGGTGCAGGGATACCCTCGTAATAGCGGCGTACATCGACCGCATGTGCTAGGCGTCAAGGAATTATCTTGCCGAATATCGACCGACCATCCATCGATCGCGCGACGCGTTTCCCTGCCGCGGAGTTAGATTGTACAGGGGCCCTCATGGCCTAGGAATGAGAGCGCGTTAGTTCGATCTGCTTTAGGTTATTTAGTTTTGTAACACTGTCGGTCTCGCCCGACTTGAATAAACGGGGCGACTGTCATTCAGCAGAAAGTCGTGTTTTCGGGAAATCAATTAACTCCCTTGTTCTCAGCCCTTCTCCCCTTAGATCTGGCCGGCCGAGCCAACAGCAGCGGTTCCTGTCGAGCTTCCCCCCCTCGACCGAGTTTTCGATCTCCTCTGGGCGATCATTTAATATAAATTATGGTTCCGGATTCGGGGTCTGACGCCCACTTATACGCCCAAGGGACTCGGCCGAAGTTTGTTTCCCTTTTCGCGATCCCCGACACGACCGGCGAGTCGGGAATTTCGATGGCAACATCCAAGCTTAAGGTATAGGATGAACTTTGTTCCAAGTCGCTATCTGCCGCGATCTGTCGCACTTTTTCAGCTGTCAATTTTTTAACAAAGTTAGTACCATTATTTTCATGCGGCTAAATAAAAAAAGTTTAAACAATATGGAGCAACTAAGTAGGAAATATTCATTAGTGGATCAAATTCTAGAAGCCTCTGAAGTTTGATCTAAATCCAAGAATTCGAAGAAACAAGCTCGATCACTTAGCGTGGAGCAGCCCCTACACGGTGTTTTGAAAATGTCATAAAGGACTATAGCCGTCTTGTAGAGGAGGGGGCGAGGATGAACATGGCTATTTTGGGCATTATTGATCAGCCCTCGATTCCGAGTTATTTAACAATAACTTAGGCAACGCCCCTCGGCCTCTTGGCGAATTTCGGTCGGCTATCTCCTGCTTCTCCAAAGGGGGAGGTGATAAAAACGTCTTACCGATCAGCTTAGAAAAATCGCGATGGAGGACGAACGGGTGCTCAGTCGCTCGGTTCTCTCGAAAAAAAGACTATCGCTGTCTTAATGCGTCATGCCGACGGCCCAGCCGGCATCTCCTTGCATGCGCCATTTTCAATACCCGAGCACGGCAGTCGTTTCGTCCATCCGTCTGTACCCTCACCAACTCCCTTTGTCGTGTGGCACCGTACCGATCTTCAGTAGTTCACTTATGTTACGACCAGTGTAGAATAAAGTCGATATACACTTCCTGAATTACGTTAGATAGGTAGATTGAAGATTTATAGAAGACGTTCGCCGTGTACGACCGTGAAGAATACTTTGACATGCTTATGTGCATAGGACGTTGCGACGGCAATTATGCCGCAGCGGCGAGGCTGTACGCCCAGCGGTATCCGAATCGCGAGCAGCCTTTGTACACAGCATTCTCTGGGGTGTACGATCGTGCCCTATTCTCTGGCTAGGTGTTACCACACGGGAGCGAAGTTGGGCGGCCAAGTACTGCATGGACCATGGCAGTTAAGGAACACGTGCCTGCTCGCGTTGAGAAAGAACCGACCGTCAGCTTTCGCGATATTGCAAGGGTTGAGAAGTAAGTAAAAATATGAAACATTGCATATTTCACTTTAACTAATTTTCGCGATACATTATCAGCAGTTGATCGGTTTATTATAAAATGACTGTTAAAAAGTCTTTAACTTCCGGAATTATCATACGTGGGCTGAAGGGAACCCACACGACTACCTCGATAGAGAGTCGCAATACCAGTTGTCCTTCAATGTTTGAGTCGGAATTTTAGGTCACCGAATTATCGATCCGTATTTACTGCCACCATGGCTTAACGCCCGGCACTATTTAGGTTTTTTGCAGGAAGTCCTTCTAGTATGCCTGGAAGGAGTTCCCGAACACAATGCACGGCTGAGGCAACAGCAGGACGGCGCCCCAGCACATAGGAGCATTACGTTCTGCGGCACATTAACGATACTTTTCCAAATCGTTGGATTGAATATGGGAGCCTGGATACGTTTCATCAGGAGACTCGGTAGAGTCTCGTGCCAAGTAGTAGTAGTATATATAGTATGGCGCGCGACTACCGAGTATACTTATCCCGAAGTGTAGTGGTTGTCGTCTGCTATAAAACTTTCACTTCGAATTATAAGAAAGTTGCAGCTCCAAGGATTTATTTCTGAATTTTGTAAAGAGATATGAAGATTTTGTCAAGAGTCAAACGAATCGGTTCAGTCGTTCAAGAGATATGAATTTCTCCTGCTTATTTTTCTCGTAGTAAAGGCAAGGCGGATTAGGAGTCAGTCTTCTCAGGGATTCCTAAAAATGTGGCTTTCACTTTTCTCACAGCAGTTGGTACCACGGCGAAATGCCACGTTACGTTACCGATCTATAATCTGTAATCTGTGTCATACCGACACATTGGTTAAGCCGGTCATGCCATGGTTGGTTATGTGCCATAATGGTCATATGACATAGTCCGATTTTATTATTTTATACCAGATTCCATGCTTTATTTAGTTAATAAAAGAGTATACTGTCCTTGCCCCGGTCCCTGTAATCTTGTCATTATTAAAAATAATGAAATGTTAAAAGTGTTAAGTGCGTTACTCAGAAGTCCCTGTTTTGGAAAACGAATGCTGATTACCAATATTTAAAATTGTCAAGTCTGTAGCATATCAATCTTTTCAGCAATATTAGCAATTATGTACAACTTTAAGAAATGCTAGCTATTGGTAATCAGTACTTGCTGAGACTAATTTCAGCGCTTTAGGTTTGCACTCTGTCAGTTAACTACTTGACTATCAGGAATAATTTGTAAAGTGTTAAGTCAAGTCATTTACAATTTCAATTGATTTTAGCTATTGGGAATCTTTCTTTTGCTACTCTGAATCATTGTTTGACTTAACGCTTTATAATTATAATATATAAACCAAGCAAAATGCTCATACGCAGTCTAATTTAGTTGTATCTTGCCTATCAAGTTCATCGCTCAAGGAACATTTCAGCGAAAGAATAAAATTAATTAAGCAGGCAATAATTATCAATCATGTGTCATTTAGCGACATACTAGCTATTGATAATCAGTACTTGTTTAGCAAATTTTATTACTTTAGATTTTGCACTCCTTAAGCAATGCATTTGACGGTCAAGATTTAACAAAGTTAAAGTGCATATGATGGTATAGCTTGTCTAAGCTGTAATTTAAATGCATCCTGGCTATTGTAAATACGCGCTGATTGTTACCGATAGCTATCATGCTTCTAACTTCCAACAGACAAAAGTTAAGACTTTAAGTTATATTAGGCAAGCTGTAAACCTCATACTGTTTGAATTTGGAATATTGAATTTGTCAAGTAGAAACTATATTATACAGAGAATCTATATTCTCAGACTCCTGCTCAATTTCATAGATCTCCTCGTATGTGCATGATTAAGTTATAAATACGTTGTAACATTAAAGTTACATTGTAACATAATCATACACATAGGAGATGGTGCATATTTTAATATAAATAACACTTGACATTTTATTAAAATTGTACTTTTATATTTAGTTAAACCACTCATAAATAATGAAAAATCTTATTGTAGGGTTGGATGTATCTTGCGGGGAGAGGAGTTAATAAAGTCGTGGTATGGTTGATGAAGTACACTAGGTGGTTTATTTCTAACAACGGTGCAAAGATGTTCGATCTGTCCATCGATGCCGATTGATCCCGCCACGTGCTCGGCTATCCTCGGAATTTGGTCTCCATCGCTTCTGACTCACTTGCGATTGTTTCACAAGCTTAGCTTCGTGCTGTCCGACTTGGAAAATGCACCTTTGTAAATTACAACAATAGATAGGCCCTACCTGGCCGCACTCCTTATCGCTCGTCACCTGTTCGGTCGCGCTCTCCGTGAGACGAACCGCCGGTTCTCTCTTCGCGCCTGCGCCCTGCACGCATCTTATAGCTCCTTACACTTATTGTCTCAATTATTGAGCATTAACTAACTAACAAAAGGACATGAAATCAGTCCAAAAACATTAAAAAAAAATTTTAAAAATGTAAAAACATGTAAAAGAGATATAACAAAAAAGATATAGATAGCATACCAGAAAGCCAAGTTTTCTCTGTCTGTAAAGTTGAAATTATTAATAATGGGATGAGAAGTGTAACAAATGAAAAGGAAAGCATTTTTTTTTATTTTATTAATAAAATCCCGTCTGCATTTAGCGATTCCTTTGCAAAATCATAAACAGAACGAAGTACATAAAAAAATATACCTGATCTCAACAAAATCCTACACAAAAAGAATCCTCCCACTTCCCAAAAAACATTAAAATGTAAAAAAAATCGTCAAGTAGTCTTATCCCTCACCTCAATTCTTAAATAAACTACCAAAAAAACATGAAATCCGTCCAAAAACATTAAAATGTAAAAAAAGCGCCAAGTAGTCTTGTCCCTCACCCCAAAAAAGATTTTGCCTCAAAAAAATGTGCCACATTCCACAAAAATAACAGTATGGTGAAACCAGCTCTATCAAGTTGACCAAAAGACATAAATCGATATCATCGAAAAGCCAAGTCTTGATTCAAACACTCTAATCCCATACAAGAATTTAATGGTAGTGCAGGGAATACAAATATTGTGCTTAATTGCATGAATATTAAAAAAAAACTAATGTCATACAGAACTAAATATTCTACGAACAAACAAGAACAGGAACATGATTTGAATGTGAAAACCAAACCTTCAGTTAGGAATATAAAACAAAACATACAGGGTGTCCCAAAAATGTTGCATGATATTATAGCCATCTTGTTCGGGAGGGGGCGGTGATGATGATGCCGTTTGTAAAAATTTGCGTTAGGCCTCCAATTCCGAGTTATTCAACAACAAAGTTAGGTGACGCCCTCGTGCTCTTGGCGAATCGTGGTCAGTTATCCCTTGCTTCTAGAAAAAGGGAGTTGACGGAAAACATCTTGCTGGTCGGCCTGCGACAATTGCTATGGAGGACCGGCGGGTGCTCAACCGCTCGGTTCCTTCGAAACCGAGCGGTGAGCAGTCCCTTGCATGTGCCGTTTTGAAGACCGAGCATGCCACGGTGCGGCATCGCCTGACGGACACACTTTGCCTTTCCTCTTGCTTTCCCTCTTTCTTAATACACGCTTGCAATAACTGATATCCCTGATTAGTTGTTTCCCGACTCCCGTCTAAATCAGATTGAATCCGTCCAAATCCAGTGAAGCAAATTTATCAGGGGCCAATCATACTTTTTTCTTTAAAGTATCGAAGTGGCGCCGCGACAAAACATTGGAGCTGTAACCGTGATGATCTGAGTTCGACTCCTCGGCATCGCGGTTATTTTTTTTGGTTTTCTTGTTCTGTCTTGATCCATGTTGAATACTCAACAGTGGTGATAGTTTTTCTTTTACAGTTCTTTGCCTTATGTTGAATACCAGGTCAATGGTAATACTTAATTGTTATCCTTCGTGGCCTATCCTCCTGCTTTCTGATTTTCAGAGAATGCGCCAGCGTTGAATAATGTACATCCTCATTTCTTTGGCTAAGTCCGAATAAATTTATCGAATTGTGCACGGAGAGCACCCGCTAGAACTAACTCGATCCAGTTATTCTTGTAATTTAGGCAAGATTGCAGATTCTGCAGATTTTTCATGCAAACAATACCACGGGAAGCGTAAAATACTCGTTGAGAAAAAGAGAAACGAAATAATGTTCTCAAGATTAAAGACCTATCGCTTTAAACTACTGACTACATTTCGTAGCATATCGAGAAATGTGTACCGGGAGTAATTGATGCTTAACATACTTTAACAAGGCAATCCAACTTCAATAAAGTTTGCTCAATCATGGTTAAAAAAGTTAAAATTTATTCCAATTTATTCGGGTGTCGCGAAACGACTAATCAGGGATCTTGCTTATCACAAGCAAAATGAAAATTTCGGAGAAAAGGCATAAAACTGTAAAAGAAAAAGTATTTCCATTATTAGGTATTAAACATGGATCAAGACAGAACAAGAAAACCAAAAAAAATAACCGCGACACCGAGGAATCGAACTCGGATCATCACGGTTACAGCTCCAATGTTTTGTCACGGTGCCACTTCGATACTTTGGAAAAAAAGTAACATAGGCCCCTGATAAATTTACTTCACTGGATTTGGACGGATTCAATCTGATTTAGTCGAGAGTCGCGAAACAACTAATCAGAGATATCAGTTATCTCAAGCGTATATCAAAAAAAGAGGGAAAGCAAGAAGAAAGGCAAAGTGTGTCCGTCGGGCGATGCCGTACCTTGCTATGTTCGGTCTTCAAAACGGCACATGCAAGAGACTGTTGACCGCTCAGTTTCGAAAGAGCCGAGCGGTTGAGCGCCCGCCGGTCCTCCATCGCGATTTTCACAGGCTACCGGCAAGATGTTTTCCGTCACCTCCCTTTTTCTAGGAGCAAGGGACAACTGACCAGGATTCGGCAAGAGCTCGAGGGCGTCACCTAACTTTGTTGTTGAAAAACTCGGAATTGGAGGCCTAACGCAAATTTTTACAAACGGCATCATCATCACCGCCCCCTCCCGAACAAGATGGCTATAATATGATCCAACATTTTTGGGACACCCTGTATATTAAACAATCGTGAAAATTAAATCAAATATATATCTCTTCTGTTCGTTCAATTTATCAAAGGAAACGTAATACTTGGGCCGCCTGATTCTTCACAAATCGAATTTGAAAAATTGATTAAGCACAATTGATTAAGCACAATATTTGTATTCCCTGCACTACCATTAAATTCTTTTGTGGGATTAGAGTGTTTGAATCAAGACTTGGCTATGCAATGATATCGATTTACTTTTTGGTGAACTTGATAGAGCTGGTTTCACCACACTGTTATTTTTGTGGAATGTGGCACATTTTTTTGTGAGGCAAGATCTTTTTTGGGGTGAGGGGCAAGACTACTGGGCGCTTTTTTTACATTTTATTGTTTTTGGACGGATTATACTATTCTGGAATTATTATCTTACATCACCGTATAAAATTCACAAATCAACAAATGTGTATTACTTGCAGAACATCGCGGATGGCGTGGATCGCGGTGATCGAGTGGTGGCGGTGCAAAGGCTGCATGCCGCCGTTGCAAGCTTGGAACCAGCCGATTTTGCTCGTATGCGGACAAAGATTGTCGACCGAGCTCGATTGTGCCTCCAGAACCGTGGGGGGCATTTTGAAAATAGGAGGCCTTGATCACGTATTATTTAAAAAACGGTCCTTTTCAGCCACTAAATGCTACAAAATAAAACTTGCAGTTTTGCACAAGTAGCTCTTTCGGAGCCACCAAGCATTACAGTGTGTACCGCTCGTATATCAAAGAAATAGCCCTTTTCAGGACATCAACTGTCTAAGTGAAGATGAACGAAACTTTCTTTCATCTAAATGCAGAGCTCCTATTTTTCAGAAATAGCATTTTACAACACGGGCGTCCATTGCCCGGATTTGCAACTATCTCGAGTGACAACTGAGTACTAAGATTTTTACAATAGGGCCGAACAGAAGTGCATAAATCAGTGCTGCAACCACATGCTTCTCATTGCATTTTTTCATGCAATTCGAATCACATAGTATCCACTGGCTTATAACAGATAATAATCACCGCTTGACCTGCACTTACACAAGTAGGCTTATCGAATTCAGTCGTGCACGTACTTGTACTCCGCAACAGTCTCCGGAATGACATTCGTTATTCTGTTGACCACCGATTACAATAATAACCGGATAGAATCAGTGATAGCAGCACACTCCCTCTGCAAACTAGTCTGTTTGTCTATCGCCAAAGAACTGGTGGCGGATAGTATTATTCATAATGTAGGATTGATACGTCGGAAGGAGAGGGAAAACCAAGGTGTTTAATTTGGTGAAAAGTTTTGTCTTTATTGAACTCTGAATACTCTAAAAGCTGCTCCCGTCTGCACGTCTTGACTACTTCCTCTGAATCTGTTTCGACTTAGACTGTTGCCCTGTGGCTCCAAAACGTGTCTTATGTCTAGGCTTATAGATACACTACATTCGTACTATGACGGGGCAGTGTAGCCCCACACAAAAACCCCGTACCCCCGCGAGGCAGGCCGGACGCTAACGAGGATCTCTCTCTCTCTCCCTCTCTCGAATCTGGGTAACCGGCTTAACACACCGTCGCTCCAAGGAAGCCCCGCGAAAAAGAGCTCTATATTAATTTCTGTGCGAACGCCGAGAGGCACTTATCGAGCGCTCTACCGCGCCGCCACTTCCATACTTGTGAGAGAAAATATCACAGGCACCTGATAAACTTGGTTAACTGGATTTGGACGGATATAATTGGATTAAATAGGGAGTCGCGAAACATCTAATTAGAGACCCTACTTAACGTAAGCGGAAACAACGAAAATGACAAAACGAAGGAAGCGCATATTAAGAAAGTGGGAAAGTAAGAGAAAAGATAAAGTGACGGTCGGTCGGGCAATGCCGTACCGTCACAACAGCACTGCCGCGCTCGGATATTGAGAACGACGCATGCAAGGGGCTGGCAGTGAGCTGAGCTCGTCAGGTGTCAGATGCGGGGTGCATGGTGCGAGGCATGCACGAGACTGCCCGCTCGGCCATCGGCACGACGCATCAAGGAAGCGATCGTCTTTCTTTCAAAAGCAGGCAGTGACACTGAGAACCTCTGATTCCGCCTGTCAGAGGAAGTGGGCAGATCCTGGGTCAGTGGGGTGCCGCTATAGTCTTAGCTCCACCGCGTAATGTATCTCATTGGTTTACAGTTTTTTCAATTTTCTTGCAAACGGAAGAGTGAAAAATGCAAAATCTCGACGAAATGTTACTTATGCACTTACATATCTATGATTAACAGGATGAGCGCTTGTCCAATAATAATAGTAGTCGTCGTGGTAAGACACTGAATTTGCCATCTTATATGGTTCCAGTTCTATTCCAAATATCTGATATTTTGTTTAATTCCTCGCTATTTAAGCAGGTGGAGAAATGATTTCGATATTAGCAATAAACTCGTCTCACAATTATTCTCCGAGTATCGACAAATAAACGTTTAAACCGCATTTATAGACATTTAATTATGTATCATGGGCGAATACTATAGTGTAGCCGGGATATTCTTCGCAACCGGATGGACCTGGAAATGTGCAGCACGAGACGAGTTTATTACTAATAAAAAAATATTATTTACTCGCCTGCTCGAATAGCGAGCAATTAAACAAAATATCAGATATTTGGAATAGAACTGGACCTATATAAGACGGCAAATTCAGCGTCTTCCTACGACGACAACTATTGTTATTGGACAAGCGTTCATTCTAATAATCATAGCCCGCTTTCTGGAGATTTAGTTCACAGAAATATTATATGACACAAGACTTAATACGGTTCCTATATAATTCAGAATTGAAAATAAAACCGTTTCATTGGAGTGCATAAATAACGTTTTCTCGAGATTTTGCATACCTCAATTAATCAATAGACGGCCGGTATCGGTCACGACTCATTTCGAGTAAGCTCACGCGAAACGCGACACAAGTGACATTACACGTGTTCAATAATCATGTTTATTGAGAGATGTTATATTCGTAGAGCATCCATATCAGTCCTGTTCAACATCCTGTTCACATAACCTCACCTGTCATCTAGCGCCCAGCTCACAGTGTCCTAACCTCACCTGGTGATCGAGAGATACCAGATCGAAGTCAGATCAGCCTGGGTGTGCGCTCCATGCTCACCCTGGATGCGAGTATCTCATGAACTGCTCTACCTGCTCGTCATCTCTCAGGCGCTGATAGCGCTCTCGCCACGGAGACGTCGAACAGTAAGCATCTCAGATCTGATCACCTGTCCTGCTCATTGTCTTTCTCAAGCCAAAATGGCTCACGCGAATACTCATTATGATTCACAATTGCATGACCTGTTCATTCCACATCTAGTTTCATGAGGCATTGTAGCCAGGCCACGAACGTGGCCTTTAGTGCATCCTCGGCGCAATACTCTGCTCACGTAGGAGCTCACACCTCCTACACATTATTTTGAACCTCACTCATGTTCCTCTCATTTTGTGTGCAGAGTTCCCTTCAGGAGCTCATTGTGCATCTTCGGGCACACATAGTCCATCTCATCCATGACCTTGCTCACCAATGAAATAGTTGTGTTTTTGACTCACCTATCGATCATAGATCGATAGGCTTTGTGTATATAGCACTGAACATAACTGTAAATAGCACACGGCAACGCGGATGTCACCGGACATCCACACATGAATAAAACCAGAACACCTATTTATTTTTCAAATACAGTCCACTATTAATTTCATGACCCTTTTCCAACTTGCTCATCTGTTATCCTACAACACGGCTATCAAAACAATTACGCAATGTCGATATTACCGATAGTTCGATGGTAAAAAGGTGGACCCATTCTATCTGTTACACCCTGTATACCCTTTGGAACCGATCTTCAGTTTTTCGGCAAAGCGCATTCGAGAAACGCGTTACAGAATTTTTAAACCAATAATATCTTTCATAGGCGAGTATGAAGCATTAAGGCTAATAGACTTACAATACTTTTTGAAGTAGTACTTCTGTAATACTGCATTGAAGATTAAGTACGCTTCGTCCGTCCATCGTAATAAGTGACCATACCGTTCTGGATTGCAAGTCACATGAAACTGAAATAATTAAAAAAACAAATGAACAAATTATTGTAAATTAGGCAGTACATATAGTACGGCAGGATTGGTTATGTTATGGGAAATTGACAAGTGTCACGATGGTTATGTTGCCCTTTGATTTTGGGCATTAATAAGAAAAGCTGTAGTTGATTTAAAGAGAGTACTGTCGCTGTCTCTGTTCTTATCTGTATCTCAATGATTATTCAGACCAAGTAGCAGTCAAGACACTTATAATAAAAACATGTACGTTAAGAAGTATCGAAATCACTAACAAGGGAAGCTTCCAACCTGTGGCACTCCGATTTTGATAGAAATTACACGAAGTGTAGTTCTTGGGAAATCATTCGACACGTATTTTTTAGCTACTAATATTCACTTTCTGGGGGTGAATCATGGAGTCAAAGTTGGGAATAATGTGTTTCCGAAAACCTATATTCTTCCAAAAACATTGAAATGTAAAAGAATACGCCAAGTAGCTGTTACGTCCCTAGCTGTCACGCGCATATTTTTCTTTTTCCATTTACACACGTCGTCATCACTCTGATAATTCTCGCTTACTCTTTCTTTAATTGCAGTTGTTACTGCAAGCAAGTATTGTTGAGATTACAAATCGCATAATTTACTTTGGAATTCGTTGACGAAATATACTTTTTACCGACTTCGAAAAGAAGGAGGTACTCAATTCTGCCGCTATTATATATGCAGGGTGAAACTCTACATGTGTCTACTGTTCAACGGGGTTAATCTGTATGCCGAGGGGATAAGAAAATTCTAATACAACTTTGAATTTTGCGGTCCTGTTTGTTAGTTATAACAAGTTAAACAATCAGTAGAAAAGACGCGGTCAGGCGACTTGGAGTCACCTTTGGACCGGCCGGACAAGCATGGCAAAGTAGGTCACGGTGACTTACACTGAAAATCGCGACATCTCTCCGCTTCCTCAAACGCTGTCGGTCACTCGCCCGTGAACGAAGTTTTGCTCGGATTTGGCACCGTGACGAGACCATATACGTTAAGACCGACGCCCCCCTCCCATTAGGATCGCCTGAATAAGCGATTTGAACACCAAGCTCGCACAAGGCCTATGCTCCCGTGCGTCGCCACCACCTCTCTCCGCCCGTCGCCGCCCCTACTACTCTGTAGATCGGGCACGTGAACGCCCAATCCTTTGTTGCCCACTTCGACCCATTGCGACTTTTCTCTCTTAATCTCGCTTCGATATTGTTACGGTCTCGGAGTCGTGGCTATCTTCTTCCATCTCGCGACAGGGATGGTAGAATGGGTGGAGGCGTATCTCTCTACTTTCGCGATTCTTTCAGCTCCTCGGTAATTGCGTCTTCCCCTTCCTTTCTTATTCCTGGTCCTGAGTACCTCTTCGTAAAGCAGGTTATCCCCGCTACGGGCTCCCTTCTTCTCGAGGTCGTCTATCGGTCCCCGTACGCTCCTCTCTCTCGCTTCGAGCCCTTGTTTGCTCATATTGTCTCGGGCCACCCTAATAAAGTAGTACTTGGCGATTGGAATGGGGACATGGGTTCTTCTTCTTTTCACTCCGTCTACCTTGGAGATCTTTTCTCTCGCATGGATCTTTATTCTATCCCTTACTCTCCCACTTTTCACACCTCTTTCGCTTCCACTTGGCGCGACCTTGGACCTGTGGACGATTCTAACAAGGTTGCTTCTTTTTCTCAAAGTAAAGAGCCTCACTGCTCAAACCATGATTTCATCTCTCTACAATACGTCTTAACTTCACGTCTTGTTCCTTTCAATGATCTACGTTGGTGGCATGGTTCAATCGACCGTGACATGCTACTCAATGATATCTCGCAGCTCAGCGGTGCTCGTGTTACTACGAACGCGTACGAGAGTAGCGTGGATCTGTTGCTTGACAATCTCAACGCGGGCTTGCTCCATGTCCTCAATGAGCATGCCCCTCTTAGACCTATGCGTGTCAGACGACCACCTGCTCCCTGAATCACTCCTGAGATCCGTCTCGAGATGCGTTCTCGTAACTCGCTCAGGAGTTCCTATATTAGAACTGGGAATCCGGACTTGCGGGTACAATATAGAGCCTGTCGTAACAGAGTTCAAGCTCTTCTGGCGCGAGCTAGATCTGCTTTTCTCTTCGACAGGCTTTCCAACCTTACTAACCCGAACGAAGTTTGGCGCGAGCTAAAATCGTTCGGTCTTCTTCCTCCCTCTCGTACTTCCGCTTCCACTGACTTGTCTCCGGACACCCTTAATACCTTCTTCCTCTCGGCTCACGCCTCAACTCCACCGGCCGTCCCCGCATGTTTGTGTTTGTCTAACTGTCCCTCTGACGATTCATCTTTCTATTTCTCTCCGGTCACGGAGGAGAGCCTTGCTCGCGCCTTACGCCTTACTAATTCGTCCATCTCGCCCTCGGATGAGCTGCGTGCGAGGTTTCTCTCTCTTTCGTTTCCTGCTATTTACCCCACTGTCTTACACATCTTCAACTCTTCTCTCACTTTCTCTATCTTCCCTGACGCCTGGCGTCGCTCTCTCATCACCCCTATACCTAAAAAACCGCACGCCTCTGCACCCGCTGACTTTCGCCCTATTTCTATCCTTCTCGAGCTCTCTAAAATCCTTGAGAGGTTGGTCCTCATTGACCTCCAGAGTTTTCTCGATAGCTCTGGAAAGTTGGACCCCTCGCAACATGGTTTTGTCAAAAACCGCTCCCCTGAAACAGCTCTCTTGAAACTCCTGGACGACGTCCGTCTCGCTGCTGACCAGCGGATGGTCACAATCCTAGTGTGTCTCGACTTCTCTAAGGCCTTTGACACCGTAGACCACTCTCTTCTCTCTAAATTCCACTCTTTCAATCTCGCTGTGAGAATCGGATGATCTATCTGCCATTGCTCCCCGGTCCATTCGGACGTTCCGCAAGGCTCTGTCCTTGCACCGTTCCTCTTCTCTCTCTACATCCATGATATGAACTCAAATATTTTCTACTCCAAGGTACGGTTTTCTACCCAAATACGCAGATGATGTACAGCTGCTATACATATCCACACCTTACAAAGATCTGGAAGATGCAGTTACAAGGATCAATTCTGACCTTACCAGCGTCTCTGCCTGGTCCACTTTGAACTCTCTTAAATTAAACTTACTAAAACGTAGTGCATGATGTTTGCTTCTACTCGTGGCCCCGGCCTGCGGCATGTTGCCGGTGCCCCCCCCCCCCCCCCTCCGATTCAGATGGACGGTATACCCATCCCGTACAGCTCTCGAGTCGTCTTGCTGGATCTGCATATTTCGCCCACCCTTGACTAGGGGGATCGCACTCGGTACATCTACAGTAAGGTCTACGGTGTGCTTGCGGGGCTCAGGCGTCACAGTGCTGCGTTACCGCGGGCCTTTAAGATCAAGCTCATTTCCTCTCTCATTCTGCAACACCTCGACTATTGCTACGTAGCTTTACTAGGCATCAGAGCGACTTTAGAGCTTAGGTTACAATGTGCGCCCAACGCCAGTGCGCGCTTCATTTTTGATGTGCCTCGCTGTGCGCACATCACACCGTTTTTCTGCCGTCTTTCCTGGCTCAAGGTTCGGGAAAGGCGGCTCCTTTTTCTTGGAGTTATCCTCTTCAGGGCCATTAGGTCTAAGCCTCCCTCCGCTGTACGGGAACTTCTGTCGCTCAGGCTGGAGGGATCGACCGGCTATGCCTCAGGACAGCGAGGGACCCTCCTTGTGGTGCCCATCCACCGCACCTCATTTTTGGGGGCCTCGGAATCTGTACGTGGGCCCCAATTTTGGAACAGCCTCCCACCGAACATTCGGGACTGCGACAGCGACAGGGGTTTCAAGAGGACCCTTACGGCCCACTTGCTACACTTTTATGACTAGAGTTTACGCTTTATTTTGCTATGGCTTTCGGTGACGCTCGGGCTTTATATCTTTTATCTTTCTCTTATTTCAATCTTAGTTTTTACTATCTCGTCGTTGCGTGCGTATTTTTGAATTGTGTGTTTCTGTCTTTGTTCGCTCATGTTTCGTTTTATACTATGCTTCTCACCACTTATGTACATTCCTGCTTTGTTGTTCTGAGAGCTAGTGCCTAGAACGTAAGAACCTAGAACGTAATAAATATCTGATCTGATCTCCCCCCCTCTCTCCCTCACCATCCCTCCGTCTCTATGTGTATGTATATCTATCTATCCATTAACAGTGTGGGTAAGACAGATCTTTACCAGCAATATTTACTGCGAAAAGTTGCATTATATTTGGGTTTGCAAAGGGTTCGGTGCAGGCTTGCCAGATTTGTAAGGTATTCCTTACACTCGTGCCATCTGCGCATGTGCCACAGGCGTCACTGCGGCTGTGCCAAACTCGTATCGGGCGCATCCCATTCTTTTCGTAGGGAGCACTGAGGGGCCCCTTCGACTTAGCGACACTGCTTCGATTCCCCTCTATCACAAAATATCCTTTTCCTTTTTTTGGTGGGATATGCCTTTTTTCACAATTTTATGATTTTAATGTATCGGTTTATTCTTGTTAGTGTAATTTCACAGTTAATAAAAGTTTACTTGAACATCAGGAACAGTTTTAAAAGTTATTAAATCTTGTACTCTACATATATATACCCTTCAGTTCTGGAACACTATGGCTATCACTTACGACAAAAGTATCATGCATATTACGTCTCGTCAATCAGTATCATGGGAAAAAAATCAAATCAGTTCAGAATACGCACGATAAAAATGTTGTCTCCTGTCGAGAATCGAACCCTTATCCGTTCCGTCGACAGTCAACCACCTTACCCAATACACCACACGGGTGATTAAAGTACATGTTAAAATCTAATGTTTATTATTATTATCGATTATTATCATTATTATTGTTATTCTCGTGACGTAAGTGTAGGTTATGGGTTGCATATCAAGACAATTGAGTAGAAGAAATATCGATAAAAGTTGTAATCTACTCTAAAAAATTATTTTCATTGTTACGGAGCTGCAATTCTTTTTAAACGAAATCTGATCTCCAGTTAAAATTTTCTCAAAATAATTTGTTTACGCATTTGTTAACAATAAATATGTTTACAAGGTATCATAAAATCATGCTTAATCGCCGACAGCTTGGATATTGGGTATTCAATTGGGTATTTAAAGTCTCGGATCTGAGACAGGAGGTTCCGAGAACTGTAATTCCCGGAAGAGTGTAACGTACTTTACTTACCGCATCTGTATTACTGTATCTATTTAGCGCGTCTGTATTACTGTATCTATTTAGCGCATCTGTATTACTGTATCTACACGGAATCTGTAAGGATAGGTGGATGAGGTGTCTCACAAACTGAGGGGGGCACGGTAACGGAACATTGAATCACGGAAGCGCCTGAGCTTTCGCGTCGACGCGATGTGCTCAACAGGGTGGGATATTGAGATCGCGCGCATCACCGTTTTTTTTGTTTCGCGACAATCGCGACTGTTGTGGTAAATTCGCGCCAAATCTCTTTTGCTCGCGACAGTGCACGGTCCGGAGTGGAGTGCAGTGAAGTGGAGTGAAGTGGAGTGCTAATTGCGTATTATGGAGGATCAAAATAAGGAAGGAAGCGCAAAGAAGACGAAGGCTGGGCGTAAAAGTAAGTACTTTTTACCATCGTGGTTAAACCACGATGCTTTAAAGAGGTGGTTGGCGCCGGACCGCGATCATCATAAAGCTTTTTGTAGACCATGCAACAAGGCATTGTCTTTTAGTGGTGGAAAAATAGATTTAATGCGGCATTCAATTACTCCCCCTCACGTTGCAGCTGTTCGCCGTGCAGCTAGTTCTTCCGGGACTATTAGTAGTGATGATAGGCCAATTGCTTCCACCAGCAACATTGTTGGCACAGAGAGCCTCGCAATACGTGTAAAAGTGAGCGAATTAAAGCTGACTACATTTTTCGCAACTACTAACATTTCAATTCATTTAGTAGACCAGCTTCTTCCTCTAATAAAATCTATCTGCCCCGATTCCGACATAGCCCGTGATATGTCGGTTGCACGTACGAAGTGCACCTCGATCATTAAAAATATTTTACATAAAGTAGAACTGGAACATCTCGTTTGAGTTCTACAAAATACTTATTTTTCAATTTTAATCGATGAGAGCACGGATAATACCGACTCCGAGTCGTTATGCGTGCTCGTGCGGTATCTGTGTAGAAGCGAAAAAAAATTGTTACAAAATTATTAGAACTTATAGAAATAGATGCTCGCGATTCAAGTTCGGCAAATTTATATAATTTATTTAAAAATAGCTTAGAGTCCAAACAGATACCAATAAGAAATATTGTGGGCATGGCTTCTGACAATGCATCAGTCATGTTGGGGTGCAACAACTCCTTCATGACCCGCTTCAAGGAGGCCGTGCCCCATTTGCAAGTTTTTCCCTGTTTTTGTCATTCCATACACTTAATTGCCCATAACGCTTTTCTCAAAATTCCGCAGTGCATGGAACAATTGGTTCGAGGTGTTACTGCGTACATTGGAAATAGTCCAAAGCGCGTCGCGGTACTTACCGAATTTCAACAATATTTCGAGGTCGAATCTCGAAAAATGCTGAAACCATCTTTTACGCGGTGGCTCGCTTTACACAATTGCGTGGCTCGCCTCCTTGAAAATTGAGAGGGTCTGCGACAACACTTCTAGTTAGCTGTAGTTGAAGACAAGAATCAGACCGTTCATAATTTATACGATTTAATGTTTGACAACAAAAACAAAGCATATGCTTTGTTTTATTAAAAATATTTTTAATTCGTTTAATGCGCGGTTTGAATCAAACGGTCTGTTAATTCATGAAATAGCTGAAAGTAGTTGTTGCACTTTGGAAGCAATTGGTACAGGATTTCGTGCACAAACAGTATCTAACAGTAAAGCCATTCGTAGATTTAAATAATGACCAAATTTTTGTTCCTATTAAGGACATATTTGTTGGCCCGGAATGCCAAAACTTTTTGGAAAATTTAAATGCCGCGGATGTTTTAGAAATAAAACATATTTGTTTTGAATGTTATAAAACCGCGGTGCATGAAATTCAGTGTCGGCTGCCCCTTTCGGACCCTTTCTTTAACTTTTTAAGATACCTAAATCCTGTAATAGCACTTCAGAGTGTAGGCACTAATGATATTTTTATGTGTCGGACGTTACGACGCATTTTAGCTTTGTAAATCTTGATGTGGCTGCTTTGACATCTGAGTGGAAAAACATCCCGATGCTTTTTTCGCGGACGGAACCTAAAATTATGAATAATAATTTGGTGACAATGTGGTCTGAGATTGTCACTAAAAAAAATATTTCTGGCGCGCTCGAGTATCCAAACTTATCAAAAGTTATTTTTCCGGTGATGTCGTTTCCTCACTCTAATACCGCAGCAAAGCGAGTTTTTTCTATTGTCAACAATATTAAAGTTGAGAATAGAAATAAACTCCACCACGAAACTCTCAATGCGTTGTACGTCGTTAGAAGTAATTTTGAAGGAAAAGTTGCCAGAATTTTGAGCCAACTCCGCGACATTTAGAGCTGCATAATTCAGCTAATTTATATCATTATTTTTTTTTATTAATTTCGTTTATTCCAAATTAAATCCATTAGTTTTGATTTTTTGTATAATTTTTTTATTATTAGTATTTTGCCACTTTGAAGTGCTACCACGCTTAGTTGACGCTTTATCCATTATGTACAGTTGTTGTTAAAATTTGTTTCCTTTTTATTTATTTTTTTGTTTCTTTTATTTTATTTATCTTGTTTATTTTATTTGTTTCGTTTCAATTCTATTTAATGTATTTATTGTATGTATTGTAGTTTTTATATTTAAATATAAGTTAGAATTAGATTAATAAGAAGCAGATGACTGTAGAAGACTTCAACAGCTTTCATGATGAGGTAAGAGTATTCAGTTGCACTAAAACCCTCAGTATTGTACATTTTAATAATCTTGTTTTTTTTATTTTAGGTGCCAGCAATCCCAGGACCACACAAGGATCTCTCTTAAACAAGGTAAGAGTATTCAGTTGCACTACAATCCTCAGTTGTACATTTTAATAATCTTGTTTTTTTTATTTTAGGTGCCAGCAATCCCAGGGCCAAACAAGGATCTCTCTTGAACAACGTAAGAGTATTCAGTTGCACTATAATCCTCAGTCGTACATTTTAGTAATCTTGTTTTTTTTATTTTTCAGTGCCAGCAGCAACCAGGCCATGGCAAAGAATCCCTTGCAACAGGTGAGAGTTTTGAATAAAATTATGCAACTCCTTTTACGTATGATCATATTAGTATATTAATAATCATATAAATCTTTTTATTTTTAGATCGCATGTCGGACAACAATACTCCTTGCAGTCTTCATGGGGATGCAGTATCATTTTATTACTTGTACATAGCATTTTATTTATTTTATTATATTTAATATCGGGTATAACAACTTTCGGTTCCCACTAACAAGGGACATTTACGAACCCGAAAATTCAAACAATTATGAAACTTATTACAAATCGAAGAACAATTTCTTATATAAAAAATTGTTCCCTATTTACGATGAGTTACTTTTCCATTTGCAATAATTTTCATAATTGTTTGAATTTGCGGGGTCGTGAATGTCCCTTGTACGTGAAATTTCCATTTCCTTAACCGGAAGTTTACACCCTCTATTTGTAATTCAATCTTTGTACTACTTAGGATGTTTGTAAGATTTTATACATGTATAGTTTTATTTTAATCGAATTAAGTTACATGTATTATTGCATTTTAGGTCAGCTGTACAACAATAATATAATAAAATGTGTATTTTACAATATAAGAAGTAAATACGATTACTCAATCCCTTCCTTCGAGTCCTATTCCAATGGGAAACCCTAATCCTAAAAAATCCCGAAAAAATTTTGTAGTTATAAAATCCAACAGCTGAAAGGGGCGATAAACAAGGGCATCTCCGTTTCGTAGGAGTATAGCAGAACCTGATCTTTAGTTCCAGAATTTGACATGCGCATGCGTCATTTCCCCCTCCAAATCTGGCAAGCCTGGTTCGGTGTTGCATTGGGTTGCAATATAATGAAGGAAGGTTACCAAAGTTGCACATTATGACTGGAAATTCATGGAAGCATGGAAACAGCATTTTTTTACTTTCGAGCGCATTTTTTGTGCTGCTTGGTGTTAAATTTTGGTTAACTTTTCAGGGCATTTTGTGTGCTGCTTATTTCCTTCAGTTTGTAGCTTTTTGGGAATCTGTCTGTTTTTAGTTTTCAGTTTTTTTTGTTTTCAGCTTTTTGGAACTCTGTCAGTTTTTCGAAGTTGGTCACACTTTTTTAAAAATATATTTTGTTTATTTCATAGGTTTTAGTGTTCTAGAAGGTGTTGTTACTGACACTTTTGCAGGACATTCCTGTACACAATTCTTCTACATGTGTAATTGTATGTATTGTTACTAAGTTATACAATGTCGGGTGTTACATGTCGTGCACATACAAGTAGGGTGTTCATAGCATGGGTAATTTATGTAAAGTTCAAGTCATTTGAAGAAAATTGAACACCCTGTATGCCACTGTGCACACATAGGAAACGCGGCAGAAGACTACTCGGCCTAACGATTTGCTAGTATTCGTAACAGAATACGGACAAGAAATGTAAGCAATATGAAAGCGGTATTGGTGAGCAATGTGTGTGAAAATCGGTCGGGTAAGGCATAGAAGTAAAGAACAACAGGCTTCTCAGTCATGAGCGTCCCAAGGAGTCAAGACGTAAGTATTGGTAATCATGCTGTAACGCTATGGTTCGGATTCAATGCAAGTCGTGGAGGATGCAGTGGCTGTTACTGCCGCTATAGCTGAGTATACCTATTTTCTACCGGTCTGTGTATTTTGATCTATGTTTCAAGTATTTACCATGTTTTGTTTATAAAATTGTGGAGCCCAGCAACGAGGGAGACAGCATGCTGCTGTAGGAGATGACGTCCATACGCCAGGACCAAAGTCTGTAGCAGCAGCGCTACGACGAACTGCAACAGCAACAGCATGAACCATGTATGTACAGGGTGATTCACTTGCCTTTGAATCGCCAATAATGGATATACGCCGTTGAAAATGGTATGATTATACGGTGTTCAGTAATTTTAATATAAAGTTATGAAGACGGTCCGAAATTCCTCATTGACGTTTATTTATAATATCAAATTGTACCAATAATGGAAATAATTGGAACTCCAGTGTGAAGGGGATGATTAAAAGGCAAGTGACTCACCCTGTACATGATCATTAGTCTTATGATATCATAAGACTGAAAAAAGTTTAACAGAATTTGTTTGAATTAGCAGCTGATACGTTTAACAATGTACGTTTGTAAGTGTCTATTTATTATACAAAGATGTAAAACAAGGATTGCGGTGAAAAATGTAACAGATACAATTGAAAAATAGTAGAAGACTATAATAATAATGTTTATCGACGTTTCTTTTGCTGCAGTAGATAACAATCGCGCCCAGCGATGGGGATTTCTTTGTAAATGTTTTTGTATATAAATAAAAAAAAGTTATAGAAAACAATAAATATTTGTGTCGCGTAATCGGTCCGTTTCTTGTATAACTATTGCCGGACAAACGAAATTTGAAGTAGAAACGCGAAACCAACGAAAAAATCGGTTTTTATGCAATAACAATGGTTAGGGTTAAACAATTTCGGAAAAATTTATAATGGAACTGTGAGCATAACCTACAAGATAGGCAAGGTTTCATCCCGATCGGTCCACTCATTTCTGAGATCTCACCGAAGATTTAAAAAAAATATATATATAGCAGTCGAATTGAGTACCTCCTCCTTTTCGAAGTCGGTAAAAATTAGTAGCAGCGGCGGGATACATTCCGTTCGTTAATAGTTTGAAAGATCTGGTCTGAAGTATCAGGGTAATTGCTCATAACTTTTGCACATAGTTTCCTGCATGGCCAGGCGTACTTGTAACAGCGCGGTAAAGCAAAGGCGGCAACTCTCTGATGCCAGTGCTCTAGCGCTAGGGAAACCCTATGGAAACCTAGGCTATTGTGTGAAGGTGTATGCGTGAACGATTCGTCTGTCGACTGCTCTGATATCGCTCGTTCTTCCGCTCTCGTGACAGAAACTGTATAATCTTGTGCGGACTATATTAGATGATTCTGGTTTAGTTCCAATAAAGACGTGTGCAATGGAAGCATTCAGTCGTGGACTTCCCGACGAGACAGCTGAAGCAGTAGATATGAGGGAACCGAAAACTTTAGAGGAAGATCTCAAATATGTTGTTCGCATTGAGACACGTCGAAGTTCCGGAAGGATAGCCTCTGATAAAACACCTAAGTTGATTTTGCAACCAGCAATTAACCAGGATTTTGTTTTATTTGCAACATATTAATCACGCGACTCCAGATAGGAGTTACCGAACTTACAACGAAACGGGTTCGCGATCTCCGAGCCCTGTTCTACAAAAATCGGTGTCAGCACGACTGAATTTAGCTCCTCTTCCAGCTTATGCTTATCCATATGTATATTCATATCCGTTCTGACGTTAGGCGTGGCGTAAGTCACAAAAGCCAACTCCTTCCTCACTCAAACTTAGCACCGCAACATAAAGCCAATTTCGCTTAAGCCAATTAGCGACCAGCAAGCCCAGGAACGACCATCCATCCACGCAACCCGAAGACACCAAATCTGCCAGCACACAGGACTCGGCTCGACCAGGGTAAACCTAAGGGGTCAGCAGTCTCCCAGTGTGCCGCCATTGCCTGGTCACTGAGGGAGAATCACTGGGTGGTGAGGTAGGCAACTACGAGATTCCCGGCAATGTGTGAAGACGAATCTTATCGATTCAACCGCGGTTGGCGCACGGTTTTGCGTACGACCTTCGTGCCGTTTGTCCGAGGGCATTGCGAGCCCTGTGCGCGCAGTATGTCCTGACGAGCGTGGCGAGCGGACTAGTGAAGCGAAGTGTACCATTAGCGACGCATAACGTAATCCGTTGGCGAGATTCAAGAGTACACTATACTAGAGTAGCCTTCGGCTACCTTACTAACGAGAAGCAAACCACCATTCCACCTAGCTTTTGTAAGAAACCGACCTCTCCGTCGGATGTCCGCAGCAATTCACTGCGGCTTGGCCCTTCTGGCCCTTCTCCTGCTAACCGAAAGCCACGTGCTTCGTCCGGCAAAAGACTCGACGAAACGCGGCGTCGACGAGTTCAAATACGAATCAAACCTCGCGTCAAACAGCAGTTAAATTTCTGGACGAACAAAATCTTAAGTATTCGCTTGAGTCCGAAAATGGACACATTAAGAATCGAACTTAAAGCTGCATAATTTAAGAATGGTTCCGCGACCTTTCTTATTCACACCGGTAGCGACATAACCATTCTAAAGGCGAATGCCTTGATTGGAGAAGTTATGGTGGACACTGATGATTTCATTCAACTTTCTAGAATATTGGAGGGAGCCGTAAATACTTTAGGTACTGCACAAAAAGGAATTTTTGGAAAACCAAAGAAAATTGAAATCGTACGCTCAAATTTTTCGTTAGACACAGGTGCATTAATAAGGACGACATTTCACACGTGCAGAAAAAGCTGAGATATCTTTCGCTCATAACACCCTAGTTACTGATTCAGCACTTATAAAACCATTTGGATTCTTGGGAGTGAAGGAGGTATCGAAACAAAATAATCCATGCCGACGGACGAGAATATATTTAATTAAAGCCCATATAAGACAACCCATTGGCATTGATATCCTTAATAAAGACTTGAAGGAAGGTTATTTACACAAATTAAACGCAAGAGATCGTGTCTATATTGGAGAAGCCGCGGTTTCTGTGGATAATAGTGTGCTCCATGTCCTAGTAATTAATACCTTGGATAAGAACGTTGTTGTGGAAATTCCGCCACAGGAAATTATTCCTTTTGAATGTTGTGACCAGAAAGTCAAATGGATTCTTGACTCTGATTCGGATAATACCCGGTTTCAAGTGATAAATTTGCATAGATATTAAATAGATTGAGACTAGATCATCTAACTGAAACAGAACGCGATCATGTAATGGGTATTGTCAGAGTTTTGAAAAAAATCATGGAGGTGCATTGAAGTGTCCTCTAAAAGCCCTGTAAATTTCAAGATGGTCAATTTAAAACTCTTTGAGATAAAATTCTCCATGCGTCACCGGAACACGCGCTCGTGCGCCACGGATGCTTGCACCACGGACGCCGCTACCGACCACGGCCGATCATCCTTTCCATCTAAATAAAGGGCTTATCCTTGGTCGGGTACCTGGTTAAATTATTCAATCTTTCCTTGAGTGGATGAGTCCCAGTTAATACCTAATCATAAAGTACTAAATGCTGTTTCCTCTCTGTGTTTACGGTCTACATTACAGAAGGAAGTATCGCTAGATTACAATTAACCGACGGACCCCATCGTATACCAAACTGAGATTAATTTTGTAGATGCATGGAAGGGTCGTGAGTTTGTTTTTGAAATTTTTCCTAGGTCACTCCTGAGTTTCCGAAGTTATACAATTTTATTACCCGTGACTGCAGGACAAGCGCTCTTTCCTGGTTTGAACTCATCGCGGCCACCTGTTTGGTGACTACCACGAAGTGAAGGATTTACCAGCTACCGCACCCAATTGTTTAAATTCTGAGTAAATGTCTGGGTTAGACCAAACCACCTCTTCGTTGCATACTATAGAGTAAGAGAAACATTAAAACATTTCAATTACATTGCAATTTCGGACACATTAAACCATGACACTACCGCGGTCCATTTGCATCAAGGTAAAATTTATGATAGTTCCAGAAATATCAATCCCGCGATTAATAAAGTATATTATTTTTCTGATGGCGCTGCTGCTCAGTACAAAAATATAAAAAACTTTTTGAATTTATGTTTGCATTCTGAGGACTTCAACTGTCCAGCAGAATGGCACTTTTCGCGACATCTCGTGGGAAAGGGCCATGTGATGGATTAGGTAGATCGTTAAAGAGAACAGCAGCACGAGCTAGCTTGCAAAGAGTAACAGAAGGTCAAATACCAACACCTTTACAATTGTATGATTGGGCAAAAATTCACTTTCCTAATGTTTCGTTTAGCTATTCTACTAATGTAGATTATAATAATCACGAGGAAATGCTTTCCAAAAAATATGCAAAGGCCAAAACATTGTCCGGAACTCTTAAATTTCACACACTTATTCCAGTTAATAAAAATCGAATAAACGCGAAACGCTTCTCGATAGCTGACAAATTCCAAAGTTTCAATATCGGGTCGAGTTCATTTTTTTAGCTAATCCTAGGAGCGTAAATACTTTTTTTTTCTATCTGTCCACCTTTTTTCTCCTTGATGTGAACAATGTACATAAATTGTGTACTACGAGTACACAAACACAGTTTTTAATGTGGTCTCAGGTTGGTCTCAAGCTCGAATAACACAGAGAGGAAACAGTGTTCAGTACTTTATGGTTAGGTATTAACCGGGAGTCATCTACTCAGGCAAAGATTGATTAATTCAACCAGGTACCCGACCGAGGATTAGCCCTTTATTTAGATGGTAAGGACGATCGGCCGTGGTCGGTAGCGGTGGTCCGTATGCAAGCATCCGTGTCGCACGGGCGAGCGCTGGTCTTCGAGCGCCGAGCGCGTGTTCCGGTGACGGATGAAGAATTTTATCTCAAAATGTTTTAAATTGACCATCTTGAAATTTACAGGGCTTTTAGAGGACACTTCAATGCACTTCCATGATTTTTCTCAACACGGACAAAAGTGCGTTTTCGGAAATATGAACAATTCAAACTTTTAAACAATTTTTAAATAAATTAAGAAGGTCGCTAAGTTCCACAAATATTTTTTAATGAAAACTCGACCTTTTTTGTGTAAAACTGCGTTTTGCGCTTCTCGATATCTCATACCGATCTAGAGATATGATTTTTCAAAAAAAAAATTGCACCTATTTTGCAATGCACATAACTTGCATAATAATTGACATTTTTACCAACGAAGTGCAGATCATGAGGTATATTAAGGACTACATGTTCACCAAATTTCATCAAAATCGAAGATAAAGTGTCAAAAGGTGTGATCACTTTGCGTGGAATCGCCCATTTATAATATGGACGAGACAGGCTTAGCCTGGAAAACACTACCTCGCAAGACACTTGTGGGAAAGAACGAAAGGAGGGCTCTGATGGGTGGAAAGCTCGGAAGGAAAGGGTAAGCCTTGCTCTTTGCTCCAATGCAACAGGGACGGACAAATTACCTGTAATGCTTGTACATAGATATCTACGACAACGTGGCTTGAATGACATCGCAACCACCCGTAATTTACAAGGCACAGAAGTATACGTGGGTAAACCGAAGAGTGTGCACCGAATGGTTGAAATAGCACTTTCTTCTAGCGGTTAAATTGCACCAACAAGAGGAGGGAAGAGTAAGCAAAATCAGACTTGTATTAGATAATTGCTCTTCCCATTTTCTGCAAGACGAAGCCGTAAGAGGTACTGGTGTAGAAATAATGTTTTTGCCACCAACTGCACATCGCTATTTCAGCCCGTAGACCAGGGTATAGTGACAAAACCGAAACGAAGCTACAGACGGAAAATGCTAGAGCAGTCAGTACAAATATCCGGTGGAGCAGAGGCTTTTGTAAAAGAATCTACAATTCGGAATTGTGTTGAGTTGGTGGCTGGTGCGTGGGAGGAAATTTCAGACAGCAACATCAAGTGTTCCAGGTGGACAATTTTAAACAAGTGTGCGGACAATGTAACCGAAGACGAAACTCCGCAGGAGGAGCTCACGCAATTTGTGATGCAAATACTGCGGGAAGAACCAGTCTCGCAGGAAGATGTGGAGCATTGGGTCAAAAGATCATCCCGAGGATAATGATGAGGAAGATGATGAGGACACAGCCCTGGAAACCGTAGGGATGACGCTGCCTGACGAACGGCTATTAATTCGAAAGGCTCCTTCCCAATCTGGGGGGTCCTCTCGAAAAAGTCGGTCGGCTGTACGGTGGAGTCGTCAGGGCGCAAGTCCTGTACGGCTCCCCGGTATGGTCCGAGGCCTTATGCGGCGCTGGCAACGCCGCTATCCGAATTCGGGTGCGCCGGCTACATCGGCGTGTAGCCATAAGGACCTGCCGGGGGTACAGAACTGTATCCTACCGTGCAGCCAGTGTGGTGGCCAGATCTCCCCCATGGAAGATTATAACCCGTTCGCAGGCTCTGTTACAGAGGCCTGTCCGATGCGCGACAGAGACGATTGGCCACCACACAGGTGAAGGCCGACTTGAAGCACCAGTCAAAGCAGTACCTGTTGGACTCGTGGGCCAGTTGGCTCGGCGAGTCAGGCATCGAGCCCAGCAGGGCTGTACGGGCTATCCGCCCGCACCTCCAGTGCTGGGCGGATAGGGGTTTCGGCGGTATCACGTACCGCCTGTTCCAGGTGCTCACTGGGCATGGTTGCTTCGGTGAGTACCTGGCGAGGATTGACAGGGAGGCCACATTCCGCTGCCACCACTTTCGGGCCGACCGGGACGAAGCGCAGCACACGCTGGAACACTGTCCAGCGTGGGCTGTGCAGCGCGCCGTCCTGGTCGGCGTTATTGGGGAGGATCTCGCGCTGTCGAGCATCGTCGATAAGATGCTCGATAGCGCGGATCAATGGGACTTGGTCGGCTCCTTCTGTGACCAAGTCATGCTCGTGAAGGAGACGACCGAGCGGGCTCGGGAGCGGCAACGCCACCCCGAGCGGGGAGGGCCCCTCGGGCGGAGAGGCCGAGGGAGGAGGAGGAGGTCCGACCTCCAGGCACCATGACGGTGCTTCCTCCTTCCTTGCCCCTCCGTTACGGTTATCTATACGGCGGATGGCCGCATCAACGTCCACGCGGTCGGTGAGGGGTTCAGCTGGGGACTGGGTCCCTTCTAGTTCTACCGGCCGAGTTCTAACCGCCAAAAAGGGGAAGACAACCCCCCCCCCCCCCCCGAGCGGCGAGGTATCCCTTAGGGATTTTCTCCGCGGTAAAAAAAAGGGATACAGCCGCGTATCCTGAATAATTATTATAAATATATATTTATTAATATATTTATAAATATTATAAATATTTATAATTTAGTTTTAAGTTGCTTTAAGTACAATGACGAGCGAATAATTTTTCGTTATAACTATTGTGCTAAAATAATTTTATGTTTCACGTGCTCCATTATGTTTTAAGATTCGTATTAAATTTCACACACAGACGTACAAATGTGATATATAAACGGATATTTTTACCATCCCACATGTATGTACTGCTTATATACAGGGTGTCCCAAAAATGTTGGATTATATTATTGCCATCTTGTTCGGGAGGGGGCGGTGATGATGATGCCGTTTGTAAAAAGTTGAGTTAAGCCTCCAATTCCGAATTATTCAACAACAAAGTTAGGTAACGCCCACCGAGCTCTTGGCAAGTCCTGGCCGGTTATCCCTTGCTCCTAGAAAAAGGGAGGTGACGGAAAACATCTTGCCGGTCGGCCTGCGACAATTACTATGGAGGACCGGCGGGTGCTCAACCGCTCGGTTCCTTCGAAACTGAGCGGTCAGCAGTCCCTTGCATGTGCCGTTTAGAAGACCGAGCATGCCACGGTGCGGCATCGCCTGACGGACACACTTTGCCTTTCCTCTTGCTTTCCCTCTTTCTTAATACACGCTTGCAATAACTGATATCCCTGATTAGTTGTTTCGCGACTCCCGGCTAAATCAGATTGAATCCGTCCAAATCCAGTGAAGCAAATTTATCAGGGGCCTATGATACTTTTTTCTTTAAAGTATCGAAGTGGCACCGTGACAAAACATTGGAGCTGTAAGCGTGATGATCCGAGTTCGACTCCTCGGCATTGCGGTTATTTTTTTTGGTTTTCTTGTTCTGTCTTTATCCATGTTGAATACTCAACAGTGGTGATAGTTTTTCTTTTATAGTTCTTTGCCTTATGTTGAATACCCAGTCAATGGTAATACTTAATTTTTATCCTTCGTGGCCTATCCTCCTGCTTTTGATTTTTAGAGAATTCGCCCGCGTTGAATAATGTCCATCCTCATTTCTTTGGCTAAGTTCGAATAAATTTATCGAATTGTGCACGGAGAGCACCCGCTAGAACTAACTCGATCCAGTTATTCTTGTAATTTGGGCAAGATTGCCGATTCTGCAGATTTTTCATGCAAACAATACTACGGGAAGCGTAAAATACTCGTTGAGAAAAAGAGAAACGAAATAATATTCTCAAGATTGGAGACCTATCGCTTTAAACTACTGACTACATTTCGTAGCATATCGAGAAATGTGTACCGGGAGTAATTGATGCTTAACATAATTTAACAAGGCAATCCAACTTCAATAAAGTTTGCTCAATCATGGTTAAAAAAGTTAAAATTTATTCCAATTTATTCGGGTGTCGCGAAACGACTAATCAGGGATCTTGCTTATCGCAAGCAAAATGAAAATTTCGGAGAAAAGGCGTAAAACTGTAAAAGAAAAAGTATTTCCATTATTAGGTATTAAACATGGATCAAGACAGAACAAGAAAACCAAAAAAAATAACCGCGACACCGAGGAATCGAACTCGGATCTCATCACGGTTACAGCTCCAATGTTTTGTCACGGTGCCACTTCGATACTTTGGAGAAAAAAGTACCATAGGCCCCTGATAAATTTACTTCACTGGATTTGGACGGATTCAATCTGATTTAGTCGGGAGTCGCGAAACAACTAATTAGAGATATCAGTTATCGCAAGCGTATATCAAAAAAAGAGGGAAAGCAAGAAGAAAGGCAAAGTGTGTCCGTCGGGCGATGCCGTACCTTGCTATGTTGGGTCTTCAAAACGGCACATGCAAGGGACTCCTGACTGCTCGGTTTCGAAAGAGCCGAGCGGTTGAGCACCCGCCGGTTCTCCATCGCGATTTTCACAGGCCACCGGCAAAATGTTTTCCGTCATCTCCCTTTTTCTAGGAGCAAGGGATAACCGGCCAGGACTTGCCAAGAGCTCGGTACGCGTTACCTAACTTTGTTGTTGAATAACTCGGAATTGGAGGCCTAACGCAAATTTTTACAAACGGCATCATCATCACCGCCCCCTCCCGAACAAGATGGCTATAATATTATCCAACATTTTTGGGACACCCTGTATATAAGTTACATGCATATACTATACAAATATGACATATTTGTGTGTGATCTATTCTTTTGTACATAATCTTGTTACTAGAAGTACATATATATCCACTGCCTTGTGAATTTCGTTCTATTTTGTGTTTTAATGCAATATATAATAAGTATCGATTCCTACATATGTACATTGTTAAGCCGTAAAGTGCTCGCTTCAAAATATGTATGTACATACAGTACGATTCTGCGAGCAGTGAGCACTATGCGAGGTTTTACTGGACGAGCACTTCTGCCTTGGATGGTAGTACTATAAGAGAAATGGTGCCAGTGGTACTAACAACTCTTGTAACTTCCACTCTAATAATTACTATATATATTACCCTGAAAACAAGCCGCGTTAATCGTTTTCAGTTTACGACAAAGCCTATAAACAGGGGTCTTGAACACTCAGTTTTTGGGACTACCATACAAATTTTCGACTCCGCGCACTGCGCGTGTACACCCCCGAGGAGCGAGTAGTACGTGGAGTTCTACTATACCCCAAAGAAAATAATCAGAGTTTGGGTAGTTGTCAAGAAAATTAAAAAAAATTGCATTTTTGTGTGGCCCCCTAATTGTTGATAATTCGTTTTTTCACGTGTACTAGTTTGTACTTGTTGTATCGAACATTGTACCGTAGAGATCACCCAAAAATTTTATTTCGTTTCCGAGAAAAATTGAAAAAAATAATTTTCTCTGGCCACCATTTTTCGAAAAACGAATCTTTTTCAACTGTTCTAGTTTGTTCTCGGTCTGTGCCGCGTTGTACTGTCGAAAAAAGTAGGTAAAAGTCCCACTATTTTCGTAAAAAGAATCAAAAATACCGAATACTTTCCTGCCGAGCGTGAAGTTGGCCCCCATTTTTGGAAAAAGGGACTTTTCGCGATTGTACTAGTTTATACTCGGTTTCTACCGCGTAGTACCATCGAAAAAAGTTGGTTTTATTTTATGACACGCTGTGATTTCCCTGAAAGGAAGAGGAGCCGTGTAAAGCCTCCACTTGGCCCGCTCTGCACGCGCCTACGTACGCTTATTTCAGATTTTCTAACAGAATTAAATATGTATTTTTCTTTTATATCTCTGGCGGCGAAGTTCATGCATACAGACTGCAATAGCGGATCTAAGAGAGAGGTACTCCAGCGCAAAGTTTCACATGCTAGAAGCTAGCAAAAGGACTTCATCTATAAAGAAACAGTTTTGCGCGGTGAGTTTTCACGCGGTACACGGCGTCGATTTTAGAGCACTGATCAGGTGCGATGGAAAACGCGAACGCGCGCTCTCCCCTTTGGGTATCCGCCGCTTTAATGTACCGGTTCACTACGCGTTCCCGAAGGTTTCCACAACGAGCGTCTAACGCGTGCAACGGTTGCACCTTCGCAACCGCGCTTCGACAAGTGCTCAGGTCCGTTAACCTATTGTAAAACGGCTGGGCAATAATCTGTTTCATCGGCCTCCGGCCGATAGTGAATAAACGCCTTTGGGCAACTAGCCCCTACAATGAGTTACGTCATTTTCCGGAAGCAATCCTAAATACATATACAATTAATAATTATATAATAAGTATTGTGAAGGAACAACACCTTGGGCCGCCCTTGAAATTGCTTCTAGGAGTCTCAGGAGGCGGCGCACAGTGGGCTCAAACCCTGAAAACGCGGACATTGGGATTAAATTGTATTTTATCGTAACAAAAATGTATTTGTCGATGTTCTTTGCGTAATTTATCACATATGTTGTATGATTTTAATGTTGTGCTTTCATTTTGATGCTATAACTGTAGTCTCTAGCCTATGACCTGCCATATAACGGTAGTATTATCCGATGTATAAAATAGATGATTTTTTCCCTCAAAAGCTTCACCAGATGTCACATATCAGACATAGGTCAAAATATTCGTCAAACCTTCTATTTTAACGCCCTGAAACCAGATGGTGCGTTTTTTTGCGATTTTGGAAATGCCAGCACATTTTGTCGACGGATCTTTATAAGAATCGCAATCGCGGATGCGCTCGCCCCTTTTACGCTGCATTCTCTTGGGAGAGGATGAGGTAAGATCACGGCCGCCCAATGAGGAGAATGAGGAGAGGACGAAGCTTTGCTATCGACTGCCTGGCAGCGCAGGAGAGTACAGGAGTTAGCTCCTGGTCGCCTCTTGGAACGGAGAGATCGGCTATTAAAGCCGGTCGCCTTCCAGAGGAGTGAACAGGGGTCTACCTGGATGCCGGTCATCGACGGGAGAGTACGATAGTTACTCCGGGACGCCTCGAGGAAGGGAGATCGGCTACGAAGCCGGTCGCCTGACCGAAAAGGAGAGTACTGGAGGACTATTCGGATGCCCCGTGTCGTTTCGCGCATTTCCTTATTACCCTACGAAAAGGAGAGTTCGGCCATGAAGGCCGGACGCCTGATCGTAGGAGATGGGAGAGTTCGGCTAAGAAGGCCGGACGCCCTCGCGTTAATTAACCGTTACTAGGCTGCCGTGGAAAATCGAATCAGTCTATGATATCCTAAGACAATCCTGTTTATAACGAAATCCTGTCATGTATCCCCGTTTCAATAAACCCTATTCTTGTTCATTCCTAGCATCCTGTGCTCCTGTGTGAATCACTCCATTCCGAAAACAAAACCCACCTAAACTCCTACAGTATACTATATTCGTGTTTGCCCTTAGGTTTTCTTAGATTCTGAGAAAGATACTTTCAGAGTATTAAAAACTGTGCATCTTCTCAAAAGATTTATCGCGATCTGTCCGCTGCATATTACAATTTCTGGTGTACGCAGTGCAACTAACGCTGGTGCATCGTCGTCCATGATACTCCGGCGCAGGGCAACTAATGCTAATGCGATGTCGCACGTGTGTCTGCGACTTGGAGTTTCACTGTCACTCACGGAATGTACAACTAACGCTAGCGCGTTGTCGATTGGTGACTATATAAGAACAAGCCGTGAGCATCTAGCACTTCTTTTACGGCATACCAATGCAAAGGTAATATGTCAGAATATATATACATATCACTTAGCAATGCGATATATCTTTAATTATCTTTAAAGTCGTTGATTCCCATCGTCTGCTTTCTGCTTCAAATTGACTTTCAACGACCTGTAACACTAATGTCTCATTTATAATTATTTACTCCTACACTATCAAACCTCATTAATTTATTCGGTTTCTTTAGCATATATTAATAAATGAGGTTTGATAGTTGTAACACCACGAAAGTATTTGGGCTTTTTTCTTGCATCGTCAAACTCCAGGTAGTGACTGTTTTGAGGAATTACAGCGGTGTAGTGCCCGACCGAAGTTTTCCGACTACTTCCGTAGTATGCAGTTATACCTATCAGTCTGTAGTTCCATATTCCAGCCTTGATAGTGGATGGCCATTTGGTTACTACTACACTACCATTGTCTGCCGGAAAATCAGTTTCACAACAGCTTTGCTTGGTACTTTCATAATCTGCTATACCAGTTTCCAGGTAAGCCAATCCACGTTCATTCGAAGAGTGGTAATTTAGTGGGAAGAACGTCGTTGGCCTTTCCAGAGCATGTCCACATATGTTACGTTGCGATTTCCGCAGTACACTTGGGGCATTTTTCAATAAGTGCTCACACAAGTAACCCGCGTTGCACACAGCATTTATCACTTTTACGCCAACCACGCAATCAGTTTTATTGAAATGCGGGATTTCTTGCAGCAATTGTGCCCGAGTTTTGTAAACTGTTTGGCATGGGCCTTTGCTTGAAAATTCTCAGACAATTTGTTAACAGATTATTGTCAATCCAGTCTCGAATGCGGTCGTTGGAACATGCAAATGTCAGCACTTGCATTATGCTATCAAATGCGTATGTATTGTTGACCGCAATTTTATTCTTCTGTGTGTTTAAAAATGGACACAAATTACCATTCATTAAAACGCCGACGCCAATTGATTTGGCACTTATGTTTTTAATGTCCTATTCGAGTCTTGGCTCAAGATACGTTCTTTTTATTTTTTTCTACATCATTCTTATTTGTCCAATTCTGTTCTGTGACGGTGATCGGGGGCTTTGTCCCGGGGTTTTCAAATCACGGGCGCCGGGGCGCTCGGGGATAGGTGTGGGTTCCCCGTGAGGTAGCGGGACTTGGCCGTCACAAAACAAACTCCAAAAAGCACAGGAGAACAATGGTACAAATACAAAAAAAAAGACCTTCAACAACTTTTGTTTTTACTGATATGGTTTATTGGCCCCTCGGAATAATACCTCCGTACAATTCTCTAATCATCGTAGTACAACAATGACGCGCAAAATACCGAAAAGGGACTGGGAGGTTACCTGGGATCGGTACCTAACCAAAATTCCTGACGCAAAATGATTCCTGACTTCTCGCGGGAAAAAAACGCTAGACGCTGAGGCGATGATACGCGAACGATAGACAGAGACGGGCGATAGACTCACGAGCGGCAAACGCGAGCGATACTCCCTTGGTAAGCGATAATCACAATAATGAAAAGATTCGGTAACGATGATCACGCGAGACGATAATCGCGAGAACAATATCCACTCGGACGATACTTACACAAGCGATATTCGCGAGGACGATATTCGCTTGCACGATATTCACGCGGACGATATTCGCGGGAACGATATTCACACGGACGATATTCACTCGAACAATATTCGCGAGGACAATACGAACAATATTCGGACGTAGTTAGGTGATTTAGTAATTCCAGCCGAACCTCAATTTCTCCAAGATCGACTCAAAGGTCGGCTAATCTCAGCAGAGAGGGGGAGGTTCACAACTCAGAGAAAGAACGATATTCACAAAATAGTCGATCGATAGTCTCAAAATTCATATAACAGGGGCTGAAGTCGTCGCTGCTTAGCTTCGCCACCAAGCGTTTCACGAAATGGCGGCCACGGGCCGCCGCGATGTTTGAACGTAACCACAACGTACGAGGATGGTGAAGGCGGGTGATAAATTAGGAATAATTTTGCGTCAAGAATCTCGCTCAGGTACCGATCCCAGGTGACCTCCCAGTCTCTTTTCGATATTTTGCGCCTCATTATTGTACTAAGACAACCAGAGCATTATACGGAGGTATTATTCCGAGGGGCCTATAAACCATACCAGTGAACAAAAATTGTTGAAGTTTTTTTTTTGGTTTGTTTTGTGACGGCCAAGTCTTGCTACCTCACGGGGAACCCACACCTCTCCCCGAGCGCCCCAGCGCCCAGGAATTGAAAACCCCGGGACAAAGTCCCACGTTCTTCCGTCATAAATTTGCCGAAGTAAGGACTGTTCTTGCGTTGGCCATTAAAATTCCTTGTCGGGACCATTCAAATTCCTAGGCTTGGTAAACGGAGTTCTCTTTGTTATTTGGTGACGCGCTTTGTGTACGCTCGCGTATCCGGTGTCCCTCGATTGGATAGGGGGAGGGAGTGAGTACGAGACGTAAACAGACCGACTTAGTGTTTTGTGAGGCCGCAAGTCTCAGGGAGACGGCGGCAATTTCGTGCGTTTCGGGCATCCTCGCATGGATGGCCCGAAATATTCCTGGATAAACTCATTAGAGTACAGCCCCTTATTAGAGGCTTTATTGAAGCGTAGGCTTTCGGTTTGGGCCGATACAGCGACACTACGGCATCGCTTGTTCCGACGCCTACAATTTCAATTCGGAGAAGCCGAGGATTCTGCCTCTCCGTGGCTGGCTTTCGGTATAGCTGGCATGTCGGATCACTCACGCACCCCATCTCCTGCCCCACTCGGGGGTGGGACATCGCACCGCGAGGATAAATTTGCACCATCCCCGGGCCCGTCCAGACATTTACGGACTAGCGAAACAACAGCACCGTAGCCATCCACTTGTCGCGCCCATCCGAGCTTTAATTACTTGGCTACCCGCGCATATAATCTGATGCGAAAGTGGAATTCGCATTTTTCGGGTGATGAGAACGAAGACGCTGAGGCGTTTGTCACTCGCGAAAGCGAAGGGAGGCGTTTCAGCGACATATCCGACCATGACGCATTAGTTTGCCTCCCCTTTTTCCTGACCGGAGTCGCCCTCTTGTGGTATACGGTAAATTGTGACCGTTGGGTGGGTTGGCGTGATTTTGTGTGAGCCTGGCGGAAACGGTTCTCGGACACCGATTTCCCAATTCGTTTGGAAATGCATATCCAGAACCGTACATAGGGTGAGCATGAGAAAGTGTTCGATAGGTTAAAAACGTCTCGTATGCAGGAAGCCTAGTACAAAAGGTGGAACGCATCATATTGTGCCGGCATTATGCAATTCGGTGGATATTCGAGCGCCCCCGAGCAAGAGCAGATGTCCATTTTCAGAAATCAACCTAGACAAATCGTTCCATCTGTTGTAGTACAGCGGAACGACCGACTCGCCAATCCTCCAGCGGAAACGCTTCGAGAGACTTTCTCGCATAAGCGATTTCCCAAAAGACCATTCTATGACTATCACGAACACGCGGCGCTGGCTTTATATTGGCTACGTCTCGAAATGCGTCTTGAAGACCGTGAAAAGCTTGAGCACATTACACGATCAGTCGATGATATATACGAAGCAGAGACGTTCTATTTGCTTAGAGAGAGAAAGCCGGTTAAAACCACTTCTACCGTTACCTGCTGGAATTGCAGCAAACCCGGTCATATCTCGCGGTATTGCCAGGAGGCTCCGGTTATCCATTGTTATCGTTGTGGTAGTAAAGGAGTGACGATCCAAACTTGTCCGGAGTGTTCGAAAAACCAATAAAGTCCTCGGAACTACTACCAGTTCGGGGGGCCCTAATTATGTCAGTTTAGATTTAAGTGTAGATTTAAATTATTCGCCGTTGCGAAATAAGCGTATACAATTATTAAACTGTAGTTTTGACGAGGCCATAATGCCCGTGGAGGTCATCACGCACGCAAAGCACCCCCGAAAACCGTTAATTTACGTCTCGGCGAGTCTCGGGGACCATCCCGTAAAAATCATGATGAACACGGGTTCATCATACTGGTTTGTCAGTCGAGAAACTTTGGAGAATTTTGGTTTAGTTACCCAAATACAAAGAACTCAGAAACCGCGCTATTTTTTAACTAGCTAATGGCCACGTCGACAGTACAAATGAAGAAATTTTGTTATCCTTGACTCTGGAAACCAAAACCCGGAGAATTAAGGCAGTCGTGTTGCCGCATTTAGTGGTTGCTTGTATCCTGGGAGTAGACGGTATTGGGAAGTCCGGTTTTGTTCCCGATATTAGTGAAGGGATCTGGTGCTTTCCGGGGGATCCCCGAAAACATTTCGTGATCAATGCAGTAGAAACGTTATCCTGCTGTTTTGGTATTCGTGAACTCACTGTCAAACAGGACGACAGGTTAAAACAATTTCTGGAAAAATGGGTCCCTTCTGTCACTGTGGATAAAGGTCTCACGCCAATTAAACAGCCCTACTATCCAGTATATCCTAAAGTTCAGGAGCTTATCTATCAAGAGGTCGATAAGCTCCTTCGTGACAAGGTAACCGAGCCATCCGAGAGAGTGTGGTCGACCCCCATTGTTATAGTTAAAAAGCCCAATGGCACTTATCGTTTTTGCCTAGATTTTCGACGAGTAAATTCCGTTTCGTAGAAGGATGCGTATCCTCTCCGATTATGGCAAGCATTTTAGACAAACTACGCGCAGCCCATTACATTTCGACCATCGATTTAAGCCAAGCCTATTTTCAAATTCCGCCGGCGCCTCAAAGTAGCCGGCGCCACGTAACCTTAAAGGACTACGTCGCTTCCTGGGTATGACCTCCTGGTACCGTTGTTTTATACCGCGCTATGCAACGCTAGCGGAACTCCTCCATCGGTTACAACGTAAAAATCAAAGTGGGGAATGGACAGACGAACACCAGTCTGCCTTCGAGGAACTTAAATCGCTGGTCGCAACCGCGTCTACCTTGGTGTACTCAAATTTTAAAATTCCCTTCGTCCTACAAACTGACGTTAATCAGGTAGGGCTCGGAGCGGTACTCACGCAAGCCCTCGATAGCGTAGAGAGGGTAATCGCTTTCCCGAGCCGGACCTTAAATCCCGCAGATCGAAACTATTGTACTTCCGAACAAGAATGCCTTGCCATAGTACGGGCCGTAAAGAAAGTATTTAGAAGGGTTCCATTACATTGTAGTTACCGACCACACGAGCTTGAAATGAATCCATCAGGAAACCAATCCCAGTAACCGACTCGCGCGATGGGTCTTGGATTTGTTGAGCTACGATTTCAAGGTGGTTTACTGGAAGGGGCTCTTAATCACGTACCGGATGCTTTGTCGCTTATGTTTGAATCTGCCGAGCCCGAAGGAAACGAAATACTAGTGTCTAGCACCTTTCGAAGTCAGTCTGTGTCTAGTGTTCTCGAATCTAACAATTTTGTGTCTAACGCTATCGATCTTTTAGTGTCTTGCGAAACAGAAAATTTAGAGTCTAGGGATCCAATAGTACTCGGGCGAAGCAATTTAGACACGTTGGTGTCTAGCGAAAAATTGGTGTTTATCGATAACTTAGTGTCTGGCGATTCTAATGACTTAGTGTTTAGCGATCCGGAGAAATCAGAGTCTAGCGAGTTAGGAACATCTAACCCCCTGATGGAACCCCTCGATATCGTGGCCCCTATTGGAGAGGCCCACAGTGACAGGGAGGAAGAGGGAGACAAAAGCGAGCCCCCAAACCCATTGCGTCAATCCTAGTATGAAAGACGCCTACTGGCTGTTCAGAATTTTCTGCAAAATTTCCCCGACTGGAGGATTAAGGAGGGAAGGTTGTATTTTAAGCGTACTAACTTATTGGTGGAGGAATTATTACATCACGATTTAGATGAATGAAAATTAGTGTTACCTGAGGAATCTCGTCGCGAGGCCTTGCGGGAAGCGCACGAAAGCCCGCAGGCTGGCCATCTAGGAATCAATAAAACTTACCGGAAAATAGCTACGCTCTATTATTGGCCCGGTATATTTCGGTCCATTGTTCAGTTCGTCCGTCATTGCTTCGTGCGTCACGTATGCCAACGGAATAAGGTAGAGCAAGCCCTACCAATCGGCTTTATGAGTACCCGACGCGTGGACCAACCGTGGATTATAATAGCCGCGGATATGATGGGGCCACTTACCCGGAGTAGAAACGGCTCTAAGCGTATTTTAGTCATCCAGGATCTACTAACAAAGTGGGAAGAGTGTCGACCACTCCGCGTAGCCACCGGAGTTAAAATCGCGGAAACGTTAGTAGACCTGGTTTTTGCGCGCTGGAGTACTCCGCGAGTCTTCCTCACTGACATTGGGACGGTATTTATTAACCAAGACCTAGAGCAATTAGCGGCAACGTATGATTTCCTTCATCATACAACCCCTTCATATCACCCTCAATCCAATCCAGTCGAGAGAGTTAACTGAATTTTCAAGACAATGATTATTTCTTTTATCGATGAAAGTCATCAGAAATGAGATCCTCCCCGGCATTTTGGAACTTCGGCGACTAATAATGAGTCAGTAGATATCGAAATGAGTGACTCCCGAATTTGGGGGGAGCGCTCTGCTAGCCTTCCGAGGCTCTGGGAATGGGTAACCCAGAATCTACGCCAAGTTGCGCAGGAGCAGTCCCGCCATTATGAGACAAAGGATCGCCGACGAGATTTCGCTCTCGGCGAATTGGTTTGGAAAAAGCTGCATGTAATGTCGTCCGCTGCTCGCCCTGTGGCCGCCAAGCTGGCGCCCAAATATCATTGCCCTTTTCATGTTTACCGTATTTTAGGGGCCAATGTGTACGAATTAAGCACATGAGATGGTGAAAGCATAGGCAAAGTGCACGCGAACCAGCTAAAACCCTGCCGCGTCCAATAATTCTTTTCCTTTTGTGTGTTTTGCGTCTCTTTAGTGTCTTGCGCTTCTTTTAGTGTCTTACCCTTCCTTTTGGTGGCTTGCGCCCCTTATTAACGATCGGTTTAAATTTTCTTCCTGCTTAGTGTGTTGAGTTTCTCTCTCATTGGTGTCTTGCGATTCTTTAACTAATCTTCCGTACTTTATGAATGTTTTTTCTAATTTTGGGCGTAATCAGGGTGTTTGCGCCCTGACTCGCCTTACTCACCCCCTGGCCAAGCTATGGACCGAAACAAAGACCCTCGTCAAGCCTTGAGAAACTGGATTAGCAGCTATGGGGAGGTGATCAAGCAAGTCAGCGAAGAAGTTCCTGGGATGATAGAGGAACTGCGGGAAGCCGCCTGCGACTTCCAACAGTCCAATGTCATAGTCTCGAACCAGCATCTACGGCCCTTCCCCATCATGGTGGATGCCTCCATCCAGACCGATCTAATACCGGCTGGGGAAGAAGGGTTCGACGTATCGCCACAGGAGGTCGACGAGAGCCCGTTATCAAGGCCCGCTTCGTCTTTGTCGTTGGCCTCCATCGGACAGGGAGATAGACATTCTTGAGGACTGCGTAATGGAAGGGCGGCTGACCCCTCTGTTGAGGCCTATGACCGTCATCGCCAGCTCCGAGGTTCCACCACCACGGTGCTAGTCAGCCACGACGATCGCCCGGCCATCACCACGGAGGGCTATTACCCACCACCCGCGGTTGCGCCAGTGCCTCCTCCCGTGCCCACGCCGCACAGTGGTCCGAAATGCGTTTCTAGCCGGTAATAAGTCATAAAAATCAGGGTCTGAAAAATCGATTATTTCCCACGAAATAGTACTCGGAAATAGGTGTCTCATCGAAATATAAACCGTTTCCAATCATACAGACTAATGATAATAATTAACAAAAATAAATTTATTAATTTAAAATAAATGTGTAAGCTAATTGACAATGAATTGAGACTCAGCAATGTCCTCCATAGCCTATATTAATGTATTCTATTGTAAACAAGTTCTGTAGTTCTGTAAGTATTGTAGCTCGTCGATTAATACGTGAAAACGACCACTTCGAATTGATAAATATTATTGGCTTAGAAAAAAAGTTGAACAAGGTTGCAAGTTTTGACCTATTGAAATAGGTAAAATATTTGTCCTTAATGACATTTAAAAGCTTTTTATTTTTACTAAGATAAATGAGTGCAATAATATAAAACTTAAATATCTTTTGTAACTATGATTCCCAGAATTCATCATCATTGGTTTCAATGTTCAATAGTGCTTTAGTAACTTCCAGGACCGGTTGTTTCCGATTTTCTGCGTTTAATATGTTATCAAGGAAGGCATACTTTACCTATTTCAATAGGTTAAAACTTGCAATATTGTTCAACTTTTTTTTCTAAGCCAATAATATTTATCAATTCGAACTGGTCGTTTTCACGTATTAATCGACGAGCTAAGAATACTGAAATTACTATAACTTTCAGAGCCGGTTGTTTCCGGTTCTCTGCGTTTAATATATTATCAAGGAAGGCATACTTTACCTATTTCATTCGGTCAAAACTTGCAACTTTGTGCAACTTTTTTTTATAGGCCAATAAAGTGGAGGATTGTCATTTTCTGCGATTTTTTTTTGTATTCAAAATAAATTATAGCACGCACCAACTTGTTTCAAAATACATGTAGAATACATTGATATAGGCTATGAAGGACATTGCTGAGTCTCAATTCATTGTCAATTATATTCCACATAAATTAATTAATTTATGTTTTAATTATTATCATTAGTCTGAATGATTGAAAATGTTTTATATTTCGATGAGACACCTATTTCCGAGTACTATTTCGTGAGAAATAATCGATTTTTCAGACCCTGATTTTTATGACTTACTTCCGGCTAGAAACGGATTTCGGACCACTGTGCGCCGCCGACCGATCCAAGGTCTGGCAAAGAACCGCGGTGCTGGAAATGCTTCCAGCTGGGGCACCGGTACTTCCAGTGCCAGAATCCCCCATCCGTGGAGACCTTGTTCTGCTACCGTTGTGGGCTAACGGGGTGCACCTTACGCACCTGCCCAAGATGCCAGACCGGATGGAAGGCCGCCGCACAGTGGCGAAAATCGCGAGAAACCTGGCAAAAATTAAATCTACCGTAATTTATCAAATATTTATATGGTTGCCACTTACAGGCTTGACCGTGTGCCTTTTTATACGTGAGAATGAGAACCAACCCAACCCAACCCAACCCAACCCAGACCCAGACCAAAGTTCAAGTAGTATAACATATATGCAAATAAAAGACAAATTATTAGGTTACAAGACCTTGTTCTTTTTACCTCTTTTATATCCTCTTTGAGGTTATCTATTAGAGGCATTTTCATCATTGATAATGATAATGTGCCAACAAAGTTGAAAGAGATTTAAACAAAAGAGGGATTAATCATGTTTCTCTTTAATTTTTCTAATCTTAAATAATTCTTGTTTATTTGTAAGTAAATAACACAATAAAATTGTAATTTGTTTCTTGGAGCTCTAACTATTTTAAAATGGTGATAAAAGTCACGATTACTATTTACCGCAAATCTATTCCGAGTTCCCAGAATGCATTTAATCATATGAAAATAACTATCTGGGACTGAAGATATTGAGTAAATAGAACACAAGTTATTTCACTTTTTACCCATTTTTATTTATTAATAGCGTTATTCGCCCTCTTGTAATAATTCTTCTACTTCTAATGGTAGTTCCTCTGTTGTTTTCTCCCGACTAAATTGGGAAGCTACTACAGGAATATACTGTTACGGGCCTGGCACGGGAAGTCGTGAAGAGTGTCCCTAACAACTCGCTCTTCGTCTGACTAACAGCGGAATGTTTCTAGTAGTCTAATCCCGGATTCCGTCCTTTATGCACGCACATATCGCTCCCCAAATATACATCCCGTTTCTATAATCCAGTCTTCGAGTTTCCATGCCACTTACGCGATCTACGACCTCCGCGCGTAACAATACGATATACACGTGATCGTTTAGAGGAGATCGTTTAGATTATATAGATAGGTATAGCCTATAGATAGCTATATTAAGTTATTAGCTGTAAAATAAATGCTGCAAGATAAAATTCAAGCCCTTACTGCAGCAGTAAACTTTAAGTTGAGGAGCCTCAGTCTTGCTCGCCGCTGTACAATTGTTGCCATAACTCATGGGGTAGCAAGTTGGAGCAAGATTTTTTTGCATATCTTTATTCGGCATTGCATTCCCCATCGGATACTGCAACTCCCATGACAGGGCACCGCAGGGCAAGAGTTATTTTCATTAATTAAGTTTAAGATATAGATATGTCGGAAGGACTCCATCACTCGTCTCCGTGTTGTCGTCCCTGCTCTCCATTTCTGTCACTCTTAACCTGCACGGCGTATTACTTTATTCTCACTGCTTACAAATTAACGCTTCTCGTCTTACCCGCAACGGATTATCCCCACAACCATAGACCGGAGTATACACTCAGGTCAAAACCCTAACTTAATACTATTCCTGGGAAGAGCGCTACCCAGGTATGGTTTTACAATTTCGGTCATACTTTATAACTGAACTCTGCGACAGATAAATTTTATTTTCAAACATTCATCATTACAGATTTTCACTTTAACTTCCTCAAAGTTGGAAATTTTTGATATTTTTCTGTTCTTTGATCTCTATTCTAAGTATTCAAACTGATAATAATACTTAAACTGCATGTTAGGCCATAATCTTGTGCGATAAAGAATATAGTCATTCTTTAACGTATGAAAGGGATGTAATTATTCTTGAAGTTCGATTTCATGGAACAAGGTTTAAAATACAAGTAAATGAATTAAAACATGCATTAATAGGTGATATAACAATCCAAGGACAGTCATACTATGTTGGCTTATAAAAATCTGATAGGTCAAATATTCGACTTTTTTCCAGGTTTTTTGCGATTTTCGCCACTGCGCGCCGGCCCTTATGTCCTAGTAGTGGGACGAGTTCCGAGGAACGTCCCCTTAACGCCTGCGGTTTATTCTCCCTACCATGGCTATCGCTACCCAAGGGGACGCCCCTACTAGACTAGCGCCCCTTTAAAACCCTTTCCTCTTTGTTCACGTTGGTGTCTATCTTTTTTTTTGGTCTTCTTTGTGTGTACTGGACTCTTCCTTTATATTAAATACTTATTGTTCCTAGTATTTTAGTCTTCGCTTGTGCTAACCTGTCCCACGCACGGGCATTCTTACACAATGACCTCCGGTCTCGTCGCGGGAGGGAGGGAGTTGTGACGTGGCAGTTTTCTTTTGATTAGTTATCGGTTGATTGTGAGCATGCACCAATGCACCAATAAACAATTAACCAATTGGATAGCATCCGAATGTTATATTAGTACTTAGTCTTAAGGCGAATTTATTCTCTGTAGCAGCACTCACAAAAAAGAGATGTACAGTCATATTTGAGGAAAATAAATGCAACATGTTCCTCAATAACGACATAACGAGACCGATGGCGACTACAATCAACGTGGATGAATTATACGAGTTACAGAGCAAAATAGGATCTTCGTGTACAGAGGTAAACCGCAACACATTGGATCACCAAAGTATTTGGCACAAACCCTTAGCTCACTTAAACGATAAAAGCATGAGGCTGCTGAAAGACAAAATGGCGGAGGGGATAGACTACGAAGTAAGCACAAGAAAGCCTTGCGCCATCTACATTGAAGGGGAACATTCGAAAGCACCCTTCACGAGAGAAGCGACAATAAAGTAAAAACTGCCAGATGACTTAATACATGCGGATCTTTGCGGACCAATATCAGACCTAAGCTGGTTTGATGGAAAATACAGGTTTCTAATTATAGATGATTGTACATCTATGACATTCGGCTACTTCCTAAAGTCAAAATCGCTAGTCTTTGAAGCGTTTAAGGAATTTAACAACAAAGTGGAGTTTGAGATAGGTCGGAAAATAAAAAGACGAAGGACTGGCAACGGAGGAGAATTCATCAATAGGGATATGCAACTGTTATTTAAACAAACAGGAATAAATCACGAAACAATAATTGCTTATTCTCCACAACAGAATGGCGTAGCCGAAAGAGCTAATAGGACCATAATAGAAAAAGTTCGATGCTCACTCAATGAAAGCAAACTCCAGAAAAGAGTTTAGGAAGAGGCAGTAAGGCACTAAAAACATGAACCCGAACGAAGCTTGGTACAAGTCAAAACCAGACCTTAAAAACTTGAGAGTTTTCTGTTGCATAGCATACGTATATGTACCAAAGCAAGAAAGAAAGAAACTTGACCCAAAAAACAAAATGAACATATTTGTAGGATATTGCCAAAACTCAAAGGGATACAAGCTGGCCGACCCAACAAATCCCAGAAAAATGGTCAAATGAAGAGACGTAATATTCGTGGAGAGCCACATAACAAACGATAATAAAAAAAAGGCGCAAATTGAAGCCAGGAGATTAAGAAGCTATGAAATAGAAAAGGGTCCAGTAAACTTCGCAAATCTTGAACCAATGGAATCAAGTGGATCACAAAAGAATACTCAATCAGAAGAGAGTACTGACTCAGAGGGAGAGCTAGAAACCCAAGATGTATTAAATCGAGAAACTAGGGAGGAGGACGTCGAATCTGAATTGGAAGAAGTATTCACAGACGTTGAACCAGCACCAGAACAGGTGCTGGAACAAGAAAAATAGTATCCATTAAGAGAGAGGAAGTCAAGGATCTTCCTCGATATGCAGAGGCATGCAACGTTTTTAGCAAGCATGAATCAACCCGAAAACGTGCAGCAGGCACTATCGGACAACTTCCTGACGTGTAGAAGCATACAATGGATTCAGCAATTCTAGCCCTACAGAAAAGAAGGTGTGGAAACTAGTCCCTAGACCACACAATCAAAAGGTTATTAAATCAAAATGGCTATACAAGGTAAAAACTAATGAAAATGGTAAGACACCGAAATTCAAAGCACGTTTAGTAGCCAAGCGGTGTTCGCAAACCTAAAGCATTGATTTTGAAGAAACGTTCTCTCCTGTTTCTAATAGCCATGGCAACGCAACACAAAATGAGGATCAGCCATTTAGACATAGAAACAGCGTTCCAGAATGGCGATCTGAAAGAAAAAGTATACATGGAGCAGTTCGAATGATATAATAGGGACTCGAGCAAAGTATGTCTACTACGCAAGGCACTGTATGGTCTGAAACAGGCATCTAAGGCGTGCTATGATAAAATACACAACACAATAACAGAATTAGGATTTAAGCAACTCGAGTCATCACCATGTATATACGTTAGATCTAAAAGCAAAGTGAAAGCGATAATTGCGATATATATAGATAACATACTTATATTCCGCAATAACGAAAAATTAGAAACTAAATTAAAGGATCATATAAAATCCAAATTCAAAGCCAGGGATTTAGGCGAAGCCAAACTAGTATTAGGAATTAGAATTAAGAGAGATTCTAAAAAGACAACATTACATCAGTCCGGTTATATTGAAGATACTTTAAAGAAATTTAACATGAAAGAATGTAATCCGGTAAGCACTCCGTGCAGTATAGGAACCAAGCTGGAGGAAGCTTTCACGAGCGATGACAAACCATTCCAGCAGCTAATAGGTTGTCTAAACTATTTAGCGGTATGCACGAGACCTAACATTGCATACGCTGTAGCTAATTTAAGCAAATTCAATAACTGTCACAATGAAGAACATTGGCAAACGGCCCAAAGAATTATAAGATACTTCAAATATATGATAGATTATAATCTCGAATATACTGTAAATAATGAGCATGTAAAAGGATATGTGGACGAGGACTTTGCCGGCGACGAAGGTGATAAAAAATCCCAGACGGAATTCGTTTTCCTGCTCAGTAATGCAGCGATCAGCTGGCAGAGCAAACAAGAAAAATTAGTGGCATTATCTACTTCAGAGGTAGAGCACATAGCCACATCCTAGGCATGCAAGGAAGTCAAATACCTGAGGAATTTAATGCCAGAATTAATGAGAATAAACCCAACAATAGCTCCAGCAAACGATAATCAATCCGCGTTGATTTGAGCCAACAATCAAATGCCATACTCACGTACGAAACATATAGACATAAGGAATCACTTCGTGAAGGAAGCAGCAAACTCAAGATTGGTAGAGTTGTACCATGTGCGATCAGACATGATCGCAGATGTACTAGCGAAACCGTTGTCGAAATGTAAGCATATTAAGTTAACAAAGGAGGTTGGACTAAAACGAGCCAATTAAATGAGAGGGAGTGTTGGAGATAGCGATCATTAATCGACTCGAATAGCCCGCGTTAGGGAAATGAGCCTCCTATACTGGCGGCGGTATCCAAGCAGAAATATGTCAGTGATTTTACGTGCGGTACCTGGCGCGAGCCCTAACCCACACGTCCCCCATGGGCACGGAGTTGAGAGAGCGCCCAACCAACGCGCCAGATCAGCAGGACGAACCCTGCATCAATTGGCATCCACTGCGAACGATGGGTGTAGGCCCAAACGTTCAGACAATGGTAAGACCGAGCAACTATCCAACACTCTACCAGTTATAGAAGACTGGCACTCAAGTTGGTGGTACGCAACTCACACGCCGAAACCCAGCAAGCCACGTCCCTACTCCAGCATACGGAGTTAATCACTGCCACCACGATGGTCCTACCCGTGTCGAGCACAGCCCGAGGCCGTGGGGCTCTCGAACCCGTGGTACCAGCATTCGCGATCGACTGGTATGACCGTTTGCGACCGTAAGCGTGAAAGCTTGTACGTTACCGCTTAAGGCCCGCTTACCGTTACCAGTTAAGGCCCGATAGCCAGGCTGACTAGTATACCTTCCTTCGAAACCGAGCGGTCAGGAGTCCCTTGCATGTGCCGTTTTGAAGACCGAGCATGGCACGGTACGGCATCGCCCGAAAGACACACTTTGCCTTTCCTCTTGCTTTCCCTCTTTCTTAATACACGCTTGCAATAACTGATATCCCTGATTAGTTGTTTCGCGACTCCCGACTAAATCAGATTCAATCCGTCCAAATCCACTGAAGCAAATTTATCAGGGGCCTATGATACTTTTTTCTTCGAAGTATCGAAGTGGCGCCGTGACAAAACATTGGAGCTGTAACCGTGGTGATCCGAGTTCGACTCCTCGGTGTCGCGGTTATTTTTTTTGGTTTTCTTGTTCTGTCTTGATCGATGTTGAATACCCAACAGTGGTGATAGTTTTTCTTTTACAGTTCTTTGCCTTACGTTGAATACCCAGTCAATGGTAATACTTAATTTTTATCCTTCATGGCCTATCCTCCTGCTGTCTGATTTTCAAAGACTGCGCCAGCGTTGAATGATGTCCATCCTCATTTCTTTGGCTAAGTTCGAATAAATTTATCGAATTGTGCACGGAGAGCACCCGCTAGAATTAACTCGATCCAGTTATTCTTGTAATTTAGGCAAGATTGCAGATTTTTCATGAAATCAATACCACGGGAAGCGTAAAATACTCATTGAGAAAAGAAGAAACGAAATAATGTTCTCAAGATTAGAGACCTATCGCTTTAAACTACTGACTACATTTCGTAGCATTTCGAGAAATGTGTACCGGGAGTAATTGATGCTTAACATAATTTAACAAGGTATTCCAACTTCAATAAAGTTTGCTCAATCATGGTTACATTTAAACAGTAAACATTTATTCCAATTTATTTGGGTGTCGCGAAACGACAAATCAGGCTACTCAGGGATCTTGCTTATCGAAAGCAAAATGAAAATTTCGAAGAAGAGGCGTAAAACAGTAAAGGAAAAAGTATTTCCACTATGGGCGATTCCACGCAAAGTGATCACACCTTTTGACACTTTGTCCTCGATTTTGATGAAATTTGGTGAACATGTAGTCCTTAATATACAACCACATTATCCGCACTTCGTTGGTAAAAATGTCAATTATTATGCAAGTTATGCGCATTGCAAAATAGGTGCAACTTTTTTTTTGAAAAATCATATCTCTGGAACGGTATAAGATATCGAGAAGTGCAAAACGCAGCATTACGCAAAAAAGATTGAATTTTCATTAAAAAAAAATTTGTGGAACGTAGCGACCTTCTTAATTAGTTTAAAAATTGTTCAAAAGTTTTAATTGTTTATATTTCCGAAAACACACTTTTGTCCGTTTTGAAAAAAATCATGGAGGTGCATTGAAGTGGCCTCTAAAAGCCCTGTAAATTTCAAGATGGTCAATTTAAAACTTTTTGAGATAAAATTCTTCATGCGTCACCGGAACACGCGCTCGGCGCTCGTGCGCCACGGATGCTTGCACCACGGACGCCGCTACCGACCACGGCCGATCGTCCTTTCCATCTAAATAAAGGGCTTATCCTCGGTCGGGTACCTGGTTAAATTATTCAATCTTTCCCTGAGTGGATGAGTCCCGGTTAACACCTAATCATAAAGTACTAAATGCTGTTTCCTCTCTGTGTTTACGGTCTACATTACAGAAGGAAGTATCGGTAGATTACAATTAACCGACGGACCCCATCGTATACCAAACTGAGATTAATTTTCTAGATGCATGGAAGGGTCGTGAGTCTGTTTTTGAATTTTTTCCTAGGTCACTCCTGAGTTTCCGAAGTTATACAATTTTATTACCCGTGACTGCAGGACAAGCGCTCTTTCCTGGTTTGAACTCATCGTGGCCACCTGTTTCGTGACTACCACGAAGTGAAGGTTTTACCAGCTGCCGCACCCAATTGTTTAAATTCTAAGTAAATGTCTGGGTTAGACCAAATCACCTCTTCGTTGCATACTATAGAGTAAGAGAAACATTAAAACATTTCAATTACATTGCAATTTCGGACACATTAAACCATGACACTACAGCGGTCCATTTGCATCAAGGTAAAATTTATGATAGTTCCAGAAATATCAATCCCGCGATTAATAAAGTATATTATTTTTCTGATGGCACTGCTGCTCAGTACAAAAATATAAAAAACTTTTTGAATTTATGTTTGCATTCTGAGGACTTCAACTGTCCAGCAGAATGGCACTTTTTCGCGACATCTCGTGGGAAAGGGCCATGTGATGGATTAGGTAGATCGTTAAAGAGAACAGCAGCACGAGCTAGCTTGCAAAGAGTAACAGAAGGTCAAATACCAACACCTTTACAATTGTATGATTGGGCAAAAATTCACTTTCCTAATGTTTCGTTTAGCTATTCTACTAATGTAGATTATAATAATCACGAGGAAATGCTTTCCAAAAAATATGCAAAGGCCAAAACATTGTTCGGAACTCTTAAATTTCACGCACTTATTCCAGTTAATAAAAATCGAATAAACGCGAAACGCTTCTCAATGGCTGACAAATTCCAAAGTTTCAATATCGGGTCGAGTTCATTTTTTTAGCTAATCCTAGGTGCGTAAATATTTTTTTTTTCTATCTGTCCACCTTTTTTCTCCTTGGTGTGAACAATGTACATAAATTGTGTACTACGAGTATACAAACACAGTTTTTAATGTGGCCTCAGGTTGGTCTCAAGCTCGAATAAGACAGAGAGGAAACAGTGTTCAGTACTTTATGGTTAGGTATTAACCGGGAATCATCTACTCAGGCAAAGATTGATTAATTCAACCAGTTACCCGACCGAGGATTAGCCCTTTATTTAGATGGTAAGGACGATCGGCCGTGGTCGGTAGCGGTGGTCCGTATGCAAGCATCCGTGTCGCACGGGCGCGCGCTGGTCTCCGAGCGCCGAGCGCGTGTTCCGGTGACGGATGAAGAATTTTATCTAAAAATATTTTAAATTGACCATCTTGAAATTTACAGGGCTTTTAGAGGACACTTCAATGCACTTCCATGATTTTTCTCAAAGCGGACAAAAGTGCGTTTTCGGAAATATGAACAATTCAAACTTTTAAACAATTTTTAAATAAATTAAGAAGGTCGCTACGTTTCTCAAAATTTTTTTTAATGAAAATTCAACCTTTTTTGCGTAAAGCTGCGTTTTGCGCTTCTCGATATCTCATACCGTTCTAGAGATACGATTTTTAAAAAAAAAAGTTGCACCTATTTTGCAATGCACATAACTTGCATAACAATTGACATTTTTACCAACGAAGTGCAGATAATGAGGTTGTATATTAAGGACTACATGTTCACCAAATTTCATCAAAATCGAAGACAAAGTGTCAAAAGGTGTGATCACTTTGCGTGGAGTCGCCCTTATTAGGTATTAAACATGGATCAAGACAAAACGAGAAAACCAAAAAAAATTACCGCGACACTGAGGAGTCGAACTCGGATCATCACGGTTACAGCTCCAACGTTTTGTCACGGCGCCACTTCGATACTTTGAAGAAAAAAGTATCATAGGCCCCTGATAAATTTGCTTCACTGGATTTGGACGGATTCAATCTGATTTAGTCGGGACTCGCGAAACAACTAATCAGAGATATCAGTTATCGCAAGCGTATATCAAGAAAGAGGGAAAGCAAGAAGAAAGACAAAGTGTGTCCGTCGGGCGATACCGTACCTTGCTATGTTCGGTCTTCAAAACGGCACATGCAAGGGACTCTTGACCGCTCGGTTTCGAAAGAGCCGAGCGGTTGAGCACCCGCCGGTCCTCCATCGCGATGTTCACAGGCCACCGGCAAGATGTTTTCCGTCACCTCCCTTTTTCTAGGAGCAAGGGATAACTGACCAGGATTCGCCAAGAGCTCGAGGGCGTCACCTAACTTTGTTGTTGAATAACTCGGAATTGGAGGCCTAACGCAAATTTTTACAAACGGCATCATCATCACCGCCCCTTCCTGAACAAGATGGCTATAATATTATCCAACATTTTTGGGACACCCTGTATGTGAACCGATGGTACGCATCCGCATCAAGATTATGGGATTAGGAGGTGCCGTAAAGCAATAAATACCGTTTCCTATCTATATTAATTGGGCTTGAGACTGGCAACTGGCCGCCTGAAGTAGATCTGTATATTTAGATTCTTACTGCATACCATACTTAAATATGTCTACGTGATGAGAAACCTCCTCCCATGACAAGGGTTTTCCCAAATTGGGCGAAACGGACACTGTTCAGACACTGTGCAGTGTTCGTGCGATTCGCTTACTCTTTTAAAACTCTAAATACCGCTAACCGGTAAACCTATTAAAAATCAATATGCTGCGTAATTATTGTTCTAATCCGTTATCTTTACCGCATCACTCGTGGTGTACAAAAAATCTCATAGTTTATTATAGAGTCATTAACATTTTGCGCCATAAAAGATTCGTAATAATTTTGGATATTTTTCAGCATAATAGAATCGCAGTACATTTATCTTAACAAAAACTTATGCAATTTCTAGTAGACCATTTTTCTGCATTGGGTATAAATAAGATTTATTACTTCTCACATGTAATGGATTGATCGGTACTTAGTCCGGTTTGAGGAAGAAGGTATCATTGACTAAGAGTGGGTTGTAAAAGTAATTATCTACGTTCTTGGAGGATTGCCTGACTTGTTATAAACCCAACCAACAGTTTTAGCAGGATAACATACAAAAGAAATGGCACGGGAAAAGGGCGCCGACCGAGCCACGCATACCTGCGGCGCAGCGCTTTACCCTAGGCGCGCCGCACCTCCAGCGTTCCAGAGCGCAAAACAACCTGTAAAACTAAAGAGACACTTTGAAAATAGCTCTCTTTCGATCGGGAAAAGTCCAAGGAACAACATATATTTTTTTCAAAATTTTTAAAAAAATGTGTTTTGCGTAATTCGTAAAAGAACAATATTTTTGAAATTCTAATAGAGAAATAACAGTTTTTCGGCACAGATCAAAATTTCTTCGAAAACCGTCATCTTTTGCAAAGAAAATGAAAACAAAACGTTATCCTAGCTCTTATAGTTTCCGAGATAAAAATCAATATGTAGACCCTGTTTTTACCCAAAACGGCTGAATCTGAAATTTTTTAAAGCTTGTACTTTCCGCCCAAATTCGAATTTGGGCAAATAATAACTTAAACCCTCTTTGGCCTGGCATAGAAAAACAAGGTCACAAAGATACAAAATGGTGCAGGAAATGAGTGATCGATTTGGTATGGAATAACCCATGCATAATGTCTAACCCGGCACCCCCACTCGCGGCGCACGCCGTTATGTGAGGCCTACTGTCGGGTTCCATTTTTAAAGGTCTAAGAAGGTCGAGCAGCGCTGTGGGATGAGTAGAAAACAACTATGGATGGTAAAAAAACGACCGTCGGCGGTTGCCGAACCGACCCCGGATAGGGTCCATGAGATAGATGTGGAAGTGCTGCCGCTCGAGACGGCAGCCACACCGCCGTTCATGGAAATGGACGTGAGTACCAGAGACGTGAAAGTCCTGCTGTTCGGAGCATCTGCCACGCCAGAACCGCCAAAGGAGCACTACGGGAGCGGCTGCCATACAGAGGCTACCGAAAGGGGGCCCGAAAAGGAGCGCCTGAGTGTGTCTCGCGAAGGAAGACAAAAGCGAGATGGAGTCGGAGTCTAAGAGAGAATCCCGCAAAGGACGACTCCTTAGATGTAAGGCCGCCGCCCAAGTTGCCGTCCAAAAACGGGGCCACGTAGCTGATGGAGCCAGCCCCTGGAGCTCCAGTGTCCAAATCGAAGACACCGAAGGGAAAGAGGTGTACAATCGCCCCGAGCGAACCCGCGACAAGCCAATCGGCGATCCCGGGTTCCCACTCGGCGGCAAACACCGAACGCTTTCCGAGTTCTTCTCAAACTCCCCCTTCAGCCAGCCAAGAGGGAAACCAAACCGATGCCTCGACTAAGGCCGAAAAGAGAAAAGATAAGTGCATAAAAATGAGAATGGCCGCAGCCAACACCAAATCGGATGCCCTGTCGAACCGCTTGAAAAGGACAATGGAAGCGGATCAGACCCGTGAGAAGACCCTGCAGGACCTTCTGCTCAAACCTTGCAGTAAGGTGAGCAAAAACGTCGCGGGTCACATCATGGGCTATTTCTCTGCTCTCACCGGCCTATTGAGGGAAGTGGTCCATTATAGGGTAACCCTAGAAGAACGATCGACAACGCTCGAGGCTGTGACAGTATCGCAGCGCATCGTCAAAGCTACGGTAGAGAAATCTCTTATTCGAGTTACCAAGTAACTCGAAGGGAAAGCTCCAAAGCCTGAGCACCCGAGGGAGCCTCGGTTCCCAAGGCAACAGCGAAAAGCGGAAAAGCTAGGTATGTTGAGTTTGCGAGGATGGTGAAGCACAAGGGCGTGCCACTGACGTGACGAGGGGACATAGACCACTTCACAGGACAGCGACGTTACCAAGCAAACTGTTCTGGGAATGATGAAGCCCCTAAAAGCCAGAATAGCCGTCAAATCTGTCCAGTGAATCCACAGCAATGGAATCGCCATTGACACAAAGGAGGTAGCTCACCTGGAAGCATACACCAAGAGTCAACAGCTGCGGGACGCCGAGCTGAATGCGAGAATGTCGGGTAAACGAAACCCGACAGTACGAGTTCTCCACGTACCCAGTGAAATGATATACGAGCAGTTTGTCTCCTGTATCAGGAAACAAAACTTCAAGGGTCTTTCCAAGGACGAGGTGACCGGTGCCATGCGCCTGAAGTGTAAGATCAAGATAAGGACCGTGACTCAGTCTAAGGCCGAAACGAAGCCAGCGTCGAAGTCTAGACTGACAAAGCAGGTTCCCAAGCGAAAGAGCTTGTCATGGGTCATCGAAGTCACGCCTGCGACGCGTAACCGCATCCGGGCACAGGGAGAGCGGTTATACCTCGAATGGACATCCTGCCGAACAGAGGATTTCCACACGGTAACCCGCTGCTTCAAGTGCCAGAAATTTGGGCATCTGTCCAAATTTTGCACTGCCACAGTCGGTGCGTGTGGTCATTGCTCCGAAAAGGGGCATACCGCTGCCAACTGCAAGCAGAGGGAGCTACCTCCTAAGTGCTCCAACTGCAAGCGTGCCGGCGGACAGCATAACCACGGGCTGATGAGCAGAAGCTACCCTTTTTACAAGAAGGCTAATCCTGTTAGTGATATCTCACACCAACAATGGATAAAGAAGCCCGATGTAATCGTCCAAGTAGCAGACTGTGGATACTTCAGCCGAACATGCAAAAATCCAAAACTGTTACAGACGAACTTCGTGTTACACTTGAACACCTTGACACGGACATCCTGCTCGTCCAGAAACCGTATATCATAAACGGCGTTATTACGGGCTTGGGACGTAGGACACGCCTTCACACAGACGGTGAGACGAAGATTAAGGCCACAGTTGGGGTCCTGAACCTGAGTCTGACGGTAATGGGTCTCGTGGGAGGACTTGTGTGATTATCGCACTCGCCTTCGGCTCGTGCAGCGACTTCACGCGTCTGGAAATCGGCCACTTTCCGCACTTGTATCACAATGTACTAACATTCAGTCTGTTCCTGCACGCGTGCTGAAAGTAACAGTTTATTGCATTGAGACACAAATGAGAAACAAATGATTAAGGGTATGTTACATTTTTTGCCAAATTCAGAGACGTGTGTCAATCCGTCGATCTAACCAGCAATAGAAATTATAAAAATCATTTATTTCCCAAAATAAAATCACACTAAACTTGTAGAATTTTTAAAAAGAAGATCTACTGGATTTAAAACTAAAAAATCTGAAATCTTAACATCAGATGACATAGAAATGTTTATTAAGGTGGGTATACATCTACCGAACCGAGCGCGAGCACGAACTCTCGGCGAATGCTTGCCGGGCCAAAGTTTTCTTCAGCGGAACAATAGAAATTCTCCTATGGATCGTCTGCGGATCCTCCCGCGAGCAAGTCAAAACCCTTGGCACAAGTACTTATGTAGGTCCTTGAAGACGGTCATCTGGCTTTCGGCAATACAGTATATTTCTTTCTACCCCCGACACCCGTCATTGCCTCGCCACACTATCCTTCCCCTACTTTTTCCCCAAGCGGTCGTGTTTAGCTGCCCGGTAGCATTGCAACGAAGGTAAAGCTTATTTTCGGCTTAACCCTCTGAGGAGCAGCAACAATTTACCGTGGCAAAGTGAGTGCAAGCAAGCAGCAATACGCAAGAATAAGTGATTCGGAGCAACTTGCAGCTCTAGTGGTTTTGGGCCCGACCATAAAAATGTTTAATTCGGCCCGGACTATACTTCAAGGGCCTGCACAACAAGGATTTATTGTTCATTTTTGTGTTTTCCTTTCACTGCAAACTGCGGGAAATTCTGCTGGTCTTGCTCCTTCTTTTTGGCTCTTTTATATGCATGAAGAGAGTAATTTCGTTCATCTCTTGCAGCTGTGAGTCCATGCTCAGTCCTGCAGCAATTGAATCATCAAAGTCAGCTGTAGGTGTGCACTTCAAGTCAGTCATAAATACGGGTAACTCGGGATCCGGATGATCGGCGCGCCAGTGGCCCCGGCAGGTCATACCTCGGAAGGCTGTTTAGCGCAAGAGGGACAGGGGGGGGTCCGACCCCGCATGCCCCCCCTCTCTCGTCTATCTGTAGAGCAAAAGTTACCGATACGACAAGGAATGACCTGTGTTCAGGGCAAGAATACGTCAACTGGTTTGAGGATTTTTCCTTGCTGGTCGGGGCAGGATCCGACTTCAGCGGATCGGAAAATTCTCACGGCGAACCCGTCCCGAGCCTCTTAAGAAAATGCTAATGTGCATGTTCGTGCGCAGCTCGCTAATTGTATACCGGCGTTCGACGTTTATGGTGGGTCGAATGCACTCGAAAACTATTTCGAAACGTTGCCCATGTGTCTGTAACTATTGTCTAGTTGCTCGTGCTCGCGCTCGGTTCGGCAGATGTATACGCACCTTTAAGGAAGCACCAGATGAGACATATCTGGCAACAAAGGTAATCCTCAAAATGTATATACCATTAATCCCACTACAGTATTCATTATTAGAATATTTGTTAGGTAGCAATAATCTTTGGAATTACTGATGCGTGTCGAAGGCAAGAACTATGCAATATAACAGTGAATGATATTATTGAATGCAACTCATCAACAATTTTGGTAAAATTGATGCAAACCAAAACCCATACTACACGATCGTCCACAATTACGGATAATATTGTAAAAAAGTATACAACATAGCCGTCTATACATGCAAACTCTAATAGATATTTTTTAAATTATCAAAATGGAAAATGTTTTTAATGGCCAATTGGTATGAACTCATTCGGAACTATGGTCAAGAAAATTGCAAGTTATCTTAATTTAACAGATCATGAGTTATACAGGTCACACCATCCGTCGAACATCGGCAACACTGCTCGTTGATACTGAAGCTGATATGACCACATTAAAACATCATGGCGCACGGAGATCAAGCCAAGTTGCTCAGGTTATATCGATGATTCGATGAACAAACGTATAAATTTGCAACAAAATTTGACAATTCATAAATTTAAATATCGAAGACGAATAACTAAGATGCAGGAAAACCACAAACACAGCGTAATAGGGTGTTTGCATGGCAGAATTGTGGGAAATGTGTCTGCGACAAACATCTTCCATTAGTTTAACAGTTGCACAGTAAGCACACGCACACACTTTCCCCACAATTCTGCTATGCAAACACTCTATTATGCTGTGCTTGTGGTTCTTCTGTGACTTACTTTCCCTGTATTTCTGAAACGAACTGTCACAGCTAATAGCACAGAGGGTTGGAATGGCAGAACAGCCAAATAAAACAAAAGTAACAGAATACGTTCTCATGAAATAGATCACTATAAGCGAGTGACTGTCTCTGCGACAAACACCTTCCATTAGTCTGGTAGTAGCAAAGTAGAGACACGCACACATTTCCTTCACAATACAGCATCTTTAATGCAAGCGCGAAGCAAATTCTTCCCTTCTTGCTTGCATCGCATCTCATGCATCCTATTCGCAGCGAGACAGTGAAAACTAACACTCTTCAAACATCTCGCGGATGATAGCAGCCGACGACCGAGTTCCAGTACATAATTGGCCACAACGCAGGAATTCTAGGCGGTTGGGAAGACACATCCAGGTGGAAGGATTCATCGGCAGCGGCCGCTAGGGTCATTCAACAGGGCAGGGGTACGGCCCTGTTGCGGAGGCTCCCCGAGCCTTGGAGCCCGGGTCGTGTTAGGTGGCACTATCGGCCAAAAGTCAGGGGTGCAGGGGGTAATAGTATCGAATCTATTAAAGTCCCGCGCGCGGAAGGAGCGAACACTCGTTGTGTAGATTCGTGTCTGACTAAGTGATCTTGTCTTCCGTTGACACCACCTAAGAGCAATATTGGTAAGCGACCATCTTTTGGGCCAGAATTATTCTCAGTTTCGACGTTTGGCCGGTGAGGGGATTGTCCTGACCGAGTCATGTACACGTCCCGTCCTTGTGCTTATCCCCGTAGTTGGACCACTGTGAAGTCTCCACGAGTTTTTACCGCGAATTAGTCACGACCTTCCTGGAGAGCTCCCGATCTCGCGACGAGTCCTTTTCCGTCCTTAGTCTAAGTTTTCGGTCTCGAGGTTCCCTTCAGGAGCTAAATAGTACCCGTTTCCGGGAGTCTCGCCGTCTCGAGACTTCGCCATAATTGTTAGCCGTTTCGTGCAATAGCTAGACCCCATTCGCCTGCTCCTCACGAGCATCTTGTACCGTTCGTGAGCGAAGCCCGTTTCTCCACCCTCTCAAGTCACGCTAGTTTCACCATCATTGTAGAGCTCAATAAATCTCGAGGCTATTCAAATCTGTCTTGGTTGTATCTCCTGCCGAATCCACCGCTCTCCTCTTTCACCGGCCTCTAAGCTGCCGCGGTAGATAATCCGACTGCGACTTTCCGGAAGTTCCGCCCGGCGAATCGCCCATCCAGTTAGAATACGTGGTATCGCAGGATACCTGGCGCCCTTCTTAGTTCCGGAATCGCAGTCGAGGGTCCGGACTTAGTATCGCGTTCCGAACGGTGTGCACTCGACAACCGCGTTGTGTGTTTTTTGTAGTTTGATTAATTCATTTTCCTGGGCAACTGGCTGCGGGCACCTATATTCCCGAGCAGCCCCAGGAAAATTCCTGACAAGGCTTTGAAAGAGACGCAACTGCTCCCAAACAAACGCTTGCAAAGATTCCATATGTGTGTACTACTGCGGACATTTGGACCTGCAGTGCGCGACGCTTTCTGAGACTAACAGTGCAATGGGTAAGATTTCATTAATATTAATAAATATACATATATATAGGATTTTGGTGGGTACAATGCAAACAGTACGTAAGCGATTTTCTTTAAGTTGTGGGTACATATGAAAGATTGTTCCCTCAATCTTCGATATATTTGCATGTTTCCACATTTTTTCCTGTTATAGTATTGCCCTATCATCAGCAAATATTGTAAATTTTACAACAATGTTCCACATACAATAGATCCCTGTGGGACAGCATTTTCTGTGTTAACGGCTTTGAGTAGGGACACTTTTATTATAACTGGAATGCTGCCATGATTTAAAACTGATTTATTATTTATAATTTGAAGCGCCTTTTCTTTAACTTTGTTGCCCCATAGCAACCTACTTATTCGTCATATGCATAATATATCTCACGATTTTTCAATATCTATACCCATACTGCTCTTGTGTTTGTAGAAATGCGTAGCATATATTTGATTTTAAGTTTACTAAACAGTCTATTGTGGAGTTGGTTTTCCGGAATCGGCTTTGATAACTAGATTATTTGTTACTAACTTCATTCTGAATAATTTACAGTACTCGATAAGTATTTTATTTACTGTACCTTATGGTATGGTTCTCTATTTTATATAAGAACTCCCAAACACACTTTTCTAGTTGTTTTTATTTCATTTTTAATTTTAATACAGTTGGATCCAGCAACATATTTTACGAAATCAGCCGCGATTGCATGTCGTCGTTTTCCTGGAACCCATTCGTATGACAGTATATTTGACATATTACGCAGCATTCATGCTTCATTCGGCTTGCAAAATAAAATCGTAAGTACCATCACCGACAATGCGTCTAATTTTGTGAAGGCGTTTAAGGAATATGGACTTGAGGAGCACTCAATGGTGCCCTATGGTAATAAGATTCTACCAAAGATTTTCAAAAATACGAGTATTTTGTATTTACTACAACAAATTCTTAATGCTTTCTTTTCTTTACAGACATTAGCGATTCAACGAGCGATACAGCTAGTGTCACCAGCGAAGATCCATCCGATTCTGACATGATAGATGACGAGGGGGGGATGGGCGAGCAAGAATTCTCGCAGGAAGAGCCGTGCGAAATTCTCAGCGATGTTCCAGATTATGAACATAGTTTACCTCGCCGTTTTCTATGCGTATGCCACACATTAAATTTAGTTGTAACTACCGATTTTATGCAAATTTCGCAATTATATCCAGCTTTGCGAGCGCAACATCAGGAGACCATCAAGCGCTGTGACAAAGGGAAATTTTAAATAACATTTTGGGCCAGTTGCTTATGCGCCCTGTTACAGTTCGCTGGAACTCATTATATAACAGCTGTGACGGGGCAGTCGCGCCCGTCGCAAGTCTCCTGCCCCGCGCCGCTCTCGCCGCGCACTCACCACTTCGTTTAAACACCGTAGCTCCAAGGGGTACCGCCTGTAGCCATCGAATTATTATTAACGCACTGTCTCTACTTGCGAGCTTAATATAGCGACGAGGACAACCAGTCGGTCGAGGAGCAGGAGATAAGCTCGAGGAGGAGGGGCCCAGATGCCCCCAGCTGCGAGCCATAGTGAGGGTGCCGATCCGCCGAGACGACGAGCCGATCGGGTCGCTCTAAGCCTGGGAGCACGATGGAGGACAGGACGAATACGGACAAACCGGCGTGAACCAGGAGCTCCTAGCGTCCGCAGGCTGAAGACAGCGGCGGATAGCGGGGCGTAGCGAGGCGTTCGATTCTGGCGCGCGGGATCGATACGCCCGCCCTCGACACCGATCGATATCGACCGGCGCGGCGGCATCGAGAGATCGAGAGCGTAAGGCGGCAACGTAACACTGGGCAAAATTTTGGTAACGCCGGAAGCGAGTCACTTTGTGAGCGGCTGTGAAGGAGGCGAGTCCGTGAGTACGGACGGTTCGGTATGAACCGGACCGTTTCTGTAACGGAGCTTATGGACCGAAGCTTATACCGAATCGTTCTTGGACCGAACAACCTGTCCCGATTTTTGTCCCGTACCGTTTCTGTACTGTCTCGCCTGTTATGATGTCTGGACCGTCCCGAACCGGTAACCGCGGCCGCTGTACCGCCTTGTCCCGAATTTTTCGGGACGGTACGGGCTCCGTACCAAACCATTCTTGGAGCAAGCCTGTACCGCTTTGTCCCGAATTTTTCGGGATGGTACGGGCTCCGTACCGAACCGTTCTCGAAGCAGCCTGCTTCAATTCTTGTCTCGCATCATTTTTGCTGCCTTGTCCCGAATTTCCACGACGATATAGATTCCTCGCTGTACCGTCCCCACAAAAATATTGACCGTCTCGCCCGTGTATACAATGTGTGCGCGCGAGCATGTGACTTATACACCTGTGTACTTACATGTGAATGCGTATGCGTGCTTGTGCGTGTCAGCACATGCATGTACGTGTCTGCACATATATGCATGTGTTCGCATGTATGCTTGCACATGCCTGACTGTAAGTATGCGTGAGCGGATGTGTATATGGTTGCACATGCCTGAACGTATACGTGCGTGGTGAATATGCCTAAATGTATGTATGCTTGCGTGCATCTGTGAATACATGTGTAAGGGGTCTGCAGGTGCGTGTATGTGTCTATATGTGTGGCCTTGCACATGTGTGAGCATGTATACGCGTACTTATATATACCTATACGCTGAGGATTTAGCATAAATTTTACAGATGGAGTCATATGTTCACTGCGAATGAGCAGAAAGAAATCCTAATGTGCCAATGATAAAATGTAATAAGAAATCGTTTAAATATTACTCAAGAGCATGGGTTACGAATTTTCAAAATTGTCAACAAGAACGTAGCTGAGGAACCATATTAGAGCTGAAATTTAGATCCTGAGTGTTGATTATCAGTAGCTATCACGATTCTCTGAAAATGATTATACTTCATTACTACTTTGTATACAAGTTATGTTGGGCAAGCTGTATTATCGTATACCGTCTAATTCTAAAACATTAAAATTGTCAAGTATATAATTCAAGAATCGCTTAAGTTAAAGAACTGAAATTCAATGAAAACCCATTGATTCTTGATCATTTTTAATGTTAGTTATTAGTGATCAGTACTTGTTAAGCAATATTCAGTTCTTTTGTATAAGTGACTCTTGAGCTATGCTTATGACAATTTCAAACCTTAGTAACGCATATTATGTTAAGATTTTAAATTTACACTATGACTCAGTTGAGTCTGGTAGAGTAGCATTTTCATTGACATGAATGCTTATAAATTCCAAATAAATTATTAGCTTCAATACTAAATATTCGAATAATATTAGATAAGCTGTAACGTCCTATAGTGTCAAATTGAGTATCAAAATTACCAAGTGCTTAAGAGATGCAAACTAACTCGTGGAATCTTTAAATAAAAACTTGGTTCTCTTGTAGGATTATCATTCGGATCTAAATAAAGTAATCAAGATAATCGCGCTAGATGTCGCAGGAGGAATAGGAGATATTGTTGCGAGCTAATGGATCGGGGAGCTAAAGGTCATGGTGAAACACGACATTAGTAAAAACTCAAAACTAGGGACAATTGTAATCAAGATGGGTTTATTTAAAGTGTCATATTATTGACAGATTTCCGTTAGTTCTACTAACGGCGAGGCAGAACCTCTAATATAGTCATGTTGGACTATAAGATTATAGAACGTAGTAATGTTGTTTCGGGGTTGCCGATATTTCCAACAGACCGATGATCTGTTGGCGAGGCATGCACCTCTAATGGTATATTTCCATCAAATCTGGGATTTGATGGCGAGGCATTCACCTCAAGTAATGTAAGCGGTAATAGGTGTACTACTTACAAGTCGGTATGGGTTCGAGTTCCTATGGATAATTATCCCTTAGGATTCGTCTGGTAGGACACGTCCGTTCGCCGTGGATGTTGCCTTTTATATAAGGTGAAAAAACTCTGTTGCCAAGGATATATTGTGGATCAATAGATCCTTATGCAACTTCAAATACAACGTTCTATTATTCGTACATGCTATTTCAGCACATCGATATCGTCACAAGCATGCACCTTTGTATTGGTCGAAATAGATATTGACGGTTTAAGAGACTGATTGCTTTTTGCAAATTAAAAATAGACATATATTTCCACACACGCGCATTAAGATATATCTAAAAAAACGTATAAAATTCCATGCACGCTGCATACATACACACACTTACATTAATAACCGCAAACGCATTAGCTTCTCTAAAATATCATTATCCATACATCCAAACATCCATACATCTATGCATCCATACATTCATACATCCATACATCCATACACTCCAACATCTATATATCTATTCACTATTTATTAATAAAGTTGCGATTACACCGCACGAACAAAACATCTTCTATTGTTCGGGAATGCATTCGCATTCTTAAGTACGAGAGAATAAATTTTAAATTCGAGCAAATGCGCTCTACGCTAACTTGGGTGACGGGGACCGCGAGAACAACCATAGCCAACTCGTACAATTCGGAGTGCGCAAATTTTTTTAATTCCCAATATAAAATCGGGCTCTCTTCACGTGGCTGAAACTCTTTCAGCGAGAGAATGTTGCGTGTAACTCCTTCTAAAATGTTTTTAATTTGTGGCCGCTGTGGCGATTGGATCTCCGCGATCATTTCGAGTCTCCTCCGCTGCAGAAATGCCTGTACAGGATCCTCTGGCTCCGACTGCATGGAGGTGCTGTTGCCGGCTGCATTAGGAGCCACGGGCGGTGGCATTTGCTGATACGACGCACTACGCGCGATTGGTTCGCTGGTGTGCGCTTGAGGTCCGAACCTTGAGGCCTTCACATTCTGAATACGATGCCACGTGTGTTCCAAATATTGGATGGCTGTAGCACGTTCGTCCTTACTCAAAAGGACGTGGCATCGCGGATCCATAAATAGGCCGCAAGCTACTGCTGGTGTTTCTAAAATATATTTCCCTCTGGTGTCCAGCGCGATCACCAGGGCTTGGGCGAGGGAAGACGGCACTTCCTGCGTTTGAATTTTGCAGCGCATCCACAGCTGCACAAATTCACCAACATTGAGCTCCTCTTTCTCCAATCGCTTCGTTACTACTTTAGCTGGCGTCAGTGCTTCTTTTATAAATAGCAGTTGGCGGTGTTCTTGCTCCGAGATATTTAAGTCGGCCCTTTCCTGGCAACGCGCAGAAATTTCGTGTTGCTCCTTACAAATTTCTTGAAATTTAAGGAAGCTCTCCACCATATCCAGTGTAGAATGCCACCGGGTAGCAACGTCAAGCGTTGGCTTGCTCTTCCCCATTCGTTGGAGGATTGAGTTGATGGCCGGTGTTCTTAGCTGTCGGCAAATTAGGCGCACTTTATTTATTACTTCTTCCACGTTGCTCTGCCGCAACGCGTCTTGGACGGCCAATTGAAGCGTGTGCGCTGCACATCGTTGCGTGAATATATTTTTGTCTCCCATATAGGAACGCAGGAAAATCATGTTGCTGTCATCATCCTCTTCTATATTAGTAACAGTGAAACATTCACTTTCGCCTGCAGCCGTCGCCATCCCCTCTTCTTCTTCACTGCTAGCAGTGCTGTGGTAAGCAACCTCTTCATCAAGCAACCGAATAGTTTTTAACATATTGGCTGCATTGTCTGTAGTAACGCTGTATATGTTATCGCAGCTAATACCGAAAGCATTCAACACGAGGAGGACCTCATTCTTCAGACACTCGGCCGAGTGACGTACTAACAGTTCACGCACTGCTAAATTTCGTACCACAATTCTTCCTTCTTTACAAAATTGGATATTGACGCCCAATACGGAATGGTGAAGTCTCGTGGCTGTGTCAATTTTGACGGACACCAAACGTCCCTCCACTTCTCGCCTTATCGCCACCCGTAACGATTCCGCTTCTTGAGCAACGTGGCGCTGAATGGTGTGCCGATTGATAGTTAAATTCGGCACATTTTTTATAAGGGGGCCGAAAAGTTTTTTGAATTCGCGGTCTTCAAAAATGGAGAAAGGTCGCCCATCCACTGTGACCAAGTCAATGCACGCATCCAAAATGGTGTCCGCGTCCATCTCAATCACGCATACCTTCCTTTTCTTTTTGGGGATGGTTCTTTTCGTGCCACTATCGTCCTCATCTGATGAAAGCAAATTATTCATATTAAGCATCATATCATTACCAATGAATAGTAAATGCAACACTTGCACCAATAACTCGTGATAGAAACGTAGCATATCCTGCAGAAATATCTGCATTCTTGCAGTGTATGATAAAACGCGCTGTTATGCTTGAATATTTTCAATCAGAAAGTATAAAAGCAATAAGGAAGTTAAAGTTAAAAAAAAATCTTTTTTCTGCACTGGCACATGGGTAACAATCATGGAATATTGTGCGGTGCTGTATATTGTTGTAATATTGATCGTTTCACCTCAAGCGAATCACTTACATCCGGACTTTGATAAAAATAGATAATTATATTCGTAACCTTGAGCTAAAATGATAAAAATTTATGATCTCTCGGAATAGTTATTAGCTTCTAATAACTATTCTAATAACTCGTCTGAGGTTGTGGAGAACATGTTGATCCTGCTCGATGTTCATTAGCTTTGACAAGGTCAGGTTTCTTAAGAATTTTTTGTTGATTTTCATAACGTTAATTTATGAGTTTGGAAAACTTTAATTAATTTTAATATAATACAAATTGAATTAATCTTTAATTAATCTGCATCAGATACCCATAACTTATTAATTAAATTTCATGGGAAAAAATCGAAACTACTATTCTGTAATCTAACAATATGTTGAAAAGTATGCTACTTCTCGAAATAAATGAACAATGAACGAAACTGACGTGTACTCTACAACCTGAGAAAAAAATTAAATAATTCAAAAAACAACCGAAAAAGGGTAAAAAGTTTTATAGTACGAATAAGGATTTTGAAGAAGCAGGGGCGGAACGATTAACTCAACGTTATGAACATAATAATCCATGTTCTTAAAAATCTGGCACATGATTACAAGTGATCCGCTTGGCGCCGAATGTCCCATGTGTAACTATTTAAGAGTCTAGTTTTGTACAAGTGTAGTTAAGTATACGCGTATGAAATCGAACATGTCACGCATTCTCGGTGGACGGTAAATTGAACGGATTTTTAAGATTCAAAAACTATAAAACTGCTGATTTGGCCTGATAAAATCACTTGCTTACCATGACTTGTCTCAGCAGATGAGTCGCTGCCTGATTGTGAACGCCGTCTCTTTAGCAATTCTCGCTTTGCCGCGATGATCGCGGACTCCGACGGGTGATTCCGATGGATATGTTTCTCCAAATTTGAAGTGTGACGACCCTAAAAGTGAAATACAAAGGTCGAGTTATCATTACGTGTCTTCTATGTTCAACAATTCACAAGCATTCAGAGTTTACTCTTGGCAACAATTTCCGCTTATCGCTACAGCCGATGTCTACGGTTTATATTCATGACATTAAATAAACTTATTAAATACGAAATCTTGCAATGCGGATTAAAAGCTACAATATTTTAGTAATGAAAGAAACGGAAAACTAACCTTCATTGTAACCGAACATCCTGGTATTAAACATCTTGAGATGTTGGAGTCCTTATTATAATTAAAATAGGGAGCCACAATGTCGGCAGGACGGAAGCTCGAGAGTTCGATCACTTCGTCCATATTAGAGCTGGAGGCTGCCATCCTTTATAATCAGGATTGTCGGTAGACTTGGGCACAAAGCACAACCCAATTTGCTAACACTTCCTAGTTCACACTACACACTTCTTCCTAGGCGTAATTCTTGACGTGTTCACTTCAAGAACTTGATGCGATCTGATCTCCCGATTTTTGGAAGTCCAGCCGCAAGAGGTATTTTTCGTCACTCAGGGTCAGGAAAAGTATTTGAGCGCCACGACGAACTAATCTGCTAACTTGTCATTGGCTGGAGACATTTCAGAAGAAGACTTCCGGTGGTCAGTAAATCGAGGCGCGCGGCAGAGCCCCAGGTAGTTGGGAAAGGCCGCCGTACCCTTTCCGGGAAATAGGGTACCGATGTTGACTTAGTCGCACAAATACAAGTAATTCGGCACGTAGCAGCAATCGACCGTTTGTTCAAAAATTGAACAAAGGCGAGCGTAGCGTACTGGGACTCAGAAATGTTATGAACGCATTGTCTCCACTCGTCAAGTTGATGGTATGATCGTACGTGGCAAGAAACAGCAGGATAAGTCTAATCAAATCAGGAAAGTTCTTTCGTGATTAAGGATTCGAACCCATAAGAGGTCGTTTATATTTACAGACACTGAACACAAAAGTAGCAGACACGACACATATTCTCCAATGCATATTATATCGCTGAAATCGTATTTGGTGCAACGCAAACACCTTCATTAAGCATTGACAAATATTTTTCATGTCTGCCACGCTACGTTCGATATCTGTAAATATAAATAAACCCTAATGCGTTGCGATCACTACCCGTCGTTTGACTGTCTCACCGATATTTGCCCCCTTGTAGTAATAGATCTTTCGCAGTAAAACGGCTGCTCTTGCATTTCATATAAACACATGTACTCTTGGCGTATGTATAGTTCCTGCAAAGACGAAAAATCTACAACAACAAATGCGAGTGCTTGTGCTATTTGATATACTAATCCCACTATTCCTGGCCACGTGCAAAAATTACATCATGTTCACCAGTACAAGGCGTCCAAGCACGTTCTGATAAGTTACAAGAAAGTCAGTCTTGAAAAGGTGGCAGTCTGCTTGATCAAGAGTCCGAATTCGCAGACCCTTGCATCTCCGCTCTGGTACCCCCTTATATTAATAACGATAAATGCAAGAACGTATGCAAGTGCATAATACCGACGGAGTGGTGTTTATGAAATTGTAGGCTTAAAAAATCCATAATGTAACGAATAATTTGGTCTTTGTGTTTAACACTTGTAAGCGTTTTCCCGGGCCACAGTCCGCGCTGGCTCCGGTGGACACGCTCCAACTTCGCCGAGGCTCCTCCGAGGTCACCTGAAAGGCGCGAAGGGAATCGTTTGGGCGCCAGGCCCTATGCAGGGCCAAATTTCTAAGATGCAGGTCCCTTCGCCCAGATGGTGTCCTCTCACTTGACCTCTCGAGCTCGGCGGCACTCGCTGGTGTTCCCCTGGCGGGTTCGTGTACCGTAGAGTGGCGGAGTCTGTATGTCAGGAGGAAAGAAGCAAAGAAAACCTACAAGGCTCGGACACGCCAGTTATAGTTTGTGCACGAAATCGCCTCTGCAGCGGAGCTGCTCGCCTCGATATTATACGGTAGTGGACGAAAAGCCACGGAGCCGAAAAATCCAAAGACTACCGTCCGGGGTGGACGGCCGTGCCGCTCCTGGCTTTCGTACGCCTCACAATCTACAAGCTCGAAGTTAAACCGGGGACTTTACGGCGACTTGAAGAGTCGCGCCAAGGTAGTAGCCGCCTAGTGACCGCTGGTCACCCGCACTAGGGCTGTCTCTACAGGAGCGTAAACGGCCGGCACCGAGACCTACAGATAATTTAGGCAGGCAGGTAATGGCACTGGGCTCACCTTCAAAGATCACTCAAACTCCTTCTCACGCTCTCGAAATCGGTCCAGAATACTCGCTCACGCACTCGCTTGCTACACGGTCGCTCACAAAGTGACTCGCTTCCGGCGTTACCAAAATTTTGCCCAGTGTTACGTTGCCGCCTTACGCTCTCGATCTTTCGATGCCGCCGCGCCGGTCGATATCGATCGGTGTCGAGGGCGGGCGTATCGATCCCGCGCGCCAGAATCGAACGCCTCGCTATGCTACGCTATCCGCCGCTGTCTTCAGCCTGCGGACGCTAGGAGCTCCTGGTTCACGCCGGTTTGTCCGTATTCGTCCTGTCCTCCGTCGTGCTCCCAGGCCTAGAGCGGCCCGATCGGGTCGTCGTCTCGGCGGATCGGCACCCGCACTATGGCTCGCAGTTGGGGGCATCCGGGCCCCTCCTCCTCGAGCTTATCTCCTGCTCCTCGACCGACTTGTTGTCCTCGTCGCTATATTAAGCTCACAAGTAGAGACAGTGCGTTAATAATAATTCGATGGCTACAGGCGGTACCCCTTGGAGCTACGGTGTTTAAACGAAGTGGCGAGTGCGCGGCGAGAGCGGCGCGGCGCAAGAGTCTTGCGACGGGCGCGTCTGCCCCGTCACTCACTTAAGGTCGGCATACTTTGCAAAAGCAATTTGAATGGAGTAACGGAGAGTACCTACTGCTTCACACGGCCGTTACTTCTTTTCTTTCGCTTGCCATAGGGAAATTCCCACTTTCTTTAATCCCTTGCAGCTACGATTATGTACTCACCTTGTACGCACATTTCATATTACTTCAGAGTCACTAAAATTATTAAACTCGGCTTCGGGTTAGCACCGTAATTTAAATCATAAATCTAGTTAATCCGATGGCAGTTGCGCCTGGTCATCTGATGACCGTCGGATCCTGTATACCTGCGACCCTTTGCAAGTATTCTAAGAATCAGTACTTTCCTTATTCTTCAGTTTTGTGCGCTCACCAGCTTCTACCACGTTAAGATTTCTCTATGTCACCCATCTTTAAAATCTTTGCTTCTGCCAATCACGTGCTTAATTAATTTCATTTTTTTCACTCTGGAGTGTGGAAAGTCGAGTTTCTCAAGTGCCGATTCGTGAACAGTAAGAATTTTCCCACTGTCTCGTCTCTTCCAGTTGTTGTATTCTTTCCAGGTATAAAAATCTAACACTTTCTCAAAAAGTATGTATTCATGCAATGTGGTCAACACGGTCACAATCCTTGTCAAGACTTATATTTCTGACCTGTCCTCCTTCCTCCCCCATAATGTATACTTGTCTTTTCGCTACCCACACAAGAGGTTCTTTGACTCATTCTACCGATTTGTCCTTTTTGTCCCATCCCTTACCCTTATACCTTTCTTTCAGCTGTCCTTCCAGGATACTTCGTGACACTATACCCAAATGCAGAAATCAAGAAATATTTTAATAACAACTCCTTGTCTATCGTTGGTCCCTACTACTTAACCTTTCCCCCAATCGATTTTTAACTGCCAGCAATCCCATATATAAACTATAGTGCGCATAATCTCCTATAGCAATAGTGAACCTCTCATGTCAAGACAGATACTTGACGCTCACACGCTCACACGCTCCAAGAATGGTTCGGTACGCAGCCCGGACAAGGCGGTACAGCGTACCGGTTCAGGCAAATCGGTCCAGGCGCACCGTTTCAGAAACGGTTCGGGACAAGAATCGGGGCAGGCTGATCGGTCCAAGAACGGTTCGGTCAACAAGATTCGGTCCATGAGTGTGGTACAAAAACGGTTCGGTTCAGTGAAACGGTTCGTTACACGAACCGCTACGGAAGCGGTTCCTGTAATGAAAATACAGTGCGGATTCCATCCCTGTATTTCAGTGTTCTTTTGACATCCGTAATGTTCCTCTTCGATGGATTGCTCACATATCTGCTACCGTATGCTACTGCATATCCAATGTCCGGCCTCGTTTTGCTAGATAAGTACAACAAACTGCCAATAATTTCTTGATATGGAAATTGGGTATCTTCCAGGATCTCGTTTTCGTCTCCACTACATATAGAAGTGGGTACTTTCTTCTTGATACAGATTGTATTTCCTGATTTTTGTCCTGGTTTTCATTCTGTATATTTTCATTGTATATATGTATTTCATTAGAATCCATATTTGCCACTTGGTCAGTTTCCGATTCAAGTTCTTCCTGCCGCCGCCGCCGCTGTGTTTCTTCATCGGAGATTTCATTAGAATCCATATTTGCCACTTGGTCAGTTTCCGATTCAAGTTCTTTCTGCCGCTGCTGTGTTTCTTCATCGGACTCTTCGTTTATATCAAGTTTTATTACATTTTTATATTCAAGTTGAGTATACGACTGATTTGCCATTTTTACATCCCTGGACACGGTTATTCGTCTATTTGTGCTATCCCACAACCTGTATCCGTTTGGAGCATATCCGACAAACATGTATTTAATACTTCGATCGTCTAGCTTCTTTATATTATGCAATTGCTTTGCAAATGCTGTTTCGCCGAAGATTTTTAGATTTTTATATCAGGTTTTCTTCCTGTCCATTTTTCAAAAGGTGTCCGATCTTGTTCTAACACAGGGCTTCTGTTAAGAAGATAAGCGGCTGTATATGCTGCTTCTCCCACATTTCCTTATTTACATCATTCTCCAGCAACAAGGCTCTTAATTTTTCAAACAAAGTTCGGTTACGTCTCTCCGCTTTTCCGTTCTGTTGCGGACTATACGGCACCGTGAAATCCATTTGGATTCCTTTTTGGCTACACCAGTTTTTTAGCTCATTATTGGTATATTCTTTTCCGTTATCACTCCTAAGTTTTATAACCTTCTTATCCCACTGTCGTTCTACTGTATTTATATATTCTTTTACTATATCGTTAACTTCAAACTTATTCTTTATTAAATAGATTATAGTAAAATGTGTATAATCGTCCAAGAATGCCAACATGTACCTTTTGCCGTCCCATGTATCTTTCTCCACCGGTCCACACAAGTCTGTATGAATTATTTCCAATGGTTTAACTGCTTTCGTTCTCTTCATGTTGAATGGTGTTCTTGCATGCTTGGATCTTATACAAATTTCGTAATCTTCTCTAGTTTTCGTGAATAAGTCCTTCTTAAGTATCATTCCGTCCGACATTCTTGATAATCGTACAAGTCGATTGAAACTCAAATGTCCCATTTTTGTATGCCATACATGTATATTATTTTCTTTATGTGAAATGAGACACTTTTCATTAACTGATGGAGTTAATGTCAGTTCGTATAGGCCATTGTCACCTAGTGTTCCCTCAATTATTGTTTTATTACAGTGTGTAATTATTACTTTACCTTTTGTAAAGTCTACTTTGCCTTTGTTATTTGTTATTGCTTTCACAGACAACAGATTTGCATTTAGCTTAGGAACATACAGTACGTTTTCGAGATTGAAATCCTTGGTTCTCAAAGTTCCAGCTCCTTCTGCTCTCATATGTTGGTCTGCTTTTGCCACACCTATTTGGGATTTGATAGATATCATTTGCGATAAATACCTCTTTTCGTAAGTCATATGCGAAGTTGTTCCCGAGTCCAAAACCCATTTCATAGTTTCCATGCGTTTCTCCCCTGCTAGAAACGACAGCATATTACTGGTTTGTGTTGATCGGGGACTAGGACTATTTTTATCTCTGGCAGAGGGGTTTGGTCACCACACAGATGGGGGCCGACTTGAAGCGCCAGTCCCGGCAGTACCTGCTGGACTCGTGGGCCAGCTGGCTCGACGAGCCGGGCATCGAGCCTAGCAGGGTAGTCCGTGCTATCCGCCTGTGCCAGGTGCTTACCGGGCATGGATGGTTCGGTGAGTACCTGGCCAGGATCGGCAGGGAGGCCACGGCCCGCTGCCACCATTGTGGGGCCGACCGGGACGACGCGCAGCACACGATGGAATTCTGTCCAGCATGGGCGGACGAGCGCGCCCTCCTGGTCGGCGTCATAGGGGGTGAGGACGCTTTCGCGCTGTCGAGCATCGTGGATAGGATGCTCGGCAGCGCGGATAATTCGGATGCGGTCGTCTCCTTCTGCGACCAAGTAATGCTCGCGAACGAGACGATCGAGAGGGCTCGGGAGCGGCAGCGCCATCCCGAGCGGCGCGGGTCCCCCGGGCGGAGGGGCTGGGGGAGAAGAAGAAGGCCAGGCCTCCAGGTGCCACCGTGATGGTGCCGCCTACTGCTCTCCCCTCCCCTTCTGCCCGGATCATCTACGGGCGACGGCCGCGGGAGAGAGCCACGGCTCTCCCGCGGCACAAAAAACGTCTGTGCGGTCGGTGGGGAGGCTCAGCTGGGGGGCTGGGTCCCTCCATTGCACTCCGACCGCGTGAAGGGGTGACGGGCGTATGGCCCGCCCGTCACCCAACTTCCAGATGGAGCATAACAGGGGGAGGGCACTCCTCCCCGGGTATATGGCATTTTATGCCAAGACAGGGGTGGGTCCTGGTAACATCCTTTGGTCTTCCCAGGGCCTGCCCTGTCATGTCTTGGAGGTCACCGCAGTGTTTTTAGTAGGTGCAAACCCCACATAACCCCGGCTCTCCCGCCAGAGAGACGGGGTATCCGTTCAGGGATTTTCACTGCGACAAAAAAAAGCTACAAAATGAAAATGCGGGACTATTGGACGCGAAGAACGAAGACATTGTAATTAAGTGTACAACAGCCAGCAGGCGTTACGGTACGTACGCTCACGCGACATACAGAAAGAGAGAGAATGTATCAAAAAGTCTGTACGTACGACTGTATATTGAAAATTTTAAGTTCTATGCGACAGTAATACAATACAGTAAATGCGGAGGGATAGTATCTCGGGGATAGTACCGATAGTACTGATCCTTCACGCGGATAGATAGACAGACGATAGAGCATACGTAGAGAGAGCAGACATAGGTAGATAGGTAGAGATTCGCAAAGCCAAATAAAAGGAGAATAATGCAGAAGCGAGAAATACATGGCAAACTTGTAATTACAGTTACGGCTTATATCGTCGCCCTCTATCTCCGCATCGACGTCCGCCTGTCGTTGTTGCTCTGCCATTCTACATTATAAAAGAAAATAATATCGAATTTGTTAATATTTTTCACATTACAAGCAAACGGTCATTGAATGGTTTTAATTAAAAATACTTTAATACTTATGTCATTGCTTGAGGGGCCCCAGCGCTAAACTGTCTCCGCGATGTTTCCGCTCGTCCATGCGAGGGGGAGGTGGGATTTCACCGCGTGAGAGAAAGTAGAGGTACATTGGGAAGTCATGTGTAAAACAGAGATAGACTTACTACCCGCATCTGCGCATAACACTAGCGTTGTTTCGTGGTCGCGTTTATACATGTGTGCTTGGTGAACCCCGTGGCTGAATTCAGTGCACAAAACATGCGTTCAAATGAAATTAATGATTTTCCAGAAGCGAGCAATATTAATAATATATTAGTACTAACAATAAACATTCAAAAATACCTAGTGCATAGTACAAAAATCCTTTCAGCTACAAACCTGAAATTTACTAAGTAAATGCTGTTTGCCAATAGCTTGCACACTCTTAAATCCAAGCAATGAAGCCCAGCACTTTGTAAGGTACATCAGATACACAAGTTTTCACCTTATTCGTTCCAATTTCAACGTATGAGACTTGTTAAGAGCATAGCATTCGAAGTTTTATAGCATTTTAAATTTCCTGACTGATAAATACTTCATAAAATACTTCAAATAAACAAGCTGTTTTCTCACACTGTTCAATTTCGTAATTGTTCGTAATTCGTAATTATTGCTTGCTTAAGTCATTTTAGCTCTATAGCTAAAGTATTCCTTGAGCGATGAATTTGAGAGTCAAAATACAACTGAATTAGACTCCGTATGAGCATGTTGCTTGGTTGATATAATATAATTGTGAAGCATTTAATCTCTCGCTACAGCGACAGATTCCCAATAGCTAGAACGTATTGAAATTGTAAATAATTAGACTTAACGCTTTATTTACAAGTTATTTCTGACTGTCAAGTACCTAGCTGATGGAGCACAAACCTAAAGTGCTGAAATTAGTTTGAGTAAGTACTGATTACTAATAGCCAGTATTCCCTTAAATTGTAAATAAATAATTCCCAATTATTGCTTAAAAGGTTCATATGCTACACAGTTAATAATTTTAGCTATTGGTAATCAGCACTCGTTTACCAAACACAACGGCAAATAGTCGGTTGCGACGAAGCTCGAGACAGAGGTGGTGGTAGAGGCGGCGGCAGAGGAGGTCGACGTGGATGACGCGGACAGCACAGGGGCGGCGGAAGGCGTCCGAGGACGCGATGCCAATGTGGCTTCTCTAATTGGAGGCACTTTAATAACAGCGCCCCCTCCCCCCTCACGTTTACAATTATGGTGTGTTTCATTAGACAAAAATAAAAAAAAAATCTTTCTAGGTATTATGTTGATACCGTTGAGTTCCATTTGTAGTTTTGATAACTTGTAATAATAATTTTGAGAAATCAGGGGTGGTATAACTGGAACACAATGTTATGAATATAATACTATGTTTTTCTTAAAATCAGTCCCATGGTCAGAAATGAGTGATCTGCTTGACGTAGAAGCACACAATTGGCAAAAAGCTAGGTGTTCATAAAATATTTACAAAGGATAAAATATTTACAAAGCATAAAATAATTGTACTTCAAATATTTGTAACAAGTAGACTTCTATTTTTGAGAAGTGTTGTTGATTACTGCTCTAATCTTTCTCTTTGGATACGCTGTCTGTAGAATAATAGATGAGGAAGGTGGTTTCCTTAAAATAATCAGTGGACTGTATGTGACAAAATAAATAGATGTTCTGGTTTATTCATTTGTGATGTCCGGTGACATCCGCGTTGCCGTGTGCTATTTACAGATCAGTACAGTGGTATATACAAAGTCCATCGATCTATGATCGATAGGTTAGTCAAAAACGCAACTAGTTTGCTGGTGAGCATGGTCAAGGATGAACTGTACAATGTGTGCCTGAGGATGCACAATGAGCTTCTAAAGGAATCTCGGCACACATGATGAGAGGAACAGAGAAAGATTCGAAATGATCTGTAGGAGGTGTGAGCTCCTGCATGAGCGGAGTATTGTGCCGATGATGCACTAAAGACCACTTTCGTGGTCTGGCTACAATTCCTCATAGATGTATAAACGTGAATGAACTGGTCATGCAATTGTGGCTCATGAAGATGATCCACTTGAACCATTTAGGCTTGAGAAAGACAATGAACAGGACAGGTGATCAGATCTGAGATGCTTACTGTTCAACGTCTCCGAGGCGAGAGCGTTATCAGCGCCTGAGAGATGACGAACAGGTAGAGCAGTTCAGGAGATAGTCGCCAGGGCGTGCATGGAGCGCATGCCTAGGCTGATCTGACTTCGATCTGGTATCTCTAGATCACCAGGTGAGGTTGGGACACTGTGAGCTGGGCGCTATGTGACAGGTGGGGTTATGTCAGGACGTTTGAACAGGTCTGAAAGGTATGCTCCATACATATAAAATCCCTTAATTAATATGATTATTGAACACTGTCAATTTAGATTTCGAACGTCTTGAATTTCCCAAGTAACGTAATAGTATTGCCACAGGGTCATTCCATGCCAAATCGATCACTCATTTCCCGCACCATTTTGTATCTTAATGAAAATTTGTGATCTTGTTTTCTATGCCAGACCAAGGAGGGTTTAAGTCATTAATTGTTCAAATTCGAATTTGGGCGGAAAATACAAGCTTTAAAAAATTTCAGATTCAGCCGTTTTGGGTAAAAACAGGGTCTACATATTGATTTTTATTTCGAAAACTATACGTTCTAGGGTAATGTTTTTTTCTTCATTTTCTTCGCAAAAGATAACGCTTACCGAAGAAATTTTGATCTGGGCTGAAAAACTAGTATTTGTCTATCAGAATTTCAAAAATATTTTTCTTTTGCGAATTACGAAACAACACACTTTTTTAAAATTCTGAAAAAAAGATATGTTGTTCCTTGGACTTTTCCCGATTGAAAGAACTATTTTCAAAATGTGTCTCTTTAGTTTTACAGGTTGTTTTGCGCTCTGGAAGGCTGGGTGCTGCGCGGCTCGGTCGGCGCCCTTTTCCCGTGCCATTTCTTTCGTATGTTATCCTGCAAACACTGTTGGTTTGGTTTATAACAAGTCAGGCAATCCTCCAAGAACGTCGATAATTACTTTTACAACCCACTCTTAGTCAATGACACCTTCTCCCTTTTTTTTTTTTTGTGGGGAAATCCTCATGGACATCCCGCCGCCCTGGTGGGGGCGACGGGGTGGTGCCGGACTCTTACCGGCTAAAACCCCACGGTGGCCATCCTCAGCGCTTATTGGGGCGACACCGGGAACTCTGTTCGAACACGACCGGTGCCGCTCCGCGCCCGCCCCTTAGTGGGGGCCCGTCTCGTGGTGGGGGAGTGGCCATCGCCTCTCTCGCTTTCACGAGAGAGGGAGGCGTCCCCCACTACTCGCAGGGAGACACGGCTCGCCGCACTCCTTCGCCACCGGCGAAGGAGGAGCGAACCGTGCCCCCCACACCACCAATCTCACCTGAGCGGGACGTGCGACCACTACACGCCCCGCCCCGCCTCGGGGCCGCTTTGCGGTGGCGACAGAGCTACCACTCTGCCGCCTGGCGGCCCCTTGGCACATACCCGGCCCACCGGCAGGGAAAACCCCACCGGCGGGTCCGGGCCTTCGAACCTAATTGGGGGGAACTGCATCCCCCCGTGCGGGGCGGCGGTGGGGACGGGCCCTCCCCAGACGGAACGGGTCCGTCCTCTCCCGCCGCCGCTCCGCCTCCTCCTATTGGGAAAGCGCTTCCTCGCAAAAGGCGAGGAAGGCCCTCCACGACCTCTCGCTGCCGAGGATCTGCCGAATGACCGTCGGCAGCGAGAGGTCCCTTCCAATATACCGAACCAGGACACGGCGCTGTTCCCCCCAAGCCCTGCAATGCTGGAGGGTATGTTGCGCCGTGTCCCGGTCCCCGTCGCAATGGTGGCACTGTGCCGTCGCCTCCTTCCCGATGCGACGCAGGTACTCACCGAAGCAGCCATGCCCGGTGAGTACCTGCGTGGCGCGGTAGGAGAGCTGCCCCCTGCCGTGACTCACCCAAGCCTCAAGGCTCGGGAGAATCGCCTCGACGGCTCTGTGGCGGGAGTTGGCTGGATCTTCCAGCCTCTCCCGCCACATCCCGACAACGAGCCGCCGGGTCTGGCGCTTGAGCTCCTCGACCGACCGTTCCGTGGGTGCTCTGCCCCTGTTGCGGAGGGCGCGAAGACCCGAATAGGTCCTCGCGTCCCCCGCCGACTGGGTTGCCAGGGGCGGAAAGCTTGCCAACAGGCAGGCCGACGCCAGGGAGATCGTGCGATATCCTCACACGATCCTGACGGCCATTCGACGCTGTACCCTGAAGAGCAGGGCACAATTGCGGCGGCCGGCCGCCAGGTCGTCCGCCCAGACTGGCGCTCCGTAGAGCACCATGGAACGGACGACTCCCGCATAAAGGCGTCGGACGCCCTTCCACGGTCCCCCGATGTTGGGCAGCAGGCGTCCTAAGGCGCCCGCCGCTTTCTCAACACGGGGGATAAGCCGGCCGAAGTGCTCATTGAAGTGCCAGAGGCCATCCAGGGTGAGCCCAAGATACTTCATCGTATCGCTCACCTGGACGCGGGTCTCTTCTACCGCGATCCACCGCTGGGCAGGCGGCCCCGCAGGCCGTCGGCGATCGTAAAACCAGATCGCCTCGGTCTTTTGCGGGGCCACCCGAAGGCCCAGTCGGTGGATTCGGGCGACGACACAGGCCACCGCCATCTCCGCCACGCGGATGGTCCCCCTCCCGTCCTCCCGCTGACTACCACGAGGGTGTCGTCTGCATAGCAGATCAACGTGGAGTCAGCGGGGAGTGCAGCCCGAAGCCTCTCTCGAAGAGTTTGCCCGCCTTGTCCAACAAGCATATGGGCCGGTACGTGGAGGGACTGTCCGCGGGCCGCCCTTCCTTTCGGATGAGGACCATCCGCGCCCGCTTCCAGCAGCGGGGGAAACCCCACCTGCCACCTAGCGCCCAGCTCACAGTATCCCAACCTCACCTGGTGATCTAGAGATACCAGATCGAAGTCTGATCAGTCTGGGTGTGCGCTCCATGCACACCCTGGCGAGTATCTCATGAACCGCCCTACCTGCTGGTCATCTCTCTGGCGCTGATAACCCTCTTGCCTCGGAGACGTCGAACAGTAAGCATCTCAGATCTGATCACCTGTCCGGCTCATTGTATTTCTCAAGCCAAATGGCTCATGTGGATCATCATTATGATCCACGCTTGCATCACCAGTTCGTTCCACATTGGTTCACACGAGGAATTGTAGCCAGGCCACGAAAGTGGCCTTTAGTGCATCAACGGCGCAATACTCCGCTCACGTAGGAGCTCACACCTCCTACACATTATTTTGAACCTTTCTCATGTTCCTCTCATTATGTGTGCAGAGTTCCCTACACGAGCTCATCGTGCATCTTCAGGCATACATAGTCCATTTCATCCATGGCCTTGCTCACCAATAAAATAGTTGTAGATTTGACTCACCTATCGATCATAGATCGATAGGCCTTTGTAATATAACATGTACATAGCTGTAAATAGCACACGGCAACGCGGATGTCACCGGACATCCACACATAAATAAAATCAGAACGCCTTATTTATTTTACCAAATAGAGTCCACTAATTATTTTAAAGAAAACCATTTTTTTTTTTGACGCACTGAAAATCCCTGAACGTATACCTAGTCTCTCTGGGGGGAGAGGCGGGTAGCGTAGCGTAGCGAGGCGTTCGATTCCAGCGCGCGGGATCGATACGCTCGCCCTCGACACCGATCGATATCGACCGGCGCGGCGGCATCGGGAGATCGAGACCGTAAGACGGCAACGTAACACTGGGCAAAATTTTGGTAGGACCGGAAGCTCTTCACAAGACTTAAAGAGTGATATAAAAATCTGTGATAATCTGGAGGCGAGCGAGACCACCGAGCAGCCCATGAGTAGTAAAGGAAAGGAGCCGCCGGCGCCGAGGGTATTTTCTGTGGAGGTGAGCCCAGTGTGATTACCTGCCTGCCTAAAGTTATTTGTAGGTCTCGGTGCCGGCTGTTCACGCTCCTGTAGAGACAACCCTAGTGCGGGTGGCCATCGGTCACTAGACGGTTACTCCCTTGGCGCGACTCTTCAAGTCCCCTCAAAGTCCCCGGTTCACTTTTGGATACTCGTCCCTAGATTGTGATGCGTACGAAAGCCAGGAGCGTCACGGCCGTCCACCCCGGACGGTAGTTTTTGGGAATTCGACCGGTCTTTTGGGTTTTTCGGCTACGTGGCTATTCTATCGGCCACCACATTACATCGTGACGTGCAGCTCTGCTGCAAATACGATTTTGGTTGCGAGTCTACCACTGGCGTGTCCGAGCCGTACTTTCTAGCGAGTGCGAGGCGAGCGCAACGAGGCCGGGTGAAATTTAAATTGTACAGCGGCTACGGGAAAGCCGAGGGTCCGAACGCCGATCGTTCGGATGCGAGCGTGAGGGCTGTAGGGTTTCTGATCGTCCCGGTTCAATAAACAACTTCGCCACCCATCCGCGTGGGTTTGCATGTGCTTCTTTCTCCCTGACAAACAGACTCCGCCACTGTACCAGCATCGAGCCAGCCAGGTCGACATCGGCGAGTGCCGCCGAGCTCGAGGGGTCAAGCGAAAAGACGTCACCCAGACGAGGGGAATTCCTGTATAGAAATTTGGCCCTGAACAGGGCTTGGCGCCCAACAGATTCCCCTCTCGCCTTTCAGGCGACCACGGAGGAGCCTCGGCGAGGTTGGAGCGCGTCCACGGCAGCCGGTGCGGACTGCTGCCCGAAGGAAACGCTCACAATTGCAAAGATGTACTTGAACTGTCGAATCCAAATAAGGATGTCTGAAATGTCCTTTTGAATCTTTGGTCCCACATGTTGTAAATCATTGACTGATGGCCCTGATGAATTGGGATTGGAACCATGGAAGACGACTCTCAGCTACGTTGTTGTGCTGTCCTCCTTGAGGACACCATGATGAGGGAGATAGTAAGGGTGAGTGGGAGATTGCCCCAATGACCGATCTACCGAGACCCTCAACCCTCCTGATGTCGAAACATCATGTGCTAAGGTCATCTCGTCTCGGACACCAGAGTCAATCTCCATGAACAGGTCTGATGAGCTGTTCTCAAGGGCACGTTTCATGTGCCCCATCTCCTCATACTCCCTCATAAAGGTGCTGTACATTGAACTGTACAAGTCGTTGGCTGAGAGGCGTCTCCTGAGCCTGACGACACATCGTTGAGCACTGTACTTGGATTCACCTAGAGCTGTTGGAGAGGATTTGAGAAGAATCCTCACAATGAACCGTCCGGTTTCATCTCTTCTGTGAGTTGCTTTGAAGTGATCTTCACAAGCTTGCTCTTCTGGACTGAACGTAGATGGTGATGATTGAACTTCTGCCTGAATCCAGAATTTGGTGAGCAAGTCTTGAATCTCTTGATCTGATGGGCTAATCGTGGTATGGAATGAACACCTTTCTTGGTGAGCTTGCTCTGGAACTGGTCCGAGCACTATCCAACCAAAAATGGTTGAGAGAGCAATTGGCAGAGAACTTGAATATTTCTTAATAGCTGGCCTAATGATCTGGCCGTAGGCATCTGCCCCAATAATGACGTCCACCGGTCTTGGAGTGGTGAACCCTGGATCTGCCAGTTGTAGGTTAGAAAGGTGCTCCCATTCTTGAGAGTGAGCAGGCGCTGATGGCAGGTGTCTCGTCAGCTTGTTCAGCACATGAGCATTGATGGTTGCGCATTGTGCTGAATGAACAGATCTGAGCTGTGCTACGCCGACACCCTTGGTGAGAATTGCCTGTGAGTTGCCTATCCCCACACTCTTGATTGTTGAGTGCTGACGGTGTAGGTGATGAGTCCTGACACAGTGAGTGGAGATGAACGTGAGTTCTGAGGAGGGATCGATGAGCAGTCTGACTGGGTGAGCAGAAACTGGTGTAATGAGCAGTGCTTGAGCTGTGGCTACCAGGGTGGCAGATCTGCTAGCTGAGTGATGAGTTGGTCGGTGAGCAGTACGGTGAGCTTGATCATGAGCGGCGCAAGGTGGCACTAGACCTCCTCATTTCTTGGCTGAGGATGAGTCTTTGTGAGCGGCTCCGTGAGTTGACCCGGTCTTCTGGTGAATCATGGTGTGGTGTCGACCACCACATGATCGGCACGTTCTGATCGTCTGGCACGATGCTAGGTTGTGGTGCCCCAAACAGTTGTAGCACAACCTGCGCTTTTCCACAACCCTGAGCCGTTCTGCATTGTTGAGCTCCCTGAACTTAGGGCAGGTCATCACGTAGTAAGATCCCTTGCAGTAATCGCAAGGGTACGTGGTGTTACTGCCCTCAGTGGCGCTGGTGGCAGCGTGAGCAGACCTGGGTGCTTGAGCGGTCCTGGCCGCAGCCTTGACGTATGAGCCAGGCTGTGGGTGATCAGGTCTGGTGTCTGCAGGCGTGGCCTCCAAAGCCTTGGCTTTGGCCTGCAGGAACACGATGAGGTTGGCCATGATGGGAGCCTTCTCCGAGAGCTGCCACTTCAGCTCCCAAGGTTCACGCACCGAGGAGTGGAGCTGGTCGACGGTCGCACAAATGAAGACATGGTTCCAATGCTCCGTCGCCACTCCAAGCCCCTTGAGCTGATCTCTGATCCGGACTGTGGACGTGACCAGATTGTGCAGTTCCTTAGCTGTTCGGCACATGGTCTTACGTGCCGAGATGAGCTTGTGAGTATACGCCATTATCAGCCTGTCCTTATCCTCAAACCTTGAGGTGAGCCGCTCCCAGGCAGGCTGAAATGCGTCGTCAGTGAGTTGGACGGACTCGTTGAGCTGAGCTGCCATGTCGGTGAGACTGGCTTTCGTAGTGAAGCCTTTCTACATTGGTGATTCGGTGGTTGCGAATCACAAGTGAGCAGAACAGGTCCCTAAATGTAGGCCACGCCATGAGCTCCCCGCCAAACGTTGGCAGGGTGAGGTCCGGTAGCTTCGCTGGCGGTGTGGTGTTCACAGAGTCGTCTGCGGAAGTTTGAGCTGGGCTTAAGCTGATCTGTGCTTTGAGCTTCCGCAGCGCTGTAGACGAGAGCTCGTATGCCATGGCTACCTGGTGGTGCACATTTTCCACCATGTACGGGTGATCGGACAGTGCCTTCCGACCGCACTGCCCGATCATGAGATGATCCTGGGTGAATGCGCACCAGACTTCGCGAATGTAGAGGTGTCTCTCCTCTAGATCCTCGAGGGAGACAGGTGAGCCAGCCATCTCCGAGATCTCGTGCGAGAACCGTTCAAGGGTTGCACACCGAGATTTCTGAGTCGCGATCAGAAACTCGGTGTGCACTGGGAGCCCAGGGCTGGGCGATGGTGAGGATCAGCGGTTCGACACAAAAGGTACAGGCTGATCTACCTTGAGGTGATCTCTCGGCGTTGAGGTAGAAGCTTCCCCAGAGGTTTTGAGCTGATCTTGAGCGGATCCAGCCACGATATCCAGCCACGATGGGGTGTGCATGGAGCGCACACCCAGGCTGATCAGACTTCGATCTGGTATCTCTAGATCACCAGGTGAAGTTGGGATATTGTGAGCTCGGCGCTAGGTGACATGTGGGGTTATGTAGGAGCAGGATGAGGAACAGCATCTTGTTGGAGTGCCACGTGCGGAAAGACAGCTACTAGAAAACAGCCTCAGTGATTAGAATATCAGCTGCATTTTGATATCACTGATTTCAATGAATATGATTATTGAACGCTACATGTATTTTGAAACAAGTTGGTGCGTGCTATAATTTATTTCGAATACAAACAAAATCGCAGAAAATGACAATCCTCAACTTTATTGGCCTGTAAAAAAAAAGTTGAACAAAGTTGCAAGTTTTGACCTATTGAAATAGGTAAAGTATGCCTTCCTTGATAACATATTAAACGCAGAGAACCGGAAACAACCGACTCTGGAAGTTATAGTAATTTCAGTGTTCTTAGATCGTCGATTAATACGTGAAAGCGACCAGTTCGAGTTGATAAATATTATTGGCTTAGAAGAAAAGTTGAATAAGATTGCAAGTTTTGACCTATTGAAATAGGTAAAATATTTGTCCTTAATGACATTTAAAAGCTTTTTATTTTTGCTAAGATAAATGAGTACAACAATATAAAACTTAAAACAATGTTAAAACAATGTTCAATAGTGCTTTTGCTTCTGAGCGCCTTCGAAGGGCCTTCGAAGAATGGTGCCATTTTATGAATTGGTTGCTGCAATAAGGGTACTAAAATTAGCACTGTTCTTCTAATATGTCATTAGGGAAGTATTTTACTTATTCCAATAGATAAAAAAGTACAACCGTGTGCAACATTTTTTTTAAACCAATAGTATATATGAATTTGAAATGATCGTTTTTACGGATTTGTTAAAAGTCTAAGAATACTAAAATTACTATAACTTCCAGAGCCGATTGTTTCCGGTTCTCTGCGTTTAATATGTTATCAAGGAAGGCATACTTTACCTATTTCAATAAGTCAAATCTTGCAACCTTGTTCAACTTTTTTTCTAAGCCAATAATATTTATTAATTTGCACTGGTCGTTTTCACGTATTAATCGACGATCTAAGAATACTGAAATTACTATAACTTCCAGAGCCGGTTGTTACCGGTCCTCTGTGTTTAATATGTTATCAAGGAAGGTATACTTTACCTATTTCATTCGGTTAAAACTTGCAACTTTGTGCAACTCTTTTTTTATAGGCCAATAAAGTTGAGGATTGTCATTTTCTGCGATTTTTTTTTGTATTCGAAATAAATTATAGCACGCACCAACTTGTTTCAAAATACATGTAGAATACATTAATATAGGCTATGGAGGACATTGCTGGGTCTCAATTCATTGTCAATTAGCTTCCACATAAATTAATTTATTAATTTTTTAATTATTATCATTAGTCTGAATGATTGCAAACGGTTTATATTTCGATGAGACACCTATTTCCGAGTACTATTTCGTGAGAAATAATCGATTTTTCAGACCCTGATTTTTATGACTTATTTCCGGCTAGAAACGCATTTGGGACCACTGTGCGACGCCATCTTATTCAACCGGCTTCGGTTGTTGCGCTTCGGCGAGGGAGAGGGAGGGGGAGCAGTAGTAGGTGGAGGTGGTATCGGGGCGCAACAAAAATGGTGCGCTTGATACTGGTGCTGGCAATGACTGGCCACTGGCGCATATGTGTTTGGTGACTGATAAGGCACGAAGGGAGGCGGTGTTCCCGAAACATAATACGGCGGATAATTAGCCGTCCCGCTGGCGCTTATTGGTGGCGGAGCTTGCGGAGGCGCGGACCACCGACCGGCGAGAGCGGTGACAAAATAGGCGGCCGTTGGGTTGCCCGATGCCCTGTTGGAATCTCTTAATTTCGCTTCTTTACTCGGGGCCCAAGAGTTTGGAGCGGACGGTCTATGAATGGGTACGGGGGATGGAGGGGCGGCGGCGAGCGGTTAGGAAGGCCCTGTCGCCCTTGGCGGCACGTGGGCGAGCACGTCTTCCGGTGCGTCTTCTTTCCAAGCGGTCACCAATTCCGCCAATTCATCGTAGGTATGGAAAGATGTTTTTGGAATCAGGGTTCGATAGTGAGGCCTCATGTTTTTGTAAATAATTTCCCGAAACGCGGCTTCGGAATAACCGGGTTCAACTCTCTCAGCCCGTCTGAGTACGTCTGCCAGATATAGAAAGAAAGGTTCGCCTGGCTGTTGTTTCCTGTCCAGTATTTCCCTCATTCTATCCAAGCTCGGCTTGCGTTCGAAGGCCTTCAGGAAGCCACTGACGAAGGCAGTCTATGTACGGTGGAATCGGCTGGTGGCGAGATACCAGTCCTCGGTCAATCCTCCCAAGAGGACGAGCACATTTGGTGTCAGCTGGCTTTCCGGGATTCCATGGAATCGTGCGCGCGCCTCGATCGCTGATAAAAATCGGTCGGTGTCTTCTCCCTGGTTTCCATGGAATCGGTGTGGCCACTGCATCATAATTTTGCCGATAATTGGATCCACCGTGCCTTCCTGCCTTTGCTGGAAGTGGGGTATTGGTGCTGGATGTTTGGCCTCTCCTTCTAATATAAGGCGGTAGCCAGCTGGCACACAGACGTACTCTTCTGGGTGAGAGAGGGGTGGGGTGGATACGTGGTCAGAATTGATCAAGCCTTTAACGGAACGTACCACAATTACCGTATTATCTACATGCGATGCATCGATATTAGTTTTTGGTAGTCCGGCCCAATGTCTGTCAGTAATTTTCTGTTGCCTCTCCATCACATAATTTATATTTGCCAGATCAGGTCTGTAAATGCCGCTTAATCTGTTATATTCCAATATAGCTAATTTATTAGCTTGTATAGAGTAGGGATCGAAATTAATCAGATGCAAGCCGTCCAACGAAGTTACACGTGATAGTGCAACGTACGTCTGACCGCAGCTAAAGATAATGTTACCTGCGTCGACTATAACTATTTTTAAACTTAACCCCTGACACTTGTGAATAGTAATACCATAGCTAAGAGATATTGGAAATTGATGACGAATGACATATGCTTTATCCATTATTTGAAATTTTGAAGTAACTCTTTCTAATGAATATGTCTGACCAGTTGATAAACAAAACTGTATAGTTTAAATATCTCCATTAGCTTCCACTGCTTCGGTAAGTCCAACAATTTGTCCAATAGCACTATTCACAAGGCCTAGCGTGACATCAATGTTGCGCCTCAGCATTATTTTGGCACCAACTTTCACAATTATATTTCTGCTTAAGCCAGCTGTCTGAGAGTTGTCTTCCTCATATTGGTCGAAGAGTTTATTCACGCATTTCTTTAAATACTCCGCACAATCAAGAACGTCTCGTGCGGTCAGCTTTACTTCTTCGCTGTTAATTCTATCGAGCATTGCTGCATTAAGTACGTCACATAAATGGCACGTAGGAAGTAAACAAATTGCATCTGATGGTAAAGTTTGAATGTAATTGCAAAGCTCACTTAACCTTGCACCAGTGTCGTTGGATACGAACACAATTTTCCTCGATTGCAATTCCAAACTATCTGCTTCCGTAACAATACCGAGGCGAATTCTTGAAAGAATTTCACGATACGTATCATCACCTTTTTGTCGCATATTTATACTCAATTCATCGTAGGTGAATAGTTCAGTCCACAAATTGTAACTAGCCAATGAACCCAAACATTTAGCGTTTTTCTCTCTCGAAATTTCGATAAATGCCGGCTCTTCGTGAACAGGTGGTAACTGTAGTAAATCACCAAACAGAAGCATATTCTTTCTGCCAAACCACCCATCATTCGTGTCAACTGTATCGAATATCTCTGCCAGTCTCAGATGTATAAACATTAAGGTAATATTTAATATCATCGAAATTTCATCTATAATGAATAGAACGGAATTCTTTAAGTCGGTACGTAATGTTTTCAAGACTATATCAGATAAAGGCCTTTAGCTAGGAGTTTGACCATGTTCAACGGGAAGTTGAAGTAATCTATGTACGGTTAAACCATCGATATTGAATGCTGCTACTCCAGTAGGAACTAATACAGCAGTATTTTTCTCTGCTACTTGTTTCGTCCAAGATCGCAGTGCCTTAATCAAGAAACTTTTTCCTGTTTCGCCTTCTCCGCTGACATACAAGCGCAGCAGTGGATTATTCGTATCCTTTAAACTGCTAGCAATTGTTTCTGTAACCTTTTCAAAAATCCTTTTCTGATCAGGATTTAATTCTTGTATCATTTGCGTAATGTTACAATCATCAATTTTTGCATTTTTCTCCATTTCTTTCAACTCCATTATTGCACCTTCCACCTCAAGAGGTTGGCATTCCATCTCATCGAATGTATCCGGTTTCTCATTCTTACGTTCATTTTCTAAAATATTCTGCTTAATTAATTCTTGGACATGGTCGATAGCTGCTTGAAATTCTTCTAATCGTTCATGGTACTGAAGACCACTAATAATTTCTGACTTTACCGATGCAAATGCTTCGGTATAAGTATCATAGCATCCTTTTAACTCGTCCAAGTCCCTCCAGGGTTTAAACAATAATAACATTGAGTAATAGTATTTTTCTGGATTAAGGTTCTTATTATGTTTGAAATGGTTAATCAAATAACCACGAGCTCGTTTTTTCAAAAATGTGCGAATTTTTGAATCGTAGAATTCTAACGTGCACTTTGACGTTTTAACTCGCGAAACGTCGTACCACTTCGCAAAGTCATACAAATTCCACGTTTCTAACTCTTGCGGTCTGTTCGGATAATAATTGTCAATGAAGGAGTGACCAAATATATCTGTCGATTGCGAATCGAATTCAGCAATTTCCTTTCGCGTTTTGATTTTTTTACTTCTTATCTGATTAACATCTAACCAGCGAAATGTCGTATGAGGATCAGTCCTGTGTAATGCAATTCTCAAAAGAATATCCGCGGCTTCTATGGCTCCGCATTCTCTGTTGCTTAAACTACGTAAACCAATGTTCCACAAATTGCTATGGAGAGACTTTGTACTATTTATTACGCTAAAAGTGTCCACACCATAGCTGCATTCCGTTTTAGTGGTGTACTTTGTACAATAGAAATTTAACAGAGCTGGCTTTTCACCGATAAATTGAATATCCATATTTCCTTCCCAAGCTGAGAGTATGGTAGGAGTATAATCATTTATGTTTTTCTCGCGTTCCCCACGAGGCAAATCGTATAGAGGATTTTTACTTTTGAATTGCTTTCTATTTGCTATAGAGACTGCGAGATCTCTTAATATTATCTTGTCTGTCACCGGACGTGAAAATCCAAATCGACATTTTGTTATAACACCTTTCTTGGTTTTCTTTTTTCTCTGACAATAAGAGTTGTGGTAATGCTCTTGGTGAGTAGTGACACGTCGATATAATTGCGGCGATACTTTCTTATCAGGCATCGTACAAGTAACATATTGTAATATGAAACTTTTTACATCCTCGTCGGATGATTTTCCTATTATGGGCGCACCTTCTATCCAAAACATCAAATGCCAGTGGGCCATTCCTCTATTTTGGTACTCGCGCCTCACAAAGTAATGCTTTACTTTCCCTATAGGATTGTCGGAACAGCAAATGAAATCTAACATTGCTTGGAATTTATTTTCTATAAATGTAGCTGCAGATACTGGATCGGCAGCAACCAATTCGCTTATTGATTTTATGGAGCTCAAACTAGGTCTTATTTCTTTGATATATTCCGCTAAGTCCGACCACAGATATTCCGCCGGAGTTAACGTTACAAACTAAGTTGCTGGTCCATAATCGCATGTCAGAGCATTAACATTGCTTCTCACTTTACGTCAATATTGTTGTGTATTTGGCAATTTTCCGAAAATAGTCTCCAAATTTCCTTCCAATTCTTTTGTAGACATGGATGTTAAAAATTCAGTCGCTGTATATCTTACATGTGGATTGACAGTGTTGAGTTTGTGATAAATACCGCTACTGATTTGACGCATATTGGCATTATTCAGTAAAACGAACAAATATTGAATATTCAAGCGGAAATGAGAGTGTTTCGACATCAATCTCAACTTTACAAAGTCGAAATCCCGTATAGGGGTTTGTGTCTGCTGATTTATACCGTTCTTGCCGTATGGATATAAGTCTGGAAAGCACAGAACATCCAAATCTTGGCAACGATTATCTAGAGGAGCGGCTTCAACTTTCAGCATTTGATACAGCTCAATAGACGTATTATTTTGTCTTTTCTCACATTGAGGGTATATAGAGAAATGTTCGTAATACGAATCTGGATCGGTAATATACGTTAGCATTGCATCAGGGTTATCCATTTTTTCACTTTCATCTTCATTGATCTCGAATTCTGTTTCTATGAAATCTTCACTTAATAAATCTTTGTGAGAACGGGGCAATATAATTTTCGAGTATAACGACTTATTTTCCTTCATCCATCTCAAAAGTTTAAAAATTTTATTTAAATCCACCAATTTTTCCCACACTATTTTTGATTTTGTCGGAATTCCACGTACTAATATACAGGGTGTCCCAAAAATGTTGGATGATATTATAGCCATCTTGTTCGGGAGGGGGCGGTGATGATGATGCCGTTTGTAAAAATTTGCGTTAGGCCTCCAATTCCGAGTTATTCAACAACAAAGTTAGGTGACGCCCTCGAGCTCTTGGCAAATCCTGGTCAGTTGTCCCTTGCTCCTAGAAAAAGGGAGGTGACATGGATCAAGACAGAACAAGAAAACCAAAAAAAATAACGGCGACGCCGAGGTGTCGAACTCGGATCATCACGGTTACAGCTCCAATGTTTTATCACGGCGCCACTTCGACACTTCGGAAAAAAAAGTATCATAGGCCCCTGATAAATTTGCTTCACTGGATTTGGACGGATTCAATCTGATTTAGTCGGGAGTCGCGAAACAACTAATCAGGGATATCAGTTATTGCAAGCGTGTATTAAGAAAGAGGGAAAGCAAGAGGAAAGGCAAAATGTGTCCGTCGGGCGATGCCGTACCGTGGCATGTTCGGTCTTCAAAACGGCACATGCAAGGGACTGCTGACCGCTCGGTTTCGAAGGAACCGAGCGGTTGAGCACCCGCCGGTCCTCCATAGTAATTATCACAGGCCGACCGGCAAGATGTTTTCCGTCACCTCCCTTTTTCTAGGATCAAGGGATAACCGGCCAGGACTTGCCGAGAGCTCGGTGGGCGTTACCTAACTTTGTTGTTGAATAACTCGGAATTGGAGGCCTAACGCAAATTTTTAAAAACGGCGTCATCATCACCGCCCCCTTCCGAACAAGATGGCTATAATATTATCAAACATTTGGGACACCCTGTATAAACTTCATGATTAGGATTTATTGGAGCCTCTGCGGGACATATTTTCTTTAAACTCTGCTCGATCGGCAGCGGTAAATGAAATACTCGTTCTTTTATTTTTGGTATCATATGCCTGTGTGGTATCTTTTTATTCATTACTGTGTTGCGCCCGAGCCCAAAGCTGGCTCTCGGATTGCACAAACCAGCTACATCGTCAAATCCTTTCTTCGAGAGGATAATGCAGTGTCCAAAGTCCATGATACATTATGATATCAATAACGAGAGTCTAGCCACTAAGTCACGTTTAGCAACGAGGCACTGAGTCGCTTCGCCTAATCAGCGGCTCGTGCCAAGGCAACGCCTGCCTCGAACAAAACCATCAACCGATGTCCCAAACGGGACTCGCTATCCAGATTTCAACGAGAACACATCAGTGCGTATCAGCGAGTTACTCTGTACCTCTTGTCAGTTCTTTGATTATACTTTATCAATAAACCTTAAGTTTTGGGTTTAATCCCGGTGGATTCCAATCCTTTAAACGCTACGAGCCTGACTTCCTCCGATCCCGCTACCCGCTCTGCGCCGTCACCACGCAGGGCACAACAACTGTACCACATCGTTGCACACATTGAAATGCTTTGGCACGCTGAATCAAAATTATTTCATAATCATTCAACGTTGACAGTATCTTAGGCATTCTTTCTACATAGAGATTATTTAATACACATACTGGCGGCAAGGCACTTCTGCGGAAATAATCTTTGCAATAATGGCAGATATAGCTAACGTTTATCTCGTGTTTTTCTAAGTAATTCATTAACTTATTCCAATATTTTCCAACCATTGAATTTCTCATGTTTGTCACGCAAGTAACATTTTTCCGACAATGCAATTTTTCACATGATAGACATGCATTTCGAGGAACGTCCATAGATCTTTCCGTGAATAATTTAAACGCTGTGAACATTTATCAATTATATCATCCTCATTTAAATTAATGTTGTTTTCTTCTAACAACAAATTTCCTGACGCCACTTGCTCTGCATTTTTAATTATTTCCCTAATGGCTACAACGTCTCCGGCTTCCAATGCCTTATCTAAATTTTGCAGGATTTTATATTGCTCTGTTAAACGATTCATCAACCTACCAATGTTTCTGACTCGTGGAAAGTGCGGAGACAAGAAATGTATTGCCAGGGGTAATGATTGACAAATATCGGGTTTTATATAACAACCATGCAAATGTCCCAATTTAGTTGTATATTTTGCTGTGTTGTATTTGGAAGGTATTTTATCCACTGGGAAAGATTCTGGAAGGGTTTATCTCAATAACTTCAACAATGAGAGACTGGTTTCTTTGTCTTTATCCTTAGTTCCTTTTACACTACTTTACACTATGCTTGACTATTTCGATCTCACATGTTGCGTGTTCACAGGTTCGAAAAGTCTGAAAGTGGGTAAGTGTGCCCGTGGGGCGCTGAGAACCCTGCTCACGTAGGAGGGAAGTTTGAAATGTACGAAGGAGTTTTAAATAAATATACTGAAATTGAGTTTGAACATGAACTGAATTATATTGAGTATTAGAAATTAAAGTTGCTGTCCAGAACAATTCCTCTTAAGCGCTTGACTGCCCGAAACCGAAGTGACGTCTTATTCCAGAAGTCGGAATCGACGACGTCTAAGAAAGCTCCCTTCTCCAAGCGGGTGAGAAGGAGCCAATCCGGCGCTCGCTAGGGCCGACGCTGGCCCTTACGCAGTTCTATTGGTGCCCTTCCGTGGGACTTACTCCTTCTCTATGATTTCGCAGGCGCGCGCAGAAAAAGGGCTCTCCCTCCACTCTAGGCCCTACTCCTGACCTAGGCTACGAGCGCTGGGCGCCAGCGAGAAATGGCGGCGAGGTGGGAATCGCCGAGCCGCGGAAAAACCCTGCTGGGCTCTTGACGGAGCGAGAGAGAAAAAAAGAACGACAGCCTGTTTCCGGGAACGAATAATTTATGGGACGCAATTGACTCCATGTGTTCAAAAGTTTCGAGGAGTCTCGATACTTGAGTTTTTCTGATCCATTGTGTTAGGATTATCGAGGACTTTCTAAGAAGTTAAGACGTGACTTCTTAGCTATTGCCCATGTTTACTCCGGGCCTCGCTTCGCTGCTTTTTCTCTACAATAGCTCGACATCTGCGTGCCCGTTGTCGCATTCCTATTTACGAAATATTAAAGCGGAAATCCTACGTATTCGTACGATTCTTTATGCATGGTGAGTTTTAAAATTAAACTATCTGCCGCCTATTAAAATTGTCGGCGTTGTCGACTAGAGGCTAAATTCAGAGCGCGAGAGAGATCGGAATACGCAGCACACACGATCGCCCAAACTCTGCTGCCTTATATACATTTTCGGGTTCTTTGTTTGGTTACCCTGTGCAGTGGTTCTCCACTGCTATCTAACTGAATAGTGGTGTTCATTACACCCCTCCTCACTATTCAATTTTTGTTCATCATGCCTATTCCATTCTCTCCTTATATCTATTTGCACAATGTTTCAGTCTTGTTTCATTTTTTTCCAACTTAACATTATACTCCTCTCTTCCTTGTCAGTCAAAAAAATATATATATACTAGTCTCTTTTGCACAACAATCCTCTTACTTCAATAATTTCAGTCTGGTTTCTTAGGAACTCAAATTTTACCTTTTGCAGGCCCTTCGTCAACATATCAGCTAATTGTTCATTTGTTGGTACATACTTAATAACTATCTCTCTCGCTTTCACTTTTTCTACAATGTAGTGGTACTTAATGTCTATGTGTTTCAACCGCTTATTGCACTGAAGGTTATTCAATAGATTTATACATGCTTGGTTATCCTCATACAGTATTATCTCATTTACATCTAATCCTGTTTCCGTCAACAGTTTCTTCATCCATATTCCCTCTGTCGCACAATCACAGGCTGCTACTAACTCAGCTTCTGTAGAAGACAGAGCTACACATGTCTGTTTTTTAGATACCCATTCTATCACATCTTCTCCTAACATATATAAGAATCCACTCACGGATTTCCTATCTCTTTGGTCACTAGCCCAATCCGAGTCTACATATCCTTTCAACTTCATGTTGCCTCTCACATATTTCAAACCTAGATTCATGGTACCTCTCACATATCTTAAAATTTTCTTTAATCCTTTCCATGTTTCTTCATTATAATTGCTTTGAAACCTGCTAAAATATCCTAAACTAAAACTTAAGTCTGGTCTAGTGCCTAACATTAAATACATAATACATCCTATCATTTCACGATAGGGTTTATCACAATCTTCTGGTTTTTCTATCTTAATGTTCAGTCCTGGCTCAATTGGGATACCGCTTTTCTTACAGTCTTCCATCCTAAATTTTTCTACCAAATTTCATGCGTACCTCTCCTGGGAAAGTTCCAGTATTCCTGCATTCTTGTCATATTTCACTTCTAGACCCAAAAAGTTCAATACATCTCCTTTATCTTTCATCTTAAATTCGCTCATTAACTTCCCTTTTACTTCTTCAATCTTATCTCTACTCTTACTGGATATTATAATATCGTCTACACAGATTAATAATATCATTAATTATTTTTAGTCCTTACAAACTTCAATCCTTTTATACATTCATCAAATCTTTCGTTCCACTTCTTAGCGGCTTCTTTTAGTCCATATATTGCCTTTTTTTAGCTTCAATAGCTTTCCTTCCTCCACCTTCAACTCTACGGGTGGTTGGACATAAACCTCATCCTCAATATAACCGTTTAGAAAAGCTGACGTTACATCTAATTGGTGCATGAACATGTTCAGTTGGCATCCTACACTGAGTAATAACCTAATGGAAGTCATTCTTGCCACTGGTGCATACACTTTTTCAAAGTCAAACGTTCCCTTGTTTTGAAAACCCCTGCACACAAGTCGGGCCTTATATCTCTTCTTCTCTTCATTTTCCAAGGGTTTATACGCAAATACCCAACGTGTATCATAAATTCTACTTTTACTCTTTGGTCTCTCTACTATCTCCCACGTCTCATTTTCCTCTATAGCCTGTAATTCTCTGTCTATAGCCCCTATCCATTTTTCCTTATCCTGCCTTACTTCTATACCTTGTACTGTCTTTGGCACATCCTCTATATACGTAATTGCACTTAATGCATAATACAACTGGTAGTCCTTTAAATACTCTGGCAACCTTCTCTCTCTTTTATTTGACCCCTGATCCTGTCTAGTTTCCATTACTTCCTCTCTCTTTCTCTGCTCATTCCATCCTACGTCTTTCTCTTTTCCTACTTCATCTGATTTAAATTCCACTCTATCACGTTTTCTTTTGTTTCGTGTGGACTTCTGTTTATTACGTATTGTGACGGGGCAGCCGCGCCCGTCGCAAGACTCCTGCCCCGCAGCCGCTCTCGCCGCGCACTCGCCACGAAAATTAAATACCGTAGTTCCAAGGGGTACCGCCAGTAGCCACTGAATTATTACTAACGCGCTGTCTCTACTTGCGAGCTTCATCTAGCGACAAGGACAACCAGTCAGTCGAGGAGCAGGAGATAAGCTCGAGGAGGAGGGGCCCGGATGCCCCCAACTACGAGCCATAGTGAGGGTGCCGATCCGCCGAGACGACGAGCCGATCGGGCCGCTCTAAGCCTGGGAGCACGACGAAGGACAAAACGAACATGGACAAACCAGCGTGCACCAGGAGCTCCTAGCGTCCGCAGGCTGAAGACAGCGGCGGATAGCGTGGCGTAGCGAGGCGTTCGATTCTGGCGCGCGGGATCGATACGCCCGCCCTCGGCACCGATCGATATCGACCGGCACGGCGGCATCGAGAGATCGAGAGCGTAAGGCGGCAACGTAACACTGGGCAAAATTTTGGTAGCGCCGGAAGCGAGTCACTTTGTGAGCGACCGTGGATACGCGAGTACGTGAGCAAGCGAATAACCGATTTTCGAGAGCGAGCCAGGAGTTTTTTGTGTCAACTTTGAAGGTGAGCCCAGTGAAATTACCTGCCTGCCTAAAAGTATCTGTAGGTCTCGGTGCCGGCCGTTTACGCTCCTGTAGAGGCAGCCCTAGTGCGGGTGACCATCGGTCACTAGGCGGTCACTTCCTTGGCGCGACTCCTCAAGTCGCCGCAAAGTCCCCGGTTTCTGTCGAGCTATAGATTGTGAGGCGTACGAAAGCCAGGAGCGTCACGGCCGTCCACCCCGGACGGTAGTCTTTGGGTATTCGACCGGTCTTTGGGTTTTTCGGCTCCGTGGCCATCCGTCAACGGGCACGTACCATCGAGGCGAGCGGCTCCGCCGCAGAAACGAACAGTATTTGCAAATTGGAACTGGCGTGTCCGAGCCTTACGGCATAGCGAGCGCACGGCGAGCGCAACGAGGCCGGGTGAACTTTAAATTGTACAGCGGCTACGGGAAAGCCGAGGGTCCGAACGCCGACCGTTCGGACGCGAGCGCGAGGACAGTAGGGTTTCAGGCCGTCCCGGCCCAATAAACATCTTCGCCACCCATCCGCGTGGGTTTCTCTGCTTCTTTCTCCCCGACATCCAGACTCCGCCACTCTACCTTCCACCCGAGCCAGCCAGGGAGACAGCAGCGAGTGCCGCCGAGCTCGAGAGGTCCATCAGGAGGGCAACATCAGGACGAGGGAACTTAGCATTTAGAAATTTGGCCCTATCTAGGGCCTGGCGCCCAACCGATTCCCTTCGCGCCTTTTAGGTGACCTGGGACGAGCCTCGGCGAAGTTGGAGCGCAGCCACCGGAGCCGGCGCGGAACGCAGCCCGGAGAAAGACGCTTACAGTATACTGCAGCCAATAGCGCTTCCTTCCAAAAAACTTTATTTAATCCTGACTCCAATAGCAATGCCCTAACTTTTTCAATTATTGTTCGATTCATCCTTTCGGCTTTTCCATTCTGCTCGGGTGTATAGGGTACTGTATAATCTATAACTATTCCCTGGTCTCTACAAAAATCTTTCAATTCCCTGGCGACATATTCTCCCCCATTATCAAATCTAAGTCTTTCGACTTTTTCTGGGAATTTTGCTGTGATTTGCTTAAAATACTCTTTGAATTTGTCAATCATTTCACCCTTTGTCTTTAAAGCGTACACCATCGTAAAATTCGAATAGTCATCAATGAAGGTCAAAATATATTTTTCCCCATCACGTGCTACTGGTTCAATTGGTCCACATAAATCTGAATGAATTATCTCGAGTATCCTATTACTCTTTCCTCTGGTACCAAATGGTAAACGATTCAACTTGGCCTTTGCACATATCTCGCAAAACACATCCTTCTCAATAGTCAAATTCTTATCCAGACCTATCACTAACTGTTCATTTTTCAATCTCCTCAATCCACTATTTCCTATATGCCCCAATCTCAAATGCCTACGTTTGTTATATGCTACTTCCTTTTCTATGTGGTGAGCTTCTGGTTTCTTTATTTGAAACTGAAACTTATATAGTCCACGTTTCTCACCTTCTATCAGTATCTTCCCAAACTTATCCACAACTTCTATTTTTCCGTCGCTGAATATGACAGCCTGACCATTCTTATCTATTTTTCTAACTGAAAAAAGATCCTTCCTGACGTCGGGTGAGTATAATCCTCCCAAAAACATTAAAATGTAAAAAAAGCGCCAAGTAGTCTTGTCCCTCTCATCGTCAAAAAACATCTTGCTTCACAAAAAAATGTGCCTCATTCTACAAAAATAATACTGTGGTGAAAAATTATTATTCATTCTACCACTTTTACCAAATTGACCAAAAACGTAATCGATATCATTGAAATGCCAAGTCTTCATCAAAACATTCTAATCCCACAAGGGATTGAATATTTCAAAAAAATGAATGTCATACAGATACAGATCTAAATATTCTACAAACAAACAAGAACAGGATATCAATGTGAAAACCAACCCTTCAGTCACGAATATAGAGCATTAAACAATCGTGCAAATTAATTCAAAAATATATCTCTTCTGTTTGTTCAATTTATCAAAGAAAACATACTACTTGGCCCGCCCGGTTCTTCACAAATCGAGTTTCAAGTCTTTCACACGGCAAACGAATGGAATATTATACTTGAGTCTTATTATTAAGAAAATTACATTCCCCAAAAAATACTGTCCAAAATACTGTCCAAAAAAAATTTTTTCTGAAGCAAGATGTTTTTTGACGATGAGAGGGACAAGACTACTTGGCGATTTTTTTACATTTTAATGTTTTTGGGAGGATGATTTCATGTCTTTTTGGTCGTTCATTTTTTAAGAATATTCTTTAAGAGTATGTACAAATTGTGAAGAAGCGAAGTGTTTTTGGGGTGATGGACAAGACTACTTGGCGCTTTTTTTACATTTTAATGTTTTTGGGAGGGTTTATATGCTTTCAAGAATGTTTAGAATCTTTTATATGCTTTGAAAAATGTAGAGTTTTTTAAAGTGAAGCCATGTTTGTGTTCTACAGTCAGAAAGATTTCTTCTCTAATTTTCAATCTGGAGCAATGAAGCAAACATTGTTTAATTCTGTATAAGCTTCATTCGAAAAGGACGTAGCGAAATAAGAAATATTGCTTTTTGTTAAAACGGCGCACAACAGAAACAACAAAAAGCAATCTTTTTTCAATTTGATACATACTTTTCAAGTCAAGCTTATACAGAATTGAACAATGCTTGTTTTATTGTTCTAGATTAGAGAAGAAATCTTTCCGGCGGCAGAACACTATACAGTTTCAGTGGCCGAGCTCTAGCTTCGCCATTTTGTCGAAAATCAGAGAAAAAAATAGTAAATGCTTCAAAGCATATACAATAAAGGCCTCCAAACAAATTTTGTATTGCATTTTGTATTGCACTATGTTGTCTTAAAAAACTGTCAAATTTCATATATTTTCTTGGTTGCTAGAATGACATTTTCCTTAACACTTTATAGATTATAGAGGATAAGCCGTCCTCATATGCTGTCGAATTTTAGTGTATCCTGCCTCTCAAGTACATAAACTCAAGGAAGAGCAACCGTTAATACTGGAGTTTACTAACAATAAGTAGGTAGTACACCACACAACTTACTTTACATGATCTTAGCTCTTTAACTGAAACATTCCTTGAACTACACACTTGGCAGTCAGAAATAATATAATTTGTAAAGTGTTAACGCACAATAATTCAGATCCAGATCAGCAATAGCACTACCAATAGCTAGGACACATTTATATTTCAGATTAGATAAGCTATTGACTGCCAAATGCATAGCTCAAGCAATGCACAATCTAAAGTGATGAAATTCCTAAATGACGTATAATTGGTACTTATTACTTGCTTACGTCATTTTAGTAAAGTGTTCCCTGAGCGACAAACTTGACAGTCACAACTAAATTAGACTACGTATGAGCATATCATTTAGTTAATATCATAATTGTAAAGCGTTAGGTCAAACAATTATTTAGATTTTGTTAACTATATACGCAGGTCATACAAAGTTTAGTTGTGTTTAGTGTACGTTGACTGTTGTGTGCCTAGCTGATGGAGCAAACACCTAAACTGCTGAAGTTAGCTTGAGCAATTACTGATTACGAATAACTAGTATTTCCTTAAATATTGGTAATCAGCACTCTTTTAATAGATACTGTGGTTTGTGAGTTTTGCACTTAACACTTTTGATTGACATTTCTTTCATAATTCTTAATAATAATCACAAGATCACTAGGATCGGGGCAAGGACAGTATACTCTTTTATTAACTAAATAAAGCATGGAATCTGGAATAAAATAATAAAATCGGAGCATGTCATATGACCATTATGGCACATAACCAACCATGGCATGACCGGCGTAACCAATGTGTCGGTACGACACAGATTACAGATCATAGACCGGTAACGTAACGCGACATTCCACCGTGGTGCCAACTGGTGTGAAAAAAGTGAAAGCCACATTTTTAGGAATTCCTGAAAAGACTGCTGACTCTTAATCCGCCTTGCCTTTACTACGAGAAAAATAAGCAGGAGAAATTCATATCTCTTGAATGACTGAACCGATTCGCTTGATTCTTGGCTCATTGGATTCAGAAAAATCAGAGAAAAAATACAAAATTCAGAAAAAAATCCTTGGAGCTGTAACTTTCTCGTAATTCAAGGTGAAAGTTTTATAGCAGACGACAACCGCTACACTTCGGGATAAGTATCCTCGGTAGTCGCGCGCCATACTATACAGGGTGAAACTCTACATGTGTCTGCTGTTCAAGGGGGTTAATCTGCATGCCGAGGGGATAAGAAGATTCTAATACAACTTTGAATTTTGCGGTCCCGTTTGTTAGTTATAGCAAGTTGAACCATCAGTAGAAAAGACGCGGTCAGGCGAGTTGCAGTCACTTTTTGACCGGCCGGAGACGCATGGCAAAGTAGGTCACGGTGACCTACACGCAAAATCGAGAGGACATCGAATCAGAACAGATCAACGTCGATAAAGCGGGATTCCTAGCGCGAGATGTCAGTAGTTAAGAGGTGATGAGCTTCGAATCTCGCGTAAAAGACAGCACGACGCGACGGCACGTCTGGACGAGGCGGCGATATGCTGGCGGCCATTCCCGCCGATCTCTTCGTACCGCGATCGCCAAGTAAGAGCAGAAAAGTCCCGCTGCGTAGGAATTAATCGAAGAGATGCTTTATTTAGAAATTTCAAATTGATTGTGGATGGAAATCAATTAAAAAAGGGTAACATTCGCTCCGGCTCCAAATTTGCCGTTCCACCTGCTCGCTACTGCAGAGTTTTGGAAGTCAGCGGACAGAAATTCGCTCTGCGTCCGGATTCTCATTAAGACATGGAATTATTCGCGTCGTGTTTAGAAGTTAATAAGGGGAATGGTACATAAAATTGCAGCATTGACATTTTATAATATCATTGAATGTTGGCATAATTTCTACTACCTCTGCCGGCTGTAGAATAAAATAGTACTCGCATTGTCAACTTTAAAGTGATAGGGGTTTAAGATGCGCGGTAGCTTAAGGTAACTCAATTAGGGCCGCGTTTGGAGGTGACAAAAAACCTCTTGTCGGCCGACCCGCGTGAATCGCGATGAAGAATCAGCTGGTGCTCAGTCGCTCGATTCGCCAGAAACAAAATCGAATCACTGGCTCGGAGCGATTGCACCGGCGCTAGCCGACAGCATGCTTCTTTCTCAACGTCCGAGCAAGGCACGGCACGGCATAATTCGTCTGCCCCTTCTCTGTCTTTCTTTCTGTTTTACCACTTTCTTAATATGAACTAGCGATATTAAGAAAGTAGCAAACTTAATATGCTCTTGCGATATTAAGAAAGTCGTGGTTGGTTCGCGATGCAAGAATTAAGTTCATCCAATCCGGTGAAACAAATTTATCAGGCGTCTGAGATACTTTTTCACACAAATATCGAAGTGGCAGCGCAGCAGAGCGATCGTGCTTGCGATCTTGACGATCCAAGTTCGGTTCCTCGCTTTATCAATTATTTTTTTTGCCGTCTGTAGAATAGAATACTCGTAAGATCAATTCTACAGTGATAGAGTCCATAAACTGAGGAATATCGTCGCGATAATTTACGCACAGATGTTCGAGTCGTCTTCACTTATTAGAAAAGTTTGCAATGAAAAACTACAGTAACAGAGAGAGGGGAGTGGGGTTATTTCTTGTTAATTCTGCTACTTCTGTTGGCTGTAAAACAAAATGACTAACATAGTACACAACTATTATGTACCTAACATAGGTACATAAATCCTGAAATAGGAAAAGGAACATTTTCTGGAGCAGGAGTGTTGGAAACATCAGACGGCAACAGGGTAAAAAGTAACAAATTGAATTGAAATATTACAACTTGCTACTTTCTACCCCGTGACCGTCCTGAAAAGGACGTAGGACGGGTGACGGGTCCAGGAAGGTCTTCAGGATGGAAGAGATGGAGGCGGATGGGATGCCTCCTCTTCAAAGAACAGCTCGTGGCCGTCTCGCGAGCTGTTCGACGTGTGCCCCACGTTCTTCGAAACACAAATGGAGTCGCCGGATAATACTATCGCGCACATCTTGCATGGTCACAGTGCGCCGGATGGTGTTGGCGCACTCCATAATGCGCGCGATGAGCTGTTCCTCCGATTCGATAGGGACGGCGTAAAATAGGGTCTTGAGATGACCCCACAAAAAAAAGTCCAGGGGCGTAAGGTCTGGTGAGCGGGCGGGCCACTCTACTGGACCATGCCGGCCTATCCATCGGTCCTCAAACGTTGCCGAAATGTGCTCCCGTGTAATACGTGATGAATGCGCGGGGGCACCATCGTGCATCCACCACGTCGTCGCCATGTCGATCCCTTCTGGAAGCAGGGCCGGGCAGGTCCTCCTGGAGAAACCGCACGTATGCCTCAGCGTTCAGCCGTTGCGGCAAAATGAATGGACCAAGGATATGGTCGCCCAATATCCCGGCCCAAACATTCACCGCAAACTGGCGCTGAACATTGTGGGCACACGTAGCGTGCGGGTTCTCCTCCACCCACACGTGGGTGTTGTGTAAATTAAGCAGGCCTGCTCTTGAAAACCCTGCTTCATCTGTAAAGATGATCCTTCGGAGGATATCCGGCTCATCAATTGTCTGTCGAAGCATCCAGCGGCAAAACTGGATGCGACGATCTGGATCGGCCTCTGTCAATTCTTGCACCGGCTGCACGTGGTACGGGTGCATCTCATTTTGATGCAAAATACGGAGCACAGTTCTTTGGCTCGTGCCTTCCGCCAAAGCAACGTTCCTCCTACTTGTGCCTGGATCGTTGCGGACGCGACGAAGAACCCGCTCGTCGAGGTTTCGCGGGCGCTGAGCTCGCCCGCCGGTCGCGAACTTGCTCATGCTTCCGGTGGCCCGGAGTCTTTGAGCGATCCTGTCAAAGGTATGCTCACACGGCAAATCGCGTCGCGGGAACAGCTCGGCATAGAGCCGACGTGCCTCGGCGGCATTTCGATGTGCTTGCCCGTAGCACATGTGCATCTCTTCCATTTCAAAATTCTCGTACATTTCGAAGTGCACTCGTCACTGGCAGGATAGGAAGTAATGCGAAGCAGCCTCGATCCGATGGATTCGCGTGAAACAATTGCCGATAACAATTTTAACACATCGCTTAGCAACGAACGGAATAAGTTCATCAAACTCGCTCGAAGGCAAGACCCGATAATTTCAACGGCGATTGTTTTCACATGAACACATACCAACCTCGTGCCTCACCAATACATTAGCCGTAATCATGTACCAAAATCGAGAGACCTCACAAATGCACTTACATTATGTTCGTGTAGATGTGTGACGCCTAAGAGGCATGGCGATCTATGCAAGAAGAAATAGTTTGTAGGACTTTTAAACGATTGCATGATTCGCTGGGACTCCAAACGTGCTCCAAATGGAAAAATCCGACTAATGACTGCAGCTTTTCCAATAGGTCTCTTATACCTTTACTGGTTCATTATTCTCTTTTTATCCCCGAAGTAACACAAAATACATCGCTCACGGCAAAAGCAAACAGTTTATTGTAAACTATTGCGTGCACTTTAGAATGGATCTTTTCCGTGGCTATGAAAAGAATAGCAAAGCAGCGAAGGTACAAGACACTCATTGGAAAAGTTGCAGCTTCGTGATCTGGTCGATGGCATTCAACTCTACTTTCCAGGGCCAGCGAAATGGCAATCCATGCAATCGTTTGAGTAGATGAGCGTATGAGGCGTAGCGTAAATTATCGCGACGATATTCCTCCGTTTATGGACTCTATCACTGTAGAATTGATCTTACGAGTATTCTATTCTACAGACGGCAAAAAAAATAATTGCTAAAGCGAGGAACCGAACTTGGATCGTCAAGATCGCAAGCACTCTGCTCGCTCTGATGCAGAGCGAAGATCGCTCTGCTGCGCTGCCACTTCGATACTTGTGTGAAAAAGTATCTCAGACGCCTGATAAATTTGTTTCACCGGATTGGATGAACTTAATTCTTGCATCGCGAACCAACCACGACTTTCTTAATATCGCAAGAGCATATTAAGTTTGCTACTTTCTTAATATCGTTAGTTCATATTAAGAAAGTGGCAAAACAGAAAGAAAGACAGAGAAGGGGCAGACGAATTATGCCGTGCCGTGCCTTGCTCGGACGTTGAGAAAGAAGCATACTGTCGGCTAGCGCCGGTTCAATCGCTCCGAGCCAGTGATTCGATTTTGTTTCTGGCGAATCGAGCGACTGAGCACCAGCTGATTCTTCATCGCGATTCACGCGGGTCGGCCGACAAGAGGTTTTTTGTCACCTCCAAACGCGGCCCTAATTGAGTTACCTTAAGCTACCGCGCATCTTAAACCCCTATCACTTTAAAGTTGACAATGCGAGTACTATTTTATTCTACAGCCGGCAGAGGTAGTAGAAATTATGCCAACATTCAATGATATTATAAAATGTCAATGCTGCAATTTTATGTACCATTCCCCTTATTAACTTTTAAACACGACGCGAATAATTCCATGTCTTAATGAGAATCCGGACGCAGAGCGAATTTCTGTCCGCTGACTTCCAAAACTCTGCAGTAGCGAGCAGGTGGAACGGCAAATTTGGAGCCGGAGCGAATGTTACCCTTTTTTAATTGATTTCCATCCATAATCAATTTGAAATTTCTGAATAAAGCATCTCTTCGATTGATTCCTACGCAGCGGGACTTTTCTGCTCTTACTTGGCGATCGCGCTACGAAGAGATCGGCGGGAATGGCCGCCCGCATATCGCCGCCTCGTCCAGACGTGCTATCGCGTCGTGCTGTCTTTTACGCGAGATTGGAAGCTCATCACCTCTTAACTACTGACATCTCGCGCTAGGAATCCCGCTTTATCGACGTTGATCTGTTCTGATTCGATGTCCTCTCGATTTTGCGTGTAGGTCACCGTGACCTACTTTGCCATGCGTCTCCGGCCGGTCAAAAAGTGACTGCAACTCGCCTGACCGCGTCTTTTCTACTGATTGTTCAACTTGCTATAACTAACAAACGGGACCGCAAAATTCAAAGTTGTATTAGAATTTTCTTATCCCCTCGGCATGCAGATTAACCCCCTTGAACAGCAGACACATGTAGACTTTCACCCTGTATATACTACTACTTGGCGCGAGACTCTACCGAGTCTCCTGAAACATCCTTTACTTCACACTCAACTTCTTTGTTTCCCACTCGCACTTTTCCATCCATTCTTCCCATACCTATCACCTTAATACTATCTCCACTCTTTGCCACGATTACATCTATAGGTTCATCCAGTTTCCTATACTCTTTTAAATACTCTCTCTGATTTGTGATGTGATCAGTACATCCAGAATCTACTATAAATTCTACCTTGTCATACATGTTTATATCTCTCTCTTCATCACACCCTACCATAAGACTTATCTTATTTACTGAATCTGGTTCTTCTTCAGCTCTGTAGTTGGATGAAAAATAGGCTCGTCCTGGTCCAAAATAGCCTCGGGGGAACCTCTCCCTCTCCTGGGTTGTTGATAATGTCCCCTCCTGCCACAGTGCCATGTGCCCCAACTTGCCACATACATAGCATTTCGGCTTATACATTCTTGCCTGAAAAGCTGACGGAATACTCGTTCGCTCATTTGTTTGCCCTTGGTGCCTCTTTGCTGCTTCGTCCTTCAGCCTGCGCTTTACATATTGCAGCGTGAGGTTGCTCATGGCCTCGAGCACTGCCACAATCGTCTCAAAAGACTTCGGCAATGCCATCAGCAACATACAGATGATGTCCTCCTCCTTCATGCTGTCCTCTATTTGTTTCAGCATGCGCACGAGGTCTTCAAACTTTTTCATAAAATGATCCAAGTCATCCATTTCTGACATTTTCAATTGCAACAACTGCCTCCTTAGCAGCATCTTCCCTGGCAAACCTTTTTGTTCATGTGTCTCGCACAGAGTCACCCACATCTCACGCGCCGTGTTGCAGTCCCGTATTGTCCCTAGTATATCGTCAGTGACGCACTGTATTATTAAGTTCTTTGTCGTATTATCCTTGATCATCCAGTCTCCCTTTATACTCGGAATGTGCTCTTCCGTTATCTTTTGAGCTGCTATAAACTCCTCCACTGTGCATTGGACGTATTATAACAGATCTTTTTCCTTCATTAACATCTTCATCCGATACTTCCAGTGATCAGTGGCGATCGCCACTGATTTTACAATCGAGCCCACGGGAATTTCCATTGTTCCTTTTTGTTATTTAACACTATTCCACTTTTTCCTTTTTTTTCTCGGCTCTCCTTATGCCAAGTGCCTTCCCCTGTATTTCCAGACCTCCTCTGCGCCCATAACCTGTTGTATTTGGAAGGTATTTTATCCACTGGGAAAGATTCTGGAAGGGTTTATCTCAATAACTTCAACAATGAGAGACTGGTTTCTTTGTCTTTATCCTTAGTTCCTCTTACACTACTTTACACTACGCTTGACTATTCCGATCTCATACGATCACCCAAACTCTGCTGCCGTATATACATTTTCGGGTTCTTTGTTTGGTTACCCTATGCAGTGGTTCTCCACTGCTATCTAACTGCATAGTGGTGTTCATTACAACTGTACATTCCTTCAAACGCTCTACTAGCTTTGGTACGTTTTTTATTTGCCTACATTCAGGTAAAACTTTAAGCAATCGCTGATATCGCTCAAGTATTTCAGACTGCTGAACTGCACAAAATTCGTTACAAACTCACGATTTCATAGATTTTACTCCGGGTTTAGATTCTATTAATAATGGTAAAACATTTGTAACTTGTCCATACTTATTCATTACGAGAGACATCTGCTTTAATTTAATAACATTAAAATCGTATGCTGTTTCAGAATAATACGATTCCGTCGTAGGAGTGTGTTTGGAACTACCACATAACACATTACAAATACTATCAATGTCATCGTAAGCAAGTGATGATAACTGTGTTAAATACAATTCTGCAGTTTCCCTCATATTATGCAGTGCCTTTCCTATACTGGACATATAATTTTGTCTAACAAACAAACACCATTTTAATATTCGTTCAGTCTCAATTCTTCTGCTGATAAGTGTTTCACTTGTAAGATTTTTGGATATTTTCCGAATGTAATTTTCAGCACTTCGCTGTAAAACTATAGTATTCCCACGAATACGGAATCTCTTATATTTATCGCTTATTTTCTGTGCCGTTTGCAATTTGTCTTTCACAAGCAAATTTTTGCGAAATTTGCTATAATACTTTTCATTACTTAAACGTCGCCTATCTTTATTAGTTTCAAAATACTTTTTGCGATTTTTTCGTAATTTATCTTTATTTTCTACATAATATTTTTTAACCGTAATACGTATTTTATCTTTATTTTTTGTATTATATTTTTTTTTTATGATACGTATTTGATCTTTATTTTCTATGTCTAATTTTTTATTCTGCATACGTATTCGTTCTTTATTTTCTATATAGTATTTCTGATTTTGAGAACTTCTAGATAATTTACCTTTTCTACCTCCAATGCCGTTAAGCCCGGATAGGGTTTGTCTTTTTGCAACGTTATCACCAAATTTATCGCTGGATGGAGATAAAGACTGTTTCTCTGAAAAATGTTCATTTAAAGCAGACATAAGCTGTGTCTTTGACAAATTTTCGTTTAAGTTAGACATCAGCTGTGTTTTTTTTTATATATTATCGCTTGATGTAGATATTGCCCTTTTCTTTGCAAAGGAGTCGCTACATGCAGACGTGGGTCTTTTCTTTGCAAAGGAGTCGCTACATGCAGACGTGGGTCTTTTCTTTGCAAAGGAGTCGCTAGATGCAGACGTGAGCCTTTTCTTTGCAAAGGAGTCGCTAAATGCAGTGTGACGTGAATCGGGGGCTTTTGTCCTGGAGTTTTAACTCACGGGCACCGGGGCGCTCGGGGATAGGTGTGGGTTCCCCTACAGGTAGCGGGACTTTGTCGTCACAAAAAAAAACAACTTCAAAAACGCAGGAGAACGATGATACAAATACAAAAAAAACAATCCTTCGGCAACTTTGGTTTTACTGATATAGTTTATTGGCCCCTCGGAGTAATTCTTCCGTACAATTTTCTAATAGCTGTCGTACAATCCCGAGGCACCAAATACCGAAAAGGGACTAGGGTTACCTGGGATCGTTGCCTAAACAAAATCCCGTACGCGAAAGGATTCCCGACTTCTCGCCGAAATAATGCCAGTCGCGGAGGCGGTGATACGCGAACGATAGACGGAGACGAGCGATAGACTCACGAGCGGCAAACGCGAGCGATAATTCCGCGGTAAGCGATAATCACAATAATGGAAAGATCCGGTAACGAGGATCACGCGATCGATACTAGCGAGGACGATAATCACACGTACGATATTCACTCGAACGATATTCGCGAGGACGATATTCACACGGACGATATTCACTCGAACGATATTCGCGAGGGCGATATTCACACGGACGATATTCACTCGAACGATATTCGCGAGGACGATAGCCACACAACGATATTCACTCGAACGATATTCACACGGACGATAGCCACACGACGATATTCACTCGAACGATATTCACACGGACGATATTCAAATCCCAGGCAAACCTCAAGTTCTCCACGATAGACTCAAAGGTCGGCTAATCTCAGCAGAGAGGGGGAGGTTCGCGACTCAGAGAAAGAGCGATATTCACAACATAGTTGATCGATAATCTCACAATTAATATAATAGGGCTGTAGTCATCGCTGCTTAGCTTCGCCACCAAGCGTTTCACGAAATGGCGGCCGCAGGCCCCCGCGATTTTCGAACGTAACCACAACGTACGAGGATGGTGAAGGCGGGCGATAGCAATAGTATCAGCGATACAATATTCCCGATGAAATAATAATGAGCACAGGAAATCTCAGCTCACCAATTCCGCACCCAGGGAGGAAGTCGGCGAAATCCTCGGCACTTCTCGGAGCTGGAGCAAGGCTTCGGCTGGATGTTTGAGGCACTCGCGATAGCTGCTGATGTCGAACGAAGAACGCGGAAGAATGAATTTTCGGCCGAAAATGTCCTATCTTATAGGAATGCCTAGCGCCCCGAGGACTCGAGGATTGGCTCCCCATGACGTAGCACCACCCCCTGATTGGTTCAGGGGTACTTGCCGTTCTTACCGATGACTTGTCGGTACCCGCTAATCCGCGCGGCGTAAGTTCGCGGGAGTTCGGCGGCTCGGCCAAAAACCGCCGCTTCCCTGAATTGAACCAAACAAAGCTCTGGCTCGCGCCAGAACTCTGGCAGGGCCGCAGGTAACCCTTTGGTTACCCTGCCCTAATTGAAGGGAGGAATCCTTCGGGCTGGCAATTCCTCTGCCAGCCAACAACACCAATGTCCATTCATGTAGCGTGCACTAAGGTGTGCTCCGCGAATGGAAGTCACGAAAATGTCAGGAACCCCTGCACGTTGCCACAACGGTGGATCAACGGCGAGGACAGAGGAATAATGGAGCCAGCTCTTCCGCACCCCCAAGCCCTGTCCGGAGCAGGCAAGTGGGTGTCCCTCTGATCTTCCTACCGAGAGATCGGAGGGCCCTGACAAACTAGCCGCAGCAGCGGCCGAGAAGTCATATTCTTATTTTCAGCAGGTGATTCGTGATGCGGTCCTGGCTACGCGGCGATGCGTAGCCCGCCGATCCAAATGTTGTTCTTCTTTTCTTCCTACGCGGAATTGCTGCTCCGCTATAATCCCAAAAGCATAATAACGCGAGAAATACGAAATCGCGACGCCGGTTATCCCATGGCGCGCTCGAGTAAACCCGCCGCGCCGAGTTGCCTATCACCACCTCATGCCCCGAGCGTGTCCGAAGACGTGCAAGACGCTGGCTATTGTGACGGGCAAAAATTTGCCACGTCACACCAGACATGGTTGGTATAATAATATCACATTGTGGTGACAATGCCTTTTCCTCATCAGTAGTGTTACATAATGGAGATATTAGGCAAACTGTTTCTGTGGGCGCAACTTCGATTTTTTTCTTATGAAATCGAATTAATCGCGCCTCTTCTGCTCTTTGCCTTTTTGCCTGTACCGCCGGTAATGGCAGAACTTTTACATGACTGCAGTGTACTGAATCCTGCGGGAAATGCTGAATAATATGTGATTTTAAGATTGTCATGAGGTCGTACGTAACTTTATTCGGCCGAATATTGAACAGCAGCGAAGTTGCAAACGCTATGGAGAATACGCCACAGTCGTTTCCATTCGGTTGCTGTTTAACTTTCGGAAATACAACAGTTTTATTATTCAAATCATAAAAGGGAAACAATCTCTTTAAGAATATTATATGATCATTATGCATTTCCCTTTTATTCAATGAATCATATAAAGATATAGATTTTGTGTCGTAATAAGCACATATCCAATGTCCATCAAGATCTGAAGTGCCACTAAATAAAATTTGAATGTATTCCTTATTTTGTGGCACTTCGTTTATCCTATCAGGACATTGCAATTTCCACGGTTTCTGTGGAGCATACCCATATGCACTCAAAAGGCAATTAAAAATATCTATATGAGTATCCTCCAACCACCTGTTTATGGAAAGAGTGCTTTGCAAGTTCTCTGTCAATTTCGGGATTCTTGTATTTATTTTAAAAAACTAAAAACTAATAACTAATATATAATAAAATAAAGTATAGGGAAGGGAATGTAGAAAATGAGAAATGGGAAGCAGGAAGTAGGGACAAGAAAAAAAAGGTACAGGGAAAAGGAAATAGGAAATAGGAAAGGATAAAAGTATAATAAATTGTAAGAATAGGAATACCACCGTGACTCCTGGGCCGCCCGGCTCTACGGTCAGTCGCAAACTGCCAAGCAAGCTTGCCAGATTTGTAAGGATTACCTCACCACCCAACCCCACCGCCCAATCCCACCTAATACATCTGGCAACCTTGCTGCCGAGTTCAGAGTCCAGACTATACAGGGTGTCCCAAAAATGTTGCATACTATTATAGCCATCTTGTTCGGGAGGGGGCGGTGATGATGATGCAGTTTGTAAAAATTTGCGTTAGGCCTCCAATTCCGAGTTATTCAACAACAAAGTTAGGTGACGCCCTCGAGCTCTTGCCAAATCCTGGTCAGTTGTCCCTTGCTCCTAGAAAAAGGGAGGTGACGGAAAACATCTTGCCGGTGGCTTGTGAAAATCGCGATGGAGGACCGGCGGGTGCTCAACCGCTCGGCTCTTTCGAAACCGAGCGGTCAGGAGTCCCTTGCATGTGCCGCTTTGAAGACCGAACATAGCAAGGTATGGCATCGCCCGACGGACACATTTTGCCTTTCTTCTTGCTTTCCCACTTTCTTGATATACGCTTGCGGTAACTGAAATCTCTTATTAGTTGTTTCGCGAGTCCCGACTAAATCAGGTTGAATCCGTCCAAATCCAATAAAGCAAATTTATCAAGAGCCTATGATATCTTTTTCCCCTAAGTATCGAAGTGGCGCCGTGAGAAAACATTGGAGCTGTAACCGTGATGATCCGAGTTCGATTCCTCGGTGTCGCGGTTATTTTTTTTGGTTTTCTTGTTTTGTCTTGATCCATGTTTAATACCTAATAGTGGAAATACTTTTTCTTTTACAGTTTTACGCCTTTTCTCCGAAATTTTCATTTTGCTTGCGATAAGCAAGATCCCTGATTAGTCGTTTCGCGACACCCGAATCAATTGGAATACATTTTAACTTTTTTAACCATGATTGAGCAAACTTGTTGTTGAGCACCTTGTTAAATTATGTTAAGCTTCAATTACTCCCGGTACACATTTCTCGATATGCTACGAAATGTAGTCAGTAGTTTAAAGCGATAGGTCTCTAATCACGGTCTTCCCGTGGTATTGTTTGCATGAAAAATCTGCAGAATCTGCAATCTTGCCTAAATTACAGGAATAACTGGATTGAGTTAGTTCTGGCGGGTGCTCTCCGTGCACAATTCGATAAATTTATTCGAACTTAGCCAAAGAAATGAGGATGGACATCTCTGAAAATCAGAAAGCAGGAGGATAGGCCACGAAGGATAAAAATTAAGTATTACCATTGACTGGGTATTCAACATAAGGCAAAGTACTGTAAAAGAAAAACTATCACCACTGTTTGGTATTCAACATGGATTAAGACAGAACAAGAAAACCAAAAAAAAAAACCGCGACGCCGACGAGGAGTCGAACTCGGATCATCACGGTTACAGCTCCAATGTTTTGTCACGGTGCCACTTCGATACTTTGGAAATAAAAGTATCATAGGCCCCTGATAAATTTGCTTCACTGGATTTGGACGGATTCAATCTGATTTAGTCGGGAGTCGCGAAACAACTAATCAGGGATATCAGTTATTGCAAGCGTGTATTAAGAAAGAGGGAAAGCAAGAGGAAAGGCAAAATGTGTCCGTCGGGCGATGCCGTACCGTGGCATGTTCGGTCTTCAAAACGGCACATGCAAGGGACTGCTGACCGGTTGAGCACCCGCCGGTCCTCCATAGTAATTGTGACAGGCCGACCGGCAAGATGTTTTCCGTCACCTCCCTTTTTCTAGGATCAAGGGATAACCGGCCAGGACTTGCCGAGAGCTCGGTGGGCGTTACCTAACTTTGTTGTTGAATAACTCGGAATTGGAGGCCTAACGCAAATTTTTAAAAACGGCGTCATCATCACCGCCCCCTTCCGAACAAGATGGCTATAATATTATCAAACATTTTTGGGACACCCTGTATAGTGTATTGTTCGGCGGCGTGCGTGCCTATAGCTGAAATCTTTATATCGGTCATATTGCAAAATTACGATGTATTCCCGAGAATCGATTATATTCCTTTTCGAGAAAAACTTAATAATTCGGGAAGAAACTCTCATTTCAAAATAGTATGAAATACAGAAAATATTGTTTTTTATGTTTAGGAATTATAGCATTCACATGATTTTTGATTTGTGACCGTTGGTCTGCCGAAATCTTCCGCGTCGTCCAGACATTCAATTTTTCTCGTCGACATACGTACACACTCCACACATATGCTTTGTCTCGCTCGCTCAATCGCTTTCTCTCTCTCAGTCAATCGCTTTTCCTCTCTCACTCTCACTCAATCCTACACATCTTAACTTATCCACTTGTCAATTTAGGAACACTAAAAACTAAAATTATGCTACGTATGAGGATTTGGATTATTTATTGTAGTTTATTTATTGTAGTTTATAAAGATGAGAGATTAATAATTTGCATCTGAAGGGCATACCAGCCTTTGACAATCAGCAGTTTCACATCAAATTACATCTCGTTAACTTAAGTAGTTTTTTTTTTAGTGTATCTTTTAAAGTGTTGGCATAATTATTTGGAATAAGAGGATGCTAACTATAGGCAGCCAGTATTCATTCAGGACTCAGGTCTTTAGCTTAAGTGATTGTTGTGCTATGCACTTAACAATTTTTATACTTTTAAATACAATCGAGTGAGGAACCAACTTGTCTATCTGATATATCCTATAAAACGTTAGGCCTGATTGGTTGGAATTGTAGGATGTACTATCTATTGCCAGCCCGCTTTTATTCAGGAAGTTGTAGGTCTTTAGCTCAAGTGGTTGTTGTGTTACGTATTTCACAAATGTCACAATTTGAAATTGAACCGAGTAAGGAAACAGCTTGCCTATCTTATGTATCTTATGAAGCGTTGGCCTAATTATGTTCAATTTAAGGGCACGCTAGCTATTCGCCGCCAGAATTTGTTTAGTAAATTTCATATTTTTTCTACTATGCACTTGATATACTATATACTTCATAATTTTGAATCGTAAAATTATTATTAGTACTAATATATTATTAATATTGCTCGCTGCTCGTTCGAACACCCAAGACAGTGAATGCAGATAAAATCAACATATATACAATAACATACATATACATTATTAATTTCATTTGAACGCATTCTTCGCGCGCTGAGATCAGCTACGGTGATCTCTAGATGCACGTGTACAAACACGACCACGCGGCAACACCAGTGTTTTGCGCAGACGCGATTAGTAAGTTCATCACTGTTTTACACATGACTCCCCGTATACTACTCTTTCTTTCGTGCGGAGAAAACTCCCCATATTATACTTTTCTTTCTTTCGTACGGCGAAACCCCACCACCTTCGGTACAGAGCAGTGAGCTGAAACCAGTCTATCGCTGGAACTCATCCGGCTGACACGTAAGTATTTAATTTAAATAAGTCTACGGCTGTTTGATTGAAATATGTATAATATAAAAACACTAATACATTCAATATTATTTCTTTATTAATATAGAATGACAGATCAGCCGCAGCCGATGATGGAGGAGGACGAGTTGGAGTTCGGCGACATTTACCGTAAGTGTAAATACAAGCTTACCAGTTTGTTCTCTTTGCTTCTGTATTCTTCTCCATTTGTTTGCCTTTTTATCTATGTGCATCTCCACCTTTTCACCTATCCTGTGTCTTTCTACTGTCTTTCTGTCTCACGGATCAGTACTATCATCAGTACTATCCGCGAGTGTTCATGCCGTATTTACTCTATTTCTGTCACTAGGCTTCCACTTCGCACGCTCAGCATACGTATAAATATTATAAAGTTTTCAATCTACGTTCACATCCATTTTTTGAAACATTCGGTCTCTCTCTCTCTCTCTGTCGCGCGAGCACACGCGTCAAAACGTTTGTTACTCTTGCACACTTAGTACCAATGTCTTTGTTTTTTTCGACCAATATTCTTGTATTCTGATTTCGTACTCTGACGTAGGCTTAAACCTACCCCAATTGCAAAGGAATAACCGAAACATGGATTGCAAAGGCTGAGAAGGTTTAGGTCTACGTCAGAGTCCGAAATAAGAATCAAAAAGCACGAATGCATTGTACTCGAATGTGCAAGAGTAACGAACGTTCTGACGCGTTCGCTCACGCGATAGAGAGAGAGAGAGGGAGAGATGGACCGAATGTTTCAAATAGTGTAAGAATGCAAATGAACGCGGATTGAAAACTTTAGGTTTTATGCGTATGGTGACGTGCAAGGTGGAAGCTGCGGGAAGAATACAGTGTTGTAAATATAGATTCGCACACGGCTAAGCGGACTATATCGGTGAGCCCTCTTGAATGCGTGTGCGTTTCCTAAAATTGAGGGGGCTCGTCTGGACACTCGAGACGCAACGTCGCCAACGACGGAGTGAAACTGGGTCATTCCATGTCATGTGAATACTCTTAATTTAATGATGATACAGATTTTCATAAAATTTATACATATTGGTCTCCATATGAAAATAGATAGAGACTATATTCTCTTTTTCTATATCGTAATTGCTTAAGAATTACAGGCCGCCAAAGTACATTATTTTAGCCTTTTGGTTAAATGGGACCATTACGGAAGATTTTTTGTTGTGGAAACCGCTGATCGAATCGACATTGTTCTTTTTTTATGTTTTACTCGGGAAGGAACGTGCTTTATAGTTATATTTTTTCGTGCCACGCAAATTGACTATTTAGTACAAGACATGAACAAATTATAACTATAAAGTGCGTTCCTTCCTAACAAAAAGGAAACAATGTCGATTTTTTCAGTAGTTTTCGTAAAACAAATTCTTCCGTAATGGTGTCATTTAACTAAAAGACTAAAATGACCTACGTTGACGGTTTGTAACTAGGATATGGAAAAAGAGAATATGACCTCTATCTATTTTCATATGGAGAACAATATGTGCAAATGTTATGAAAATCTGTATCATCATTAAATTAAGAGTATCCACGTGGCATGGAATGACCCAGCTGTTTCTCGGAACTGGGGATCTGTCTCGGCGTTTCGAGACGTTGCGTCGATCACAGAGAGGGGGGTTGTTGCCGAGTGAGTGACTGACAATCGCCAGACAGTCTACAGCAAAACGAATTACGAGTATACGTGGTGATCCAATAAAACCTATCCTAACAATAATTAAATTTGCTGTTTCAGAAATGCGTGAGGAAATCAGGCGTCTCCGGATGCTGCAGTGGGCGGCTCCGCCTCCGCCGCCGTCACAGGCCTTAGTGGCCCAAGAACTGTCGCCCCCGCCGCTACAACAACTGGCGTTGCCCACGCAAGTACCGCCAAATAACAATCGAAGTGAGTTTATTTTCACGAATTAATTAAAATATGAAGAGGATGATTTATTAATTTGATATGAAATCTTTGTTACAGAACGCTTCAAAGCTGGCGGCAGGGGAAGGAGGGCCGCCGCCCAAAGGTGGCAGGCCGCTCCTTATTATGAGAGAGGCGGCCGTGGCGGATACGATTATGGATATGGGGGTGGCAGTGGAAAAACAACTATTGTAATAAATATTTTGTATCTAAATATACCTTCTTGTCTCTTACCTTCCTTATCTCATCCTTTTACCTCTTTAGCTGAAGCGTTCCGTGAACTATGCACTTGGCAGTAAGGATACAATAAACTTGAAGTGCGAATGAAAATGTTGCTCGCCTAATATAACTCTAATTAAATTAGCAAAAGTAAGTAGCAGAAGTAAATCAAATTAGTAAAAGAGAAATTACCAATAGTTAGGATGCATTTAAATTGCAGATTAGATAAGCTATACCCTTGTACGTACTCTAACTTTGGTGTATCTTGACTGTCAAATGCATAGTTCAGGGAGCGACCAATTTAAAGTAATGAAATTAGCACTTTAACTGGAGCGTTCCTTGAGTGAGAAACTTGACGATCAAGAAGAACTAAATTAGAGTACATATGAGTATATTGCTTGCCTGATATAATTTGTAAAACATTAAATCAAATAATGATCCACATTCGCAAAAGAGAAATTACCATTGGCTAGGATGCATTTAAATTGCTGATTAGTGTGACGGGGCAGCCGCGCCCGTCGCAAGACTCCTGCCCCGCAGCCGCTCTCGCCGCGCACTCGCCACTTAATTTAAATACCGTAGCTCCAAGGGGTACCGCCAGTAGCCATTGAATTATTGTTAACGCGCTGTCTTTACTTGCGAGCTTCATCTAGCGACGAGGACAACCAGTCGGTCGAGGAGCAGGAGATAAGCTCGAGGAGGAGGGGCCCGGATGCCCCCAACTGCGAGCCATAGCGAGAGTGCCGATCCGCCGAGACGACGAGCCGATCGGGCCGCTCTAAGCCTGGGAGCACGACGAAGGACAGGACGAACCCGAACAAACCAGCGTGCACCAGGAGCTCATAGCGTCCGCAGGCTGAAAACAGCGGCGGATAGCGTAGCGTAGCGAGGCGTTCGATTCTGGCGCGCGGGATCGATACGCCCGCCCTCGACACCGATGGATATCGACCGGCGCGGCGGCATCGAGAGATCGAGAGCGTAAGGCGGCAACGTAACACTGGGCAAAATTTTGGTAACGCCGGAAGCGAGTCACTTTGTGAGCGACCGTAGATCTGCGAGTGCGAATTCTGAGCGAGTGCATGAGCAAGCGAACCAGAGTAGCCAGCGAAAGTACGAGGAGTTTGCGATCTTTGAAGGTGAGCCCAGTGCAATTACCTGCCTGCCTAAACGTATCTGTAGGTTTCGGTGCCTGCCGCTTACGCTCCTGTAGAGGCAGCCCTAGTGCGAGTGACCATCGGTCACTAGGCGGTTACTTCCTTGGCGCGACTCATCAAGTCGCCGCAAATTCCCCGGTTCATTTCGAGCTATAGATAGTAAGGCGTACGAAAGCCAGGAGCGTCACGGCCGTCCACCCCGGACGGTAGTTTTGGGGTACTCGACCGGTCTTTAGGTTTTTCGGCTCCGTGGCTATCCGTCCACGATCGAGCAACATCGAGGCGAGCAGCTCCGTTGCAGAAACGATCTGTATTTGCAATTTCGAACTGGCGTGTCCGAGCCTTACGGTATAGCGTGCGCACGGCGAGCGCAACGAGGCCGGGTGAACGTTAAATTGTAAAGCGGCTACGGGAAAGCCGAGGGTCCGAACGCCGACCGTTCGGACGCGAGCGCGAGGGCTCGTAGGGTTTCTGGCCGTCCCGGCCGAATAAACATCTTCGCCACCCATCTGCGTGGGTTTCTCTGCTTCTTTCTCCCCGACATCCAGACTTCGCCACTCTACCATCCACCCGAGCCAGCCAGGGAGACAGCAGCGAGTGCCGCCGAGCTCGAGAGGTCAACCAGGAGGACACCATCCGGGCGAGGGAACTTAAAACCCAGAAATTTGGCCCTATCCAGGGCCTGGCGCCCAACCGATTCCCTTCGCGCCTTTCAGGTGACCTCGGAGGAGCCTCGGTGAAGTTGGGGCGCGGCCACCGGAGCCGGCGCGGAACGTAGCCCGGGGAAAACGCTTACAAATTGGCGCCCAACGTGGGGCCCACGAAAAGACGGGAGAAAGAAGCCCGTAAAGCATTCTTTTTCGAGAGTTCGGACACGCCGCGCGAAGGAATTTTGCCAATTTTTGGGTTTCAGATCACAAAGGAGCTAGTTCGAACGAGGCCGTTATATAACTGTAAGGTAAGCGGACAATAACAGTTCACCTGTCGCGGCTGAGGAAACGGGCATAAAAATGTGTCGAAGTCGCATCGGTGCGACACAAACACCGAAAGTAGAGCACGTACCGGTTACCTGAATTCGCGACATGGCCTATATAGGGAAACACGAACTCGAGCAGCTCGTTCGGCACCTCGTGGAGGAGGGGCTGAGGGAGGTGCTCTCGGAGTGCGGGTGTGACGAGAGCGGGACGATCGAAGAGCTCCGCGAACGGTATCTGGAGGAAATAAGCCGACGTAGGGAGGAGCTTCGCGCCTCCGTCGCGGACCGTAGAGCCAGGCGCAGCGCGGCTGCTAGCGCGGCCGCGGCAGGGGGAGTCGGATGGAGATGACAACCGGATGACGGTCCGTGGCCCCGGGGAGGCGCCCGCTGCGGTGCCCCTCCCGGAAGCAGCCGCCCACCCGAACCCGAGGGTCCGAGGGTTCAGCTGGGACCTACCGTCCGCTATCCGCGCCGAAGAATCGCACGAGCGCGTCCCGCAGTATTCCCCGATGACCCGCGCCTACCCCTACAGGGAAAATACGTCCGCTGGACTCGGGTTCGAGCCTCAACCGCGTCCCGTTGACTCGCCGTACGACGCGGTCAGAAAGTGGCCTATGAGATACGCGGGAGAGGGGGTGCGCGCTCTCGAGCGCTTCCTAGGGGAGATAAGCTATAGGAGGGAGCTGATCGCCATCGATGACCGCTCCATGCTGGCCTGCCTACCGCTATTGCTGACCGACGGCGCCTACGAGTGGTTTATGACCGCTCGTCGACAATTCCGGACCTGGCTGGAATTTGAACGAGCCATCTACCGGAGGTACGACCGCGCCACCAACACGGAGAAGCTGGCGGATGCCACCAACCGGAGGCAGCGGGAGGGCGAGCCCTTCTCGCAATACCAGGCGGACCTGCTGAACATCTGTCGCCGGATCCAGCCTCCCCTTAGCGACGAGCATGTGCTGCACCTCCTCTACGACAACATGCTCCTGCATTACCGCTCTTTAATCAGATTGCACGAGTATACGCCCCCACCTACGGACGGTAGGTTACGCACGCCGCGAGGGATCAGTCGCGCCGAGGGGAGGGCGAGCACCCCGCGGGATGGTGGCTCAGCTTGAGGCAACGGCCGAGCCGCAAGCGAGCACGAGCACGAGCGCGAACGTGAGGGGCGCGCAAAGGAGATCGCGCGGAACGACTCGCGACCGAAACCGCCCGAGCACGGGAGAGCTCTCGAAATGCTGGAAGTGTGGCCTCGCGGGCCACGTCCAGAGCGGTTACCGAGGGGAAGCCGTGAATCGGTGCGTCCGATGCGGCACCCCCAACACTACGACCGCCAACTGCCCGAAGTGCTCGGGAAACCGCGGAAGCCGGCGCTAGCGGAGGACATAGCGGACGGCGAGAGAGAGGAGAGTGCCTCCACTACTTCGGGAGAGTCATGCGACTCTCTTGATTTCGACTCCCCGGCCAAAGATAATAGCGAGAACGATTCCGGCCCCTCATTATTTTACGTTTCCGCCACCCTTGAAGGGTCGCGCATGAGGATGCAGGTGTCACCGCCAAAATATTACGTGCTCGGGAATGGGCGAGTCGACTGTTCGAGAGCCTCGGGAAGCGCACGGGTTACGGTGAGAGGACGAACGAGACGCCTCGATTTTCGCACGCTCGAGACCCTGAGCGGACCGGTCATTTTAGGCGTGCGAGCGACCGGAGAACTCGGAATCGCGGTTGACTACGCGGTAAATGAGTGGTACTTCCGGGACCGACCGCGCGAGCGATTCGCGTATAGCGCCGAGGTGAGGGGATATCCGCGATGCTGCGGCATTGCGCGCCTGTCCGAAGGGGAAACCACGCGTCTCCGACAATTTCTCGATCGCGTAGTCGGACAGCTAAAGCCAGCCACCGGGCTCACTTCCCTCATCTCGCATACGATCGACGTGGGCGACCGCGCTCCAATTAAACAGCGGTATTACCAAGTCTCGCCGAAGGTTCAGGAAGCCATATACACGGAAGTTGACCAACTCTTGGCCGACGGATTTATCGAGCCATCGAACAGCGCGTGGTCTAGTCCGATTGTCATGGTACGCAAAGCGAACGGGAAGTACCGCTTTTGTTTAGATTTCCGCCGAGTAAACAGCGTCTTTCGGAAAGACGCGTATCCGCTACCGATCATGACGAGCATTCTCGATAAACTACGCTCCGCGAAATACATCTCGACGCTGGATCTCAGTCAGGCCTACTTTCAAGTCCCGCTCGACCCCAAAAGTCGAGAAATCACTGCATTTACCGTGCCCGGAAGGGGGCTATTCCAATTCATTCGAATGCCGTACGGCCTGACTGGCGCTCCCGCGACGTTTCAAAACTTGCTCGATCGGTTGATCGGACCGGAAATGGAGCCCTTCGCCTTTGCGTACCTCGACGACATTATAGTGGTCACGGGGACCTTTGAAGACCATCTCGTCTGGTTAGAGCGAGTTCTCCGCCGAATACAAGAGGCCGGCCTCACCCTAAACCCCGATAAATGCGAATTTTGCAAGTCGGAAGTCCGGTATTTAGGCTTCGTAGTGCACGCGGACGGGCTAAAAGTCGACCCCGAGAAAATCCGACCCATTCTCGAGTATCCGGAACCTCGGAACATTAAACAACTGCGATGTTTTCTCGGCATGGCCTCGTGGTATCGGAAATTCATCCCCGAATTCGCAACCGTGAGCGAACCACTGACCCAACTTCTCCGTAACGACCGGAAGTGGCAGTGGACCGCGGGCCAGCAATCCGCCTTCGATACGCTTCGCGACTCCATCGCGACAACTCCAGTCCTCACGTATCCGCATTTCGAAGTTCCGTTCGTCTTGCAGACGGACGCGAGCACGATCGGCCTCGGGGCCGTATTGACTCAAACGATCGACGGGCGCGAACGGGTAGTTGCATACGCGAGCCGAACGCTCTCCGACGACGAACGTAATTACTCGACCAACGAGCAGGAGTGCCTCGCGGTGCTTTGGGCGATTAAAAAGTTTCGACCGTATCTGGAAGGATACGCCTTCACGGTAATCACCGATCGTAGCAGCCTCGGCTGGCTGAGAAGTCTGAAAGATCCGTCCGGTCGATTGGCTCGGTGGGCGCTGCAACTGCAGGAATACAAATTTGAAGTAATTCATCGAAAAGGCGTATTACATCACGTGCCAGACGCGCTCTCGCGAGCCTACGAGACTGCAGTTGAGGCGGCGGCCGAAGACGACCGAGAGCACCCGAGCCCGCCCGAAGCCACCGACGCGAGCGAGGTAGTGGGAGCGCTCGCGATGATGCACGAAGCCCGAGTCGAACAGCTGTTAGCCGCGGCCGCCGCGAGCCCCGATCGCTGGTACGACGCGAAACTCGAGCGCGTCCGGAAAGACCCGAAGTTGCACGAGGACTGGAAGATAGAGAACGATCGTCTATACCGCCGCCGCGCGAACGAAATGGAGAGAGACATACTCGGGAGCGAATTAATGGCGTGGAAGCTGGTCCCGCGGAATTCGGAAAAGCGCGATCTGCTCGCGGAAGCTCAGGACGAACCCCAGGCTGGCCATCTCGGCCGAGAAAAGACATATGAGTGGTTGCTCCTCCGTTACTTCTGGCCGCGAATGTTCCGAGACGTCGCGAAATACGTGCGCGCGTGTGACATCTGCCAAAGAACAAAAGTCGAGCAAGGCGCGCCGCTCGGTACGATGGGACGACATTATGTCCACGAGCCCTGGACAATAGTAGCCGCAGACGTCATGGGTCCCCTCCCCCGCAGTAAAGCCGGATACCAATACATTCTCGTCTTCCAGGATCTCTTTACGAAATGGATCGAAGTTTGCCCGTTACGCGCCGCGAACGGGAAAAAGATAAGCGAAGCGTTCGAAGACGTGATTTTAGCACGATGGGGCGTTCCGAAAGTCCTGCTGACGGACAACAGAACCGAGTTCGTGAACCGAACGTTAGGATCGCTTGCGGAAGAATACGGTATCCGGCGAGCGACGACACCCCTGTACCACCCACAAGCCAACCCGGTCGAACGAGTGAATCGAGTTCTGAAAACGATGATCGTCGCGTTCATTAAAAAGGATCACCGCGAGTGGGATCACCACCTTGCGCACTTCCGGTTCGCGTATAATACGGTCAAGCACACGACTCTCGGAGCAACACCGGCCTTCCTTAATTTCGGTCGCGAGCCGCAGCCGGCTCGCTGTTTTCGAGGGAGGGAGGAAGCGTCCGCCGGCGACAATGTCTGGCCGACGGCCGATCGAGAGTCGTGGGCGGCGCGAATGCAACGTGTCGGAGAGCTGCGCCAATGGGTCGCGGAATCTTTGGAGAACGCGTACGAAACGCAAAGCCGGTACTACAACCGCGGTCGCCGAAACCGGACATTTCATGGGCCCTTTGTGATCTCGAAAGCCCTGTCCGCCGTGGTATATGAGTGTACGGCGCTCAACGGTAAGCCAGCCGGAAAAGCCCACGTCCAGCACTTGAAGCCGTACGTGTCGTAGCAGCATGTAGAACCGGGGGACTGTAGCAACTAGTATGGTGATGGTCAGGGATAATGGTGAAGAGCAAGAGTATTCCTCCCACGACCCCCCTTTCTCCTCTAAACCCATCAAGCCATCAAGGGGCCGAATACACCCGCTGCCCCTATCGCCAACGTCCATGGCACAAGGCCGGGCCGCATGCCGCCTCACTCGCCCGATTATACGTCGAAAGCTGACGTTAAGCGGCGGGGCGGCGTGCTGAGCCGATCGCACCGGAGCCGTGAGGAGGCTAGGGGGGACCACCGACCACCCGTGACCCCCTAGCCAAGAGAGGTAACGGGCCCACCGACCATCCGTCGGCCCAGGAAGACGCCGGGAAGGGACCAGGGGCCACTCCACCGGCCGCAAGGCCAAGCCCCTGGCAAAGGGACGAGGCGGAAGGTCAACAGGCGGCGAAGAAACGCTCAGACGACGTGCCGCTCGCACGAGGACCAGTGCGAGCGCCCGAACGGCGACGGAACGGCACGAGGAGAGCCGAGCGCTCGACGCCGGACGAGCGCAGCCAGCGAGCCGAGTAACTCGCTGAGCCGAGCGCCCGACGAGCGACGACGAGCGCCAACGACACCCGAAGCCGAGCGACGCCGCCGAGAAGAGACCACCGAAGCGACAGGAGCCGAGCGCGCCCGACTTCGACCGACCGCGCCTGTCAACACGCCGCGTGCCACGCGCGGCACATAACCTGCTCTTGTCACGAGGACCAGCAGCATCGTCCATCCCACGGATCCGAGTACCAAAACGCATGTCCAGCCTTTACTTCCTTTTCACCTGCCCCCATAATTGCACGACCATCCAGCCACCGAATGCTAGTATTTAGTAGCCCATGACGTGGAGTTCGAGCTATAAACGAACTCCGACACTAGGGTATGTCTCAACTTAGCAATTTTACACCGGGAACTTTTGGAGCCACGGCAGAAAATTAGTTGAATTCGGCATCGAGACCCTGCAGTTAGGAGGCGAGGTGGTTCGCCCGGCGGGTTCACGCTAAGGAGGGGGGAGTTGTGACGGGGCAGCCGCGCCCGTCGCAAGGCTCCTGCCCCGTGCAACCAGACGGCGTATCACCGATGCCTGATCGGGTCGTCTACCTCTTCCCTGCTTGGATCCTGGTTCCCTGGTTATGGGACCGACCACACGTCACCAGGTAGCTCCTGGTCACATAACAGGTCCGTGGTTGAAGATCCCCTTTGGCACGGAGTCGCTGGAATCCGGCCCGCTGCGTGGTGTCCTGCTCGCGGTTCACGACCCGGTCGCCACCCAATTAGTACGTTTGGGAACGCACAGTTATGTGGCCGATTCGTGCCCCGGGTATGCTGCGACGTAGCCAATTTCCGTTTTATTTTTGGCCGGCACGATCGGAATATCCACAACTGCGATTAACCGTGTGTCCTTGTGGTAAGGATATGAATAGAGGGTGCACTACGCGTACGCCGATTGCAATAAGTGATATTTTATTTTATTGGTCACAACTAGCGATACATGCAAGGGGGTATGCCCCTTCTGCGCCGATGCCTCAGTTTCGTCGAGGGCTTCTACGACGACCTGCGAACTAACGTGTCGTGCCCGGAGCACGTCACCGAACTGTCGAGCCGAGCCTTAACGCCGAACCTTCTCAAATCACTCGGACGTGGATTTGCCTTGGGCACTACGGGCTTCAAGGGCGAAGGGCGATTTTACTGACGCACCACACTCACTAACGATGACTACACACTTGTACCACGATGAGTTGACTGACACTAGTAATCCTTGGTTGCTCCGACTGCGGTTGTCCGTTGAACGATACTGAGGAGCTCGGGCGGCAGCGCGCCTTATATACTCTTTCGAGTATCCCCTCTCCTGACTGCCCTTAATTGATATTCGACGGTTCGAGCCAATTAAGGGTGTCTGTTTAATTTTGATAGGCTTATGATGCCTAGAGAACCAACCAACTTGTTGAGCCGGCTTGTTTGTAATTATTGTTTAAAATGTAAATATTATGTTTAAGTGGTACGGCTCAACCATTTGCCTGTTTCACCAAATCGTCGGAGCAAGATTGGATGTATATATGATATTACGTTATTGTAGGCCGAGTCCCAGTTCCTTAATTTTAACATTATTTGTTTCGCGATTAATTGTTGTTTATTATACGTTACGGCCTAAACTTGTTAATGCTACTATGTATTTCTATTCGTTATGCAAATGACGGTGCAACATCCGGATCTCGTGGACCGAGCTTGCTTAGTTCCGGTGACGGTTGGTGTTTCCTGGAACTTGGCCCGGCTTCCCGGAACTTCAAAGGTTTTTCCTCGATATTAACTGCATGTTATTTGTTGTTCCATGCACGGGCCCGTCCTTCCTGGATGGTCTTCTTAATCCTCCTCGTCGGTGCTATCGCCTGATGACACGCACGCACGCGACTCGGATGTTGCATTGATTTGTTTATGCAAATCATTGTTTATTCGATAACCTCGGGTGGATGATATTGGCTATGCCATTTGATTCCGATTCTTATGAGGAATGGAACGGTGTGAAAGATTTACTTGTGCCGGTATTTTGAAATAATTGCTCTTGATTGCATGAGCTAATTAGCTAATTGTAATTTGAACGTCCGGCTCAGGCTTTTAGCTAATTACTGTGTCATGGCATTGCTTAGAACCATCCGTCCGAGTAGTCGTTAAATGTTAACCGGTGAGTTTAATGTTTATCTGTGTTTTCCCTTGTTTAAATAATAATAACGGCCCATCGCTTCCTACTGCCCTATTAAATACAGATCGTCACCTGCTATAATTCGGTACATTATTTGGCGTTGACCCGGTATTTTCTTATCCTTTGGACAAAACTTTAGCGGCTACAGAATTATTGCAGATTATTGAATTATCGGCTGACGGTAAAAAATACGGTTGTTGAACTTAGTTTAATTCAAGCTATATAATTCTCTAATATTTTGTCAACGAGCCGTTTGAATTTGTATACGTATTGATTTTAGAGTTTCCAGGACTCGGAAATTGTGGTTAAATGATATTGATTTGTGAGTGGGTTAAGCCCTTACATGTTTTATACTGATCGTAAGTATCGGTTCTTTGAACCGGCTAGGTAACCTTAACTATAATACAGAAGATAAACCAAGGGGTGTAGTATAAATATAACATTTTTATTGACCAAATCATACATGCTTAAATCGGATATGGTTTTGATACCATGTCCGGTTGCACCCGCAGCCGCTCTCGCCGCGCACTCGCCACTTAATTTAAATACCGTAGCTCCAAGGGGTACCGCCAGTAGCCATTGAATTATTGTTAACGCGCTGTCTTTACTTGCGAGCTTCATCTAGCGACGAGGACAACCAGTCGGTCGAGGAGCAGGAGATAAGCTCGTGGAGGAGGGGCCCGGATGCCCCGAACTGCGAGCCATAGCGAGGGTGCCGATCCGCCGAGACGACGAGCCGATCGGGCCGCTCTAAGCCTGGGAGCACGACGGAGGGCAGGACGAATATGGACAAACCGGCGTGAACCAGGAGCTCCTAGTATCCGCAGGCTGAAGACAGCGGCGGATAGCGTAGCGTAGCGAGGCGTTCGATTCTGGCGCGCGGGATCGATGCGCCCGCCCTCGACACCGATCGATATCGACCGGCGCGGCGGCATCGAGAGCGTAAGGCGGCAACGTAACACTGGGCAAAATTTTGGTAACACTTAGAACATTAAAATTTGGCCGTATCTAGGGCCTGCCGCCCAACCGATTCCCTTCGCGCCTTTCAGGTGACCTCGGAGGAGCCTCGGCGAAGTTGGAGCGCGGCTACCGGAGCCGGCGCGGAACACAGCCCGGGGAAAACGCTTACAACCTTGTTAATTAAAAGAATGGCAAGTTATTTTCACTAGCTCAGAACAGGTCTTGGGATCGTACTAAGGGATATTTCACCTTAACCAGACTCAATCCTGCTCATTGATCATGAAAGAATGCCCTAGGCTAAAGTTGAACCTTACTATTGCTCGCCGGATACACCTTGAGCGGTAAAAGTGTATCCTCGTGGGATCTTTTATTATTCTTTTCCTTATATGTGCTTTATCAGGGATTTTCCTGGGGCCACTCGGGAAAAGAGCTACCCGCAGCTGGTTGCCCAGGAAAATATGTTTATTCTTTAATTTTCTTGCCCGAAGCGCGGATTTTCGGGAACGCGATGACTTTTCCCTGACCGTCGATTCGGCTCCGGGAAGCGGAAGAGACCAGGGCGCCAGGTACCCCGAGGTACCACTCTGAGACCAACAAACGGGCGAAAGCCGCGAAAGCCGGACGCAAGTTTTCCGCGGAGCCGCAATCGGGTTTCCTCACACGGCAGCTCAGTTGAGGATGGTAGGAAGGACCGTGAATTCGGCAGAAGACGCAACCAGGACAGACGGAGTTCTTTGCACGAGATTTATTGCTCACAGACAGATGATTAACTAATGGCAAATGGGCGGTAAAACGGGCTTCGCCCACGGGCGGTACTCAGCGTCCGTGAAGAGCAGGATGCAAAAGAAGCGAACTATTGAACTAGATGAACCGACGCAAAACGGGAGCGAGTCTCGAACGGCGAGACGAACGAACGGAAGAGCAGAGTTGGCAAATACAATCTCGATCGCGTGAACTTATTCTAATGGACGGATGGAAGCGATTCGTTTCGAGAGCGGGAACCCTCCAGGAAGGTCGCTAACGGAGATTCTACAGAAAACGGGAACCTTACAGTGCGTTAAACAATGGTTTGGAGAAGCACAAGACAACGTTTACAAAATCGGACCAGGACAATCCCCTGGTCGATCCTTACGTATGAGAGATGCCCGGAGGCTTGGCTTACCAAACGGAAGTAGACGGAAGCTTCAGAATATCTCACACTGGTTCGGCAACTACTCGCGATAACAGCTCGAAAACGAATGCCCGCTCCTTCCGCGTGCGGGGCTTTAATAGATTTCTGTTTACTTCCACCGGCGCCCCTGATTTCGGCCCTGTGGGTCACCCTACGCAGTCCGGGCGCCAAGGCTCGGGGAGCCCCCGCAACAGGGCCGTACCCCTGCGCTGTGGAAGATCCGAGAGGCCGCTGCCGATGGATCCTTCCTCCTGGACGCGCCTGCCCTACCGCCCAGAGTCCCTACGGCTTGGCCAGTGCTGTGGTGGAACTCCATCGAGGGCTGCTGTCGTCCTTAAGGGGGTCTCCACGTCGAGCCGGAGTCTCGTGGCTGCGGGTGGCGTTGTGGAAGATGTTCCTCAGGGGGCCGGTGGTGGTGTTTCGTCCCTGCCCAACGGTGTTGGATGGCTCACGCGAAATTCAAACGACAGTTAGAAACGGAACAGTTCTTTTGGCCGTTAGCGGAATCGGTATGACCTTCTCTGGAGGCGATATTTATTTTTCCCTATCGGGTGACCGTGGTAACCTTCCGGTCTTATGCTTGGTCAGGAAGGTCGTTTTCGTTACAGCTTATTCAAATCAGGGATGACAGAACAGGAATTTCCAATAAAGAAGTAATGATTTTGTTAATAAAAACTAAAACAATGATCAATATATTCTCAATGAAAATACAATACAAAAATATAATAATGAGAGTTTCAGCGGAAGTGAAATGTTGTTACAGTTTGCAATATACTTAAAATGAAATGGTATTACGTTACGATATTGAACGGGGGAGAAACTGAACGTAAGAACTGTGACTTGCCTAACGATCGCGATATGACACGATGTACGTACGGTAATATTTACTGGTTTCGAAGGAGACTAATGCTCGATCTACTACGATGTTCTTCGCTGGTCCGAGTGACAGAGCTTCGCTGTCGATGAGAGTTCGGAACTGATTACCCCGCTTTCCACTAGAATTTAGGGCTTAAATACCCGAAAACCCAGTGAAAAGGGGGTATGGTGCGAGTATAGGGCGCCAAGATTCTGACCATGCTTGAGTTCTAAGGAACTACACAGATGCACCAAGGGCACGCTGCGTTGCTCCCCTACTAGAAAGCTATAAACACTAGAGATAAGACGGAACGAAAGGAGTCGAAGTCACAGTTTTAAGGCTCGAAAAATACGCAGGAATATTCTATGTAGGAAGCTAGCGAGTTATAATTATTGAATCTACGTATGAAATAATGTTAAGAAAAGTAGTCCGAGAGGATGAATATATAACAGAGGTAATGACCCAAGTCTTGGTATAAAAAATCAATAAAAATTCAACAGCAGTAAACGCGAATAAAAGCATTATACGATGTGGACTGGAACTCGGGCCTAGTGATTGGAAGCCCGACCACCTTACCGCCAACACCACTGCGACCATTGTACTACTTATTGGTACTTTATTCCACTTGTTCATTATGTATATTATATACTCAACCAGTGATTCCACGCGTAGTTGATCGGTAACAATGGTTTTTCATGCTCGAACAAAAATAGCACGCTTCGATCCTAACCCTTCCATCGTGAAACCAAAAAAAAAAGTCCATCCTTTCTTTAAAATTGAATCTAATTTCCCAAGCCTCGAATTACTGCGCCAGTCCCAGTGTCTATTACTACAAGAACTTTTTAAAGTGCATAAGTACAAATTAATAGCACAGCCGCCATGCATTCTCTATAGACGAATCTTTCTACGTAAGAAAGTCTTCATAAGGGCTGTCATTTTATATCCCCTCTGAGACAATAATACGTGTGCAACCAAATTCAGCATTTTGTAATTTCATTTCTTTCAACACATGAATAAATTCACAAAAACTGCCGAGGATTGGCTCTCTGGGCTGCCGAACACTTCCGCGCTCTCTCAATGGGTTTTGCAAACAATTTGTTACAAACAAATTCATCAAAATTGCAGCAGCTTACCCCCGTGGTCTGCAAGGCATTCCCGCAACTTCGGATTCAATTTTGCAAATAATTTGTGACTTATACGAGTGACTGCGATTATGGAAAAAGCCCAATGTTCTTATGGCGCTCCTGATCGGACCAACCGTGTCACGTTCAGTTTAATTAATTGCCACCGTGAAATAAAATATTTCAATGCCGCGTCGGATCCGCGCCTCCTTCGTCTTGTGAAATAGACTATTTAAATAGTTCGACGTCTCACAGGACCATTTCCATCGATTGGCATCACTATTTTGCAGTACTGTTCAAATGAAATGGTATTTTCAATCAGCAGTCGAGACGTCTGAAGATTTAAAATGGTATTTCCACAGTATTTTATATACGTTGGAATATTTAAATGAAATCTCTAGAGTATTTTCCAAGCATGGGACTATTTAAATGGTTTGCTGCGGCCTATTTGGATGGTGGCGCCTCTGAAATACCTCGAGGAAATAGTTGGCTCAACGCCACACCAATTGGCAGCACCTATTTCGACTGCACCCAAATAAAATACTATTTTCAATGGGTATTTGAAATAAATGACCTATTTAAATAGTATTTCAGTTCAACGGTATAGTACTGAGTGAGCAAAATAAAATACTTTGTTTTCCATTTTAGGATCGTGAGTATTTCGAATAGTATTTTATTTGAAGTTGCTTGGGTTCCGAGTATTTAAATAGTCATCTTTTTCAGTTGCATCACCTCAACTATTTCAAAATGCCATTTTAAATATTTTCAACCAAACATTTTACCCAGCTCTGGGTCGGGAAGGACGTTTCGTTACAACGCTTATCTCTGCGACGTTTTGGCGCATACCCCATCCTTGCTTTGCTTTATTTCCTCCTATTTTCTTGCGCGCGTTTTTGCTGTTGCTTTTGCGTTTATTTACTTTGGCGTTAATCTTTATGTCTTTGCGTGTGTTTTTGTGCCTCATTTGCGCCTGTAATGCTTTGTTTGTACATGCTTTGCTTCTCATATTATGTATCTCATTTTGTTCTGAGAGGGCAGACTTTGCCCTAGAACAGTATAATAAATGATCTAATGTAATCTAATCTAATCTAATCTCTCTCTCTCATGCGCGTGAGCCACCCGTACATCGTTGCTCCAAGGCAGGCACCGGCAAAATATGCAGGAATTAACGCGAGTTTGAACGCCGAGAGGCACCTAGGTTGGCACGATGGACTGAGCCACCTAGTGAATGGCTGTCCGGGTAGGCGAGGAGGAGAGTCCGGTTAATAGGAGTGCGCAGCCTGCCAGGCCGGATGAGCTGGGGATTGTCCAGCAGACGTTGGAGCAGCCCCTGAGGACGGACGGCCAGCTGAAGGACGTCAGGGAAGGAAGTTCACCATGAGGTCGAAGTCGGGCCTAACGCGCGGGTCCGATTTCGACACCGTCTAACGGATGGAGCCACGGGAGGATTCGGGGGTAGCGACGCTGAGGGTGTGAGGCCACTTAGCAAATTAGGGACTCTCGACACTCACATTGCGACCGCCATAGTGTAAGCTACCGGTAGCGTTATTTCGGGCGACTTTTGTGTGATAATAGTGAGAGTGATGAGAGGAGAGAACGAGCGATCATTGAGAGGTTACTACCAGACGACTAGAGTGTTCCATTAGCACCAGCTAGCCTGGATTGAGGAAAGCGGCATATCAACGACCGAATTAGAATTGCGGTGAGCCTTACATTCTCTCGCCCTATCCTTAGAGGTCCTACGTAAAGTTCCGAGCACAGTAGTCGGGTTCCTCGCATTTGTTGTTTGCCAGTAGAGTCTGAATAAGCCTGCATTTGCCCTGCCTTCCTTGGGGCGACTTCGCAAGTCGTTTCTGAGTCGCGCGATAGTATTCCAAGACTGCGTTCGTTGAACAAAGTGGCTACCATTTTGTCACTTTTTGCCGGGATCCGCAATCGATCGTCCACTCGAACGGGCTTACGGATTCCTTCGTCTTCGCGGTGTACATCGTCCGCCGAAGTTCGGCTTAATTAATCATCGCGGTCCGGTAATCGACCGACCATCTTTCGATCGTACGACGCGTTTCCCTACCGTGGGGTTAAATTGTATAGGGGCCCTCGTGGCCTAGGATTGAGAGTGCGTTAGCTCGATTTGCCGTAGGTTATTTAGTTGTAATACCTTCAGTCCACCCGACATAAATAAACAGGGCGTCTTGTTACATGAAAATGCATTACTCAAACATCTTCTCAGCTTTTCGTAAGCCCAGTGTGTCGTTCATGGCCTCCCTTGATTACCACCCCTCCCCTAATACATCTGGCCAGCCTGGCCACCATTTGCGTTTCCCACCGAACTTCCTGTCTCGCTCAAGCAGTCCATCTCCTCTGGGTTGCATATTTAAATAAATTTTGGTCTCGGTCACGGGGCTTCTTTTTTCTTTTTGACGCAGTGAAAATCCCTAAACGGATACCCCGTCTCTCTGGGGGGAAAGTCGGGATTATGTGGAGATTGCACCCACTAAAAACACTGCGGTGACCTGGAAGACATGACGAAGCGGGCCCTGGGAAGACCAGAGGATGCTACCAGGACCGGTCCCCGTCTTGGCACGGGTAGTGCCACGTCCCCGGGGGGAGGAGAGAACCCTCCTCCTGTTGAGTACCACCAATATTTGGTGATGGGTGGGCCACACGCTCATCACCCCTTCACGCGCCCAGAGTGCAAAGGAGGGACTCAGCCCCCTAGCTGAGCCTGCCCGCTCACCGCGCGGACGTTTTTGTGCCGCGGTATGGCCGTCTCCCGTAGATGTTCCTGACACGAGGGTAGGGGAGAGGAATAGGCGGCACCATCAGGGTGGCGCCTGAAGTCCGGCCTCCTCCTCCCTCTGCCCCTCCGCCCGGGGGACCCACGGCGCCCGTGTCAGTACCTTTGATGTCAGTGTCTCCGCCAAAAGTGGCTGTGGCTGCTATGTCACGCAGTAACCACCAGATGACAGTAGCATCGATTCGACGTTGGTTGCTTATACCGGGTGACGCAAAAGTTTACAGCACCGGGATAGTCGTCCGTATTTTCTTACCGCCCTTTATAATGCTGAATGAGTGGGGATGTAGCAAGGCCGATTCCGAGTCATGTTCGAACCAGGCAAAGCCAGGCGCCTTCTTTCCAGCGTGCGTATCCCCATATGTGCTGTAACGAAAACGACCTTCGAAAAGATCAAACCGATCAGTTCAAAAGAACTGACCCGCTTCTAACTTTCGTTTGAATTTCGCGTGAGCCATCCAACACCGTTGGCCAGGGACGAAACACCACCACCGGCCCCCTGAAGAACATCTTTAAAGGCGTCACCCGCAGCCACGAGACTCCGGCTCGACGTGGAGACCCCCTTAAGGACGATAGCAGCCCTCGATGGAGTTCCACCACAGCACTGGCCAAGCCGTAGGGACTCTGGGCGGTAGGGCAGGCGCGTCCAGGAGGAAGGATCCATCGGCAGCGGCCTCTCGGATCTTCCACAGCGCAGGGGTACGGCCCTGTTGCGGGTGCTCCCCGAGCCTTGGCGCCCGGACTGCGCAGGGTGGTCCACATGGCCGAAATCAGGGGCGCTGGGGGAAGTAAACAGAAATCGATTGAAGCCCCGCACGCGGAAGGAGCGGCCATTCGTTTTCGAGTCATAGTAGTGACTAGCCTTTCCGAACCAGTGTGTGATTCCAAAGCTCTTCTACAACTTCCGTTTGGTAAGCCAACCCTACGGGCATCTCTTATACGTAAGAATCGGCCAGAGAATTGTCCTGGTCCGATTTTGTAAACGTTCGTCTTGTGCTTCTCCAAACCGTCGTTTAACGCACTGTAAGGTTCCCGTTGTCTTTAGAATTTCCATTAGCGACCTTCCTGGAGGGCTCCCGCTCTCGAAACGGATCACTTCAATCCGTCCATTAGAATAAGTTCACGCGATCGAGATTGTATTATCCAACACTGCTCTTCCGTTCGTTCGTCTTGCTGTTCAAGACTCGCTCCCGTTTTGCGTCGGTTCATCTAGTTCAATAGTTCGCTTCTTTTGCATCCTGCTCTTCACGGACGCTGAGTAACGTCTGTGAACGAAGCCCGTTTTACCGCTCATTGGCCATTAATTAAGCATCTTTCTGTGAGCAATAAATCTCGTACAAGAAACTCTGTCTGTCTTGGTTGCGTCTTCTGCCGAATTCACGGCCCTTCCTACCATCCTCGAACTGAGCTGCCGTGAGAGGAAACCCGATTGCGGCTCCGTGGAAAACTTGCGTCCGGCTTCAGCCTGTGAGTTCGTCTCTGAGTGGTACCTCGGGGTACCTGGTGCCCTGGTCACTTTCGCTTCCCGGAGCCGAATCGACGGTCAGGGAAAAGTTACTGCTTCGCGAAAATCCTCGCGTCGAGTAAAGAATAATAGTACATATTTTCCTGGGTAACCAGCTGCGGGTAGCTCTATTCCTGAGTGGCCCCAGGAAAATCCATGATAGTGCGTACCGTACATCTGTGTAACATACACTGCTGAACTTACTGCTGAGCTGAGGAAGAGTCCGAATTGTGCGAGCCGCGTGCCGCGCTTACCCAATTCTATTACACAGATCACTATGTGATCACTATCGGCAGCCCGAAACGTTATGAACACTGTATTCAACGGTTAAAAAGTAGCCGACACGATTGTCCTACACGATTAATACTACATGTCAATGCGCTTTCGGTAGTAATGATTTTCATTTACATATTCAGCATCGTAAGTCTAGGAGTATTAGTATAATTAATTGCTGAACGAACGAGTAATGAAACAATCAAATAACTGAATGAACGTGCTATCCCAGTGTTCACCTCAGTCCGCCGTCTCACCATCCCTGATTAGCTGTTTCGCGACATCCGATTAGATCCAATTAAATCTGACCAAATCCAGGGAATGAAATTTATCAGAAGCCTGTGATACTTTTCCTTACAAATATCAAAGTGGCGCCATGGCAAAGAATTGGGATGGCGTATGAGTAGGCAGCGCATAAGTCTCAGAGTCCTGTGCTGGAAAAGCTCAAAGAAATTTAATAATAATTCAGTACTGCATATCAACAAGGCCTATTAGAGCACTCGGTCAGGGAGCTGAGGATAAGTAAGCCCTAGGTACTGCATAGTGCAGCAACCGTATGAGCACACCAAGAAGAATAACCACAGAATGCAAAGATAACCTCAATATCGAAGCACCACGCGTAAGCGATGACGCTAGAGAACTTAAAGAATCGAACAAATCAACGGGTCAACCTTCAGCCAACATAAATGTAACTAAACATCAAGCAACAGCTCAAGGTTACGACTACAACAAATTTATCGAAGTAACCCACCACACCAAAAAAAGGAAAATACCTACTCAAGAGGAAAAGGACACCGAAATTAAGATGAGCAAAATGTACAAAAATCATACAACACAAAACATATATAGTATAGTTCAAGGACGAGGAAACATGGATATAGACACTCGTGTAGAAGACACAAAGCAAACTCAAAACACGCCAAGCACGTCCAAGTACCACAGTAACACTGATAAAAGCACAATACCTAGTAAACCACCACCGTTAGTATTACATGGAAATATCAAGGACCAAAAAAAATGTATCCATTTAGTCACAGACCATGACCAACACAAATTTTATCTGAAATACTACAAGGACACAACAGGTGTGATACTTGAGGACAACAGTGACTATGACCATATAGCGAACCTTTGGAAACAATTAAACGTTAAATTCCATACGTTCACAAGGAAAGAAAATAAAAGAAGGACCTTCGTCATATCCGGACTACACGAACACGCATCACTGGAAGATCTAAAAAGTGTACTATTAGAAAAAGGACTAATTGATCCCGTAGTAAACAATATGAAAGGCACAAAAAGACCGCTTTACATGCTATCTACTGCCTCCAAAACATCAATAAAACAATTAAACAATGACATTAGAGCACTGGACCATGCTAAAATAAAATGGGAAAACTTGCCACCGCTTTCCCGAGCTCGCCGATTTCGTTGGCCGGCTAGGAAAGCGGGGAAACTTCGACCGAGCCTCCTCTTTGAATCTCAAGCCCTCTGGGTGCTTCGATGGGCGCCAGGCCCAGCTGTCGAGGCCAAATTTGATTTTAATGTGCAACTCAGAGGAGATGAAAAGCTCGAGCGAGAGAGAAAGCTCGGTGGGAAACGCGAATGGTGGCCCGGCTGGCCAGATGTAAAGGTAGAGGGGCGGGGAACAAGGAAGGCCAGGGACGACACACTGGACTTACACAATGCTGAAAGAATAGTTAACTGCTGCTTTCTTTAAACAATGACGCCCTGTTTATTTATGTCGGGCGGACCGTCGGTTCTACAACTAAATAACCTATGGCAAATCGAGCTAACGCGCTCTCGATCCTAGGCCACGAGGGCCCATTTACAATTTAACCCCACGGTAGGGAAACGCGTCGTGCGATCGACGGATGGTCGGTCGATTACCAGACTGCAATCTTTAAACTGGCCGAACGTCGACGGACGATGTACGCCGCGAATAATTAGAAATCCGGTCGCCCGTTCGAGCGGACGATCGATCGCGGATCCCGGCAACAAGTGGCAAGATGGCGGCCACTTTGTTCGGCGAACGCAGTCTTATCGTGGTACCGCGCGTCTCAGAAGCGACTTGCGAAGTCGTCCCAAGGAAGGCAGGGCAAATGCAGGCTAATTAAACTCTACAGGCAAACAATCAATGCGAGGAACCCGATTACCGGGCGCGGAATCTCTACGTAGGACTCTAAGGATAGGGCACTGAGGTGCGAGGCTTACCGCAATCTACTTCGGCCGGTTTTACGCCGAAAACTAATCCCAGTCCTAAGCTGTCCTGACAGGATCACCAGTCGTCTGGTATAGGAAGTTCGCTCTCTGATATCGGCTTGCTTTCTCTCGTCACACTCACTTCTTTGCACTCTATATCAAAACGCTCGGAAGGCTGGTAGTCGCTATGACGGTCGCAATCTGAGTGACGAGAGAGTCCCTAATTCGCTAAGTGGCCTCATACCCTCAGCGCCACTACCCCCGAATCCTCCCGTGGCTCCATCCGTTAGACGGTGTCGAAATCGAGCCCGCGCGTTAGGCCCGACTTCGACCGCATGTATCGACCGCCTGTGACGATCCGTCTTCAGCGCAGGTCGACCATCAAGAGTGACGGGTGCCCAACTTCCTCTCCTGACGTCGTTTGGTTGGACGTCCGTCCTCAGGGGCTGCTTCGTCCTCGACACGGCAGTCCCCAGCTCATTCGGCCTCCCAGGGTGCGCACTCCTGGTATCCGGACTCTCCTCCTCGCCTATTCGGATAGCTATTCCACTAGGTGGCCCAGTCCGTCGTGCCAACCTAGGTGCCTCTCGGCGTTCAAGCTCGCTTTTAATTCCCGCTTACTCTGCCGGTGCCTGCCTTGGAGCAACACTATAAAGCTAGCCCGCGCGCGTGAGTGTGAGAGAGAGAGAGCTATGGCGGGCGTTCGCCCGGCCTCCCTTGTCGGAGTGAGAAGTATCTTGGGACGAGGCAACTTGTCCCGTCACACTCCCCCCCCCCCTGAGGGGGTCGGGTTTATCCACTGCCCCACGCTCCCGCGGGCTCTTCGCATCGTTGCTCCAATTCAGGCGAAATCGCTTTCCTTCACCCTGTGGAATTGGACGGACGTAAGTACATGTTATCACAGGCACGCTTGACTAGATGTTATTTTAAAGATATTACCTCCTCGTACCTAAGACACACACGACTAATGTTGACTAGCTTAACTAAGTTAATGATACTACTGGTGACTAGAGGGAGGTTAGACGAAGACGGTCCCATTTGCTGGCAGTGGTTGTGCGGCAGGTGATCCGGTGAGGGCAGCTAGCGGCAGGCGATCCTGCAGTAGACAGCTGCGCGCGTCGATTCCTAGTTGTGCTCGAGGGACCACGTGCTTGCTGGCGGTATTCAGCGATGCGCCGTAAGCGCTTGGTGGCTCGCTCACTCCTCGCTATCGGCGGAGTTCGGGAATCTCCGCGGCGGCCGGGCCGCCGCGCTCGTCCGGCGAGCTGCTGTCTTGCTCGGCCGACGCCCGCTGCCGTCGGTGATCTTCGGCTCGGCGTTCGGGGCTCGGTGTCTCGCTGCTCGGCTGGCGGTGAGGCGCAGGTGTTCGCAGCCTCGGCGTGGTTCCGCCCTTCCCTCCTGCACTTTGTAACACGCCCGTGTTGTTCGCGAGCGTTGCAGCGAACACTGCGTTCTGTTACACCGAATCTTCTCGCCGCTCCACCGTCTTCGATGGCTGGTGTTCGCCAGTCAGTCTTTTCTTCTCGTTGGGGGATATGATGTGGTGAGGAGCTTGGCCCAAGGACCGATGGCATGTGCTCCACGGGGACGAGGTTGTCCCCCCTCCTCTCGTCCATCTAATCGGTCGCGGGTGGTCGGCGACCGTTTGCATTGCGGCCGCGGGTGTACGGCGGCCTCTACGCCTGTCAGCCGCTGGTGTTCGGCGGCCATCTCTTCTCCTTAGCCGCTGGTTCTTAGGCGGCTGCCCTATTCGGCCGCGGTTGGTCGGCGGCCGTATCTTTTTCGGGCCGCAGGTGTTTGACGGCCCCCTTCAGCCGCGAATCTTCGGCGGCTGCCTTATCCGACCGCGGTTGGTCGGCGGCCGTATTCTCCTAGATCACTTCCCTTCGGCGATCTACCGGGCTCCTCTCTTCTCTGCCCGTCTCTCCTCCTCCTGTCATCGGCGGGCGGCATACTTCGCCTCTTGCTGGTGCCATGGTCTTGCTGTATATGGGCAGCGTGCTGTAGTGGTGCCGTCTTCTCCACACCTTCGGCAGTAAGTCCCCTTGGGTCTGGGACAGCGGGCCTGCATGTGGTCATACTGGCCACAGTTCCAGCAGGAGTTTGCTGGCTCCTCCATTAAATAATGTAGGGTCTTGAGGTCCCTTATGTGTTCCCTCAGCACATCCTGGCGGTCTAACACCTCCAGGACGAGGTTCTCCATCTTAATGGCCACCTCGCGATCTAGTTCCCGTCTGGTGTTCTTTTGGGCCTCTCTCTGGCCCTCCCGGATCTGGTTCAGGCGTCCTCCGAGCCCTTCACTCTTGGCCCGGGCGGGTTCCGGGTTCTCGTGGTCCATCCTTGGACCTTGAGGGCGGCCAGGGTTTCGGAGTGACGCCGTTACACGGGCCATTTCTCGTTGCCGGGCCTCCAGGCGTAAGATCCACGGGCCATGGGGGGACGATGGTCCGTATTGCCTTTATTTAGGCCGGTCTTGGTCTGGGGCCGGTCCTCTTGGTCCTGGGGTTCTCTTGCCCCTCCTGTGCCGTCTTCCATTGCTTCTGTGGCCGGTTCCCATCCCTCGGCCGCTGTATGAAACGAGGCGTTCGCCTCACTGTCAGAGTCGGGCGACTCCACGGCTGTCCTTACGTCGGACATCGCAAATCGATTGGAGGGAATTACACACACATAATACCCTTTCCCTCTAATCCCAATCAACGCACAAATCAACATATGTTTATAATATAGTCACTTGTATTCCTAAAGAGTGCCCACGTACGGTTTCAAATCCTGCACATGTACCTTGCCAGCCTGCCTGCCTTCCAAGGTTTCGCATTCGTATACGGCCGGCGATAGTTTTTTCGCGACGCGAAAGGGTCCGTGGAACTTTGTCGCGAGTTTTGCCGCAAAATTGTGTGCTGCCGACGACAGCACGCGTTGCCTCTTTAACACTAGGTCGCCTACCCGAAACTCGCGATTTGTCCGCCGCAAATTATAGTGGTGGCTAGTTTTCACATATGCCTCTTCCAGATTTTCGAGCACCCATTTCCGCAAGTCGCCTATCTTTGCCATGCGCTCCGACCATTGCGCACGATCGGTTGGTGGCGCGTCTGCCTCCTCAGCCCCGCTCGCCCCTCCCCCTCACGGAAACAGCGAGCCGGCAAGGGCTCGCGACATAATTGAGGAAAGCTGGCGATGTTTCTATCGCGGAATGTACTGCGGTATTATATGCGAATCGGAGCTGAGACAGGTAGACATCCCAGTCGCGATGGTCTTGTTCAGGAAAGGATCTCCAATTTTTCCGAGTTTTTGGGAACCTATTTCCACTCATTCAGGTCGTGTCTTAACAATTCCGATTTTATTGGATGACTGCGTTTAAACCATAGACGTTCTCCTTCAATCTTCCAGTCCCGGCTGTCCGGGGATTTTAATACGGCCGCGTATTTCGCGTCGTACCATTTATCGGGCAGAGCGGCGATTTGTGCTAATTTTTCCGCGACCTGAATTTCGTGGACGTGGGTTAGCGCGCCGACGACCGGGTGTAAGTTGTCTAACAGCGGGCTTATTTTATCCGCCATCTCGACCGTGTGAACCTCCGAATCGAACATTCGCGAAAGTGCGTCGGGAACGTGGTGTAAAGCTCCCTTACGATGAATTATCTCGAAGTTGTAATTTTGCATGTCGAGTGCCCAACGAGCCAGGCGACCTGTCGGATCTTCTAAGTTTTTCAGCCAGCGTAGGCTGCTATGGTCCGTGATAACCGTGAAATGGTAACCCTCTAAATACGGACGAAATTTCCGGATGGCCCATAAAAGGGCTAGACACTCTTGCTCGGTGGTCGTATATTTTCGTTCGGCGTCATTTAATGTACGACTTGCGTAAGCCACCATGCGTTCTACTCCCGAAATGTCTTGTGTTAAAACTGCACCCAATCCCATAGTGCTCGCGTCTGTCTGCAATACGAAGGACAGCTCAAAATGCGGGTAAATTAACACGGGCGCGGTAGCTATCATCTGGCGAAGATGTTCAAATGCAGTTCGTTGCGTGTCTGTCCAGTTCCATTTTCTATCTTTGCGCAGCAGCTGGGTTAGATTTTCGGCGATCGTGGCGAATCCCGGGATAAACTTCCGGTACCAAGAAGCCATGCCGAGAAATCGCTGTAGTTGTTTCACCGTACGCGGTTCTGGATAGTCGAGAATCGATTGGATTTTCTCTTGATCTATTTTGAGGCCGTCCTCATGAACAATAAACCCGAGATACCAGACTTCTGACCGGCAAAATTCGCATTTCTCTGGATTTATTGCTAAGCCGGCGTCTTGTATTTTATCCAGAATCCTTCCCAGCCACTGCACATGTTCGTCAAAGGTGGTGGTCACTATAATAATATCGTCTAAGTACGAGAACGCGAACGGCTCCATTTCCGCCCCGATTAAGCTATCCAGCAATTTTTGGAAAGTCGCGGGCGCGTTAGTCAGGGCGTACGGCATGCGAATGTAACGCGGCACCCGCGTTATCAACGCGCGGACCTCAGCATCCCGAGCGCCCCTCCATGGGACCGAGTCGCCGTTCCGGGCCCTCGGCCCTAAGCGGGACAGCAGTCCCAAACTCCCCCTCGCCTCGAAAGGTCGCTAATAAAGTCTTAGCCCAAATCCGGAAGTGTCTTTCTTTCACCCGCTCCTGCTCGCCATCACATCTGGTGTCAGAAGTGCCGGACCACTGCACGCAGAGAGACACACACACATACACGGAAACACACAGAAGGAAGGACAGCAGAAACAAGGACACCACAAGCGCACTTCAGAAGACACATGCACATCGTAATAACATTCATTACCATCACACGGTAAGTACCATATAACATTTGTAATATTCGAGCTGTAGTATCTGAACTGACGCCATCTCTTTCATCCCGAATACCGTTTAAAAATCCACAAAAATTCCACCACAACGACCTGAACGTCATAAAAACCACAGCACCCCTTTCTATAAAACGACACCTACCTCAAACACAGAAACCAACGACACAGTTACGGACATGGCACACACTCTAACATTCCGCGACATATATACAATAATACCCAACTTCGACGGCTCTAATATCCCCGTCGAACAATTCATTCGAACATGCAACAGAGTCATACCGCTATGAAACGACGCGGATAAAGCCAAACTCCTACAAATCATTCCAGCTAAATTAACTGGCATGGCAATAGAGATAGCCGACACAAAAACATACACAACACTGGACGAACTCCTCACAGACCTAAGAACAGCATTTAGTAGACCCATGGAACTTTCGGACTTAGAATTCGAAATGCGAACAATCACCCAAAATTATAACGAACCAGTCTTCCGATACGCCATCCGTGTTAGAAAAATTCTGAACAAAGTATTTGAAAGATTAGACACAGTATACACAACAATAGAAAACAGCACATATTTAAATAACAGAAAATAGCAATTAAAACATTTGTCAGAGGATTAGTGGAAAGCATCAACAACCGAATGATTAAAAATCACACGTCATTACAAGCAACAATAGACGAAGCAATAGATATCGAAAACGAACTAATACGGAGACAAAAACTACACAGTACAACGAACGAAAACCACGCCCCTACCACACACGTCCGATTCGCTGAAGTAGACGACTCATACGATAAAAATGATAGAAAATTTTGCGATTTCTGTGATACACCCACACATAACACAAGAGATTGTCGTTCCCTACGTCACTATAAAGTTAATCGTAAAAGATACACAGACAATAGCTCAGGAGACACCTCACAAAACAGATACAGACACAATCCGCGAGATTTCAGACCAAACCATAATCACGCATCACATAGAAATGGCAACGACAGAGAACACTCATCCGACGGACACCGAAGTAGCCTCTCAAACAAATCCAGAGACAACTCCCGCGATAGATACGAATCCCGAAACGATTCTCAAAACAGATATTCTCACGACAGATATCGAGACGACTCCCGAAATAGACATCCATACGACAGACACCGAGACAATTCTCGTAACAGGTACTCACAAAACAGATACCGAGATGACTCCCGAAACAGATATTCCTATGACAGGTACCGAGACAATTCTCAAAACAGGTATTCGCAAGACAGATACCGAGACCAATCAAGGGACCGATATTCACGCGATAGATACCGCGATAATTCACAAAATAGATACAGATACACAGACAACAGTAGAAACAATTCGAGGGATAGATACACACATAATCCAGACGACAAACGCAACAGACGCGACAACTGAACAAATGGACGAGACCCACTAAAACAGTACGGTCAAGAAAACAATAGTACCGCAGAAATCGAAGAGGCTCTGAAGAACCTCCTATTAAAAAACTCGAGCGAAGTCTCGTGCAGGGGCACGACACGGGACTCGCCCTCCCAGAGCCCAAAAAATTAAAAGGAGCAACAATTTTATACGGACTATCCGAGCACCACGAACCTCCGACAATAGAACTGTACACACTCGACACCGTCAAACCAAAGACCAGATTTTTTATAGATACAGGTGCGCAAGTAAATCTCATAAAAATTAGCAATGTAGCACGTCACGTTAACATTAACCCAAACATAATTTATAAATTAATAGGAATAACCAATAGTAAAACTTCCACAATAGGATCGTGCTTTATCACCATTCGAGATATCCCAGTAGAGTTTCAAGTAGTCGCTGACGCATTCCCATTCCCACAGGACGGCCTGTTAGGCGATGCTTTTTTCAACCAGACCTCAGCGGACATACTATATTCTGAGAACTGTTTAGTACTTAGTCAGCAAAAGATCCCCTTCACGACATTGGAAACCTATAACGTGCCACCCAGAACGAAAACTCAAATGCCTATCCGACTAAAACATACACAACTCCGAGAAGGATACATTCCACAGATAACAAAGTATCAAGGTTTATACTTTGGAAACGCACTCGTCAAAAACCACGGCAACATTGCATACCTTCAAGTGATCAACACAAACACAAAACCAGTAAAAATAGAAATACAAGAAGTAGACCTTCAGCCTATTGAACAAATAGCAGACATTCCTAAGATACTTATAAACGAACTAAATTCTCAATGTATTCAAACAGAATACACTGCAGCAATTTACACCACAAAAATAGATGAAAGGCTTGAAAAACTAAAAACTCTTCTGCGTTTAGAACATTTGAACATAGAAGAGAAACAACACGTTTTACAGTTAGTCTCAGATTATCCAAACTTATTTTACATTGAAGGAGATCAATTAGGCCACACACCAGTTGCTCAACATCAAATCCACACAACAGACGATAAACCAATAAACACAAAACAATACAGATATCCCCCGGTACACAAAAACGAAATTCAACTTCAAATTCAAAAACTCATAGAAAAAGACATCATACAGCACTCTATCTCACCCTATAACTCACCAGTTTGGATCGTTCCAAAAAAAGCCGATAGTAAAGGAAACAAAAGATGGAGAATGGTCATAGACTTTAGAAAACTTACCGAAAAAACAATAACAGATGCATACCCACTCCCTAATATCACAGATATCTTAGACCAGTTAGGAAACGCTCAGTATTTTTCGATATTCGACCTCGCATCAGGATTTCACCAAATTGAAATGCACCCCATCGACAAACAAAAAACAGCTTTCTCAACACCCAATGGCCACTACGAATTTAACCGCATGCCATTCGGACTAAAAAACGCACCCGCCACCTTTCAACGTGTCATGGACATAATCCTATCTGGCCTACAAGGAACAGATCTATTCGTATACCTAGACGATATTGTAATTTACGCCAATAGTTTATCGGAACACGCGACAAAATTCCGCCGACTCGCCAATAGACTCACAGATTCAGGACTCACACTACAAACAGACAAATGCGAATTTTTAAGACGAGAAGTAACATACTTAGGACATATAATAACCGAAAACGGTGTAAAACCCAACAAAAATATAATAGAAGCGGTTCAACATTTTCCAAGACCAACAAACAAGAAAAACATCAAACAATTCTCTAGCTTGACAGGTTATTACAGGCGTTTCATAAAAAATTACGGGAAAATCATCGCACCATTGATATTGCTACTTAGGAAAAACACAGATTTCAAATGGGATACCGACTGCGAAACAGCGTTCCACACACTAAAACAGAAACTCACACAACAACCAATTCTCCGCTATCCGGACTTCGAAAAACCCTTTATGCTAACCACCGACGCGTCCGATTACGCGCTAGGAGCCGTACTTAGTCAGGAGCACAATAACTTCAACCACCCCGTAGCATATTACTCAAAAATCCTTAATAAATCTCAGCAACGCTATGACCCAATGCGAAAAGAACTATTAGCAATCGTTAGAGCAGTAGAATACTTTAGACCGTATCTCTATGGAAAGAAATTTACACTTGTCACCGACAATAGAGCGCTAACATACTTAACACAAAAGGCAAATCCCCCACAGCAACTGCAACGCTGGCAAGCCATCTTAAACGACTACGAATTCGAAATAAAACACCAACCAGGAAAACAAAACGTAATAGCAGACGCATTATCGCGAAACCCGGTATCTATTATGCCAATCCGACCAAGACAAGAAACATCAGATAGCGAAACAATACATAAAACGAAAAAACCTAAAACACACCATCAACCACATACGCGTCTACTCTCAACATCAGATTCGGCATCGGGAAATCCAGCACCGAAGAAAAAACATGAAACTATCCTAGACACGACTGACATACATGCACCATCCTGCTCAGGCATGAGACCGAAAACACGACAAACCGAGGGCACAATTAAAAAATACCACAAGACTATAGATGATGATAATAGGGACTCAGCATCATCTATGTCATCGGACGATGAAATAACAATAAAAGAAACAGATAACCGCACAATCGCTGAAAACGAAAATCAGAGTGTCAAAATCCCCAAAAAAATAACCTGCAGCCCTATACAAAGCAACGGTAGCAAAGACGAAAATAACCGCCCACAGCATGGCGAAGGAAAAAGAAAATACGTCCACGCACCGATATCACTAAAAACACAGGGATCTGACAGTATAGACAATGAGGATTTTTCACACTCAAGCCAAACCAGCGAAAGACAAACTAGCGAGAAGAAAACACCGAAACTTGAAAAACGAGAAGCTCCAGAATCTAGCAAAATCACCCCACAGTTCCGATCCCCACCTGCATTCACATATAACCCCACCACTCAGGAAATAGTGGATCACGACATTAGGCAGCGAACAAGGACAAGAGATAGGGATACACTAGAAACAGAAGATCACACTAACCGCGACACCGATAATAACAGTAATAAGGTCAGGCATAGAAATGACAGCAAAAAGAAATTAGAAAGCAGTCATTCACATAGTAAACCCTCACTACACTATAAACTTTCGGATACTATGAAAAAATACTTGGATACAAGTACCGACTCAGAAATAGAATCGATCGTCGCTAAATCCCAGAAGAACAATAAAACTCAGCAGTTAACACATAAAACCGTTAAACCCAACTTTCACTCACCACCAGAAGACACTCAAGAACGCAACGGAAAAAATAAACATCTTGAAGCAATACAACCAACATTCCGATCTCCACCACATCGACTACATACTTTCTCAAATTCGGACTCTCCAGACGATGACCAGACATACCATAAATTAAAGAAACAAACAATACATGGGAAAACAGCTATAAATCACACAAACTCTCAAGACCTAGCAGGACCGAGCACTAAACACATGCCAGAGTCACACAGGCAGACCGACAAGGGTCGCGCACACGAAGCCGACTCAAGCACCGCCTCAGATGACAGAGTCAGTGACCCAGTGCACCGACCGCCGCTTTATGATACCGAACAGCTGACTGCACGAACTGACATACCTGCAGACATTCCAAACCCTCAAATCAGAAACACAATTATAGTAACGCAAAGTAACCTTCTAACACAAAAGGACAATATTGCATATTTCCTTTCAGCAGATTGCGTCATAGACACCTTAACCACACAATTCTTAAGAGAAAAAGGAATTATTAGTACACAAACACTCTTAGAATCCGACCCACGTGTAGGCGACATTCTAATCGCACGTCGAAAGACAAGACACTATTTCGGTATGGTATGTAAAAACAAAAACACAGATAATGTAAATTCCCACACTATGGTAAAATGCGTTAAAACACTTTTAATCACCCTTAAACGGCTCAAAATTAATTCATGCACAATACCAAAAGACCCAAAAATTGTCGACCAACCAGCATGGTCAAACTTGAAAACATACTTATATTCACACACCATACAATCACGAGTAACAATTACACTTTGCGAAGGCCTGATATCCGTACCACAAACATCAGAAAAAGAACTGATAATGAGAGAATTACACAGCTCCACAATAGGAGGTCACAAAGGAATAGAAAAAACATATAAAAGAATACGATCTCAGTATTATTGGAAAAACATGAAAACAGATATAACCGCGTTCATAAAATGTTGTCTTGACTGCCAAAAGAACAAACTAGTACGCGTAAAACCCAAAGCACCAATGATAATCACAGATACACCCGCCGAACCTTTCGATAAAATCGCTATTGACACTTGCGGTCCACTACAAGAAACTGAAACAGGATACAAGTATATACTTACAATTACCGACCTTTTCAGCAGATTCTCAATAGTTATACCATTGAAATACCAAACTTCTGTAGAAATTGCTAAGGCAATAGCGGAAAACCTAATTTGCATATTCGGAGCCCCACGAGCAATACTATCCGACCAAGGCCGATACTTCATGTCAGAAGTATTCAAGGAATTTACAAACCTTTTTAGAATTAAACATTATAACACTTCCATATACCACCCACAGTCAAACGGTATCGCCGAACGAGGTCATCACACTCTTATAGAATACTTAAAACACTACATTTCCGAAGAATGTAATTGGGACCAATGGCTCCCATACGCAACCCTTTCATATAACACAAGCGTACACGATAGTACCGGATTCACACCACACGAGCTAGTTTTTGGAAAAACAGCACGAACCCCTTCGGAATTTCCACCTGTAGAAACAATACTCACATATGACACATACTTACGCACGCTCACGGAACAGCTGAAAACCATTCACGAGAAAGCAGTAGAAAGACAAATCAAAGCAAAAGAAAGAAACAAAAAATATTACGACAAACGAACCACTGAACCAAACTTTTCTCCAGGCCACCTCGTATTCCTAATCCGAGACCATAAAAAACACAAACTGCAAAGTAACTACATAGGCCCATTCAAAATATTAAACGTATTAGATAGACACAACGTCAGACTAAAGATTAACAAAGACAAAACAAAAGTAGTCCACGTCGACAAAATAAAACTGGCACATGTTGCAGATGCCTCGCATCGTGTGTAAGCGCCGAGACCCCCTCATATCAAGTAACACCACTTGCACACAACCCAGGACTGCGATCAGAAATCTTGGGCACGCTGAGACCATATCACACGGAATGGACACTAATCACCTACGCAGACACACAAGGACTCGCCTTGGAGCGCGAGCAGATATGGAAAAACATAAAAGCAACAATAGAACTCTGTAGAATCTTGAAACCAACCTGCCTAACCTACGGACACCTCAAAGTATTAGCAACTAGACTACAAAACACTATGACATCGGAAACAATCTTAGAAGAACTCATCCCAAACATCGATACACCTAGAAGACGAAAGCGTGCACCGCTAGAATTTATTGGCAAAATTAACAAAGCCCTTTTCGGAACTCTAGACGTAGACGACGGAATAAAAATAAATACACAAATTGAAATGTTAAACAAGAACACACAAGAAATAGCACAAATTGTTAAGAATCAAACACACATTATAAAATCACAATTCAAACTTGTTGACAAAAAAATAGCACTAATAACCGACAAAATTTCAAAACAAATAGGAAATATTACCCTAGCAGCGAGATTAACTGACAATAATGTGAGAATATTCCAACTAAACCAAAAAGCAATGGAATATGCATCCGAAATAGATGTAATGTTAACACAACTCGAAATAGGCATTAACACACTTACGACCACCATACTATTTGCAAAGAATGGACAAATACATCCACAAATATTAACACCACAACAAATATTAGATAGTGCGACAACTATCCGTAAACATTTCAAAAACGTGGAATTCCCGATACCACTAGATAGCCGATTCATACCGCAACTCCTTGAAATCACCGTCCTAACAATATTTCACAACGGAGCGAACTTAGTTTATATTCTGAAAATACCACTTCTAGACCACGATTCATACAAATTGTACGAGCACTTACCAGTGCTCATTCCTCAAACCAACACACACAATTCCACATCTAGATTCGCATACATAAAACCTTTCATCAAATACACAGCAGTCTCAGCAGACTTTGAATATTACTACAACGTAAATAACCTGAAAAATTGCAAATCCATGAATTCGATATACATATGTAAACAAGGAAACCCCGTACAAAGAATAGACGATAACGCAGAATGCGAAATACAACTTCTGTTGAACCCAAACTTTAATAATCTAAATACATGCGATATACGACTTAAAACGCTGATGCGTACATATTGGTCTAAGATTGAAAACACAAACAGCTGGTTGTTTGCAGCACCCAAACGAGAAACACTATACATCACGTGCGCAACGGGAAAATCATTCATAGAAAGCATAGAAAAGACCGGAATACTCCACATTAACGAATCATGCACCGCCAAGACCCAAACAACAAAACTTACACCAACAAGTAACATAAAAACATATCGAAACACGAACTTCTCTCACACCATAACACTAAACATCAGTGAAATGATAGAAAACTCTATCTACCTAGAAAATTCAATAAACTTAACGGAAATCTTGAAAGAAACAGAACAATTTACGCGAACAATGGAATGATCACTCACAAACGACGACCTCACGGACAACGAAACAAAACTAAAAACGATAATCGCAAAAGCCAAAGACATAGGAAAAATGCACTACTTACATAACAGACTGTCGACCATAGAAAAATTTGTCAAATATACAGGTTTCTCAATTGGACCACTAGCACTAATTTTCGGACTATGCTGGAAATTCTCCCTATTCGGTAAACTATCATCCATTATCAATGTCATAAGAACAATCACACGCAGACGTAACCCAGAACGAGAACCACAAAATGAAAACAGAACCATAGAACAACCCCAATCCACCAGAATCCAAATCCTAGAGAATCTTCCCCCACAAACAAGCAATAACCAAATTGAGATGATCCCGGTGCAGATACTGCAGTGCAATAGACAAAATATCATACCATGAAACGGCAAATGTCACATACCCCCCACCGTCTACTGACATTCTTCTCTTCCATTTTAGTTAACACACAAATAAAAACAAACAAACTAAAAACAAACAAACAAACAAAATGGACACACAAGAGATCGCACAATGCCCACTCTGCGGCTGCGAGATGCCTCGCTCTCACCAGCAGCTCCACATCCAGAGATGCACAAAAAACTACGTATCTATTATACTCGAAAAACCACAACAAATGTTCCTGTGCCCGGTGTGCCGCACAGAAATGCGCGGCCAACCATTGGTCCAACACATAAATAGCTGCTCTGCGAAAGCAGAAACGAAATACCACACATACACACACATGCAAACAACCACATCAACGACAACAACCACATCAACGAAAACAACCACACCAACAAAAACACTTACACTAACAAACACACCTACAACCTCCCGAACATCCCTAACCACCGACAACTGCACACAAACAGAAATAACCCTGCACCACGAGAGATCAACTCAGACATACAGAACTTCACACGCGAGTACACGAACACAAACAGAGATAACAATAAAACCCCAATTGCAGACTAACACCAGAGAACTACCAACAGGAATAAAGAGAAAGCCGAGAACCACCACACAAATACGTACACAACGCATCAGAGGTAGAGAGCTACACTAAAAACACCAACAGAGGAACACCAGGAACAACAAGATACATACACAACAAAACATCAGACATCAGACAATGGACAACAAAAATACAGACCAACCACCACTCTCCAATTGGGGAGTGCCCTTGCTCCAGACCCCAGACAAACCGACTCACCTCCACTGGTGCGGACGAGGAGGAATTAACAAACAAATTGAAAACCAGCCACCGATAACAATAGATCCTATAGTACGACTACACAAAATACGAAGACAACCACAGACCACAATACAAGACAGAAGACTAAGACAGAGAAACGTAACTGACAGGACAAGAACACTACTGAACATACGTACTAGACTATATACAAACGACACACATACACTCCGAAAGGAATTACGACACATACGTAACACAAAACAGTATATAAACGAAAGCACACAAACACACATACGATACAGAGACGAGACAACGCAAACAGATAAAACAATTTTCAAAGCAATGACCACACAAGAAATTGAACAAATTATCAAACAAGCAAAACAGGAATTACAAAATAGACACATTGACAGATTAACGAACACATTAGACAAACAACAATTATAAAAACCATACACCAAACAAAACAATACACACTTGCTCACAAGCAAAAATCCTGAAGCAATGTTAACTTAGATTTATGCGCACATATATATATATATATATATATATATATATATATATATATATATATATACACCTATATATATATATATACATCTAAATATATATATATATATACACCTAAAATTTTCTGTTATTGCTACCTATACTAAATTTAAGCACACACCAAATATGTACACACACACTTTTCATTTATATACCCTATATTTTTATTAACCAAATATTATATATATTGTGACGTTACGTTTGTCGTACGTCACAAAAGCAACTCTCTCACTCAAATCTAGCGTCGAGAAAATAGTAAACTAGCGTCTCCAATAAAGAGCCTCGGAAGATCGAAAATCTTTAATAACGCCGATCGACTTCGCTTAAGCCAATAAGGGAGCAGCAACCAGGGATGACCAACCACCCACAGCACCCGAAGTCACCAACTCTGCCAGCCAAGAGGAATTCGGCCCGACTAGGATGAACATTAAGGGGTCAGCAGTCTCCAAAAGTTTTCGACGACGACTGGTCAACGTGGGAGGAAACTGGGTGGTGAGGCAGGCGACCACGAGGCACCCAGCAACGTGGGAGGCTCGACGGTGGGGGAACCGACTGTCGTCTCGACGGAGCGGGGTGGGCGCACCGTGGGCCTACGGCCCTGGTGTCGTTCGTCCGAGGGTTTAGCGAGCCCTGAGCGCGCGGTAGGATCCGGCGACCAACCGTCGGTCGAGGAGCTCAAGCGCCAGACCCGGCGGCTCGTTGTCGAGATGTGGCGGGAGAGGCTGGAAGATCCAGCCAACTCCCGCCACAGAGCCTTCGGGGCGATTGTTCCGAGCCTTGAGGCTTGGGTAGTAGTAGTCGCGACCTCCATGGCACCGATTCGCCGTCCCGGGCACTCGGCCCTAGACGGGACATTCAGTCCCAAACTCGCCCTCGCCGCAATAAAGTCTCTGAATAAAAGCCGGACCTAAATTTGGAAGTGTCTTTTCATTCACCCGCTCCTACTCGCCATCACAACAGGTAGTCGCAATTAGCCGCAGATGAATTATACGCCAAAATACGCGGGAAAAAATCTATTTTCAGGAAAAAAATCTATTTAGTGCTCTCTTGAGCTTAAGTTTATGTTAATCAAGTATATTGCATACATAGTATCAGAAATTTTCTTGGGGCTGCTCGGGAATAAAGCTACCCGCAGCCAGTTGCCCAGGAAAATAAATAATTATTTAACTTGGAGTATCGGATCAGCACAAACTACGGTGGACTCGATCCTGTTTCGGAATGCGATACTAAGCACTGACCCTCGACTGCGATTCCGGGACTAAAAGAAGGGCGCCAGGTACATTGAATGTGTTCGAGCGCGCAAAACCCGAAGGCCGGCTCCCCCGTTCCGAGGCTTTCGCCTATTACAGGAAGTCGAAAACTACAGGTGCAGGCCCATAGAATTCACCGAGCGACTATCCACGCTCTGCCAGTTATGGAAGACTAGCACCCAAGTTGGTGGTACGCAACTCACACGCCGGGACCCAGCAAGCCAGGTCCCTACTCCAGCATACGGAGTTAACCTCTGCCACCACGATGGTCCGTCCCATGTTGAGGCACGGCCGAAGCCGTAGGGCTCCTCAACCCCGTGGTACTAGTATTCGCGGTCGACTGGTATGACCGTTCGCGGACGCAAGCGCGAGAGCTTGGACGTTACCGCTCCCAGTTAAGGCCCTACAGCCAGGCTGACTGGTATGCCGAAAGCGGTTCGAGGTCCGTGGTGACGCTACCCACCAAAGCACCATAGGAATCGCCCTCAAACCCAGGCTTTCAACCTATGGCACCCCCTGCGGGGGGGGGGGGGGGCGCCAGGTACAGTTCGCCTCTGGAAAGAAGGCGCCTGGCTCTAGAATTCGGAAAGAGTAGGCTGGTAGGCTACGCCTTACAAGCCTGGAAAACTCCGCTTTTTCTATTTTTCCTCGGACGAAGTCCCCGACGGCCTTTGTTGTGCCCTGCGTCGTGAAGGCGCAGAGCGGGTAGCGGGATCGAAGGCAGTCAGGTTCGTAGCGTTTAAAGGATTGGAATCCACCGGGATTAAACCCAAAACTTAAGGTTTATTGATAAAGTATAATCAAACAACTGACAAGAGGTACAGAGTAACTCGCTGATACGCACTGATGTGTTCTGTTCGAGATCTGGATAGCGAGTCCCGTCTGGGACATCGGTTGATAGTTTTGTTCGAGGCAGGCGTTGCCTTGGCACGATGCGCTGATTAGGCGAAGCGACTCAGTGCCTCGTTGCTAAACGTGACTTAGTGGCTAGACGCTTGTTATTGATATCATAATGTATCATGGACTTTGGACACTGTATTATCCTCTCGAAGAAAGGATTTGACGACATAGCTAGTTTGTGCAATCCGAGAGCCAGCTTTGGGCTCGGGCGCAACACCTTGACCTAGGCTTTCGTATACCTGGCAAGCAGGTATGGGTATTAGCTAATAATTTCATGGTATTAATAACTTATTAATCCGGAAAATAGGCATTAATAACTTATCAATCCGGAAAATATGCATTAATAACTTGTTAATCCGAAAAATAGGCATTAATAACTTATTAATCCAGAAAATTGGCATTAATAACTTATTAATCGCGAAAGTCGGCATTAATAAATTATTAATCGCGAAAATGGCTAGAAATAATTGAGTAAATGCCTTTGTAAATGCCTTTGTAGGCATCAACGCTGAGATATTTACTGTGCGCCTGTGCATCCACCAGGGATGGGCAAACGTGAATAAATTTAGGCCTGAATTTACTTATTCACGAAGAAAATACCTTAAATTTTTGTATTCATCCAGAAAATACTGTGACTTGTTTAATTCACGAAGAAATAGCCGTGAATATTTTAATCGCGCCTGAAATTGTCGTGTATTTCTTTAATAATTCTGTGCATGAGCGGATACGAGCGCATGAGGGCGGACGTTTGCGAGCGGATAGGTGCGGATTCGAGCGGATTCAAGCAGATTCGAGCAGATTCGAGTGTGCGCGAGTAAATCCAAGGTGGCAGGCGAATCCCAAGGTGCATGGACGGATACGAGCGGATTCGAGCTGATTGGAGCGGATTCAAGCGTGCGTGAATAAATCCAAGGTGGCTGGGCCATCCAAAGGTGCATGGACGGATACGAGCGTATGAGGGCGACCTTCGGTAAGCGGATAGGAGCAGATTAGAGCGGTTTCGAGCAGTTTCGAGCATGCGTGAGTAAATCCAAAGTTGCAGGCCCATAAAAGGGTACATGGAGGGATACGAGCGTGTGTCGGCGAACGTTTGCGAGTGGATAGGAGCGGATTCAAGCTAATTAGCGCGGATTCGAAGTATTAGTATGTATGAAACCGTAAGTATACGAAATAACTTGTGTATTACTAATATATTATAGTCGCTATTGTTATCCAAAAAGAAGATCAAAGATTGCTGTACTGCCAACAATTATAAGTCGACGCAGACTGATAGGTCAAGCGGGAAGTAAGAAAACCTTAAATTTTTGTCAACCACTCTTAGATCACATAGAAGCATCGATTGTAAATCGGTTTAAAGAATATTTGGGCAGTCACGGGAATGTCGAATTTGTGGCGGTAGCCGCTGTTTTACATCCCCGCTTCAAGAGGGTGTGGATGCCATCTTTGTCGCTATAATTGACAGCAATAGTGGATAGTTCCGTTAAAGCAGCGGCAAATGTATTTTACGAACAAAGTCTATCCCAAGCTAAAGACAACGATATAGAAAACGACGACTTTTTCGATTTTGGCGTCGAAGAGACGTCTCCCAGTCACCCCGCATCACGCGATGATGAAATGTCAATTGCAGACATTGAATTATTGAAATATTTAGCCGAACGCTCCACTCAGCAGGTTGAGATTCTTGACAATTTTCCAACATTACAAAAGGTATTCTTATATTATAATACTCCTCTACCATCATCGGCAGTGGTTGAACGCCTATTTTCGTATGCCACAATTCGAGATGCGAGTGCTTGCTAAATGCAATTCTGCGTTAAATAAAACTTGAATTCATCTTATTAAGCAACATTTCATTTACGTTTGATCTTCTTTTTGCATAACAATAGCCACTATAATATATTAGTAATATATAAGTTACTTCGTATACTTACGATTTCATACATACTGATACTTCGAATCCGCGCTAATCAACTTGAATCCGCTCCTATTCACTCGCAAACGTTCGCCCTCACACACTCATATCCCTCCATGTACCCTTTTATGGGCCTGCAACTCTGGATTTACTCACGCACGCTCGAATCTGCTCAAATCTGCTCGTATCCGTCCATGCACCTTTGGATGGGCCAGCCACCTTAAATTTACTCACGCATGCTTGAATCCGCTCGTATAAGCTCGTATCAGCTTGCCGAAACTCGCCCTCATACGCTCGTAACTGTCCATGCACTTTGGATTTACTCGAGCCCGCTCGAATCTGCTCGAATCCGCATCTATCCGCTCGCAAACGTCCGCCCTCATACGCTCGTATCCGCTCATGCACAGAATTATTAAAGAAATACACGAGAATTTCAGGCGCGATTAAAATATTCACGGCAATTTCCCAATGAATACAAATATTCAGAGCTATTTCTACACGAATTAAACAAGTCACAGTATTTTCTGGATGAATAAATAAATTCAGGTCTAAATTTATTCACGTTTGCCTATCCCTGCTGCAAAGAATCAGCTATTTCTTCATCCGCCATTTTTTTGTTACCATGTAGATGCACAGACGCACGGTAAATATCTCAGCGTTGATGCCTACAAAGGCATTTTACAAAGGCATTTATTCAATTATTTCTATCCATTTTCGCGATTAATAAGTTATTAATGCCGATTTTCGTGATTAATAAGTTATTAATGCCTATTTTCTGGATTAATAAGTTATTAATGCCTATTTTTCGGATTAACAAGTTATTAATGCATATTTTCGGGATTAATAAATTATTAATGCCTATTTTCCGGATTAATAAGTTATTAATACCATGAAATTATTACCTAATGCCCATACCTGCTGGCAAGGATCGTGTTCGGCTCAGGTCAAATATCATTGTGCGATATTTCGCCTCAAGAAAATAATAAAAATTACTGTTCCCAAAGTGAACTTGGTTTAAATAAATTCGTCAAATTCGTCAAATAAATCTGTCAAATTCGTTAATGTAAAACTGAGTGTAAGCGTTTTCCCCGGGCTGCGTTCCGCGCTGGCTCCGGTGGCTGCGCTCCAACTTCGCCGAGGCTCGTCCGAGGTCACCTAAAAGGCGCGAAGGGAATCGGTTGGGCACCAGGCCCTGGATAGGGCCAAATTTCTATGTTATAAGTTCCCTCGCCCGGATGGTGTCCTCCTGGTTGACCTCTCGAGCTCGGCGGCACTCGCTGCTGTCTCCCTGGCTGGCTCGGGTGGATGATAGAGTGGCGGAGTCTGGATGTCGGTGAGAAAGAAGCAGAGAAACCCACGCGGATGGGTGGCGAAGATGTTTATTGGGCCGGGACGGCCTGAAACCCTGCTGTCCTCGCGCTCGCGTCCGAACGGTCGGCGTTCGGACCCTCGGCTTTCCCGTAGCCGCTTTACAATTTAACGTTCACCCGGCCTCGTTGCGCTCGCCGTGCGCACGCTATACCGTAAGGCTCGGACACGCCAGTTCGAGATTGCAAATACAGATCGTTTCTGCAACGGAGCTGCTCGCCTCGATGTTGCTCGATCGTGGACGGATAGCCACGGAGCCGAAAAACCTAAAGACCGGTCGAGTACCCAAAAACTACCGTCCGGGGTGGACGGCCGTGACGCTCCTGGATTTCGTACGCCTTACAGTCTATAGCTCGAAACGGAACCGGGGACTTTGCGGCGACTTGATGAGTCGCGCCAAGGAAGTAACCGCCAAGTGACCGATGGTCACTCGCACTAGGGCTGCCTCCACAGGAGCGTAAACGGCCGGCTCCGAGACCTACAGATACGTTTAGGCAGGCAGGTAATTGCACTGGGCTCACCTTCAAAGATCACAAATGACTCCTCGTACTCTCTGGGGATCGCTCGGAACTTGCTCGCACACTCGCTCGGATTCGCTCACGCACTCGCAGGTCTACGGTCGCTCACAAAGTGACTCGCTTCCGGCGTTACCAAAATTTTGCCCAGTGTTACGTTGCCGCCTTACGCTCTCGATCTCTCGATGCCGCCGCGCCGGTCGATATCGATCGGTGCCGAGGGCGGGCGTATCGATCCCGCGCGCCAGAATCGAACGCCTCGCTACGCTACGCTATCCGCCGCTGTCTTCAGCCTGCGGACGCTAGGAGCTCCTGGTGCACGCTGGTTTGTTCGTGTTCGTCCTGTCCTTCGTCGTGCTCCCAGGCTTAGAGCGGCCCGATCGGCTCGTCGTCTCGGCGGATCGGCACCCTCACTATGGCTCGCAGTTGGGGGCATCCGGGCCCCTCCTCTTCGAGCTTATCTCCTGCTCCTCGACCGACAGGTTGTCCTCGTCGCTAGATGAAGCTCGCAAGTAGAGACAGCGCGTTAGCAATAATTCAGTGGCTACGGGCGGTACCCCTTGGAGCTACGGTATTTAAATTAGGTGGCGAGTGCGCGGCGAGAGCGGCTGCGGGGCAGGAGTCTTGCGACGGGCGCGGTTGCCCCGTCACATGAGATAACTTTTGTATTGAATATCATTCAAAAATATAATAACAGCTATGAAATATTACAAGTGATATGTATCTCGAATAGACTGAGTAGCAGTATATAACCTTTTAGCACTTTTAGTGCTTTAAACTATGAATACTTTCAACAGTTTTTAATATAATTTAATGAGTGAAATAACTGCTCTATTAACGGAAAAACTTTAACTTAATTTTTGCTTGGCAATAGTATAATCCCGACTTTACGCACGCTTCACTTAAATTCTCTGTGTGATGGAACCAAAAATTAAGGCCGGCCCTGGAAAAACATTTTTGGTGCTACGGGGTGCGGCGGGGAGCGGCAAGCACGCTCCGAACGGAGCGGCCACCTGCGTGGCAACCGCCTTGTTGATTGCGGTGGCGGCGGGGTCGACAATCTTAGCAACCACGACTTATAAAATAGCGATTGCGGACGCGCTCGCCCCTTTTTGCAGTATTCTCTCGGGAGAGGACGAGGTAAGAAACCACGGCCGCCCGAAAGAGTATGCATTGGCACCGGAGAGTACGGGGGTCAGCTCCTGGACGCCTCCTGGGATGGAGAGTTCGGCTGAGAAAGCCGGACGCCTCCCAGAGAGGAGAGAACAGGGGGTTGCCCGGACGCCTTACGGTTCTATTAGACTTCTACTATACCCTACGATAGGGAGAGTTTGGCTGAGAAAGCGCGGACGCCCGATCGTAGGTGATGGGAGAGTTCGACTGAGAAAGCCAGACGCCCGAATAGTCTAAATGGGAGAGTTCGGCTGAGAAAGCCGGACGCCCAAAGTTCGTTTTCCGTTCTCTTTACAAAAGTCGTTGCTAGGATTGTTTATTACAAAATTGAATTATGTACAACTTAAAATATGAATCCCAATTCCAATGTACTTTTTCCTATGCTCCGTATCAATAAAATTTAACTTTGTTGATTCCCAGAATTCCTGTGTATTCCAAAATCCTGCACAAAAAACCTACCAAACCTTCTCACATCTGGAATTATAAAGACGCCTATGTTATGCTTGACTGACAATGCAAGGGAGCGACGTATGACGGAACAGGTATCGGAGTCCCAAGCCTCAGGCGCGTCAAACAAAAGAACCGTGCGGTATACCTGCTATAGAAAAGCCAATCCCCTCGATGATGACTTCCTTAAAGATAGATTATTTGGGCATATTGAGACACGAGTAGGGGACGAGTGCGCTAACACAATACCTGATGGCATTTCATGAAGGCGCTCCCGTTCTAAATGAATGGTTGCGCGAAACCTTCGCTCAATGTAGGGCACCAGCAAAACCTTTCGAAAACGGGTGATAATCCGGGCCCACTTTCAATTAGCACACTGCCTCCTACCCTTAAAGACCGCTGAAGGATCGACTGCGCCCGTTCCAAATGAGTGGTTGCGCGAAACCTTTGGTCCTTGCAAGAAAAACTTCGCAGACGAAAGTTAATTTCAATAATTCGACATAATCTTAAACAGATTAAAATTAGTTACCCTTTACTAGTGCGATTATCCATAAGGATAATTACGGCAACTGTTATTACTACCGTTATTATTACGGCAACTTAGAGACTTACTTACACGAGATATTACAATCACGTCAGTTCGCTAGACACTAAACAAAAGTAAGTATTGATCAATAAAACATTTTTTCTCCTCGCTTCAATTCAGAACAGAAGAGCTTCCCTTCATTTATTGTATCAAAACTCTTCCGTCCTGTTTGAGCGCCATAATTCGAAATTACCAAGTACTGTTTCTCAACACCTTCCCTTAATTTCGACATTGAACAAAATTGAGAAATTTAACGAAATGATCTTGAACACATAAACAAATTAACTTATGATCTTGAACAAATTAACAAATTCAAATATAACTGAAATAGAGACAAGAAATTCTGCTGCTAATGTTCATTGCTAATGAAAGGGGCAGAGGTGCCAGCATTGCCGAGTATTGAAAGATCGCAGGCAGGTAGCGAACGAAAGGGATCACTCGCTATTGTTTTTCGATGTTTAAGCAAGCTTGGAACGGTTACTGGGAGAAACCAGTGCATAGCCTGCTTTAAATTGCGGTGCGCTTGTAAAACCGAATATTGCTGCTATTTTGCAGCTTCTTCTACAAAGCCTTTTCTACAAGCCTTTTCTGCAAGTCTTGTCGTCCTCCCACCAATCCACCTCCTACCGACTACGGTTTGGGTGGGTTAGTATATAAGATGTTAGGGAAATTTTCAAGGTTCCAGTCCACTTGTAATTCGCTAACGAGTGACTTCGTTACGCGTAGCGTGTTTTCAAGTGGCCTACTTTCTTTCGACCAACTCGATTTTTCCGAATCATGGCGCTTAAACGGAAGCGCGGTCAAACCATTCGTCACGAGGCTCGTCAAATGGTTCGCTGTATCGTTAAGCGCTGCGAGGACGAGGCGCGGGATGGGGCGTTCGCATTCGGCGTCACCCAGGCATCGAAACGCGCTGCTTTTTATGCTGGTGTGTCGGAGAGGACCCTCAGCCGCATCCGGAAGGAGTGTGCTGCCGTTGCAGACGAAGAGGTGTTAAAATCACCAGGGAAGAAGCGACCTAGGAAGGAAGCCATTGCCACCGTGACGGAAGAGGACCGCCGGACCATTCGCGACCTCATCACCCAATTCTATTTGGAGCGTCGTCAGGTGCCAACAACGGCCAAGCTGCTGGTGGCAGTGCAAGAAGCAATTTCCTTCCCATGGGGGGACGAAACCCTTCGGCGGCGGCTGCTGCACGATATGGGTTTTCGCTGGTCGAAAACCCAATCGACAAGAAGAGTGCTGATTGAACGGCCGAACATAGTGTCCTGAAGGACAAAGGTTATCCGGGCAATCGGAAGGCATCGGCAAGAGGGCAAACAAATAATATATTTAGATGAGACCTGGGTTGGACAACACGATGTCGCATTCTAAATGCTGGCAGAGTGATGAGTTCACCGGGACGCTGAGAAACAGCAGTTCATCACACCGCTTGGTGATAGTCCATGCGGGCAGACAAGATGGGTTTATGAATGGTGCCGCACTGGTCTTTAAGGCCGGGATAGCAACCGGAGATTACCATGGGCAAATGAATTCCGCCAATTTCGTAAAATGGCTAAAAGAAAAATTAATGCCGAACCTACCAACAAATAGCGTTGTTGTAATGGACAACGCCCCGTACCACTCGGTACGGGAAAATAAACCGCCGACGAAGTGCGGTTTGAAAACCGAAATGGTAGGATGGCTGGTAAAGAACAATATTGAGTTTGACTCTCTGCACAGAAAGGCCGAGCTCTATGATTTAATAGAGCGGAATAAGAGCCACGAGCAGGAGTACCGAATTGACACGATTTTCAAAGAAGCGGGTCACACGGTACTCCGTTTACCGCCGTAGATGTGCGAGCTCAATCCAATTGAGTTAGCATGGGCGAAGGTAAAGAAAACTGTTGGGGATAGAAACGCTGGAACGTTATCCCTAGCAGAATTGTACGATGCAGCCATAGAGGGCATAGCACAAGTGACCGCCGCCGATTGGGAGGGATACTGCCGCCACACCACCAAACTCGAGGACGAGTTTTGGGTCAACGACGGACGGATGGAAGACGTCGAAGAGAAAGTGATGCTGGCCGCATCACAAGAAGTTCACACCGACGAGGAAGTCACCAGCAGCAGTGAGTCCAGAGACTCAGATTGAAGCCACAGGATGTCAAGAATCTTGTCAGCGTCACACGCCCGAAAAAGATAAGTATTTCTTGTTCTACTGTAACTCTACTTCGTTCTCTATGAGCGTTTCTAATTTAAACACTTATTCTTTCAGTTTCAGAACTCAACACACGGGGATCATTTCAATTTCAGGTGAAACGGCACTTGAACATGATTTCATTCCAATGAGTCAACGTGCATTTCTGAAAAAGATAAGTATTTTTGTACCGTGTTGTTTAAATTGCTCCATTATAAGAACTAAATACTAATTATGCACAATCTTCCAGGTGTGCAGAAAACCAGCGGTAAGGGATCGCTTTATGAGCCGCACGGAAAGGTCGCCGCCGAGAGGGTCCGAAAAATGTTAACCGCGCCGCAGATCAGAAAAAGATTAGTATTTGCAGCCCACTTCCACAGTTTCCTACTAGCCAATAGAAACAAGACTTGAGCTCGCTAATCATAAAACCTTTTCTTTCTGTTCCTAGGTACCGGACATTGAAGGTGGAGACAAACTTTTCGGCAAATCAGAGCCAGGCGCCTTCTTTCCAGAGGCGAACTGTACCTCTCGATACCACGCTAGACTCACTGGACGGGCGATTCGCCGGACGCAACTTCCGGAGAGTCGCAGTCAATTACCTACCACGATAGCTCAGAGGCCGGTGAAAGAGGAAAGCGGTGGATTCGGCAGGAGACGCAACCAAGACTGAAGATGTGATTTGCCTCGAGATGTATTTAACTCTACAGAGGTGGTAAGGCTGAAGCTAATGAGGAGGGTTTCGCTGACGAGCGGTATAAGATGCCCGTGAGGAGCAGGCTATCCGGAACTATCAATGGTACAAAAGGACTAACAAATGGGGGCGAAGGGTCGACACGTCGAGACTCACGGAAACGGGTACGAGTTAAGTTCCTGAGGGGAACCGTGAGACGCGAAAACTTAAACTATGGACGGAATCAGACTCGTCGTGAGACCGGGAGCCCTCCAGGAAGGTCGTGACTAATTCACGAGAAAACTCGTGGAGACTTCACAGTGCGGTCCTACCTCGGGGAGAAGCACAAAACACAGAACGTGTACACGACTCGGTCAAGACCATCCCCTGACCGGCCAAACGTCGAAACGAAGAATCATTCTGGCCCAAAAGGTGGTCGCTTACCGATGTTGCTGTGAGGTAGTGCCAACGGAACACACGGATCACTATACTCAGACACGAATCTACACAACGAGTGTTCGCTCCTTCCGCGTGCGGGATTCTAATAGATTCGATACAATTACCCCTTGCACCCCTGACTTTTGGCCGATAGTGCGACCTAACGCGACCCAGGCTGCAAGGCTCGGGGAGCCTCCGCAGCAGGGCCGTCCCCTGCGCTGTTGGAAGATCCTAGCGGCCTCCTAGCGGCATCCACCTGGAAGTGCTTTCCCAACCGCCCAGAATTCCTGCGGTGTGGCGAATACTGCACTGGAAGTCCTTCGTGGGCTGCTATTGTTCGCAGTGGAGTCTCCGCGTCGAACCGGAGCCTCGTGGCTGCTGGTAACGATACTAGAGATGGTCGTCAGGATGCAGGTGGTCATGATACGTCCCTGGCGAACGGTGTCTAGACGGCCCACGCAAAATCCAAAGAGAATTAGGAGCGGAACAACAGATTTCGAAATTGGATTAACGGGCGACCTTGCCTGGAGGCTATGTTAGTTTTTCCATAACGGCGCTTGTGATCAACTTTCCGGAGGCTCCCCGAGCCTTGTTCTTCTTCACTCTGGCCACTCCAACGAAGGTCCTTTCGGAGGCGGATACGAGGATCAGGAGAGTAAAGCGACAGTCGGTCGAATTAACACTACTTTATTATAGCGAGAGCGGTTCGCGTGTACAGGTGTACGGTTTCGCTGTTTCGATCGGGACGAAGTGTCGGGTCACTGGTCGGTATTCGAACTGGCGGCCGGTGGCCGCTACGCTAGCGTGGCGGACGTCATGCTGCAGTCGAATCGGCTGCGCTGCTGTCGACCTCTCGCTATCGGTCTTCGAGACGGCTGACCTGCCCTCTGCCGTCGTCTCCCTCGGTACCTCGAAGCCGCCACATATCTATTGGTAAGCGACCATCTTTGGGCCAAAATTATATTTCGTTTCGACGTTTGACCGGTCAGGGGATTGTCCTGACCGAGTCGTGTACACGTCCCGTCTCTGTGCTTTTCCTAGTAGTTGACCCACTGTGAAATCTCCACGAGTTTTACCGCGAATTAAGTCACGACCTTCTTGGGGGACTCCCGATCTCGCCACGAGTCATATTCCGTCCAGTAGTCTAAGTTTCCGGTCTCGAGGTTCCCCTCAGGAGCGAGATAGTACCCGTTTCCGGGAGTCTCGCCGTCTCGAGACTTCGCCAAAATTGTTAGCCGTTTCGCGCTATAGTTAGACCAAATTCGCCTGCTCCTCGCGAGCATCTTGTACCGTTCGTGAGCGAAGCCCGTCTCTTTATCCTCTCAAACCACGCTAATTGACCATCATCATAGAGCTCAATAAATCTCGAGGCTATTCAAAATCTGTCTTGGTTGCGTCTGCTGCCGAATCCACCGCTCTCCTCTTTCACCGGCCTCTGAGCTGCCGCGGTAGATAATCCGACAGCGACTTTCCGGAAGTTTCGTCCGGCGAATCGCCTTGTTGTGCCCTAACGCGGTTAGGCGTAGGGCGGTCTCGGGATAGGCGGTCTGGAGTTCGTGAGCGGTTAAAGAATTGGAATTCACCGGACTGTCAACGGTAGATGTTTTATTGAGAAAGAACTGAATGTGTAACAATGGTACAAGCACGCGGATAGCGTAAGTGCTCTGACGAGATCTGATAGAGCTGAGCCGTCGGATGTCGGCGGCGATCCTTATATTAGCTCAGGATTTTCCTAGGCTTGCAGTTTTGGGACGGGCCGCGCCCTGGTGACCGGGCGAGGCCGCCTGATTCATTTGGACTCTGTACTTATGCTACGCTAGCATAGATGCAGCTGGGCGTTGGCCTTTGCGAGGCGGCGATGAGTCGGACGCTTATGTGTTGGGTATCGGTGAGGGCACAACAGCCTGTCCAGTTAGACTACGTGGTATCGCAGGATACCTGGCGCCCTTCTTAGTCCGGAATCGCAGTCGAGGGTCAGGAATTAGTATCGCGTTTATGTCTGGCGTTCTATCAATTTTGTAAGTCTCGTTCAATTCTGCTTGATTAATTCATTTTCCTGGGCAACTGGCTGCGGGCAGCTTTATCCCCGAGCAGCCCCAGGAAAATTCCTGACAATGTATAGTATGAAAAATACGGTTTGTTATAGGATGAGTATTCGACTGTCTTTATACTTGCATAGAGGGGTGAAGGGGTCCTTGTCTGAGTACTACGTTTCGTTATACTCAGTGTCTCCAGATCCTCCAGTCTGTGTTCTGAAATTACAATTCGCACTATCTGGTTTTCGTTGTTATGCCTGATTTCATCACACGATTTGTCATTAAAACGCACTAAAAGCATACTCTCTTCCGGGAACTCTGCACTGCCACTAAAGTGCATCACGAATTGGACATTAAAAGTGCGAGCGATAGTCGACATTTCCGTGCCATATGTAATAAAATATCGAAGGTTTACGAGTTCGACACTACTTATTAGCTCGTGCGAGCCAGTTGGAAAGGAGTATCAGTCTATGAACAGACGTCTCGGATACTAGACGAAAATGAAGGGTCAACGTTTGTTAGCGAGTTTCGTTCTCTTCTTTCTGGCTGCCGTAATTAGTGTCAGTGAAGTTCGTGGAAAAGCTCTGGCATCTCCTGTGGCCGATCCCGAGGCTATTCCGATTCCAAGTACGTCTTCTGTTCACGGCCGTGTCTCTGATCGCTATGTAAAACTGAACAAGTTTAAGAAACGTCATTAAATAGAAGGCAAGTTTTGCACCAGCTACATGACACTTTTATGTTGTGTCCCTACGAATGTACGACTTAATCTATTCTTTAATATAATCATTAACAAACTGATATTGATTGGGAATTATATCCTGCGGATTTTAGTCTCAGAGTCAGAGTCAGCCTAAGCCTGAAAGTCGCCGAGGTAGTAAAACGTAGCAGTCACAGCCACAATGGGACGTTCCCGACATATCGCCAGACGTAGTGCAACAATATTATCCACTGGTTGAATGAAGCTATCAATTATAACATTATAGACAGTTATATACAATGAACTATTACCATGCCAGCAAATTTTTGTTTTTTATTCCGATACTGGAGACAGGGTGTATGTGAAGATCCAAATATTACTCAAAACACAGTCCATCTTTCCTCGATTTATTGAGTCGGTTTCTTTAACTGCTCTATATTCTATGTATATTTTTTCAAACAAACTTTCATAAACAGCAATGATCTACCTGTCGCCGCTCCGCTTCCTCCAGAAGGAGGAGCACTTCCTCGCAAAATGCGAGGAAGGCCCTCCACGACCTCTCGCTGCCGAGGATCTCTCTGATGACTGTCGGCAGCGAGAGGTTCCCTCCAACGTATTGGACCAGAACACGGTGCTGCTTCGCCGTGTCTCGGTCCTTGTCGCAGTGATGGCACTGTGCCGTCGCCTCCTTCCCGTCGCGCTCGCATTTAAGGTCTAATATAACCGCAGCCCATAAAGAACTGGGTCTAGAAGCCAAAGAGCTTCTTGAAGAAGCTATACATTTCGAATTCTAAAGAATAATATTCAACTATTTTCCGTCTTAAATAAATTTCTTCCTTGTATAAATAACAACAGATTTCTCGCGTGAACAAATTTTAATCACATTTCTTTTAATTTGGTTACTTGCCTCCTAATTCTAAGGATAATACTAACAAACGTAATCAAATGTATTTCGAATGAAAAATACTCCTAATTTTTGCAACAATTTATGGAAGTACAGTAAAAAATAGAATTTCGTTCCTTAAAAATTAGAGCTTCCATGTCACCACAAAAATTCTAAGTTATTTTACATTTATTGTCTCTGGAAAAAACTACAAATTCAATAAACCTGCAGCATTTTCGAAAAAGCACCTAAAAGCAAAAACCGATTGTCTCTTTAGAAAGTAGAAACCTTCCGGAAGAGAGTGGCCCAACTAATTTTCTCGGCAAACCTGGACAATTTTTTGAATCGAATAAAACGTATATTTCCTTTATTATAACGCAAAACAAGGGTCCTAATATTCATATAAAATTCTTTGCTGGTTTTTCAGAATTATTTAACCTATACTAACCTTTATATTGCGCTCAATTTTGCGTTGAAACTGAGATAAAAAATCTAGGAATATATAAATAAATAACAACCAGTATTCTTGTTACGAGCCAGGCTTCGCGAGTCCTAAATATGCTCTAAGATCGTGCAAAGGGCTATTTCACCTTTACCAGGCGAGTCTTCTAGAGTCTTCTAGTCCCCAATCGGCCCTATATCAATCCTGGGATCGTGCTAAGGGCTATTTCACCTTAACCAGACTCAATCCTGCTCATTGATCATAAAAGAATGCCCTAGGCTAAAGTTAAACCTTACTATTGCTCGCCGGATACACCTTGACCGGTAAAAGTGTATTCTCGTGGGATCTTTTATTATTCTTTTCCTTAATGTGCTTATTTAAATCAAGGTTGACTGAACAGGAATTTATAATAAAGAAACAGTGATTTTCTTAATAAAACTAAAACAATGTTAAGTGTATTCTGAATGAAACCACAATACAAAAATATATGAGAGTTGCAGAGTTTTGCGCTGGTTACAGTCTTTCGCCAGCACCTTCGATACCCGGAAGAGCACCCGAAAGCTTCCCCCGGCGATTGCGAAAGGGTCCTGGATATTCAGGAGTCGTCATCGCTCCAGTGGTAGTTGAACCGCTTCCTCGTTGTTGGCTTCTCCTGCCAGGATTACGCTAATTTCCCTAAAAAGGGCGAAACGGTTCATTTTTATTGTTAAGTATCTGCATACTAGCCAACAGAAATATTATTGAATATACTTGCAAAAACATTACTTTTAAATTCCCTGGTCTCCTGCGCGGCAACTCTGCGCCTTCTGCTGTGGACACGTCTTGACTCAATCACAGTTGAACTCGACTGACGGAGTATGGGCGAAAACGAGATGCTACCAACAGCAACGTCTCGTTCTAGCCCATCCCCTTAAATACTTCGGAATTGAAAGACAAACAATAATTTTCAAACCTCCCATTCTCTTCCCCGCCCCCGACCCAATATCATGACACCAATATTTTACTATATTTTGTGGACACCAGTGAAGCAAGGAATCGTCAAAGAAGAAGCCTCACATTCTATTGAATAATTACGTAAACATTTTGAGCTCTCTTGATTTCATCATATCATTATTTCACGGTGCGCAGTCTAATAAGTAATAATTCGCTCTTTCCTCTGGGGCCGTCAGACTTACAAAGATCCCAAGCGCAATTATCATCAGTTACAAATATATCTTTAATTCAAATTAGTATAACATTGAGCCACGGTTCTCCAAGTCTGTTGCCTTCAGTAAATAGAGAATTCAGCTAAGTTCAGATACAAGAGTAATTATATTGGCAGATTTGGAACAGCTAAGGGAACCAATTAAACAAACCGATAAAAAAAGAAATATATTTAGTACGAGTAGTTCCAGTCCAACGATAATTGTATTAGTCGTCCAGGCAGGCCATCGTTGATTAAGCAAGTTTATTTGAAAAAATATACGTAGAATATAGGGCATTTAGACAAACCGATTCCATAAATCGAGGAAAAAAAGGATGGTCTATTAAGTAATATCTGGATTTCCACATACACCCTGTCTCCAGGATTGAAATAAAAAACAAAAATTTGTGAGCATAAATGTGAATAATGTTATAATTAATAGTTTCATTCCTCCGCGTTAGCCATTCTAAACATTCTCAATCAGATTTATACGGTGTTGCTAAGGCGCACAAGTTGTTTTTCCTTAGTCTTCTTCGATTTGCTCTTCAGCCAATGACGAATACTGCGGCGCTACGTCTGATGATGTGTCGGGAACGTCCCATTGCAGCTACAACTACTACTTTTTACTACTTCGTCGATTTTTAGACTGGGTCTGAGTTTGAGATTAAAATTCGCAGGATACAATTCTAAATTAATACCAGTTTGTCAATTATCATATTAAAGAATAGATTAACCCGTATACTCGATGGCACACAACATAAGAGTATCATGTCGCTGTTGCTAAACTTGCCTTCTATCTAATGTTATTGTTTCTTCTTCTGTATCTGTCTTGCAGTGTAACCAGCGGCACCGCCGCGACCAGCAGCACCACCGCGACTGCCGTGACCACCGCCGCGACCACCGCCGTGACCAGGACTCATCATAGGTTCGGGATTGGCCACAGGGGAGGCCAGAGCTTTTCCACGAACCTCACTGACACTAATTAGGGCAGCCAGAAAGAAGAGAACGAAACTCGCTAACAAACGTAGACCCTTCATTTTTGTCTAGTATCCGAGACTTCTGTTCATAGACTGATACTCCTTTCCAACTGACTCACACTAGCTAATAAGTAGCGTCAAACTCGTAAACCTTGGATATTTTATTACGCGTAACACGGAAATGTCGCCTATCGCTCGCACTTTCAATGTCCAATTTGTGATGTTTTTTTAGTACCAGTTCAAGTTCCCGGAAGAGAGTGTGCTTTTAGTGCGTTTTAATGACAGATCGTGTGGTGAAATCAGGGATAACAGCAAAGACAAGATAGTGTGAATTGTAATTTCAGAATACAGACCGGAGGATCCGGAGACTCCCTGTCCCTCTATGTAAGTATAAAAACTGTCGAATACTGATCCTGGAGCAGAACGTATTTTTCATACTACATAGGAAACTTAATGAAGGTATGTACGCAATATACTTGATTTACATAAGCATAAGGGGATAGGCTTCGGTCGTCAGCAGTATGGCAGAGCGCTCGTTGTACCGACAATTTTGGGCTTTTATAATAGGACCAAACAGCTTTTCAATTCTTAAAAAAATGAGAATTGAGCACAATAAATATTTATTGCCTTATTAATAATATATTAATATGTATACTTAAACAAAATGTTGACAATTTCATGCACACGCTTGGAAACATTACAATTTCTTTCTTTCCAAATGTCCAATAAGAGATTCGGTAAATTAACGCTGATTCGACGATTCAATAATCAGGAGACTCGGTAGAATCTCGCGCCAAGTAGTAGTAGTATATATAGTATGGCGCGCGACTACCGAGGATACTTATCCCGAAGTGTAGCGGTTGTCGTCTGCTATAAAACTTACACCTCGAATTATGAGAAAGTTACAGCTCCAAGGATTTTTTTCTGAATTTTGTATTTTTTCGTGCATTGAAGTCTCCTCTAAAAGCCCTGTAAATTTCAAGATGGTCAATTTAAAACATTTTGAGATAAAATTCTTCATGCGTCAACGGAACACGCGCTCGGCGCTCGGAGACCAGCGCGCGCCCGTACGCCACGGATCCTTGCACACGGTCCGCCGCTACTGACCACGTATGACCTACTGTATACGTTAATTGAACCAAGGCTTTTTTAGACTGATTTTTTATTATTATATTTTGTATGCCGTCGATCCCTGGTGCTGAGGTTTTTAAGTTTTTTATGTGTTTAATTACTTTATTGGGACTTGTAAGCATGTCCTTTATATCTGTTTGAGTGCCGTCTTGCTCCCAGAGGTAATCTTGTACGACATCTATTATTTTATTTTGTTCAAGAGTGTTGTTGCATACGTCTATTTGATGAATCTTTTCGAACTGTATACATAGGTTTTCGGCTTTCTCTTGATCTTTAAATATTACCGTATTGTTAATTTGCATTGCAGGGATTGTTTTGAAATTCTTCTTTAGCGATTTAGTAATTCTCCAGAGGGAGTTATCTTTCGTATTTAGTTTTTCAAGTTTTTCTTGCCATTTATTATTTAAGAAGCCTGCTATTTCTTTTCTGATGTATTTATTCAGTGATGTGAATGGATTCCTGAGTATTGGGTTTCTTGTTTTCTGCCAGGTTTGTCTTATTTTGTTTCTGTCTTTAATGTAGGTAAGTATTTCGTCAGAGAGTTTGATTGTTAAGGGTTTCTGCCATCGTGTTTTGTATGTCCTTAGTTAGTTTTTCAACGCTGTCATCTAATTCTGCTTTGTTTTTAATTTTGTTGTTTAGTTGGGTTTTCGAATTGAGCTTGGTCCTAAGTGCTTTCCAGGCAACATCTTTGTAGCAATAGACTGCTCTGTCTTGGATGGTATATTGGATACCTCCTGTTTCTAATATGACAGGTCTATGATCAGAGCTTAGTTCATCTAATGTTTTGATTTCTGAAGCGTTACTGACATTTTTAACTATTGCAATGTCTATTGTTGATGGGGTATTGTTATTTAAGGGGTAATGTGTGGGTTCATCCGTGTGTACAATGTTAATGTTGTGATTTTGTGCATATTTGAAAAGTGTCTTACGATTCTTGCTATTATATTGGCAGTCCCAAACATGATGGGTTGCATTTAAATCCCCTATCAGTATAGCCTTTTTATTTTTAAGTAGACTATTGAGATCCTTTTCATTGACGTAATTTGTTGGGTTATTGTACGCTGCTATGATGTCTATGTTATTCTCTAATGTGATGCTAACATGTTCTATGCTGACATTTCTATCAATTGAATTAATTTTGTAAGGAATGTTATGTTTGATGAAGCTTGCAACTCCTCCCTTAGCAGGGTTGTCTATGTTGACTACCTTTGTGAAATTTCTAATATTAATCCTAATCCTAGTAATAATTAATCCAACTATCTTTGATTTTGAGCTTATTTATACAGACTATATCTAAGTTATGACTATGTATAAAATCTGTAAGTTCCCCTACTTTGGTGTTAATACCATTAGCATTCCATGTGCAAATTTTCAACTTAGTCGTCATGGATTTGGTCTGAGAATTGCATAAGGTATTTCAGTTTGTCGGTCTCGCTTCTTGCATGTTCCAGATTGTTATTTAATGTTTTGATTGCCTCTAGCATTTTATTTAGATTGATCTTACTTCTGAGTATCCTAAGTTGTTCCGTGATGTCAATTAGGGTTGTTAGATCTCCTCCAATATCTTTTTCTTGTTTTTTCCGTTTTGCTCTGTCTTGGTTGTTGACTGTGCTGTTTAATGTGGTTAATTCTTGTTTTGTTGGGGTGTTATCTTTCCTCATTAGTACTGGGAAGTCTTTGTTATCCCAAACATTGTATCTGGGTTGCGTTTGTGGTATTTCCTTCTTGTTTCTTTGTTCTGAGGTGTATCTGCTTAAGCTGTTAAGAGGGCTTGAGATTCAGAGAGGAGGCTCGGTCGAAGTTTCCCCGCTTTCCTAGCCGGCCAACGAAATCGGCGAGCTCGGGAAAGCGGTGGCAAAATTGGCGCCCAACGTGGGGCCACGAGGGAAAAAGGGGACGACATAGCTCGAAGCAAGGCTTAGAGAAAGCAAGCGTCCCTGCTAAGCAAATCGAGTGTGCGCAGTTACATATATCTGTATATTCGGATAATAGAAATGTAGGGTATATATATATATAAAAGTGTGTGTGTACATATTTGGTGTGTGCTTAAATTTAGTAGTGGTTACAGAAAATTTTCAGATGTGTATATATATGCGTATGTAGTTAAGTCTAATATGAATGAAAAAATATGTATGTATATATGTGTGTGTGCTTAAATCTAACATGAGTAGAAAAAAATATATATATATATATGTATACGTATGTATGTATATATATATATATATATATATACATCTAAAATTTTCTGTTACCACTACTAAATTTAAGCACACACTAAATATGTACACACACACTTTTATATACAGGGTGTCCCAAAAATGTTGCATGATATTATAGCCATCTTGTTCGGGAGGGGGCAGTGATGATGATGCCGTTTTTAAAAATTTGCGTTAGGCCTCCAATTCCGAGTTATTCAACAACAAAGTTAGGTGACGCCCTCGAGCTCTTGCCGAATCCTGGTCAGTTGTCCCTTGCTCCTAGAAAAAGGGAGGTGACGGAAAACATCTTGCCGGTGGCCTGTGAAAATCGCGATGGAGGACCGGCGGGTGCTCAACCGCTCGACTCTTTCGAAACCGAGCGGTCAGGAGTCCCTTGCATGTGCCGTTTTGAAGACCGAACATAGCAAGGTACGGCATCGCCCGACGGACACACTTTGCCTTTCTTCTTGCTTTCCCTCTTTCTTGATATACGCTTGCGATAACTGATATCTCTGATTAGTTGTTTCGCTACTCCCGACTAAATCAGATTGAATCCGTCCAAATCCACTGAAACAAATTTATCAGGGGCCTATGATACTTTTTTGTTTAAAGTATCGAAGTGGCGCCGTGACAAAACATTGGAGCTGTAACCGTGATGATCCGAGTTCGATTCCTCGGTGTCGCGGTTATTTTTTTGGTTTTCTTATTTTGTCTTGATCCATGTTTAATACCTAATAGTGGAAATACTGCCGCTATTAGGTCGGCAGCATTTCCACTATTAGAAATACTGCCAATAGCATTTGCTATTCGCCACTCGCCCTCGCCTCGAAAAGGTCGCTAATAAAGCCTTAACCCAAATTCGGAAGTGCCTTTCTTTCACCCGCTACTGCTCGCCATCACAGCTAATTTTATGTAGAACTAGCCACTTTTGCCAGTGCTTCGTCAGTGAGTCAGCCTTATAGTTGCTTGCATTTTCCGCGTATAGTGCTGTATGGGACTGGGAGAATGGGTAGGGGTCCTATGAAGATGTTTTTTGATGCTTCTTTAGCGAGTTTGTCGGCTCTTTTGTTGCCCTGGTAGCCTTTGTGGGCGGGGATCCAGCATAGCGTTACCTTGTTGTTGTTGAGACAGAGGCGGATTAGCGTGCCCTGGCATTCTTTCAGGAGTGTTGGTTTGGTTAGTGGGTTGGCTAGGCCTATGAGGCAGGCGCAGGAGTCCCTGCAAATTAATATGCCGGTCCAGGAGGTGCGAGTTAGTATGTGGTGCGTGGCACAGGCGGCGATGGCCATCATCTCGTTTGCGAAGACTTCTTCGCCACCACCCACTCCAGGACTCCATCTGGCAGGTATATGGTTCGACTTCCCTTAAAAACCAGAATGGGCATAGCCGGATAAGAACGGCAAAAGTGCCCTCGGCCCAAAAATAATTCTCTTTTGCTCCACAGTTTTCTCTTCAAAACAAACAATTTTTCTCAAAATACCAGCCTTGTAACCCTTCCTGTTAAAAGTTCTAAGCAAAAATGTGTTTTTCTGTTTTTATTTGATTTCCTTAATAATATCGCTTGTAGAATTTTCTCGATTTTTTTGTACGATCTTACTAATAAAATGTATCACATGTAACTCTTCTAGATTTTTTCATTAATACGTAAAAAATTACGATTTTTTAAAAACATAATTCGGGTGGAAATTCGGGTTTTTGGTGTGATTCTTTAGGGTGTCAATCACGACAAAATTACACAATGTGTCTTTTTTGCATACAATTACACTCTATTTTTTCAGATTTTTCGATTTGGTGCTTCAATATTAAAAAAATTAAAAACTATTTTTTAGTTGAAATTGTGGAATAGTAGCAGGTTGCTTCTTTATTTTCTTCGCGAGAAATAACAAAAATACATTATTCGGTACTTTTTTAAGTAAGTACTTAAACTTACAAACTAAACTTATAAATTAATCGTCATCACTATTTTCATTTATAACGGAATTGATATTTTGGGTGGTGAAGAGACGAGAGAGAATTTCTGCAGGCTTTACAAATTTTGTTAAATATCGCGCATGGGACAAATAATAAATAACTGCAGCAACGTGCGAACAGGGATGGGCATTAGCCAATAAATTTATTAAATGTGCGCAAATAATTTTGTTGGGACGAAAAATGTCCGCCAATAATTTTGTTGGGAAGAAAAATTATTGACGCCCTTTTTGCGTCGCAAAAAAAATTATTGGCGTTCATTCCGAGGTTGATTGAAAGTATTGGGGCTCAAAATGGACGGCAGCAGTTTCTGACAGTCTTAAACAAATACTCCTACTCATGATTAAGAGTAATGGAAATGCACACGCACTGACGTACTTACATATGCCAGATAATGAGTTCGAGAATCCGTATCGCAAATTTGCTCGCAGGTATGCATTTATGCGTGCTTAGGTGAGTGTGTCTAATGTAAGTGCGTGTGTCATAAAAATTTTTGGAAATCTGCCGAATTCATTCGGTCGAAATTGACAACGAAAAGCATGCACATTGCAACTGATTACAAACTACTACGCTGATTACATACTTGTAAGCTGAAAGTTTTTACGCTTTAACGAAATGATGTTCCAAGCGCTCATGAGTAATCACGTTTACGTTTGCTTACGTTACGGTGAATGTCAACTGTAATAGAACTTGAGTAGTGATGGGTCTTATTACTTGTAACTTAATGTCGTACTAGTTACTGATAATCAATGTTCTGAGCAAATACTGATTGTTGCCAGACAATTGAGGAATAACTTTTTTTGACAGACAGCTGCGAATCTAAGTAATACAATAAATGTTGTACCATAAAATTGTACGTAATTAATTTTTTTTAATTGCCGAATTACATTTGACGAGTACACGCATTCCGAACTGCTCGTCGCTTAGTCGATTGTATTTCGGTACGCACATCATTGTTGCGTACGAGAAGAGACACTCTACGGGTGCCGACGAGGGTAGCGGCGTATTATAATATGAAAACGCGTTTTTAATGGACGGGAAGATTCCCATGTCTGCAAGTTATTGGACGGTCGCTCGTTCAGGTACTTCGCCAGTTCAATGTCGAAACCTGACAAATCGCTGGTGGATGACGATGTACCTGGACCCTCTTCGTCGCCAAAGTTAAAAAAATCGTCATCCTCGAGCTCATCTTTGGGGGACTCATTGCGAGTTCCGCATGTCCTCACCGCTTTCAATGTGGCATTGTGGATAAGAGCCCTACGTTCGCTGGATAAGGATGGCATCCAGAGTTTTTTGAAACGCGGATGCAACACTGCTGCAACCACAGCGAACTCCCTATTTCTCCATATACCAAAGTAGTCTCGAAATCTAATTTCTACTTTATTTTCCAATTCGGTAGCTAGGCGAGTACAGATTTTAAAATCGTAATCGTCGCGAACTTTTGCTATATTTCTGCGCAGGCTCACTAGGCTCGGCAACACGCAACCGTAATAGCAATACTTTTCCCCCTGTAATTTTTCTATTGTCTTGGCGATTGGTTTTAGACAAAACAAATATTCTTTGATAAATATAAAATCATTTTCTGCCAAGACGCAGTTCAGCTGCAAAACTTTGGAAGCTTCCATAATTTTCCTTTTTAGATCGTAGATTTGGCGAAATGAATTGTATAAGGAATTCCAGCGCACAACGACCGGGCGCATAAAAGCTTGGCCTAAAATATTTGTTAGTGTTTCCCGTTGCTTGGGAAACCGAAGCGTACCCCAGATGGCGTTGCACTTGCGCATTGTCTCCTCGTGCTGCGCTTTCAACTCTCGGTCGGTTTTTAAAATGGCAATAGCGTCTCTACTCGCAATTAAATTTAGCGTATGACATACGCATCGGAAATGGCGTGGTAAACTGTGCTGAGATTTTGAGCCCTCGTCATCCAGCGTTTCCCAGGGCTCCTGCTGCGAAAAATCCTCTTCTTCGTCATCATCCATTTCCACGCCGGAATTGTCCTCACTTGTGGCACTACCAGCCTCACTGACTGTATCACCGCCAGTATTGCTGGTTGTATCGGTGGGTGTATCGATGGCTGTATCCATGGTGTCTGCGGATCAAACAAGGTATTAAGAATATATCAGATATAACACAAAGTATTCGTACGTGTGCAATTATTTTATTGCGTCTTCTTACCGTAAGGCAATATCGAATCTTCGTCAATTCCAAATTCTTTGAATGCCTTGACAAAATTTGACGCGTTATCTGTAATTGTGCAAACTATTTTGTCTTGCAAGCCGAACGAGTGGTGGATATTGTGCAGAAGGCTGAAAATTCTGTCGTACGAGTGCAATCCGGGAAAGCGACGACATGCAATTGCGGCTGACCGTCTGCTCCAGGTAGCTGAGTCGATCTGTATGTAGAAATAGTACAAAGTTAGTAAACTGTGATTCCTTAGCACGTCATGTGGATACAAAAGATAGTCCTTACCCAGTGGACGGTCACTCCAAGAAAGCGACGCGTGCCGAAGGACCAAATATCCGTGGTAGTGCACACATGCTCTACATTAGCCAGTGCGCCCCTGAGAGCAGTTATATCCCGCTCAAAAACTACATTTAAATTTCGCACCAAGCGACGCCTAGAAATGTGCTTCAATGGCACATCATTTCGTTTTGTTTGTAAATCTAAAATGTAGAAATGCACAATTAAGTTCAATTATTTTACTCTGAATAATAACAGACAGATATTAATACCTACCGTCGAATATTTTTCGAAAAGATGGCATTTCCACCGTTGAAAATGGTGCCATACTATGCAGAATGTATTCCGCAACATTTCTCTCAAACAGTGCTTGCGAAAATATACAGACAGCCCTTGTCCCTTTTAACGAGCTGCGCTCCTCGCTTAACTTCAAGCGCTTGGCTGCTACGTGGAGACTATACTCGCGGGAGTAAATCTCCTTGTGGTGTCTCTAGAAATGTGTAGAAAACTACTGATTACGCGAGCACTAATTATTACAAACACCAACTCTGCGGAGCCAACGGTGATGCTTTACCTTCAAATGCGACGTGAAGTTAGAAGAGTTGCCTGGTCTTCTCCTTATGTGTTTCTCCTTTGGGCAGAGCTGGCATGTCGCTGTGACGGAACCGACGGAAGCACATTGTGCTTTACCCACCCGGAAAAAACGGCCATCCAAATATGGTATTTTCGCGCATTTAAGAAGAAGCCTTTCCTTCCACCTGTCATCAACAACTGCCTCCCGTGCTGGTCCTGCCGCCTCTGGAGGAAAGTGTTCCTCTACGTGCTGCTCATCGGTTCCACTGCAACCTGGGCGATCCATGACGAACTATCTGAAATATTCAGTTTTGTGCTTATAATTCGGCACAAGCCAAGAACGATCGCGTGAACGTCGAGTTGATTTTATACAACTCACCTACGAGGTTACCGTCGAATTGGATATTACAATCGGACACAGCGCGCGCACGAACACACAGAGAGGATGCACGTAGAATGCTTGCTTGCGGATGACAAGTACTTTTGTAAGTAGTGCAAGTATTCACTAGTGTCTGCGGGTGAAAGACTTTTCTAGATTTGCGAGAGTCTCCTGACAAATTGTCATGCGTACTACTTTGAGAATTTAAGAACTGATCAACCCCTGGAAAATCGCGCGAGCCCTTGGTCTTGAGCATCCCTACTCTGAGTTCCATGACGCGGACACTTAGCCCCTCTCTCGAGTTGCAAACGCCAATCTGGGCGCGGCAATGCCTTAGCTGCCCAATCTGGCGTCGCTTAATAGTCCCACCGTACGCGATACTGCGTGCGTAACCCTAGTTTCGGGCACACGCAAGGGTACGAAAACATCCCCTCCCCCCTCCCCTCCTGCCCGAGGGGTTTTCCAGGAGATTTTTCAACAATGTTTTTGTTCTACTCCATCGTATTTTTGCGCTATCCGCTTTCACACGATCGCTAAGGCGGGGTGACTCACGTACCCTTGAATCGCTACCATCAAGTATGTGTTGCTGACTGCGGGATGATTAAAGTTGTTTATTCATTTTAATTCTACACGAATGGTTTCCGATTTCCATTTACAGTTTATCTTTTATATATAATATTCTTTTGGATCTAGGGTTACGTATACATACATTACTTACTCGGATATTCTTATGAAATATATAAATTTATTTTCATACAAGCGATTCTAACGAACGCGCTATAATATTTAATAACTCTTGCTGGCGCGAAGGAACCGTAGCAGCACAGGTCACTGGGTTTTTCAGGTACATGCCTTCCAGAAGTTTCCGCTTTCAACCCTTTTTCTCCTTGCGCGAGTGCGATGCGCTATCGGACCTCTAGGAAAGGGATTCCACGAGTACTCCCCCCCCCCCTCGCCCTTAGAATTTATTCCGCGAAATTCAGCTCGTAGCGCGACAACGCATCCGCTATTACAGATTGCGCATCGTAATATGTTGAATTATTTCCTTACTGACGGATGGCTACAACTCCGTACGGTTCGGTCTTCCTGGAACCATAACTTAAAATATTGGGCTTCTCTAACTTTCTCCTCTCTGGCTTTTTTCCATGATTCGGGCGTTTCCAGAGAAACCTCTCGGCAATGAAACGGAGTAAGGACTATAAGATTGAAACGGCACAGTACCAAATTGCACTGAAATTTCAGGACAGTAAGCCATAAATAGCTGTAACACTCGAAAATAGCAAGACCCAAGTTACCCGGGGCCTTAACGTTAGTCTAGCACGTTATTGTTGTTTTGGGCCTTCTTCACTTAAGGATTAGTATCCAGTCCAGGGTTGTGCGGTTGACGTGTAAGTTTATTTCATACTTATAATTGTTTCTTTCGTTTACGCAGAGTGAACGTCGTCGTCGGTCGTCTACTAGGACCGGGTGTGGGTCCGTGGTGAAGGTCGTATCACTCGGGGCTGACTGCCTCTCGAATTGTTTTGTTTGGCCTTTTATATGGTTATTTTTTGTTGATGTGTTCTTCTTCTAAGGGGGTCATGCATTGGACTCTGGGCGTTACGAAATACTGCTTAGGCAGTTGATTTCGGAAGGCCCGTTGGTCTACTTGTTAATGTGCGTTCTTGCAGTTATTGGTGGTCGGGTTACGACAGTTTCTTAGACTCAATCTTATTGTCTTTACCGCCTAGAAGCAATTTATACGTAAATACCAAACCCGATCGAGAGTGGCACGGGGGGAATAGAGAAAGTCGGTATCCTAATTTATAATTGCCTTTGAAATCACCAATCCTCTTATCGTTGACCTGTTGCGCCCGTGCCCAAAGCTGGCTCTCGGATTGCACAAACTAGCTATATCGTCAAATCCTTTCTTCGAGAGGATAATGCAGTGTCCAAAGTCCATGATACATTATGATATCAATAACGAGCGTCTAGCCACTAAGTCACGTTTAGCAACGAGGCACTGAGTCGCTTCGCCTAATCAGCGCCTCGTGCCAAGGCAACGCCTGCCTCGAACAAAACCATCAACCGATGTCCCAAACGGGACTCCCTATCCAGATTTCGATCAGAACACATCAGTGCGTATCAGCGAGCTACTCTGTACCTCTTGTCAGTTCTTTGATTATACTTTATCAATAAACCTTAAGTTTTGGGTTTAATCCCGGTGGATTCCAATCCTTTAAACGCTACGAGCCTGACTTCCTCCGATCCCGCTACCCGCTCTGCGCCGTCACCATGCGGGGCACAACACTGAGACTACTCGCCAACTGTAAGTTGTTCATTCGTGATGGTTTGCAACCACAAATGTAACGGCTTTGGTTAGCTGATTGCGTTAACGCAGAAATAACATTAGTGTCAAGCATTGTGGACACCATGTTATACTCCACATTTAAAGAAGATTCTGTACAACATTATGAAAGTTGTTGACATGTATTGAACACAAATTTTCGTTATTCAGATAATTAATATAAATGTCATCATACCACTGTAGAAAAATTCATAAGGTTTAAGCTCCTCTATTTCTGCATCCACTTTCGCCACTTCCCGTTGGACCAACTCTGTAGTTTCTTTTTCATAAATAAATTTTATTGGTCGACAATATTTCACCGATGAAGGCTTTGGATTTTTCTCCCCTCTTTCTGATATCCAGTCAAACGGAGGGGTACCATTGAAAAAAGGAAAACATGTTTTTTTGATATTTCCTTAGTATCGGTATGTTCTCCTTCGGTAGGGTTGGTTTTGAATAATTGCATATATTCATTTTGGCCTGAGCTACCGTCGCAGCCCCATTTACAGAATAATTCGGCTTTTACGAATTTGCTAAAAAAATGTTCGTCATCAGGAAACTCTAGTGTATCGAAAATACGCCGGCATGTATGGTTTATTAAGTTTTGTAATGGAATCGAGGCTCCTGAAAGATAATAACAATTATGTAAGTACACAATAAATATGACATGCGAATTTGTATGTAGAAGATTCATCTGAAAACAAACAAAAGGGAAACTTACCATATTCAGTAATTTGTATCCCATCAGGATAGCATTTACTTTTGGCGGTAAGAATATTATGATAAGAGGGATAAATACTAGCATCCCTGCTTGCAGCTCCTTGTCGCAATTGCATGTATGCAGACTTCGATAATCTGCAATCTATTAGCAGTGTTAATGCTTCATCTGCACTGTACGGTTGAATATTTGGCCCCGTTTCTTGTGTTTTCTTGCGCATTTTAACTGGGCGCTCCGGTGAGTACTGGGTTGCTTCAAAAACTAAATCATGTGCCGACCGCTTTCCGGCAATATATAATGATGAAGCTGCTGCATGGCAGAGTTCATCAAGAGGGGTAGATCGCCTCAGATTCTCCGTTCTCTTACGTTTCATGCGTTCGCTTAAAAGAGTAAATGCTTTTGTTACATATTCATCCTCTCGGACTACTTTTCTTAACATTATTTCACACGTAGATTCAATAATTATAACTCGCTAGTTTCTTACATAGAATATTCCTGCGTATTTTTCGAGCCTTAAAACTGTGACTTCGACTCCTTTCGTTCCGTCTTATCTCTAGTTTTAATAGCTTTCTAGTAGGGGAGCAAGGCGACGTGCACACGGTGCATTCAGCTAGTTCCTAGGACTCAGACTTACTCAGACTCCCCTGGCGCCGTATACTCCCACTATACCCCTTTTCACTGGATTTTTCGGGTATATAAACCCCTAATTTCTGGAGCTAAAGGGGGGAATCAGTTCCGAACTCTCATCGACAGCGAAGCTCTGTCACTCGGACCAGCGAAGAACATCGTAGTAGATCGAGCATTAGTCTCCTTCGAAACCAGTCAATATTACCGTACGTACATCGTGTCATATCGCGATCGTTAGGCAAGTCACAGTTCTTTCGTCAGTTTCTCCCCCGTTCAATATCGTAACGTAATACGAACTCAGTTTAAGTATATTGTAACAACATTTCACTTCCGCTGAAACTCTCATTATTATTTTTGTATTGTATTTTCATTCAGAATATATTGATCATTGTTTTAGTTTTATTTACAAAAATCATTGCTTCTTTATTGGAAATTCCTGTTCAGTCATCCTTGATTTAAATAAGCACATATAAGGAAAGGAATAATAAAAGACCCCACGAGGATACACTTTTACCGCTCAAGGTGTATCCGGCGAGCAATAGTAAGGTTTAACTTTAGCCTAGGGCATTCTTTCATGATCAATGAGCAGGATTGAGTCTGGTTAAGGTGAAATAGCCCTTAGCACGATCCCAAGACCTGTTCTGAGCTACTGAAAGTAACTAGCCATTCTTTTAATTAACAAGGTCCAGTCTTGAGTCTGGTTAAGGTGAAATAGCCCTTAGCACGATCCCAAGTTCTGTTCTGAGTTATTTGGAAGTAACTAGTATAAAGGGGTAAACAGGAGAATAGGGACCTGAGTCTGGTTAAGGTGAAATAGCCCTTAGCACGATCCCAGGATTGATATAAGGCCGATTGGGAACTAGAAGACTCGAGTCTGGTAAAGGTGAAATAGCCCTTTGCACGATCTCAGAGCATATTTAGGACTCGCGAAGCCTGGCTCGTAACACTTTCGCATATGCTTCGAGAATTCGGTCAAATCGAGTTCATACTCTAACCATGTCTTTTCAGCGTTTAAAAAAGTGTGAACATTGCAAGAGCACATATGCCACTTCCTTTTCAAAGTCGAGCAAAAATCTGGAGAATAATAATTAGAGTCGAATTATATACATGACATAATCTTTCAATCGACTAATTTTATCTGATAGTCTTGGAAATTGATACATACGCGTAACTTTCTTCCTTAACGCAAGTGTTGCAGCTAAATCTGAGGCATCAAATTGTATATTAAAAATTTCTTTAATATACTCTATCAAAAAATTAATTGCTCTTTTCATCGTGCAAGACGATATGGTATAATTATTAGGCTCACTCTTCAAAATGTCAAACAGCATGGAATATTTGACTTTCGCCATTTGGATAATGCTAAACAGAGGAATATAATTCTTACTACAGCGGATATACCCAGCAAATAAGAGAGACAAATCGATAAGGAGATTAGATTTTTTATACTTACCGAATCAGAATATAACAATAATGAAGAATTCACACGATTCACACAACTTCGTGAACTTTTTTTTTTTTTTTTCGTGGGGAAATCCTCATGGACACCCCGCCGCCCTGGTGGGGGCGACGGGGTAGTGCCGGACTCTTACCGGCTAAAACCCCACGGTGGCTATCCTCAGCGCTTATTGGGGCGACACCGGGAACTCTGTTCGAACACGACCGGTGCCGCCCCGCGCCCGCCCCTTAGTGGGGGCCCGTCTCGTGGTGGGGGAGTGGCCATCGCCTCTCTCGCTTTCACGAGAGAGGGAGGCGTCCCCCACTACTCGCAGGGAGACATGGCTCGCCGCACTCCTTCGCCACCGGCGAAGGAGGAGCGAACCGTGCCCCCCGCACCGCCAATTTCACCTGAGCGGGACGTGCGACCACTACACGCTCCGCCTCCTCCTTTTGGGAGAGCACTTCCTCGCAAAAGGCGAGGAAGGCCCTCCACGACCTCTCGCTGCCGAGGATCTGTCGGATGACTGTCGGCAGCGAGAGGTCCACAACTTCGTGAACTAACACTCACTCAAGGGATGCGTATCCTAACACGATGATTTTGAAACTGTGCGTTTCCCCAAATGGCAAGTTCCCTTTATTCGTTTAGACAAGGAAAAGTGGGGTGAAACTCCCGAAAAGTGCAGTAAAATCTCGAACCCAAGTTGGCCTAAGCCAGCGCCTGCCAAGTTAGGCCCCCGGAGTTTAACTTGCACCCCCATTCTGTCAATTTTGACAACGTTTCCATACTTGCTATGCTATGTCTTAAAGATCTTATTGCCGTATGATACTAGCAAAATTCATTACCGCGGGACAGACAAATTGTATTGGATACTATTCTGGGGTTGGGTGTAGTTATAAGTCAGAATATCGTGGCAAACGATTTTATTCTCTCGAGACACTCTTTAATACTCCGAAACGATCTGACTCTGAAAATTCTCTCAATCTCACTCCGAAACACTCTGTAACAATCTGCCTGCTCCTCGCCAGGACCACGTCTTATATTAGAATTCATACATACGTTACATTCGTACACACAACACACACACACATCTCCTTACACTCGAAACATTGCATCGCATAATTCACTTTCTTTACACTGTCCAGGCGACAGGTCAGTCTTGCTACTCCCTTTCCACAATCACAAAGTAGCAAAGTACTTCATTTATACAATTTATAGTATAACCCTTCAGTTTTAGATTGGTAGAAGTCGCGTCATATATAAAAAGAGGCTCGTGTGGTATGAATATTAAAATGCGTTCGGTATTCTCGTTTGAACTTCAAACTAAAATATTCGCGCGCTATATTGATAGACACCTAGAGTGGAGCAGAGAGGGGTAAGATGGTTATCAGGTAGTCAGCGTAGTCAGTGCCCTTCAATTCCCCAGGCAGGCTACCGATTAGTGGAAAGGCAAAGAAGCGAGTGAGGGGCACCTCATTTGGCTGGCCCTGGCCTAAGGGTTGTTAGTAAAGGTTCACATAACATGGCAAGAAACGTGAATTCGTAGAATATAGTAAATTTCTCTAACTTTATGGCTTTATTGGCCCTTTTATGGAGGGTCGAAATACCATAATCCCCAGGTTACTTTTGCTTCGATCCGCAAACCTTCCCAATTAATTGCACTCAGGTATCAGGAGACTCGGTAGAGTCTCGCGCCAACACGGCAAACGAATGGAATATTATACCTGTGTCCTATCATTAAGAAAATTACGTTCCCCAAAAAATACTGTCCATCTTGCATCCTCACATTAGCAATACAATAGCGATTTCCGATAATGTAAGATATCATTTGAATAATAAGATTGCATCTATTTGTGTGTAGACTTGAAACTCGATTTGTGAAGAACCGGGTGGGCCAAGTATTACGTTTTCTTTGATAAATTGAACGAACAGAAGAGATATGTATTTTAATTTAATTTTCACGATTGTTTAACATATGTTTCGTTTTATATTCGTAACTGAAGCTTTGGTTTTCACATTCAAATCCTGTTTCTGTTTTTGTTTGTTCGTAGAATATTTAGTGCTGTATGACATTATTTTTTTTTAATATTCATTCAATTAAGCACAATATTTGTATTCCCTGCACTATCATTAAATTCTTTTGTGGGAATAGACTGTTTTAATCAAGACTTGGCTTTCCAATGATATCGATTTACGTTTTTGGTCAACTTGATAGAGCTGATTTCACCACACTGTTATTTTTGTGGAATGTGGTATATTTTTTTGTGAGGCAGGATCTGTTTTGGGGTGAGGGACAACACAACTTGGCGCTTTCTTTTACATCGAAATGTAAAATAATGCGCATCACGGCATACTCCGACGTAAAATCTGTAATCGTAAGCATTGACGTTCCCGTGACGAGCGGACGAGTATTCAAATTAAACAAAGCGCATCCGGCCCAATTCGCAGAAACGGATCACTCTACGCTTACCTCGAATCTGTCGAACCGTACGTAACCGTAGACCAGTCGACGTCACAATATGTAACTCTTAATAAAGACAACCTCGACAAGTACAAAATAATACACAGCACCATATCTATGCGCCTCTCATCACCCGATATTCATTGCAAGACCAGATAGTCCATGCGAAGTACAATTACATAGCAAACTCACGGAAAAACAATCGTCAAGCTGTACGACACACATTATGACACTAAATCGCACTATCCTAATCGAACTACAACAACCCGGCGCCTGGATCTATGTTGCACCAAACCCCATAGAACTAGGTGTAACATGCGATAAACAAACGGAAACAAATTTCGTCACCATTGAAGACTAGTATATTATCTATAAGAGGAAAATGTATAATCACCGCCACAGAATTTACTATCCAAACTGGAAAGTACTAAGGAATAGAACAAAACTGAAACTACGTACCAGCATATAACTTAACTGAAGAACACTTACCTGCCGACCCCATAGAAACAAAACTAATAAACTTGTCCAACGGTAGAAACTTCAAACTTAAAAGAATTATAAAACATCCGGAAGAATTAGATAGAGTCTGCCAGAAATTGAGCGACCTACAAAAAACATTTAAACAAACCGACATTACACAAAAACTTCTTCACACTCCAACATTGTACCACTATGGATTTCTTACATCCACTTCACTCTCTTTACTTATTATAATTTCAGTGATCGCACTCGCTATATATAAATATATCACCCGTCGCAGAAGTGCCAACCTATACGCTATACCTCAAGAAGTGCCAAAGCCTAATCTGCAAAACGAAAATCAGAGCACACGCATACAGATGCCAGAACCTTTCAGCAAAACCTTGTAACACCGATTCTTGTACTACACAACACCAGCCAAAATACGGACAGGCGTATTTCTCATCACTTCACGTATATTGTAGTACATCATCTCATACTATACTATATTGTAGTTAGATGTTGGTGTCTACTCTTGCTTTTCACATGTCCTTTTACATGCGGTACTCCATATATGCTGACTAGAAACAGATAAGCATCTATTTCTGCTCGCACGGGTATCGTAAGAACACACTCTGCAATAAAATATACCTTGCACAAGCGCTATTAGGGCAGATACTTCACAGATTAGTAGGTTAGGTATATCAATGTATAAATGTATGCTTCTATCCCTTCTCTATTTAGTGCTCTCCTGAGCTTAAACTTATGTTAATCAAGTATGTTGCATACATAGCTTCATTGAGTTTCCTATATAGTATGAAAAATACGTTTCCTTACAGGCTCAGTATTTGACTGTCTTTATGCTTACATAGAGGGTGACGTTTCCTTATACTGAGAGTCTCCGGATCCTTCAATCTGTGTTCTGAAATTACAATTCGCACTATCTGGTTTTCGTTGTTATCCCTGATTTCACCACACGATCTGTCATTAAAACGCACTAAAAGCATACTCTCTTCCGGGAACTCTGCACTGCCACTAAAGAACATCATGAATTGGACATTAGAAGTGCGAGCGATAGTCGACGTTTCCGTGCCATGTGTAATAAAATATCGAAGGTTTACGAGTTCGACACTACTTATTAGCTCGTGCGAGCCAGTTGGAAAGGAGTATCAGTCTATGAACAGACGTCTCGGATACTAGACGAAAATGAAGGGTCTACGTTTGTTAGCGAGTTTCGTTCTCTTCTTTCTGGCTGCCGTAATTACTGTCAGTGAGGTTCGTGGAAAAGCTCTGGCCTCTCCTGTGGCCTCTCCTGTGGCCGATCCCGAGCCTATGCCGGCCCCAAAGGGTATTGGTGGTCGCGGCGGTTCCGCTGGACACGCTGGAAGACAGATGCAGAAGAAAAGACTTCGAAATTAACAACACTGGATAGAAGGCAAGTTTTGCACTAGCAACATGACACTTTTATGTTGTGTCCCTTTGAGTGTATGAGTTAGTTTATTCTTTAATGTAATAATTAACAAACTGGTATTGATTGGAAATTGTATCCTGAAGTAGTAAAGAGTAGCAGTCGCAGCCGCAATGAGACGTTCCCGACATATCGTCAGACGTAGTGTAGCTGTATTATCCACTGGTTAAAGAAGGAATCGAAGAAGACGAAGGAAAAACAACTTGTGCGCCTTAGCAACACTGTATAAATTTCATTGATCATGTCTAGAATGGCCAACGCGGATAAATGAAGCTATCAATTATAACATTATAGACACTTATATACAATCAAGTATTATTATCCCCGTAAATTTGTGTTTATTTAACTGCCTTATATTCTACGATATGGTATGGTAAAATCAAGAGGGCTCAAGATGATTAGTAGGGTGATGCTATTTGGTACAATTTTTATATGCACACTGAGGTTTGTATAAGACTTTACATAATTATTCAATAGAATATGAGGCTTCTTCTTTTGACAATTTCTTGCTTTATGGGTATGCCCGAAAATACAATAAAATATTGTCGCCATAATGTTGGGATGGGGGCGGGGAAGAGAATGATAGGTTTGAAAATTGTTGTTTGGCCCTCAATTTCGAGTTATTTAAGAGGGTGGGCTAGCCCCGTGACTTTTCAAGAGTTGATCGCCTGCCGTGGTAACTACAGGATTTGAGGGTAACATAAGGACGAGATGGAGCTACACACGAGATCTATCGAATGATATGGCCTACAAACGTACGCGTGTCAGTTCTCAAAAATTATTCATGCTCGCTTATCGCTTGTATGATCTTGGACTGGAACGCAATCCTGGTTTTCGCCCTATGTTTAACAATCAGCGCTATCTGCCAGTTAACGCTGGTCAGCGCTAAGTTGTCGGCGCCGGGCAATATCGTAAGCACGAGAGCAGGCGTTATCGAGCTTAACAACCGCGATTACATATTAGTACCGGAAGTTATGGTGGGAAACGACAAAATACTAGTCGGACGCTGTTGTTGATAGAACCTCATTTCCGCCCATGCTCCGTCAATCGAGTTCAACTGTCGTCGAGTTGAGACGTGCCCAGAGCAGAAGGTCCAGAGTCACCGCACAGAAGAGTAGGAAGTTTAATAATAATCATTTTGCAAATATATTCAATAATATTTCTGTTGGCTAATATACAGTATCAGGAAAATAAATGAATTATTCTCGAGCCTCGATAGATACGAGATGGACTCGAGAATAATAAGTGAAAATTAAAACTTGCTTTTACATTATGTCGTCGTTAGCTTTAATACTTGGAATACTAAACTTTCTAATACTTAAATTCTGTCACACTACTACTTTTCCCGATACTTCGGCCTGAGAGATTCGAAGTCAACTATCCCTTAGTACCACAAAAAGGGCTCCAGGCATCGAAGATGCCACACAAAATACGAAAATTACAAAAGGGACGACCACAGAGAAACAAGCAAAGCATGTGGGTTCGGCATGAATGAACAAGCCAGGATTGAACAAAGATGAATGGTTTATTACGACAAAGAAGCAGAAAGAGAGTTCTTCGATCGAGGTATTCATCAGCAACCTCGGGCGAAGCACGTGGCTGCGGGTTAGTGAAAGTTGAGTTAAATTTAGATGTTCGATAGCTCTACGCAGTTTTTCCGCCCCTGGACATCCTGGCGGTGGGGGACGCGAGGACCTATACGGGTCTTCGCACCCTCCGCGACAGGGGCGGAACACCCACGGAACGGTCGGTCGACGAGCTCAAGCGCCAGACCTGGCGGCTCGTTGTCGAGATGTGGCCGGAGAGGCTGGAAGATCCAGCCAACTCCCGCCACAGAGCCGTCGGGGCGATTCTCCGGAGCCTTAAGGCTTGGGTGAGTCGCGGCAGGGGGCAGCTCTCCTACCGCGCCACGCTGGTGCTCACCGGGCATGGCTGCTTCGGTGAGTACCTGCGTCGCATCGGGAAGGAGGCGACGGCACAGTGCCACCATTGCGACGGGGACCGGGACACGGCGCAAGATACCCTCCAGTATTGCAGGGCCTGGGGGGAACAGCGCCGTGTCCTGCTCCGGTATATTGGAAGGGACCTCTCGCTGCCGATGGTCATCCGACAGATCTTCGGCAGCGAGAGGTGGTGGAGGGCCTTCCTCGCCTTTTGCGAGGAAGTGCTCTCCCAAAAGGAGGAGGCGGAGCGGCGGCGGGAGAGGACGGACCCCTTCCGTCTGGGGAGGATCCGACCCCGCCGCCGTCCCGCGCGGGGGGACGCAGTTCCCCCCAACTAAGTTCGGCGGCCCGGACCCGCCGGTGGGCCGGGCATGTGCCAAGGGGCCGCGAGGCGGCAGAGTGGTGGCTCTGTCGCTTCCGCAAAGCGGCCCCGAGGCGGGGCGGGGCGTGTAGTGGTCGCACGTCCCGCTCAGGTGAGATTGACGGTGCGGGGGCACGGTTCGCTCCTCCTTCGCCGATGGCGAAGGAGTGTGGCGGGCCGTGTCTCTCCGCGGGTGGTGGGGAACGCCTCCCTCTCTCGTGCAAGCGAGAGGGGCGATGGCCACTCCCCCGCCACGAGACGGGCCCCCACTAGGGCGCGGGCACGGAGTGGCACCGGTCGTGTTCTATCAGAGTTCCCGATGTCGCCCCAGTAAGCGCTGAGGATGGCCACCGTGGGGTTTTAGCTGGTAAGAGTCCGGCACTGCCCCGTCACCCCCACCAGGGTGGCAGGGTGTCCATGAGGATTGGCCCCTGAGGGTCATGAGGAGGGCGCCCCACGAAAAAAAAAAGAAATAGCTCTACGCAGTTGACCAGCGTTAATGAAGTTAACGAATTCGCGGTGGTCTGAATTCTATGGAATCTCACGCTCGTTGACTCTTGGCTGACGTCGCACAGTGGTCCGAAATGCGTTTCTAGCCGGAAATAAGTCATAAAAATCAGGGTCTGAAAAATCGATTATTTCTCACGAAATAGTACTCGGAAATAGGTGTCTCATCGAAATATAAACCGTTTTCAATCATTCAGACTAATGATAATAATTAAAAAAAATAAATTAATTTATGTGGAAGCTAATTGACAATGAATTGATACTCAGCAATATGCTCCATAGTCTACATTAATACTGGCTGTTCCAAAACTGCATATAGCGGTGATAGCCATCATGTGGGGCGTGACCTTCTGATGACTATAGCACCTTCAAAAATGTCAAATTATATCCAACTTTGGGAGTTATTAGCCAAAACAATTGACAAATCAGCGGGCGAGATTGTCCAGGGTAGCAGTGACGTGACGGGGTGCGGTGGGATGGCTCGAGCCGCCCAAGATTCTCGTCGCTCCCCCGTCTGACTCAGCCGCGATCGTCGAACGCGACCGGCACACTACGCGCGAGTAAGTATCGGTGCAGCGCAGGCTCGCAGGAAGTGGCTTAGCGATGAGGCGGCTATCCAAGGTGCTCCTCGCAGCAAAGATCAGCGGGCGTATTTCGAGGTTGCGCCTCGCTAGTTTTGGTGGTTGATACCCATACTGTTAACACTTGCAGAGTATTGTCACGTTCGTCCAGCGTCTCTTTTCCTACTTTTACCCCAGAAAGCGCTAATCCAAAAATGTCTCAACATTTGTTTCCAACATTTTCCAGGCAAAATTTGTGATTAAGCTCCAACTACTCGATTAATCTCCTCACTCGCAAGACATCTCGAGCTCTTGCCGAGTCACGGATGGCTGGCTATCGCTTGCTCCTAGAAAAAGCCTGACGGACGCTTTTTTGTCTTTCCCCGTTGCTTTCGCACTTTCTTAATATGCGCTTACGATAACCGATATCTCTGATTAGTTGTTTCGCGACGTTCGATTAGATTCAATTAAATCCGACCAAATCCAGTGGACCAACTTTATGAAGAGCCTGTGCTACTTTTACTTACAAATGTCGAAGTAGCCCCGCGGCAAAGTGTTGGAACAGCGAGTGCGATGATCCGAGTTCGGTTCCCCGTTATCGGGGTTGTTCTTTTTGTATTTTCTTGACGATAAGTGTGGTACCGTGGCAAAACGTTAGAAGAGCGACCATACTGGCCTGAGTTCTAACGTTTTGCCACGGTCTCACTTTGATACTTGTAAGAAGAAGTATCACAGATCCCTGATAAATTTGGTTCACTGGATTTGGTCGGATTTAATTGAATCTAATCGGACGTCGCGAAACAACTAATCAAGGATATTCGTTATCGTAAACGCATATTAAGAAAGTGGGAAAGCAAGAGAAAAGGCGAAGAAGCGTCCGCAGGACAACTTGAAGTCAAATTCTAACCCAATCCCAATCCCAACCCATTTCTAATTGGCATTTAAATTAAACAAAATATCAGCACAGCTAGCATACATTTAACTGACTACCGAGGTCTTTATTCTTTCGGAATGCCGAGTTTAGATTTCTTAGGGAAAAGTCAATGTCTCGGCCGGACGTTTGGCTGGCGGCGGCGCAGGGGTGTGTCATTGTGACAGTTCGATAATTCGGGGAAGAGGTAGACGAGTCCCGGAGAATCTTAGAGCATGTTGAATGGAGGATTTGAGCCCTTCCTACGTTTTAAATATTTTGGGCCCTGAAAAGGGCCGATAAAAATGTCTGGCTCTGAAAAGAGACGTTTTAAAAATGCATCCTCAGAGATATTGCTGGAAGTGACCACCATTCATCTCCACGCAGACGCGTGCCCGGCGCAGGATAATTTCCCGTATCCGCGGGAAGATATCTGCGTCGATTACCTCGACGGCTGCATGAAGCCGGGCGATGACCTCTTCCTCCATCAGGCGACGAGCCAAATCATCCATGGTGCTCTGTGGAAACATATGAATTTAAAATAATTTAATTATACTACATTGAGACTTGCATATTCCGATAGTATCGCTGCACATTACCTTGACATGCCCCCAGAAATAAAAATCTAAGGGAGTGTGGTCAGGCTACCGTGGTGGCCATCGCTGAAGGCTGCCGATGCCCATCCAGCAGCGGTTAAAATGGCGGTTTAAAAATTCCCACACGATAAGGGCCTTGTGGGGTGGTGCTCCATCGTGCTGAAACCACATGGTGGCAAATTACTCAGCAGGAATTCGTTGCTGTAGCTCTGGTAGCAGTACCTCGTTTAAAAAAGCGAGGTACGCACCGCAAGTTAGTCGTCCGCGCAGTAGGAACGGCCCAATGATTTGATTTTTGTAGATCCCCGTCCACACATTCAGCGACCATCTGTCTTGGGAACTGCGTGGCGCTATATTGTGTGGGTTCGCCCTCGCCCACGTGTGGGAGTTTCTGGTGTTGAACACCCCATCTTGTGTAAACAGACTTTCGTCTGTCCACAAAATTCTGTTCAAAAACTCTGGGTTAGGCAACCCAGTTTCTCCAGCAACCATTCGCAAAAATCCTTGCGAATAGGTTCGTCGCCCGGGAACAGGCGTTGCACCCGAAGGAAATGGTAAGGGTGGTATTCAAGACCGTGTAGCACTCTTAACACAGTCGATATGCTGATACTGTAAATGGATATGTATTAATATGTGATTAACGGTACTCATTTCAAGCAAGGTGTGATGCCTCATGCCAAATCGAGGTGACATTGCATACGGTATTTTCCAAAATGCAATATACATAATTTTGTTTTGTTTTGCTACGCGGGTAGCTAAAGTTGTCCCCGTCTGTCACGTCGACTCGGAATGAAGAATCAACGATTAAATTTAATATCACAAAAGTTTAAATTCTCTACTTCACTTACTTACCGGAGTTGCCGGGAAATTTGCCGCACACTCATGGACGGAAATCAGTCCACTAACAATTGGATGGCATTTTCATGCCGGATTGTCTGAGCCACTCGCGGTCGCCCCACACGATTTGGTTGTGGCATCACCAATCCGGTCTGATTAAACCGTTGCAAGACATTCCGACACGTCATATATACAGGCTCCGGCCGCGTCGGATACTGACGATGATATTCAGCGACGGCGTCGGTCGCTTTCCTATCGCAGTACCGCAACAGGACCGTGAGCATATTGACATAGTCGTCTAATTGATGTCTTTCGGCCATTATAGCGGAAAATATCGTACGAGATAATGTTTAAGAATGTAAAGAAGACACTGGCACTACTGTCACCAAGGCGATCAGAGTAAAACTGCCCTCATCGGCAACTGTTCGTCTTGAGGACAACTTCGTCAGCGTCATCAGTTTTATGGTACCCTGAGTTTCCGGGGGTTTCTCAGAACGGGGGAGGTATACCGAAACATTGTAGCGACGTTGACGACGCTGGCGACACCGATCAAAGCCAACGACATTGTCTTATGGTGGCCGTAACATAGCAGTAGGAGTACAAACATCTGGATAGGTTTTGGAGTGGAATTTCATAAGGTACCAACAATTTTTGGCGGGTAAAAACATCTAGAGGAATTCTAGAGTATAATATCGAATAAAGAGAATCGGTTTACATGGGGTGCAACTCATGGCATACCACCCCATAACTTTTTACTCTTCGGGGTACAAACGAAAAAAAAGTGAGTACAAACAAGTACAAACGGGGTACAATCGATTGCAATAATTAAAAATCGATGTCGATTAAGTCAGGTGCCAAGTTCGCACGGGTTCGTCCAGGATAATCGGTTCGGCCTATCTTTTGTCATAAGCAATTAATCAGAGATGTTCGGAGCTCCCGATGGGAAAGGAATCATTCCTTTCTGCTTTCTGGAGACTCTGGTATAGTTTCAAGGCCAAACAAATTTATTAAAAATCAGAAGAAGACAGATTTCTCTGGCCGCCCTTCTTGACAATTGGATACACAAGGACAATTGATCTTTCAATAACGGTGGGGTTGTGGTAGCCGCGAAGTACTAATGAAGTACTTGGTTGTTTTGAATGGAAATAGATACTCTGTAGATCTAGTCGAAATAGTCGTTTAAGATCTTAATGTGGTATGTAATTCCAGAACGGTCGCTGAACTAAGCTGACTAAAATTGAGAAGAAACGCAAATTTAAAAACTACGCAGATCGTGTTTTGAACGTCCTTGAAAAGGGGCAGGCAAAATCACTCCTTCAAGGTGAAGAGGGAAGGAGGTGGTTCGCGAAGACAACGCGGTGGAGGCGTCAAGAGGGGCACAACAATTTTGAGACGCCAAAAAAGAGGGAGATAGGTTTTTCCGTGGCCGGGTGACGGCCTGGACGACTCGTCTCCAGGCTACCTAGCAGGTATAATGAGATTAACCCAAGTACGCTCGGTCGGTGCCGAGTAGGAATCGGTCGGTAATCCGAGGTGCGTTGGCGCCTTCGGGCAGGTATCTGCATGCCGGATGCGGAGGATGACCGCGTTTACAATAGTAGGCAATAGTCATGAAAGTTGGCACAACATACCAAAAAGGAAAAGGGCCAGAATGAAACGTGGAAGTAATCACAGAAATACACAGATGTCCGCCTGGTCATCGTGAATTCAGAAAGTCCGAAATCTTTAACGGTATTTAAAAAGGCAGATGGCTAATCCCATAGAAAGTAAAATTGCAGCTTCGAGGAAACCTTGGACGGCTCGCAGCGTAGAGACCCGCGAGTCCAAACAAGAGGACCCTTCTCACTGTAGCTTTTCGTCAGTCGATTAATTGAGAGCCGCGACTTAAGGAACACGATTGATATCTGCTCTACGTATTCAGTCAGTGAGTGTTGCCTAAGCGGTTACACAGCCGGTGATGATGACCCGGCGGGGGTTCCACTGCATTAACTCAGGGTACCGTGGTCGCGGGTAGACGAAACTTGGGGAATCTTTGAAGAAGGCTTCGATGCGGCTACCAATTTAATTTCAGCAAACTACTACAGCAATTACCAGAAAACCCGCTCGTTGCAGCTCTTCGTCGGTCGGTCAGTCGAGAGCCGCGACTTAAGGAACATATCTGATTCCTGCTCCATGTATTCAATCTGGGCATACGGAAAATACGATTGTTTTGGACCTTCGGCTATACCATAGAGTAATAAACACTGTCGGGAATTCGGAAAGTACACAAAAACCAGATGGTTTATTACTGCATGGTCGTCCTGATACATAGGACGGACGCTGCTTGCAGAAAATCAGGAATTTTTTCCCGTCAAAAAATAAATACTATTCCATTTAGGGTAGTCGAATGGGCCCAATTTTTGTCAAAAGCAATTAACTAGAGGACCCGACCCTTGGAGCTCTTCGACGACCAGTTGCGGTCAGACAGCTCAACCCAACAACGCGCGCGGTACTTGCTCTACCTATTCAATCCGGTGCTTCTTACAGGTTATTTACGACGTCTACTGATTATGTGCAAGCTAGAGTTAATCTTTCCCTCGGGATGACCATACAGCAATAAACAGTGTATTTTCTCTACACTTTCCGAGCTGGCGACAGTCTATTACTTTATCGTACACCCGAAGGTTCAAACGAACAGTAGATTCCGCATGCCCAGATTGAATACATGGAGCAGTTATCAATTGTGTTCCTTAATTCGCGGCTCTCGACTGACCGACCGACGAAGAGCTGCAACGAGCGGGTTCTCTGGCTAATGGCTTTAGTATCTTGCTGAAATTAAATTGCTAGCCGCATCGAAGGCTTCTTCTAAGATTCTCCGAGACTCGTCTACCTCTACCCCGAATTATCGAACTGTCACAATGACACACCCCTGCGCCGCCGCCAGCCAAACGACCGGCCGATCGACATTGACTTTTCCCTAAAAAATCTAAACTCGGCATTCCGAAAGTATAAAGAACTCGGTAGTCAGTTAAATGTATGCTAGCTGTGCTGATATATTTTTACGAGAGGGTGACGTACGCCGGGGTCCGTTTTGGGCCCCCTGCTATGGGACCTCGGCTACGACTACGTCCTGCGGGTTGCACTCCCCGCTGACTCCACGTTGATCTGCTATGGAGACGACACCCTCGTGGTAGTCAGCGGGGAGGACGGGAGGAGGACCATCCGCGTGGCGGAGACGGCGGTGGCCTGTGTCGTCGCCCGAATCCACCGACTGGGCCTTCGGGTGGCCCCGCAAAAGACCGAGGCGATCTAGTTTTACGATCACCGACGGTCTGCAGGGCCGCCTGCCCAGCGGTGGATCGCGGTAGGAGAGACCCGCGTCCAGGTGAGCGATACCATGAGGTATCTCGGGCTCACCCTGGACGGCCTCTGGCGCTTCAACGAGCACTTCGGCCGGTTTATCCCCCGTGTTGAGAAGGCGGCGGGCGCCTTAGAACGCCTGCTGCCCAACATCGGGGGACCGTGGGAGGGTGTCCGACGCCTTTATGCGGGAGTCGTCCGTTCCATGATGCTCTACGAAGCATCAGTCTGGGCGGACGACCTGACGGCCAGCCGGCGCAATTGTGCCCAGCTCTTCAGGGTACAGCGTCGGATGGCCGTCAGGGTCGTGCGAGGATATCGCACGATCTCCCTGGCGTCGGCATGCCTGTTGGCGAGGTTTCCGCCCCTGGACATCCTGGCGGTGGGGGACGCGAGGACCTATACGGGTCTTCGCACCCTCCGCGACAGGGGCGGAACACCCACGGAACGGTCGGTCGAGGAGCTCAAGCACCAGACCCGGCGGCTCGTTGTCGAGATGTAGCGGGAGAGGCTGGAAGATCCAGCCAACACCCGCCACAGAGCCGTCGGGGCGATTCTCCCGAGCCTTGAGGCTTGGGTGAGTCGCGGCAGGGGGCAGCTCTCCTACCGCGCCACGCAGGTGCTCACCGGGCATGGCTGCTTCGGTGAGTACCTGCGTCGCATCGGGAAGGAGGCGACGGCACAGTGCCACCATTGCGACGGGGACCGGGACACGGCGCAACATACCCTCCAGCATTGCAGGGCCTGGGGGGGAACAGCGCCGTGTCCTGGTCCGGTATATTGGGAGGGACCTCTCGCTGCCGACGGTCATCCGACAGATCCTCAGCAGCGAGAGGTCGTGGAGGGCCTTCCTCGCCTTTTGCGAGGAAGTGCTCTCCCAAAAGGAGGAGGCGGAGCGGCGGCGGGAGAGGACGGACCCCTTCCGTCTGGGGAGGGCCTGTCCCCGCCGCCACCCCGCACGGGGGGACGCAGTTCTCCCCAATTAGGGTCGAAGGCCCGAACCCGCCGGTGGGGTTTCCCTGCCGGTGGGCCGGGCATGTGCCAAGGGGCCGCCAGGCGGCAGAGTGGTGGCTCTGTCGCCTCCGCAAAGCGGCCCCGAGGCGGGGCGGGGCGTGTAGTGGTCGCACGTCCCGCTCAGGTGAAATTGGCGGTGCGGGGGGCACGGTTCGCTCCTCCTTCGCCGGTGGCGAAGGAGTGCGGCGAGCCATGTCTCCCTGCGAGTAGTGGGGGACGCCTCCCTCTCTCGTGAAAGCGAGAGAGGTGATGGCCACTCCCCCACCACGAGACGGGCCACCACTAGTGGGCGGGCGCGGGGCGGCACCGGTCGTGTTCGAACAGAGTTCCCGGTGTCGCCCCAATAAGCGCTGAGGATGGCCACCGTGGGGTTTTAGCCGGTAAGAGTCCGGCACTACCCCGTCGCCCCCACCAGGGCGGCGGGGTGTCCATGAGGATTTCCCCACGAAAAAAAAAAAAAAAAAGCTGTGCTGATATTTTGTTTAATTTAAATGCCAATTAGAAATGGGTTGGGATTGGGATTGGGTTAGAATTTGACTTCAAGTTGTCCTGCGGACGCTTCTTCGCCTTTTCTCTTGCTTTCCCACTTTCTTAATATGCGTTTACGATAACGAATATCCTTGATTAGTTGTTTCGCGACGTCCGATTAGATTCAATTAAATCCGACCAAATCCAGTGAACCAAATTTATCAGGGATCTGTGATACTTCTTCTTACAAGTATCAAAGTGAGACCGTGGCAAAACGTTAGAACTCAGGCCAGTATGGTCGCTCTTCTAACGTTTTGCCACGGTACCACACTTATCGTCAAGAAAATACAAAAAGAACAACCCCGATAACGGGGAACCGAACTCGGATCATCGCACTCGCTGTTCCAACACTTTGCCGCGGGGCTACTTCGACATTTGTAAGTAAAAGTAGCACAGGCTCTTCATAAAGTTGGTCCACTGGATTTGGTCGGATTTAATTGAATCTAATCGAACGTCGCGAAACAACTAATCAGAGATATCGGTTATCGTAAGCGCATATTAAGAAAGTGCGAAAGCAACGGGGAAAGACAAAAAAGCGTCCGTCAGGCTTTTTCTAGGAGCAAGCGATAGCCAGCCATCCGTGACTCGGCAAGAGCTCGAGATGTCTTGCGAGTGAGGAGATTAATCGAGTAGTTGGAGCTTAATCACAAATTTTGCCTGGAAAATGTTGGAAACAAATGTTGAGACATTTTTGGATTAGCGCTTTCTGGGGTAAAAGTAGGAAAAGAGACGCTGGACGAACGTGACAATACTCTGCAAGTGTTAACAGTATGGGTATCAACCACCAAAACTAGCGAGGCGCAACCTCGAAATACGCCCGCTGATCTTTGCTGCGAGGAGCACCTTGGATAGCCGCCTCATCGCTAAGCCACTTCCTGCGAGCCTGCGCTGCACCGATACTTACTCGCGCGTAGTGTGCCGGTCGCGTTCGACGATCGCGGCTGAGTCAGACGGGGGAGCGACGAGAATCTTGGGCGGCTCGAGCCATCCCACCGCACCCCGTCACGTCACTGCTACCCTGGACAATCTCGCCCGCTGATTTGTCAATTGTTTTGGCTAATAACTCCCAAAGTTGGATATAATTTGACATTTTTGAAGGTGCTATAGTCATCAGAAGGTCACGCCCCACATGATGGCTATCACCGCTATATGCAGTTTTGGAACAGCCAGTATTAATGTAGACTATGGAGCATATTGCTGAGTATCAATTCATTGTCAATTAGCTTCCACATAAATTAATTTATTTTTTTTAATTATTATCATTAGTCTGAATGATTGAAAACGGTTTATATTTCGATGGGACACCTATTTCCGAGTACTATTTCGTGAGAAATAATCGATTTTTCAGACCCTGATTTTTATGACTTATTTCCGGCTAGAAACGCATTTCGGACCACTGTGCGACGTCAGCCAAGAGTCAACGAGCGTGAGATTCCATAGAATTCAGACCACCGCGAATTCGTTAACTTCATTAACGCTGGTCAACTGCGTAGAGCTATTTCTTTTTTTTTTCGTGGGGCGCCCTCCTCATGACCCTCAGGGGCCAATCCTCATGGACACCCTGCCACCCTGGTGGGGGTGACGGGGCAGTGCCGGACTCTTACCAGCTAAAACCCCACGGTGGCCATCCTCAGCGCTTACTGGGGCGACATCGGGAACTCTGATAGAACACGACCGGTGCCACTCCGTGCCCGCGCCCTAGTGGGGGCCCGTCTCGTGGCGGGGGAGTGGCCATCGCCCCTCTCGCTTGCACGAGAGAGGGAGGCGTTCCCCACCACCCGCGGAGAGACACGGCCCGCCACACTCCTTCGCCATCGGCGAAGGAGGAGCGAACCGTGCCCCCGCACCGTCAATCTCACCTGAGCGGGACGTGCGACCACTACACGCCCCGCCCCGCCTCGGGGCCGCTTTGCGGAAGCGACAGAGCCACCACTCTGCCGCCTCGCGGCCCCTTGGCACATGCCCGGCCCACCGGCGGGTCCGGGCCGCCGAACTTAGTTGGGGGGAACTGCGTCCCCCCGCGCGGGACGGCGGCGGGGTCGGATCCTCCCCAGACGGAAGGGGTCCGTCCTCTCCCGCCGCCGCTCCGCCTCCTCCTTTTGGGAGAGCACTTCCTCGCAAAAGGCGAGGAAGGCCCTCCACCACCTCTCGCTGCCGAAGATCTGTCGGATGACCATCGGCAGCGAGAGGTCCCTTCCAATATACCGGAGCAGGACACGGCGCTGTTCCCCCCAGGCCCTGCAATACTGGAGGGTATCTTGCGCCGTGTCCCGGTCCCCGTCGCAATGGTGGCACTGTGCCGTCGCCTCCTTCCCGATGCGACGCAGGTACTCACCGAAGCAGCCATGCCCGGTGAGCACCAGCGTGGCGCGGTAGGAGAGCTGCCCCCTGCCGCGACTCACCCAAGCCTTAAGGCTCCGGAGAATCGCCCCGACGGCTCTGTGGCGGGAGTTGGCTGGATCTTCCAGCCTCTCCGGCCACATCTCGACAACGAGCCGCCAGGTCTGGCGCTTGAGCTCGTCGACCGACCGTTCCGTGGGTGTTCCGCCCCTGTCGCGGAGGGTGCGAAGACCCGTATAGGTCCTCGCGTCCCCCACCGCCAGGATGTCCAGGGGCGGAAAAACTGCGTAGAGCTATCGAACATCTAAATTTAACTCAACTTTCACTAACCCGCAGCCACGTGCTTCGCCCGAGGTTGCTGATGAATACCTCGATCGAAGAACTCTCTTTCTGCTTCTTTGTCGTAATAAACCATTCATCTTTGTTCAATCCTGGCTTGTTCATTCATGCCGAACCCACATGCTTTGCTTGTTTCTCTGTGGTCGTCCCTTTTGTAATTTTCGTATTTTGTGTGGCATCTTCGATGCCTGGAGCCCTTTTTGTGGTACTAAGGGATAGTTGACTTCGAATCTCTCAGGCCGAAGTATCGGGAAAAGTAGTAGTGTGACAGAATTTAAGTATTAGAAAGTTTAGTATTCCAAGTATTAAAGCTAACGACGACATAATGTAAAAGCAAGTTTTAATTTTCACTTATTATTCTCGAGTCCATCTCGTATCTATCGAGGCTCGAGAATAATTCATTTATTTTCCTGATACTGTATATTAGCCAACAGAAATATTATTGAATATATTTGCAAAATGATTATTATTAAACTTCCTACTCTTCTGTGCGGTGACTCTGGACCTTCTGCTCTGGGCACGTCTCAACTCGACGACAGTTGAACTCGATTGACGGAGCATGGGCGGAAATGAGGTTCTATCAACAACAGCGTCCGACTAGTATTTTGTCGTTTCCCACCATAACTTCCGGTACTAATATGTAATCGCGGTTGTTAAGCTCGATAACGCCTGCTCTCGTGCTTACGATATTGCCCGGCGCCGACAACTTAGCGCTGACCAGCGTTAACTGGCAGATAGCGCTGATTGTTAAACATAGGGCGAAAACCAGGATTGCGTTCCAGTCCAAGATCATACAAGCGATAAGCGAGCATGAATAATTTTTGAGAACTGACACGCGTACGTTTGTAGGCCATATCATTCGATAGATCTCGTGTGTAGCTCCATCTCGTCCTTATGTTACCCTCAAATCCTGTAGTTACCACGGCAGGCGATCAACTCTTGAAAAGTCACGGGGCTAGCCCACCCTCTTAAATAACTCGAAATTGAGGGCCAAACAACAATTTTCAAACCTATCATTCTCTTCCCCGCCCCCATCCCAACATTATGGCGACAATATTTTATTGTATTTTCGGGCATACCCATAAAGCAAGAAATTGTCAAAAGAAGAAGCCTCATATTCTATTGAATAATTATGTAAAGTCTTATACAAACCTCAGTGTGCATATAAAAATTGTACCAAATAGCATCACCCTACTAATCATCTTGAGCCCTCTTGATTTTACCATACCATATCGTAGAATATAAGGCAGTTAAATAAACACAAATTTACGGGGATAATAATACTTGATTGTATATAAGTGTCTATAATGTTATAATTGATAGCTTCATTTATCCGCGTTGGCCATTCTAGACATGATCAATGAAATTTATACAGTGTTGCTAAGGCGCACAAGTTGTTTTTCCTTCGTCTTCTTCGATTCCTTCTTTAACCAGTGGATAATACAGCTACACTACGTCTGACGATATGTCGGGAACGTCTCATTGCGGCTGCGACTGCTACTCTTTACTACTTCAGGATACAATTTCCAATCAATACCAGTTTGTTAATTATTACATTAAAGAATAAACTAACTCATACACTCAAAGGGACACAACATAAAAGTGTCATGTTGCTAGTGCAAAACTTGCCTTCTATCCAGTGTTGTTAATTTCGAAGTCTTTTCTTCTGCATCTGTCTTCCAGCGTGTCCAGCGGAACCGCCGCGACCACCAATACCCTTTGGGGCCGGCATAGGCTCGGGATCGGCCACAGGAGAGGCCACAGGAGAGGCCAGAGCTTTTCCACGAACCTCACTGACAGTAATTACGGCAGCCAGAAAGAAGAGAACGAAACTCGCTAACAAACGTAGACCCTTCATTTTCGTCTAGTATCCGAGACGTCTGTTCATAGACTGATACTCCTTTCCAACTGGCTCGCACGAGCTAATAAGTAGTGTCGAACTCGTAAACCTTCGATATTTTATTACACATGGCACGGAAACGTCGACTATCGCTCGCACTTCTAATGTCCAATTCATGATGTTCTTTAGTGGCAGTGCAGAGTTCCCGGAAGAGAGTATGCTTTTAGTGCGTTTTAATGACAGATCGTGTGGTGAAATCAGGGATAACAACGAAAACCAGATAGTGCGAATTGTAATTTCAGAACACAGATTGAAGGATCCGGAGACTCTCAGTATAAGGAAACGTCACCCTCTATGTAAGCATAAAGACAGTCAAATACTGAGCCTGTAAGGAAACGTATTTTTCATACTATATAGGAAACTCAATGAAGCTATGTATGCAACATACTTGATTAACATAAGTTTAAGCTCAGGAGAGCACTAAATAGAGAAGGGATAGAAGCACACATTTATACATTGATATACCTAACCTACTAATCTGTGAAGTATCTGCCCTAATAGCGCTTGTGCAAGGTATATTTTATTGCAGAGTGTGTTCTTACGATACCCGTGCGAGCAGAAATAGATGCTTATCTGTTTCTAGTCAGCATATATGGAGTACCGCATGTAAAAGGACATGTGAAAAGCAAGAGTAGACACCAACATCTAACTACAATATAGTATAGTATGAGATGATGTACTACAATATACGTGAAGTGATGAGAAATACGCCTGTCCGTATTTTGGCTGGTGTTGTGTAGTACAAGAATCGGTGTTACAAGGTTTTGCTGAAAGGTTCTGGCATCTGTATGCGTGTGCTCTGATTTTCGTTTTGCAGATTAGGCTTTGGCACTTCTTGAGGTATAGCGTATAGGTTGGCACTTCTGCGACGGGTGATATATTTATATATAGCGAGTGCGATCACTGAAATTATAATAAGTAAAGAGAGTGAAGTGGATGTAAGAAATCCATAGTGGTACAATGTTGGAGTGTGAAGAAGTTTTTGTGTAATGTCGGTTTGTTTAAATGTTTTTTGTAGGTCGCTCAATTTCTGGCAGACTCTATCTAATTCTTCCGGATGTTTTATAATTCTTTTAAGTTTGAAGTTTCTACCGTTGGACAAGTTTATTAGTTTTGTTTCTATGGGGTCGGCAGGTAAGTGTTCTTCAGTTAAGTTATATGCTGGTACGTAGTTTCAGTTTTGTTCTATTCCTTAGTACTTTCCAGTTTGGATAGTAAATTCTGTGGCGGTGATTATACATTTTCCTCTTATAGATAATATACTAGTCTTCAATGGTGACGAAATTTGTTTCCGTTTGTTTATCGCATGTTACACCTAGTTCTATGGGGTTTGGTGCAACATAGATCCAGGCGCCGGGTTGTTGTAGTTCGATTAGGATAGTGCGATTTAGTGTCATAATGTGTGTCGTACAGCTTGACGATTGTTTTTCCGTGAGTTTGCTATGTAATTGTACTTCGCATGGACTATCTGGTCTTGCAATGAATATCGGGTGATGAGAGGCGCATAGATATGGTGCTGTGTATTATTTTGTACTTGTCGAGGTTGTCTTTATTAAGAGTTACATATTGTGACGTCGACTGGTCTACGGTTACGTACGGTTCGACAGATTCGAGGTAAGCGTAGAGTGATCCGTTTCTGCGAATTGGGCCGGATGCGCTTTGTTTAATTTGAATACTCGTCCGCTCGTCACGGGAACGTCAATGCTTACGATTACAGATTTTACGTCGGAGTATGCCGTGATGCGCATTATTTTACATTTCGATGTAAAAGAAAGCGCCAAGTTGTGTTGTCCCTCACCCCAAAACAGATCCTGCCTCACAAAAAAATATACCACATTCCACAAAAATAACAGTGTGGTGAAATCAGCTCTATCAAGTTGACCAAAAACGTAAATCGATATCATTGGAAAGCCAAGTCTTGATTAAAACAGTCTATTCCCACAAAAGAATTTAATGATAGTGCAGGGAATACAAATATTGTGCTTAATTGAATGAATATTAAAAAAAAATAATGTCATACAGCACTAAATATTCTACGAACAAACAAAAACAGAAACAGGATTTGAATGTGAAAACCAAAGCTTCAGTTACGAATATAAAACGAAACATATGTTAAACAATCGTGAAAAGTAAATTAAAATACATATCTCTTCTGTTCGTTCAATTTATCAAAGAAAACGTAATACTTGGCCCGCCCGGTTCTTCACAAATCGAGTTTCAAGTCTATACACAAATAGATGCAACCTTATTATTCAAATGATATCTTACATCATCGGAAATCGCTATTATATCGTTAATGTTAGGATGTAAGATGGACAGTATTTTTTGGGGAACGTAATTTTCTTAATGATAGGGCACAGGTATAATATTCCATTCGTTTGCCATGTGAAAGACTTGAAACTCGATTTGTGAAGAACCAAGCGGGTCAAGTATTACGTTTTCTTTGATAAATTGAACGAACAGAAGAGATATATGTTTTAATTTAATTTTCACGATTATTTAACATATCTTGCGTTCTATATTCGTAACTGAAGCTTTGGTTTTCACATTCAAATCCTGTTTCTGTTTTTGTTTGTTCGTAGAATATTTAGTGCTGTATGACATTATTTTTTTTTAATATTCATTCAATTAAGCACAATATTTGTATTCCATGCACTACCATTAAATGTTTTTGTGGGAATAGAGTGTTTGAGTCAAGGCTTGGCTTTCCAATGATATCGATTTACGTTTTTGGTCAACTTGATAGAGCTGGTTTCACCACACTGTTATTTTTGTGGAATGTGGTACATTTTTTTGTGAGGCAAGATCTTTTTTGTGGTGGGGGATAAGACTACTTTAAGCTTTTTTGCATTTTACTGTTTTTGGACGGATTTCATGGTTTTTTGTTAATTAGTTAATGCTCAATAATAGAGACAAGAAGATTTTTAATTATTTATGAATGGTTTAACTAAATATAAAAGTATAATTTTAATAAAAGGTCAAGTGTTATTTATTTTAAAATATGCACTATGTGTATGTTTGTGTTACAATGTAACTTTAGTGCTACAACGTATTTATAATTTAATCATGCACATAGGAGGAGATCTAAGAAATTGAGCAGAGTCTGAGAATGTAGATTACCTGCATAATACAGCTGCACTTGACAAATTTAATATTCCAAATTCAAACAGTATGAGGTGTGACGGGGCAGAATCGCTTGTCGCAAAGTTCCCACCCCGCGCCACTCTCGCTGCGCACTCGCCGCCTCGTTTAAACACTGTAGCTGCAAGGGGTATCGCCTAAAACCCTCGAATCCTAATTAACGCATTGTCTCTATTGCTGAGCTTAATCTAGCGACGAGGACAACCAGTCGATCAAGGAGCAGGAGATAAGCTCAGGGAAGAGGGACCCGGATGCCCCCAACTGTGAGCCATGGCGAGGGTGCCGAACCGCCAAAACGACGAGCCAATCGGGCCGCTCTAAGCCTGGGTGCACGACGGACGACTTGACGAGGACAGACAGGCCGACGTGGCCCAGAAGCTCCTAGCGTCCGCAGGCTGAAGACAGCGGTGGATAGCGTAGCGTAGCCAGTCGTTCGATTCCAGCGCACGGGATCGATACGTTCGCCCTCGACATCGATCGATATCGATCGGCGCGGCGGTACCGAGAGATCGAGAGCATAAGGCGGCAAACGTAACACTGGGCAAAATTTCAGTAACGCCGGAAGCGAGTCACTTCGCGAGCGATCGTGCGAGAGTTCGGGGTGATGAGTGCGTTAGCGAGGAAAAGCGAGTGAAGGAAGTAGAGGGAGAGAAAGAGCGAGAGGAGGAAGAAAACCGCGAGAGTTAAGGTGAGCCCAGTGTAATTGCCAGTGTAATTGTAGGTCTTGGTGCCGACCGTTCACGCTTCTATAGAAACAACTCTAGTGCAAGTGACCACCGGTCACTAGGCGGCTACTGCCTTGGCGCGACTCTTCAAGACGCCGCAAAGTCCCCGGTTCTCTTCGGAGACTCGTAGCTTAGATTGTGAGGCGTACGAAAGCCAGGAGCGGCACGACCGTCTACTTCGGACGATAGTTCTCCCTCTCCCTTTCAGGCGACCTCGGGGCAGATCCGGCGAGGTTGGAGCGCGTCCACGGGAGCAGGCGCGGACAGCTGTCCGATGATACGATTACAGAGGTTTACAGCTTGCCTAATATAATTTAAAATTTTAACTTTAATCTGTTGGAAGTTAGAAGCATGATAGCTATTGGTAACAATCAGCGCCTATTTATTGATTACCAATAGCCAGGATGCATTTAAATTACAAATTAGACAAGCTATACCCTCATACTGTTCAGTAATTACGTCGAGCTCATTGGCTGGCAGCAGGCCTGCCAGTATCGATCATCTATCATCTACGATCGATAGCCGACGTAACCAGCGACAGGGGGCTCAGAGCCCATGCGACCAATAATGCTCATAGTTCTGCACATGGCTCTACGCATCTTGAGCTTACCCCTGGGGGTGCCAGTGTTTTTCCCTGACGCCCCTGTTCTTCTAGTCGATCGCCATTATTGGTTTTGCTCTCATTGCAATCGCACGTGCGACCTTCACATTCTCAGTTTCACTTATCTTAGTTAGGCTTAGTTAATTCACTGCAGTGATTTAGTGTAGGTAGTTTAAGTGCGCGGTAGTGAATACATCTTGTTATTAAGTGCTCGTTTACGCGATATATCGATTTAAGTCGGCTCATCCCATTGTTACTCATTGACCGTTGCCATCTGTAGCTTCACCGTTCATCAGTGCGACAACATTCACTCAGACTCATCAATAGGTGTTTTTAAATAAAGTTATTTTTGTTACATACACTGTGCATTGTGACTATCCCAGACCACCAGATTCCTCATCCAAGTGACCTAACCGTCATTTTCAAACACATACGCACTCTTACATTGGTGTACCTTGACTGCCAAATGCGTAGCTCGAGGGGCGCACAATCTAAAGGAATGAAATTTACTAAGCAAGTACTGATTACCAATAGCTAGTATATCACTAAATGACATACGCTTGGTAATTATTGCTTGCCTACGTTATTTTAGGTCTTTAGCTAAAGCATTCCTTGAGGGACGAACTTGATAGTCAAGATACAACTAAATTAAACTGCACATGAGGATTTTACTTGGTTTATATATTATAATTCTAAAGCGTTAAGCTAATCAACGACAATAGCTGGAATCCGTTTAAATGGCAGATTAGATAAGCTATACCCTCATACACACTTTAACTTTGTAAATCTTGACCGTCAAATGCATAGCTTAAAGAGCGCAGAATTTGAAGTAATAAAATTATCTAAACAAGTACTGATTACCAATAGCTAGTATGTCGCTAAATTTCACATGATTGATAATTATTGCTTGCTCAATTCATTTTATTCTTTAGCTAAGTATGAGCATTTTGCTTGGTTTATATCAGGGTGTTCCAAAACTGCATATAACGGTGATAGCCATCATGTGGGGCGTGACCTTCTGATGACTATAGCACCTTCAAAAATGTCAAATTATATCCAACTTTGGGAGTTATTAGCCAAAACAATTGACCAATCAGCGGGCGAGATTGTCCAGGGTAGCTGTGACGCAACGGGGTGCGGTGGGATGGCTCGAGCCGCCCAAGATTCTCGCCGCTCCCCCGTCTGACTCCGCCGCAATCGTCGGACGCGACCGGCACACTACGCGCGAGTATCGATGCGGCGCAGGCTCGCAGTAAGTGGCTTAGCGATGAGGCGGCTATCCAAGGTGGCCCTCGCAGCAAAGATCAGCGGGCGTATTTCGAGGTCCCGCCACGCTAGTTTAGGTGGCTGATACTCATACTGTTAACACTTGCAGAGAATTGTCGCGTTCGTCCAGCGTCTGTTTTCCGACTTTTAACCCAAAAAGCGCTAATCCAAAAATTTCTCAACATTTGTTTCCAAAATTTTTCAGACAAATTTGTAATTAATCTCCAACTACTCGATCTTGTCACGGGCACTTGCTCGCAAGATATCTCGTGCTCTCGGCAAGTCACGAACGAATTATCGCTTGCTCCTACAAAAAGCCCGACGGACGCTTCTTTGCCTTTCCCCGTTGCTTTTGCACTTTCTTAATATGCGCTTACGATAACCAATATCCCTGATTAGTTGTTTTGCGACGTTTGATTAGATCCAATTAAATCCGATCAAATCCAATGAACCACATTTATGAAGAGCCTGTGCTACTTTCACTTACAAATATCGAAGTAGCCCCGCGGCAAAGTGTTGGAACAGCGACCGCGATGATCCGAGTACGGCTCTCCGTTGTCGGGATTGTTTTTTTTTATATTTTCTTGCCCTTGCATCACCGGCTTCAATAGCCGGCAGTAGTGATATATTATTCGTTCACGTTTCTCCGCCGTTCCTCTAATTTCTTCATTTTTGTTGCATGCGATTGCGATAAGTGTGGCACCATGGCAAAACGTTAGAAGAGCAACCGTGCTGGCTTGAGTTCTACCGGTTTACCACGGTGTCACTTTGACACTTGTAAGAAAAAGTCCCTGATAAATTTGGTTCACTGAATTTGGTCGGATGTAATTGAATATAATCGGACGTCGCGAAACAACTAGTCAGGGATATTCGTTATCGTAAACGCAGAATAAGAAAGTGGGAAAGCAAGAGAAAAGGCAAAGAAGCGTCCGCAGGATAACTTGAAGTCAAATTCTAACCCAATCCCAATCCCAACCCATTTCTAATTGGCATTTAACTTAAACAAAATATTAGCACAGCTAGCATAAATTTAATTGACTGCCGAGGTTTTTATACTTGCGGAATGCCGAGTTTATTTTTTTTAGGGGAAAGTCAATGTTGGTCGGCTGGTCGTTTGGCTGGTGGTGGCGCAGGGGTGTGTCATTATGGCAGCTCGACAATTCGGGGACGAGGATAGTGCCACGCGAACCGGAATTATTCCCGATCTGGTCGGATAAATTAGAGTTGGGTGAATTTAGCCGCGATGTGATGATTAGAATATTTTTTTATGAAAACGTCATTCTTTGCGAACAAGACGCCGCGCCGTTTACCGGTATCTCTCCGGTAATGAGTTTTTAAAAAACCCAAGGCGTTTGGGGCAACGGCGGGATATCATCACCGGCTGTGATCGCTGGCGCGGCATTGACACTTGTTTAGAAAATCGTAACTCGGTAACCGCTCGAGATATCGACAAGCGAGCAGCGGCATAATGTTTGCAAAGGATGAAACTTTCCTAAAAAAATATTCTAATCATCCGATCGGTGCTAAATTGTCCCGAGTTTAATTTATGCGACCAGAATAACTCCGAGTATAATTCCCGCTTCCCCGCATTTCGTCTACCTGCGCTCCAGGTAGCCCGAATAAGCGCAATGGAACCCCCGTCGGGTCATTATCACTGGCTATGTGACCGCTCGCGCAACATCGCCATTGTTTTAAAAAATCATAGCTCGACAACGGCGAGAGATATCGGCAAACGGAAAACGGCGTTTTGTCCGCAAACAATGACGTTTTCATAACAAAAATATTTTTTTCATAAGAAAAACCGGGTTATCCTGTTGAATGGAGGATTTGAGCCCTTCCTACGTTTTAAATATTTTGGGCCCTGAAAAGGGCCGATAAAATTGTTTGCCTCTGAAAAGAGCTGTTTTAAAAATGTTGGACCCTGAAAGGGGCTGTCCAAAATATACAGTGTTATGGCGTGGCAATACCATCACTTCCAGTAAAACCATCCTTAGAGATATTGCTGGAAGTGACCACCATTCATCTCCACTCAGACGCGTGCCCGGCACAGGATATTTTCCCATATCCGCGGGAAGATATCTGCATCGATGACCTCCACGGCTGCATGAAGTTGGGCGATGGCCTCTTGCTCCGACAGGCGACGAGCCAAATCATCCATGGTGCTCTGTGGAAACATATGAATTTAAAATAATTTAATTATAATACATTGATACTTGCATATTCCGATAGTATCGCTGCACATTACCTTGACATGCCCCCAGAAATAAAAATCTAAGGGAGTGAGGTCGATCGACCGTGGTGGCCATCGCTGAAGACTGCCGATGCCCATGCAGCGGCGGTTAAAGTGCCGATTTAAAAATTTCCGCACAATGAGGGCCTTGTGGGGTGGTGCTCCATCGTGTTAAAACCACACGGTGGCAAATTCCTCAACAGGAATTCGTCGTTGGAGCTCTGGTAGCACCACCTCGTTTAAAAAAGCGAGGTACGCGCCGCCAGTGCGGGCAGTAGGAACGGCCCAATAATTTGATTTTTATAAATCCCAGTCCACACATTCAGCGACCATCTGTCTTGCGAACGCTGTGGTGCTATATTGTGTGGGTTCGCCCTCGCCCACGTGTGGGAGTTTCTCGTATTGAAGACCCCATCTTGCGTAAACAGACTTTCGTCTATCCACAAAATTCTATCAAAAAATTCGGAATTGTCGTCGTGTTTCTCCAGCAACCATTCGCAAAAATCCTTGCGTATTGGTTCGTCGCCCGGGAACAGGCGTTGCACCCGAAGGTAGTGGTAAAGGTGGTATTCGAGACCGTGTAGCACCCTTAACACAGTCGATATGCTGATACTGTAGATGGATATGTATTAATATGTGATTAACGGTACTCATTTCAAGCAGTGATGCCTCATGCCAAATCGAGGTGACATTGCATATGGTATTTTCCAAAATGCAATACAGGGTGTCCCAAAAATGTCATAAAATATTAGCTCCATCGTGTTGGGATGGTTGTTAGGAAGGTCTCTATCTGCCCAGCGCTAGTGATGCGGGCGGATAGCCCGGACTGCTCTGCTGGGCTCGATGCCCGGCTCGTCGAGCCAGCTGGCCGACGATTTCAGCAGGTAGTGCCGGGACTGGCGCTTCAAGTCGGCCCTCATCTGTATGGTGACCAAACCCCTCTGACGCGCATGGGCAAGGTCTCTGTAATAGAGACCTTGCGAGCAGGCTCCCTGCTTGGTAGCCTGGAGACGAGTCATCCAGGCCGTCACCCGAGCACGGAAAAACCTATTTCACTCTTTTTTGGCGTCTCAAAATTGTTGTGACCCTCTTGACGCCTGCACCGCGCTGTCTTCGCGAGCCACCTCCTTCCCTCTTCACCTTGAAGGAGTGATTTTGCCTCCCCCTTTTCAAGGCCGTTCAAAACAGGATCTGCGTAGTTTTTAAGTATGCGTTTTGCCTCAATTTTAGCCAGCTTAGTTCAGCGACCGTTCAGGAATTACATACCACATTAAGATCTTAAACGACTATTTCGACTGGATCTACAGAGTGTCTATTTCCATTCAAAACAACCAAGTACCGCATTAGTACTTCGCGGCTACCACAACCACACCGTGATTGAAAAATCAAGTGTCCTTGTGTATCCAATTCTTAAGAAGGGCGGCCAGAGAAATCTCTCTTCTTCTGATTTTTAATAAATTTGTTTGGCCATGAAACTATACCAGAGTCTCCAGAAAGCAGAAAGGAATGATTCCTTTCCCATCAGGAGCTCCTAACATCTCTGATTAATTGCTTATGACAAAAGATAGGCCCAACCGATTATCCTGAACGAACCCGTGCGAATTTGGCACCCGACTTAATCGAAATCGATTTTCAATTATTGCATTCGATTGTACCCCGTTAGTACTTGTTTGTACCCACTTTTTTTTAGTTTGTACCCCGAAGAGTAAAAAGTTATGGGGTGGTTTTAAAATGGCCAGCACACCACACTTCAACCGATCTGAATGAGAGTAGGCTCATTCAAAAGCACATTATTTACATCTGCTTGTACCACTTCTCATTTCATTTGTACCCTTGGGGTAAAAAGTTATGGGATGGTATGGTATGAGTTGCACCCCATGTAAACCGATTCTCTGTATTCGATATTATACTCTAGAATTCCTCTAGATGTTTTTACCCCCCAAAAATTGTTGGTACCCTATGAGATTCCACTCCAAAAGCTATCCAGATGTTTGTACCCCTACTGCTATGTTACGGCCACCATAAGACAATGACGTTGGCTTTGATCGGTATCGCCAACGTCGCTAAAATGTTTCGGTATACCTCCCCCGTTTTGAGGAACCTCCGGAAACTCGGGGTACCATAAAACTGATGACGCTGACGAAGTTGTCCTCAAGACGAACAGTTGCCGATGAGGGCAGTTTTACTCTGATCGCCTTGGTGACAGTAGTGCCAGTGTCTTCTTTACATTCTTAAACATTATGTCGTACGATATTTTCCGCTATAATGGCCGAAAGACATCAATTAGACGACTATGTCAATATGCTCACGGTCCTGTTGCGGTACTGCGATAGGAAAGCGACCGACGCCGTCGCTGAATATTATCGTCGGTATCCGACGCGGCCGAAGCCTGTGTATATGACGTGTCGGATTGTCTTGCGACGGTTTAATCAGACCGGATTGGTGATGCCACAACACTCGCGCCCGCGAGTGGCTCGGACGATCCGGCATGAAAACGCCATCCAGTTACATGAGTGTGCGGCAAATTTCCCGGCAACTCCGGTAAGTAAATGAAGTAGAGAATTTTAAACTTTTGTGATATTAAATTTAATCGTTGATTCTTCATTCCAAGTCGACGTGACAGACGGGGGGAGGTTTAGCTACCCGCGTAGCAAAACAAAACAAAATTATGTATACAGGGTGTCCCAAAAATGTCATAAAATATTAGCGCTATCGTGTTGGGATGGTTGTTAGGAAGAAAATGGCAGGTTTGAAATTTGTTGTTCGGCCCTCATTTTCGAGTTATTCAACATTAAGTTACGCTCCACCCCTCACGCTCTTGGCGAATCACGGACGGCAGTCGCCTGGTCCTAGAAAAAGGGAGGTGACCAAAAACGTCTTGACGGTCAGCCAGTGAAAATCGCGATGGCGGACCAACCGGTGCTCAACCGTTCGGTTTTCCCGAAACGAAACAATCGCTGTCTCGGCGCGCTCGCACCGACGGCCCGCTGCATGCGTCCTTCTCGATACCTGAACACGGCACGGCATCGCCCGACGAAGGCTTCCTTGCCCTTTCTTCTTGCTTTCTCACTTTCTTAATAGGCGCTTAGGATAATCAATATCCTTGAATAGTTGTTTCGCGACATCCGATTAGATCCAATTAAACCCGACCAAATCCAGTGACTCAAATTTATGAGGGATCTGTGATACTATTTTTCCACAAGTATCGAAGTGGCGCCGTGGAAAAACGTTGGGACAGCGACCGCGGTGATCCGAGTTCACTTCCCCGTTGTCGAGATTAATTTTTTGCGTTTCTACACCCTTTCCCCGTCAACTGTTCAATAGCCGGCAGAGTTGGAGCGGTAACATTTTATTTTCACGACTGTTTGGCATCCACTTGCTCTTTAATTAATTTAGTTTCAATTCCCGATAAGTCAATCTCTACTCTGAAAAAAATCGCTTTTCCCATTGAGAAGGCCACAAAATACATGTTCTTTCAAATTTTTTTTAAAGCAAACGTATCAGAGCTATGAAAATGAAATTTGCTGGTACCAAGTTTCATATTGATTGCTGTAAATATCATCCACGAAACGAAAGGGAGTGGGAATGGCAGGGGAAGCAAAGCAGGGGACAAGGCATGGAAACGCATGGAAAATATTGGGGCCCTCAAAAGGGCCGTTTGTAAAAATGCTTCGTCAATTGTTCTGATGAACTTTCTACGTTTGAAAATATGTATTGGGGCCCTGAAAAGGGCCGTTTGTAAAAATGCTTCGTCAATTGTTCTGACGAAATCTCTACGTTTGAAAATATGTATTGGGGCCCTGAAAAGGGCCGTTTGTAAAAATGCTTCGTCAATTGTTCTGACGAAGTCTGTACGTTTGAAAATTTTGGGGCCCTGAAAAGGGCTGTTTGTAAAAATGGCGGTATTAGCGCAGCATCTGTTCGAAGTGCCCGCCATCGTTCGCCACGCAGAGTTGCGCCAGTTAGGTGATATTTCACCGAACAGCCTCGAATTGTTCGGGCAGGATATTGGCGCAGCCGCCTGAAGCCGCTGGATGACCTCAGCTTCGCTGGGCGCGTCCACGCTGTAGGCGATGGTCTGTGGGACGAAATATTATTGTTCAAGAATCGATTGACAGAAGTCGAGTATTGGATAATACCTTCGCATATCCCCAGAAAAAGAAGTCGAGGGGGGTCAGATCGGGAGACCTGGGTAGCCAAATGGCGGTTGGGCTCCCAAGCCCAATCCACCGATTTGGGAACACCCGGTTCAAATGGTCCTGAACGCGTCGGGTCCTGTGCGGGGGAGCTCCATCTTGCTGGAGCCAAATGTTGTCCCTCGCATCGCGGGGAACAACCTCCAGCAAGTTCGGGAGATCTTCCTCCAAAAAGGTCAAATATTCGGCACCATTGAGGCGGTGGGGCATGATGTGCGGCCCGATAATATGGTCGCCCAATATCCCAGCCCAGACGTTCATGGACCATTTCCTCTGAAACCCCCTCGTCTTCTTCACATGGGGATTTTCTGTTGCCCAATAACGGGCATTGGGGCCGTTGAAAATCCCTCGCTCGTTGGACAGCGCCTCGTCGGTCCAGAGGACCTGCTTCAAGAAACTTGGGTCCCTTTGGGATTGTGCCAACAGCCACCCACAGTAATCGCGCCTCATATTATTCGGTGGCAGCAACTCCTGCACTCGAGTAAATTTGTACGGATGGTACGCCTCGCTACGCAAAACGCGCCCCACGGGAGACTTGAGAATCCTAAACAATTAAGAAACATATGAGGAAATAGAAAAACAAGTCTCAAATACAAGCCTGTGACAGCATGATAGATAATCTTTCTTACCCCTGAGTTCGGGAAATTTCGCGGGTGCTGGTTTCTGGATCGGCCTCTACCACGGCAAAAATGACCTCCTCTGTCCTTTCTGTGCGGGCGGATCGCGGTCGCCCGACCTTGCTACCGCGCGGAAGCGCGCAGGCATGGTCCAACATGCGGCCCCGGAGGCTCGCGAATGCCGTGTAGGAGGGGTGATCCCGGTTGGGATACCGCTCGACGTACAACTCCACAGCCTTGTTGGTATTATCATCGACTCGCCCCAAGCACATCAACATATCGTAGTATTCTTGATGCGATAATACGACCAGAGTTTTTCTTCTAACAGGGATTGAGTGTGTGACGTCTCCCGATAATTTTGCTCCTTAAATTCTTCCTTACTTACTGTTCAAGAACTATGTTTGACTTAAGAGCAAATCCCAACCATGTTCCGCCTAGTTTTAAGGAATTCGCATGTGTATATACATATACTCGTGTATACATATATACACATGAATATTATATATATAATATATATAATCATATATACAGTTAGTATAATCAATAAAACCAAGCCACACAATAAATCACAATACCTATGGTACTTTTAATATAGAAGTTCGATCATTAAGATAGTTCACAAGGAAAGAGATGCCAAACAACTGAATGTCGCGTGCTACCCCGGTCAAATGGCCTTGCAAGGCCGACGCGCCTCACGCGATCAATAACCATCTGAGCCGATAACCAAGCTTATCACCTACTTGACCGATTACCGACCAGCTACAAAATCCAACCCTTACCGACAAAACTATCGATCATATATAATCAGTACCAATGATCATACATGTATCTTTTGTAAGTAAGACCTATAGATCATTATTATTATACTTCCACTCCAATGCGTTTGCACTCCAGTAGCTACTGCGTTAGTTACTGTAGTGCATATCAAGTGTCATATACAGGGTGTCCGAAAAATGTTGCATGATATTATAGCCATCTTGTTCGGGAGGGGGCGGTGATGATGATGCCGTTTTTAAAAATTTGCGTTAGGCCTCCAATTCCGAGTTATTCCACAACAAAGTTAGGTGACGCCCTCGAGCACTTGGCGAATCCTGGTCAGTTATCCCTTGCTTCTAGAAAAAGGGAGGTGATGGAAAACATCTTGCCGATGGCCTGTGAAAATCGCCATGGAGGACCGGCGGGTGCTCAACCGCTCGACTCTTTCGAAACCGAGCGGTCAAGGGACTCCTTGCATGTGCCGTTTTGAAGACCGAACATAGCAAAGTACGGCATCGCCCGACGGACACACTTTGCCTTTCTTCTTGCTTTCCCTCTTTCTTGATATACGCTTACGATAACTGATATCTCTGATTAGTTGTTTCGCGACTCCCGACTAAATCAGATTAAATCCGTCCAAATCCAGGGAAACAAATTTATCAGGGGCCTATGATACTTTTTGCTTCAAAGTATCGAAGTGGCGCCGTGACAAAACATTGGAGCTGTAAGGAGTCCCGTCCGGTCCCTCGTTCGGAACAGTTGTGCTCGGCTACTATAGCCTGTCTAAATCAGCAAAAAACGACCTATCATAAGTGAAATATTTATAAAAAACGTGTCTAATACATAACTATACGTGGGACGGATAAGATTGGATAATATAAATCAAGACATAATTAATCTAGAGGAAGGAGACATAAGTGATGAGCCCGCCAGGCGGGATAACCTAAATGAATCAAGTGGTTTCAAAGCGATAATCACAAATACCAAACGGAAAATGACAAGCCCAAACAGCTCACCAATAAACAAAAGACACAATGCGAACGACAGTATATTTACATATAACAAATATGATATCCTCGGAAATCATAATGAGGAAATGGATAGAAACGATAATACAGCCACGTGCTCGCGGAAGTCTAAAACGACAACTCAGGAGAATAATATCAAAAAAGCACCGCCACTAATACTACATGGTGCAGTAGATAATCACAAAGTATTTGTTAACTTGCTACAAAAAGTTACTAAAAATAAATTTTATATAAAGTACAATAGCGACACAGCAAAGGTACAAGTGACAGATAAGACTGATTATAATAATATCATAGAGGCCTGGAAAAATAATAATGTTAGTTTCCACACTTATACTGATAAGCAAGACAAACGCAGAACATATGTGCTAACCGGGCTGCATGAACAAGTAGATATACAGGATATTAAAACAGAAATAGAGGAAGCAAACATAACAGTGTACAATGTGAACAAGATGAGAGGAACCCAGAGACCATTATACATGGTTACAGTACCAAATTCCATAAACACAAAACAATTACAAAGCAAAGTGCAACACCTGTGCTATACCAAAGTGAAGTAGGAACATTATGTGACCAAAAGAAGACTGACACAATGTCATGTGACGGGGCAGCCGCGCCCGTCGCAAGACTCCTGCCCCGCAGCCGCTCTCGCCGCGCCCTCGCCACTAAAATTAAATACCGTAGCTCCAAGGGGTACCGCCAGTAGCCACTGAATTATTACTAACGCGCTGTCTCTACTTGCGAGCTTCATCTAGTGACAAGGACAACCAGTCGGTCGAGAAGCAGGAGATAAGCTCGAGGAGGAGGGGCCCGGATGCCCCCAACTGCGAGCCATAGTGAGGGTGCCGATCCGCCGAGACGACGAGCCGATCGGGCCGCTCTAAGCCTGGGAGCATGACGAAGGACCAGACGAAAATGGACAAACCAGCGTGCACCAGGAGCTCCTAGCGTCCGCAGGCTGAAGACAGCGGCGGATAGCGTAGCATAGCGAGGCGTTTCATTCTGGCGCGCGGGATCGATACGCCCGCCCTCGGCACCGATCGATATCGACCGGCACGGCGGCATCGAGAGATCGAGAGCGTAAGGCGGCAACGTAACACTGGGCAAAATTTTGGTAACGCCGGAAGCTAGTCACTTTGTGAGTGACCGTGAGCAAGTGAGTGCGGGAGCGAGCGACCTTCAAAGTTGTGCTAGCAAAGTAGGAGTTGCCATCTTTCAAGGTGAGCCCAGTGAAATTACCTGCCTGCCTAAAAGTATCTGTAGGTCTCGGTGCCGGCCGTTTACGCTCCTGTAGAGGCAGCCCTAGTGCGAGTGACCATCGGCCACTAGGCGGTTACTTCCTTGGCGCGACTCATCAAGTCGCCGCAAAGTCCCCGGTTTCGTCGAGCTATAGATTGTAAGGCGTACGAAAGCCAGGAGCGTCACGGCCGTCCACCCCGGACGGTAGTTTTTGGATATTCGACCGGTCTTTGGGTTTTTCGGCTCCGTGGCTATCCGTCCACGATCGAGCAACATCGAGGCGAGCAGCTCCGCTGCATAGACGATTCGGTATTCGCAAATTAGAACTGGCGTGTCCGAGCCTTACGGCATAGCGTGCGCACGGCGAGCGCAACGAGGCCGGGTGAACTTTAAATTGTAAAGCGGCTACGGGAAAGCCGAGGGTCCGAACGCCGACCGTTCGGACGCGAGCGCGAGGACCGTAGGGTTTCAGGCCGTCCCGGCTCAATAAACATCTTCGCCACCCATCCGCGTGGGTTTCTCTGCTTCTTTCTCCCCGACATCCAGACTCCGCCACTCTACCATCCACCCGAGCCAGCCAGGGAGACAGCAGCGAGTGCCGCCGAGCTCGAGAGGTCAACCAGGAGGACACCATCCGGGCGAGGGAACTTATAACTTAGAAATTTGGCCCTATCCAGGGCCAGGCGCCCAACCGATTCCCTTCGCGCCTTTTAGGTGACCTCGGACGAGCCTCGGTGAAGTTGGGGCGCAGCCACCGGAGCCGGCGCGGAACGCAGCCCGGAGAGATACGCTTACAGTCATCGATGCCAGAAGTGGGGCCATTCGACAAGTAACTGTTATGCAGAACCAGCCTGTTTAAAATGTGCTGGAAAGCACCTCACAAGTACATGCACCAAGCCGAAAGAGGAGCCAGCAACATGTGTCAACTGCACTGGAAACCATCCTGCCAATGCTACAAACTGCACTGCATACAAAGAAAGACTAACATGGTTAGAGGAAAGCAAAACTCAACAGGAAAAGAAAACACAACGTAGACAAGTACAGGGTGAGTCAGTTGCCTTAGTATCAGGTATTGCGGCGCGGTCGGTAACTCTTGAGCGCGGATCGGTCGGTAACACCATTATCGACCGGTCTATCCTATTGTGGAGGGGAGAGGTTGAGCTGGCGACGAGGCCAACCGACCCGTGCCGAGCCAAGCCAGCCGATAGGCCAGGTCGGCTTTGTCATAGCAGGTAGCGGCCAGCTGGCCTCTCGGCTGGCTTGGCTCGGCACGGGTCGGTTGGCCTCGTCGCCAGCTCAACCTCTCCCCTCCACAATAGGATAGACCGGTCGATAATGGTGTTACCGACCGATCCGCGCTCAAGAGTTACCGACCGCGCCGTAATACCTGATACTAAGGCAACTGACTCACCCTGTACAAACAAGATTTGACACGTCCGATAAGGAACAATTCCCTCTACTGGCAAGAAAACAACTGGCAGCAACCACCGCAGCCAAGACGGCCACTTGGACAACAAGCCAAAGCGAAGATCCGAAATTCAGAGACTACTCAGAGGTACTTAAGGATGACACCACAGAAGATATCTCAAGACTCATGGAACTCACAGGAGAAATAAAAAAGCTTAACCAATATATTAATATTCCAAGGATGTTAAATGCAGTAAAATCACTCAATGTAAGACTCAGTACCTGTGAATCGCCACTTGAAAAATTTGAAAGTATCGTACAATTCTGCCAACAAATAGGGTAAATATGTCTGTGATAATATCGTCTTGGAACGCAAACGGAATAAGGAACAAATTAGGAGAACTAATACAGTACTTAAGTCAATATTCAGTAGACATCATGCTACTTAACGAAATCAAACTAAAAGACTCAGACACTCTAAAGATACAAAATTATACCACAGTCAAAAAGTGTAGAAATAATGCAGCAGGCGGAGTGGCAATATTAGTCAAAAGCCACATACCTTACAAAACTATACACCTAAATGTGAATATATCAATAGAATGCATAGGCATTACGTTGGAAAATAATACCAATATCTTTGCAGTGTATAATAATCCACGAAATAACTTTAAATCAGAAGACCTTCAGAGTCTATGTAGAAGTGGTACCAAGGTAATTTTACTGGGAGATTTTAATGCAAGGCATTACATTTGGAACTGTCATAAAGTAAACAGGAATGGATCAACACTGTATAAATATACTCAAGATAATAACTGTAATATACTCTATCCTAATGAACCAACACACTATCCAGGTAATAACAGTACACCAACCGTAATAGACATAGCAGTAAATAAAAACGTGCCAAATGTCTCACAAATCACAGCTAAGAACGAACTAAACTCTGACCATAGACCATATAATCATAACATTGGGGAACATAAATATTCATGTATCAAAGCGACTAACTTACACATACCAGAATACAGACTGGAAGAAATTCCGAAAAACATTAGACGAAAATGTACAAATTAACAACAAAATAGACACTAAATCTGATATTGAGAAGTCTGTAAAAGCACTCACAAGCAATATTAAACTGGCAATGAATAGCACCATAGAAAAACGTAAAATTAATATTATAAAGGGCAATCTTCCAAAAGTAATAATAGACATGATTCAAGAAAGGAATAGGATTAGAAAACTATGGCAGAGAACAAGACGGGTGGACTTTAAAATACTCTACACTACATATACATACCAAATTAAAGAACAAATTAAAGAATATCGAAATAAACTTTGGGAAAATAAACTCAATAGATTAAAACAACATGACAATTCCCTATGGAAAATGACAAAGACGTTAAAGAAAAGATACAACCCAATTCCCACGCTTTCAGACGCTAATGCTACCGCAATGTCTGATAAACAGAAAGCTGAATTACTGGCAAAACAATTCGAAAAGGTGCATACAATAGATCTGATTAATAATACATACGAGCAAGAGCAAATAATCGAAGTAGTCAATGATTATCTTTGGGAACAGGAAACAGACACCGGAAACTGGAAAAGTCTAATAACGTCACCTAACGAAATAGTAAATACTATTAAACATCTACCTTCATTAAAAGCACCGGGCCCAGACGAGATTCAGATCATAATACTTAAGAATTTGAGTAGAAAAGCTATAGTGCAACTAGCATATATAATAAACGCCGTATTTAAATTAAGTTACTTTCCACAAACGTGGAAAACTGCTTATATAATGCCGATTCAAAAACCTGGTAAACCAGAGCATAGCCCAGTTAGTTACAGACCAATTAGTCTCTTGCCAACAATGGCAAAACTCACTGAAAAAATAATACTTTCCAGAGTCCGGACACATGAAACTAAACATAAAATCATGATTAACGAACAGTTCGGCTTCCGAGAGAAACATAACACGGTGCAACAAATAATGAGAATCACAAACGATGTCATTTACAATTTTAATAAAAAGAATGTTACAGCGATGCTCCTGCTAGACATAGAGAAGGCCTTTGACAAGGTATGGATAGACGGTTTAATCTATAAGCTGATAAAAAATAAATTCCCAAGTTCAATAATAAAGGTCATAAACTCATATTTGAGAAATAGAAATTTTGCAGTTGTAATAAACAATACGAAATCCAGTCTCAAAGAAATACAGGCAGGAGTCCCGCAAGGCTCCATACTCGGTCCTGTTCTCTTCAATATATATCTAAATGATATTCCTATGTTCGCTAAAACGCACACTGCACTGTACGCTGATGATACAGCAGTTTATGCACATTTGTTCAACGCAATTGTGGCTACGAAACAAATACAGATCCATATAAACTTTTTGGAACAATTTTATAATAGATGGAAGATCTCTCTCAACGCCAGCAAAACTGAATTAATAGTACTCACTAAGAAACATACGGGAAATAAGATAATCCAACCAGTCAGAGTATATAACGCCAAGATACAACCGACGCAGTCTGTCAAGTATCTTGGTGTCACGTTGGACTCGCAGTTGACTTACAAACAACACATAAAAACAATATTCACAAAAGGATATGCTGTGATTAAACATCTTTATTCATTAATGGTACAGAATTCCAAACTTAATCGAAAAAACAAACTATTAATATATAAAACAATAGTAAGACCCATATTGCTCTATGCATCCCCCATCTGGAGAAGAGCAGCAAAAACCAATCTCTTACCGCTGCAGCGCTTTCAGAATAAATGTTTAAGACTTATCTTAAATGAAGGGAGATACGCAAGAATAAATGACATGCATCGCGAAGCTGATATACAGTACATACACGATCGCATCAAAGAAGATTCAATAAAGTTTTACAAAACACAATTGTCTATTAACCCACTAAACAAAGATATTCTGAGCAATTATATAAGAACAACCGATGAATACATAATAAAACATAAGTTTCCGTTCAGTGATATAGATGTGCATAGTATATTAAGCTAAGTAACTTAACACGTAATAATAGGCGTAAGAATAAGTATAATATATAAGACAAACATTTGTACTACCAGAAAAGTACCTGTGCAATTTTTAAATAGGTTTTTCAGTATTATTTTTCCTATGTACAAAAGTTAAAAAAGTTAATCACCAAAGCTGAAATATTGTATAAGACTGCACTACGAATACGCCCTGTAACTAATATTATGATTTACCATTAATAATATTGTGTTGCACATCTTGTTGCGCCCGAGCCCAAAGCTGGCTCCCGGATTGCACAAACTAGCTACATCGTCAAATCCTTTCTTCGAGAGGATAATGCAGTGTCCAAAGTCCATGATACATTAGGATATCAATAACGAGCGTCTAGCCACTAAGTCACGTTTAGCAACGAGGCACTGAGTCGCTTCGCCTAATCAGCGCCTCGTGCCAAGGCAACGCCTGCCTCGAACAAAACCATCAACCGAAGTCCCAAACGGGGACTCGCTATCCAGATTTCGATCAGAACACATCAGTGCGTATCAGCGAGTTACTCTGTATCTCTTGTCAGTTCTTTTGATTATACTTTATCAATAAACCTTAAGTTTTGGGTTTAATCCCGGCGGATTCCAATCCTTTAAACGCTACGAGCCTGACTTCCTCCGATCCCGCTACCCGCTCTGCGCCGTCACCACGCAGGGCACAACATTAAATGGTGGCAGCGGTGGGATCTGCTCCGTCGAAGTCAAATTGTGAGCCTGCTGAAAACGTGACGCGGCGTGAGTGCCAGTGTTACCTACGACCTAGAAGTTAATCTCTGCTGAGGTAGAGATAGGCAGGACCACCAAACCGGAGACACGAACGAGCTCTTAGGAGACGTTCGCACTTCACCAGACAGCCGCTCTCTCGTCAGAGACGGCCAGACGGCCTAGCTAACGGGAAAAGTATAACCAAGCCTGAACGGACGTCACCAACGTGCCATTGCTGATCCGAGGACCTTTGGCCGAGCGGAGACGACCACCGAGGTACCGAGAAGGTACGCACCATCCATCCACGGACCAAGCGCACCTGGTCCCCTGTTCGAGCGATAAGGAGCACCATATCCCGACTCGCCGATAACACCTTGTACGACACCGGCGATAAGGAGACATCATCGTCTCGCCGACTCCAGTTACGTCAACCGACACCTCACGGCCAGCAGCGGTCGTCTACCAGCAGCATGCGCCTGTCAGTTATCCTCTGAGTAAACAGAAAACTCGAATCGCCGTAGCGATATCCGAAAAAATATATATATTGTAAACCAGAGCCTTCACACGGCCCTTGCATGCCTACGGAAGACGCACTTGCCCTCAGGTACCTTCTCCCTAAGCGAAGGTCATTCTCTAGATCACTAGAGTCCTTCTTTGATAAGAGGCTCGTATTCAATCCAGTAGACCCTACAAAAGTAGAGGCGGGCACTTCCCTGGGCAACACCGGCCATCTACGACGCTGCGTGCGAGCTTCGAAGCTAGATACTAGCACCGACACATATCGCGCCTCCGGGTCGAGCGCCCACACAACACCCGAGAGCGTCGTCGTACCTTCGCAGCGCCGATACCCTGTTAAAAGACACGACTTCAGTCTAGTAGGAAACGAATTTGCCATGTCACATTCAGGACAAGGTCCCAGTGACTCAAATAACCAGTCGATCCGAGGAGTTGTAACCGCGCTCGGACTAATCGGAGTATTTGATGGGGACAGAGGCTCCGACCTACTCGCGTTCCTAAACGACGTCGATTGCGCCTTAGAGTGCGCACCCGAAAACGAGCGACCGCGACTCCTGCGACTTATCTTGAAAAACAAAATAAAAGGTAGAGCCTTGCGAGAACTGCAACACAAAACAATCGAAAGCTTCGAGGAATTAACTTACCTACTCAAAACGCGGTTCGCCGTCAAAAGGTCATCCGACACTGTACAGACCGACTTCAGTAGCTGTAGACAGAGAGAAGGAGATAGCGTAAAACATTTCGGGTCTAGAATGGAAAGGCTATTAGCCGAAATGAAAGAACTGCCTATCGAGGGCACCCTTGACACGTCACAGAGTTCAGCCGTCGAAAATCTCCTAGAAAAACAAGCCTTACGCTATTTCACTCGAGGATTGAAGGATCAACTCAGACTAATAATCCGAACGCGTACTTTTAATAACCTGCAATCGGCGATAGCAGCCGCCATCGAGGAAGAACGGATCCTAGGACTAGGTCCCCCTCGCACAAGTAACCACTCGCGTTACCGCGGGAATACTCGCGATAAGCAGTCACGCGACGCACCAAAGTGGGGAAGATGCCATAAAATAGCCCACATCGCCAATAATTGTTATACGCGCCTAAGCACGCCCCATCCTTCTACTGACCAACCCTCACACCGTTCCAATAACTCCCGAGCGCAATCCAATAACAGGGCAGTTCAACGCGTAACCGTGACATGCAGATACTGCAAAAAGCCCGGACATACGCTCGAGGAATGCCGCGCACGCCAGCGCGCAAACGAGAGGAACCAGACGGAGCGGCCCCCGCGAACACGCAATAATTCCTGAGAACCCAGCCAGCAAGCTGAAACCCAAGACGCGACACGCGCCACACCTCGTCAGCCCGAGTCCGACGGAAGGCCGGACAACGACACGACAATCGGTTCATATAGGGTTAACACGATAGCAGCTGAATCCGAGTCTTCACCGACTGGGCCTTCGGGTGGCCCCTCAAAAGACCGAGGCGATCTGGTTTTACGATCGCCAACGGTCTGCGGGGCCGCCTGCCCAGCGGTGGATCGCGGTAGGAGAGACCCGCGTCCAGGTGAGCGATACGATGAAGTATCTTGGGCTCACACTGGACGGCCTCTGGCGCTTCAACCAGCACTTCGGCCGGCTTATCCCCCGTGTTGAGAAGGCGGCGGGCGCCTTAGGACGCCTGCTGCCCAACATCGGGGGACCGTGGGAAGGTGTCCGACGCCTTTATGCGGGAGTCGTCCGTTCCATGGTGCTCTACGGAGCGCCAGTCTGGGCGGACGACCTGGCGGCCAGCCGGCGCAATTGTGCCCTGCTCTTCAGGGTACAGCGTCGGATGGCCGTCAGGGTCGTGCGGGGATATCGCACGATCTCCCTGGCGTCGGCTTGCCTGTTGGCAAGGTTTCCGCCCCTGGACATCCTGGCGGTGGGGGACGCGAGGACCTATTCGGGTCTTCGCGCCCTCCGAAACAGGGGCGGAGCACCCACGGAACGGTCGGTCGAGGAGCTCAAGCGCCAGACCCGGCGGCTCGTTGTTGAGATGTGGCGGGAGAGGCTGGAAGATCCAGCCAACTCCCGCCACAGAGCCGTCGGGGCGATTCTACCGAGCCTTGAGGCTTGGGTGAGTCGCGGCAGGGGGCAGCTCTCCTACCACGCCACGTAGGTGCTCACCGGGCATGGATGCTTCGGTGAGTACCTGCGTCGCATCGGGAAGGAGGCGACGGCACAGTGCCACCATTGCGACGGGGACCGGGACACGGCGCAACATACCCTCCAGCATTGCAGGGCCTGGGGGGAACAGCGCTGTGTCCTGGTCCGGTATATTGGGAGGGACCTGTCGCTGCCGACGGTCATCCGACAGATCCTCGGCAGCGAGAGGTCGTGGAGGGCCTTCCTCGCCTTTTGCGAGGAAGTGCTCTCCCAAAAGGAGGTGGCGGAGCGGCGGCGGGAGAGGACGGACCCCTTCCGTCTGGGGAGGGCCCGTCCGCGCCGCCGCCCCGCACGGGGGGACGCAGTTCCCCCCAATTAGGGTCGAAGGTCCGGACCCGCCGGTGGGGTTTCCCTGCCGGTGGGCCGGGCATGTGCCAAGGGGACGCCAGGCGGCAGAGTGGTGGGTCTGTCGCCTCCGCAAAGCGGTCCTGTGGCGTGGCGGGGCGTGTAGTGGTCGCACGTCCCGCTCAGGTGAGATTGGCGGTGCGGGGGGCACGGTTCGCTCCTCCTTCACCTCCGGCACCAGAGTTGCTTAACGGAAAAGGCCTCATGCTCTTAGACACCGGAGCTGAAGTTACTTTGTTAAAAATCGGACGAGTCCTAAGCGACGTTCCCGCCGTGAAAGAAGTCGTAACCCTGAACGGCGTCGGTCCAAACGTAACCAAGACACTATGTAGTGCATACCTCACCATCCGCATAGGAAACAAACAAATCAGGCATCTCTGCCGACTAGTGCGTGACGACTTACTTGGAGAACCACACGGACTCCTAGGACTTGATTTCCTCTCAAAACACGGCGTCGAAATCCGACCCGGTCAATCTCTCAACATTCTCGGAACACATATCCCAATCATCAGCGCGAACAGAAACGTTAATTCTAGCACATACCGCCACCCGTGGCGAAGCAATTGTGGAACAAGAAATGATCAAGCCCGGAATATTCGTAGAAAATGTTCTCACCACAGGAATCGATAATAAATGCCTTATCCGCGTGATGAACACAAACCCCGAAGATTCCAAAATTAGAATACCCCTCGTGAAACTCTTTTTTTTTTTTGTTATCGCAGGGGAAACTCGTAACGAGTACCCCGGCTCCCTGAGGAGGAGCCGAGGTTATGTGGGGTTTCCACCCACTAAAACCCCTGCGGTGACCTCGTTGGCACTATACGGGCGGGCCCCAGGTATCCAAATTCTTCTGGGAACCCGCCCGTGCCACGGCACATGGTTGTGCCCCTGTCCCGGAGGGCTAGGAAAAATTCCCGGCCCTCAATGTACTACCCTGTTTGAGTGACGTGTGGGCCACACACACGTCACTCACTTCACGCGGCCGGTTGCGGTAGGAGGATCCAGCTCCTCAGACTGAGTCCCCCTCCGGCCACGTGGACGCTGGTGCCTCGGGGAGAAGTGGCTCCCCCCAATGCCGCCCGGGAATAAGATCCGAGAAGGGAGGGCAGGCGCCTAATTGGGCGCTTGGAGGTCTCGACGCCTCCTCCTGCCCCCCCCTTCCCGGAGGACCGACACGGGCCGGGTCCAGAGTGCGCTCACGACCCTCTCCGCCTCCTCCTTCTGTAGCATTACTTGCTCACAGAAGGAGGAGGCAGCCTCCCAGTTGCTCGCGCTGTCGAGCATGGATGAAACGACGCTCGGCAGCGCGAGCTCGTTCCCTATAACGCTGACCAGGACGGCGCGCTCTTCCGCCCACGCTGGGCAGAGCTCCAACGTGTGCTGCGCGTCGTCCTGGTCAGCACCGCAGTGACGGCACTGGGCCGTGGCTTCGCGCCTTATCCTGGTCAGGTACTCTCCAAAGCATCCGTGCCCGGAGAGCACCTGACACAGGCGGTAGGTGACCGCCCCAAAACCCCTACCCGCCCAGCGCTCGAGCACCGGACGGATAGCCTCGACAGCCCTGGAGGGATGTAGCCCTGGCTCGTCGAGCCAGGCCATCCATGTCTCCATCAGGGTCTGCCGAGACTGACGCCTCAAGGCAGCTTCCCTCTCGGTGCTGGCCAGTCCCTCCCGCCTAAGGACCGCCAGGCCTCGGTAAAGCCGAGCCTGGGAGAGGGCCACGAGGTCCCACGGAGGGGAACTGGCCAGCACACCCCTCGTGAAACTAAACCCTGACGAACCGTGCAATAACACTGACCTACCTCGCGATACCGCCGACAACAGAAATGCTTACACAGTAAAAGTCACCAGCGGCACGGACAGAATGCAAGCATTGCGCAAAGAGATAACGTTCGACAATCTTCACGCCGAAGAAAAAAGACGCTTAATTGACCTATGCGAACGATATAACGATATATTCTACCTAGAAGGCGACAAATTAGGATGCACTAACAAGACCAAACACGCCATACCTCTAATAGATAACACTACTCCTATTAACACTAGACCGTACAGACTCCCACAAACTCAGAGAACTGAAGTAGAAAAGCAAGTTAAAGAAATGGCCAAGGAAGGCATAGTCAGCCCCAGTTCCAGCCCGTGGAACTCCCCTCTACTAGTTGTCCCTAAAAAACCAGACGCTACAGGTCGACCCAGATTTAGAGTCGTTGTTGATTTTCGAAAACTAAACGGCGTCACCGCAGGAGACTCGTACCCCCTACCGAATATTACGGACATTTTGGACCAATTAGGAGGAGCCAAATATTTTTCCACGCTAGATTTAGCATCAGGTTTCCACCAAATTCCCATGAAGACGGAAGACCGCGAAAAAACCGCATTCTCAACTCCTTATGGACACTACGAATACAATAGAATGCCCTTCGGGTTAAAAAATGCTCCCGCAACTTTCCAAAGGCTCATGAATTCAGTATTGACAGGACTACAGGGAATTAAATGCTTCGTCTACTTAGATGACATAGTAGTCTATGGATGTTCACTACAACAACACCAGGAACGTCTCGAATCTGTTTTCAAACAACTTCGCGAAAATGACTTAAAACTACAACCCTCTAAATGTCACTTCTTACGTAAAGAGACCATATACCTAGGACATGTTATTAGCAAAAACGGAATAAAACCTGACCCCTCAAAACTAGAGGCCGTAAAGAACTTTCCAACGCCCCAAAAACCTAAGGACATACAATCCTTTCTAGGACTAGCTGGATATTATAGAAGATTTATCGACAACTTTTCGGGGATAGCCAAACCCCTCACGCAACTGCTAAAAAAGAACCAAACATTCGTATGGACATCGTTAGAGCAAGAAGCCTTCGAAATCCTACAAGAAAAATTAACATCGCCACCTCTCCTACAATACCCAGATTTCACCAAACCCTTCGTGCTTACGGCCGATGCCTCCGGAAAGGCAATCGGCGCAATACTATCCCAAGGCAAAATAGGCCAAGACCTGCCGATAGCATACGCGAGGAGAGTCCTCAACAAGGCAGAGCAAAACTATAGCACAACAGAAAGAGAACTCTTAGCCATAGTATGGGGAACTCAACATTTCCGACCCTACCTATACGGGAACAAATTCACCATCGTCACCGATCATAAACCTCTCACCTGGCTCTTCAATGTAAAAGACCCAGGATCTCGATTAACCAGATGGCGAATAAAATTAGCAGAGTACGACTATGAGATTCACTATAAGAAAGGCATTCAAAATAACAACGCCGACGCGCTCAGCAGAATAAACGCGATAACGAGAGCCCGGAATTTCCACCCGAGAGCTGACGCCAGCTCGACCGACAACGAACAACCGTCGCAAGACGAGGCCAAGGATACCCCCGCAGACCCCACATACACAGCGGACGAAATAAAAAGGATTCTATATGAACACCACGATACACCTCTAGGCGGACATTTAGGCATAAAAAGAACCATTGATCGAATCAAGCTATATCATAAATGGCCGATCATGAGGAAGGATGTCGAAGAATACATCTCCAAGTGCGAAAAATGTCAGAAAACAAAACTTGCACCCCAAGTAAAGCACCAATGGTAATAACCGATACTCCCACTAAATCATTCGAGAAATGTGTGTTAGATATCGTAGGACCCTTAACTATAACGCACCAGGGAAACAAATATATCCTAACGTTCCAGGACGCTTTAACCAAATTTAGCATAGCTATACCCATACCCGTTCAAGAAGCCGGTACCATTGCAAAAGCTTTCGCGACAAAAATAGTTTGTATTTTCGGAATACCTGAAAAGATCCTTACCGACCAAGGAGCAAACTTTCTTAGCGAAATATTTAAAGACGTATGTAAACTTCTCAAAATAAACAAAATCCAGACAAGCGCTTACCATCCGGAATCTAACGGCGCTTTAGAAAGAAGTCATCGAACACTAGCCGATTACCTCAAACATTACATTAACGAAGACCAAACTGACTGGGACGAATGGCTCCCCTATGCGATGTTCACGTACAATACGACACCACACAGTGCCACCGGACACACTCCCTACGAGCTAACCTTTGGCCAAACGGCAACTTTACCGACATCCTTGCAGCAACCTCCGCGCCTAACATATACGTACGACAAATACGCTGAAGAACTACGCGAACGAATCCGATCATCCCATGAAATAGCTCGAGAAACCTTACGACAGAAAAAAATAAAATCTAAAACTGTCTACGACAAAAAAACGAAAGTATCAACATTCGCGCCCGACGATAAAGCCCTGCTTAAAGACAAAACAGTCCGACGAGGACGATGAAAAAAGCTAACTCCTAAGTGGATCGGACCGTACAAAATAATAGCCAAACACGAACACGAGACCTACAGTATAAAAAGGGGTCACCGAACCCAACGAGTTCACGCGAACCGTCTAAAGCATTTTATCGACTAATCAACCGAACCGGAGGAGGACCGAAACGCAAATACAAAAACAAAATGAAATATACTTACCGCCATTCCTTACACGTCAACTTACTCTAGTATTAATACTAACGGGTATAACTAAAATTACGACCAACAAACAGGATAACTGGGATAGGAGGATAATAAAATAAGTATGACAACGCGAATATACCAATAAACGAAATATATTATACAAACTTTCACTGATACAGACAACAAGATACACAAAAAAAAAGGAAACCCACTAACAACAAAAACTGTCGATCCGACGTTCCACACAGTCGAGAAGATGACGCAGATATTGGTACGTCGTCCCCCCGGTCCGGATGCACTCAGCTGACCCCTCGTACACCCTCAGGAGGTGGTACCCGGGGTCGGCCGCCACCTCGTCCGCAAAGGCGTCAAGGGACGCCAGGTCCCCGACGCCCAGCACCCCTGACCCCAGGCACCACCGTCGGAACTCATGGCCTCCCAGGGCCTCCAAAACGCGCCCATAACCATAGGTGGCCGCGACCATCTTGTGAGCCGCCCAGAATGGGTGCGATGGCCATCCCCCATCCACTCGATGATCAGTGTGACGTTCTATAAAAAACAAAAAAAAAACGAATTAATAACAATAACAAATCCCTAATCACTCAATAAAGCCCGGATGCAACACACACAACGGACACCCACCAAAAAGGGCCGCAATCCCCCAGTAGTCCCACTCAGGACCATCCCACGGCTCGTACAGATCTGCGATCTCCATACGGAGAGCGGCCCGGGCGTCCCGCACACGCCGCACATGCCTCCAATACTCAGCCCCCTGAAAAAACAAAACTTCCTCACAAAACGAACAAATAAAAGGTATTGCACACACAAAAATCAAACAACAAATATAATAAAAAGCATGCTCAAGCAGCACTTACCAGTCCCGCGTAATATCGCTCCATACTCTGACAATTCCTTTTTAATTAACACACCCAATGTACGACTAAATCTCGAATGACTGCGAGAAACCAAGAGATCGCGAAGAGGCCCTCCTGATGCCCCACCCAAGAGCTCGCAGATTTTAGCAACGTAAGCTGTAACCCCTACTGCCCAGCGACGTCTGCTCACTCACCTTCTCTCAAAAGCCTCAGCCCTTCTCACAAAAAAAAAAATAATAATAATAATTTTTAAAAAAAACAATCCTTTCACTCTCATTACAGAATTATCCTCCTCGCTATTAGAGTCATTCCGACACAAGGAACAATACCTGACAATACTTCAGCGCCCGCAAATTTACACATCAACCAGGAATCTATTTCGAAAGAATTGGAACCCTACAAACCTATCAAGACACCTGGAAACTGGTATTGCACCTTAATCTATCCTCAATTTTCCAACGCGAAGCAAGCATCCAAAGCATTCTTTACGAAACAATTGCGACATGCAAAAACCCACCTACAAATATATCGGCACATTTTTGCCATACCTTCACAAGTGGAATCCAGCAAAAATTAGACCGCGTAACAGACCTCGTCGCCTACATAGAGCAAACCATTGGCTCAGACACGCGAGCAACTCGCGGCCTGATCGATGGACTAGGAACCATAGGAAAATCGCTATTCGGAATAATGGATACTGAAGACAGAAACGAAATTAACGAACAAATTGCACTTCTCCAAGAACAAACAGGAACACTCAAAAGTATTATAAAAGGACAACTCCACGCAATCAGTGCAAACGCTAAATTACTAAACGAAACGATACACAACGTTGAACAAAACGAATTGACGTTACTCAATGCTACTCGCCACATACAATATGCAGTTCAACAAAACAATCTAAATTTCAAACTCCGAGAAATAATTGACGAAAACTCTATCCTATTAGAGGCTACGACAGAAACCTTACTACGAGACGCACCAGACATTTTAGACTTCGTCGTCGATATTACAAAAGGCATCCTCAATCCACGAGTGTTACCGCCCGCGGAAATAATAAAATACTTGAACGCTGTGACAACGGAACTAACTACAGGACTAACTTTCCCTCTAACTATAAACCTTAAGAACATACATTTACTGTATAAAATAATGCGCATTACAGCATACTCCGACGTGAAATCTGTAATCGTAAGCATCGATGTCCCTTTAACAAACGGACGAGTATTCAAATTAAACAAAGCGTATCCAGTACCAACTCGCTTAAACGGCTCATTTTACGCCTACCTCGAGTCCGTAGAACCGTACGTAACCGTAGACCAGTCGACGTCGCAATATGTGACTCTCAACAATCACGATCTCGGCACGTGCAAAATAATACACAGCACATACCTATGCGCCAATCATCACCCGATATTCGCTGTAACACCAGATAGCCCCTGCGAAGTACAACTATATAGCAAACTCACCCGAAAACAATCACTAAGTTGTACCACACGCACACAATCCTTTTTTTTTTTTTTTTTTCGTGGGGAAATCCTCGTGGACACCCCGCCGCCCTGGTGGGGGCAACGGGGTAGTGCCGGACTCTTACCGGCTAAAACCCCACGGTGGCCATCCTCAGCGCTTATTGGGGCGACACCGGGAACTCTGTTCGAACACGACCGGTGCCGCCCCGCGCCCGCCCCCTAGTGGGGGCCCGTCTCGTGGTGGGGGAGTGGCCATCGCCTCTCTCGCTTTCACGAGAGAGGGGGGCGTCCCCACTACTCGCAGGGAGACACGGCTCGCCGCACTCCTTCGCCACCGGCGAAGGAGGAGCGAACCGTGCCCCCCGCACCGCCAATCTCACCTGAGCGGGACGTGCGGCCACTACACGCCCCGCCCCGCCTCGGGGCCGCTTTGCGGAGGCGACAGAGCCACCACTCTGCCGCCTGGCGGCCCCTTGGCACATGCCCGGCCCACCGGCGGGTCCGGACCTTCGACCCTAATTGGGGGGAACTGCGTCCCCCCGTGCGGGGCGGCGGCGCGGACGGGCCCTCCCCAGACGGAAGGGGTCCGTCCTCTCCCGCCGCCGCTCCGCCTCCTCCTTTTGGGAGAGCACTTCCTCGCAAAAGGCGAGGAAGGCCCTCCACGACCTCTCGCTGCCGAGGATCTGTCGGATGACCGTCGGCAGCGAGAGGTCCCTCCCAATATACCGGACCAGGACACGGCGCTGTTCCCCCCAGGCCCTGCAATGCTGGAGGGTATGTTGCGCCGTGTCCCGGTCCCCGTCGCAATGGTGGCACTGTGCCGTCGCCTCCTTCCCGATGCGACGCAGGTACTCACCGAAGCAGCCATGCCCGGTGAGCACCTGCGTGGCGTGGTAGGAGAGCTGCCCCCTGCCGCGACTCACCCAAGCCTCAAGGCTCGGGAGAATCGCCCCGACGGCTCTGTGGCGGGAGTTGGCTGGATCTTCCAGCCTCTCCCGCCACATCTCGACAACGAGCCGCCGGGTAACCAAGCTTATCACCTACTTGACCGATTACCGACCAGCTACAAAATCCAACCACTACCGACAAAACTATCGATCGTATAAGATCAATACCAGTTATCATACAAATGTATCTTTTGAAAGTAAAACCTATAGACCATTATTATACTTCCACTCCAATGCGTCTGCACTCCAGTAGCTACTGCGTTAGTTACTGTAGTGCATATTACAAAGTGTCATATATATATAATAATCAGTGTACACACGGATCATCGGCTACAGCCATACAGCCACCAACCGATCATTCGCGGGTACACTAAAACTATACATTTTAAGAATCATTCAGCGGAATACCTCCGATTATCTCCTTGCAACCCAAGACGCCTCACCTCTATTTCCAGCTGACAAATGAGCCGGACTGATAAACTCATCCTATCGAATTATTACTCCTACTACTTTCAAACTCCAAATGACACCTACTCCCACTGCAATCCTGTGCATTTCCAACGTATATAAAGGGGTGCACAAGCCTTGCAAGGGAATCACTCTGCTAATCGTCAGAATAGCCGTCACTATCGTCCAGATCCATACTAAGTTCATTCAATCATAAGTGAACTTAGTCTAAGAGTAGCTTTTCGTTTGTCAACTTTCAATATCCAGAGCTACAAGCTCTAATACCATTTCAAGGCAAGGCGCAAAGTACTCTCCTATCTTTCCAAGTCAAATCCTAACTCCTTATAAACGACACTAAGCAATCATTGTAAAACATAATCATACCTTTCTACAATTTTATTCAATATACCTATTTGTATATATCTATACAAGTTTCATGTTTATTTCGTAAACCCCATTACTCCTAGCTCTATTATATCAAATCATCATATATATATATATATATATATATATATATCTGGTATATATATATATATACCAGATTCTTTTAAACCTAAAGATTCAAAGGTGCAAGAAACACTGCACTCTGAATCTCTTCCTCTCGTTCTCGGTGCAAGAAGTCTTGCACGCTAACGAGTTACCTACCCGATTGAGAAGCGGTGTTGCGGGAGAAACCGCAAACTATATTTCAATCGGATTCCCCTAATTATTAAAATCTGGCATCCTTTTCTAAAAGAGCTTAATGGGTAAAGTCCATAAATAGAAAAGAACTAGGAGAGGTGGGAAGAAATATCAATTACAAAACATCTATAAATCTTTATTCCTTCCCGCAACTCCTGACGAGTACCTCGGAGTGCCCTATACGACAGAAGACATCGTAATTCCACCTATACATATTCAAATCCCGAGTTTGAGTTGCGAACAAAACCTCAATCAAACGTGGAAACTGCACACCATCGAGATCGAGAAACCAACTTACACGATCCGGTGTCACTTCGCTGACCCTCGAAGGTTCTTGTACTGGCCTATCGATCTGAAGCAGAAGGTAATCGATCTCTTTGGAATAGTCTAAAGAGAATAAAGGTAAGCGGAAACAAGTCTAAACTACGACATATACGACGACTATAATCGTCAGTCAACAATAGGGTTAAGTGCAGTTTAAATTCATTGCGCCGACCGCCCCGGACGTGACATACTCATGTATGGAGCCCCGGTATGGGTGACCAGTATGGTGGCCACTGCGCGGTGCCGTCGCCTTGTCGAGCGGCTGCACCGCCGCGTGGCCATCCGTGTCGCCCGGGGCTACCGCACCATCTCCGGTGCAGCGGCGAGCGCCGTGGCGGGTATTCGCCCCTGGGTAATGGAGGCTCAGTTCCTGGCCGAGGTGTATCTCGGCCAGGCGGACCTCCGGCGAAGGGGCGAACCCGTCACGGCCGAAGTTGTCGCGGGCCTGAAGGGCCAGGCCCGACAGACTCTGCTGGACTAGTGGAGCGCGTGGCTATCCGACCCGCGTCACACCGCCAGCAGGACTGTTGGGGCTATCTTCCCCTCCTTGGCGGAGGGGGCGGATAGCGGTAGGAGATACGGAGGCACCTACAGGACGTGCCAGATGCTCACCGGACATGGGTGTTTCAGTGAGTATCTGGCGCGTATAGGCAAGGAGGCGGGCACTCGCTGCCATCAGTGTGGAGCCGATGGGGACGACGCTCAGCACGCCCTCGTGGGCGGCTGAGCGTGCCGTCCTGGTCGGCCAAATAGGGCCGGATCTCTCGACGTCGGCCGTCGTTAAAGCGATGGTCGAGGACAGTCTCGCAGGAGGCCGCCGAGCGCGACCGGGAGCGTCGTGGCGCTCCCCGTCGACTACGGAGGGTTAGGGTGAGGGGTGAGAGGTGGCCGACTCCGGAGGGAGGCGTACAGGCCCTAGCCGGGGCGGCCGTCCCAAGCCCTCGCGGACCTAGACAAGGTGGGTCCGTTTCTGCCTTCGTGCGCGGCGGGGAGCTACATCCCCGCCGCGCATGCAGATACCACCGGCCCTTGAGGGGTTACCGTTGAGGAGCGGGGGCCCCTACAAGAACAAGGGTCAGGTGAGCGGCGACCAGGCGTGTGGCCCACCTAGTCGCCAAACTGCAAGTTACCGGGGGGCCCAATTCAACCCCACTCCCTGGGAGGTAGTGCCGAGGGGCCGAGCAAGGGTGGGCTCTGGATGTTGTTCTTCCAGAGTTCCCAGAGCCCGCTCTGGATGGCCCCAGAGGCCGGCCACCATGGGGGTTTTAGTCGGTAAGAGTCCGACATATCCCCGCCCCTTCCTCAGGATGCGGGAAATCCATGAGGATTTTCCCCATGTAAAAAAAAGTACGGTAGTAGCCCGTGCCCCTTCGCGGGGGCTGGGTAAGGGTCCTGGCTCGTCCGGGACACCCCCGGCCCTTGTGAGGGGGGTGGCGTGGCCGACCCCACCCCGCTCGGGTGGTGGCGGATTTTCCGCGCGCGACCGTCTCTCAAGACACTTCGCACACACACAAAGACGAGGATGGGAGGTATGGGCGGAGGCCCTAAAGCTCAACAACCATGGCAGACACAACTACAAAAAATGTGACTCAAACGTGCCGAAACGCAAGCGAGTTGCCCAGCTCAAGAGAGGGTGGAGAGGAGGGTAACGGTGCGGAACATTGAGTAACAATGACTCAGCGCCTCCTCCAAGCCAACCTGAACCGGTCACGTAGGGTCCAGGGCCTCCTGGTCCAAACCCTGAGCGAGTGGAGAGTGGGTTTGGCGATCGCGGCGGAGCCGTACGTAGAGTCCCGCCCAATAACCCTAATTGGGTCGGAGACGCGTGCGGCTCTGTCGCGATCATTTTCGATATGTGGCCGACTCCCCTCTCTGCTCAGCCCTGGAGCAGGGGCGGGGATTCGCGGCTGTACAGTGGGGAATCTCGCGGTGGTGGGATGTTACATCTCGCCCAACTGCGGCCTTGATGATTTCGAGGCGTACCTGGGTGCGATCGGTGGGTGTATTTCCCGCGCACGGCCGCGCCCGGTACTCGACTGGGCGGCGCAGCACGACCTCCGGTTGCTGAACCGGGGGTCTGTTAGCACGTGCGTGCGGTGGCAGGGGGAGTCGATCGTCGATCTGGCTTTCGGCTCTCCGGCTGCAGTGCGCCGTGTGTCGGGATGGCGGGTCGCGGAAGAGCGCGAAATGCTCTCGGACCACCTCTATCTTACGATGGAGGTGGCCGCCGCTCCGACGCGCCGCTCAGCAGCAGCAAGCAACCCTCGGGGAGAAGGGCACGCCCCATCACCACGATGGGCGCTTAAGCGCCTTGACCAGGACGCCCTGATGGCGGCAGCTATCGCCGTTGCCTGGCCGGATGGGTCGGGAGACGAGGAGGAGTTTCCCGACCCGGACGCGGAGACGAAGTGGTTCCGGGGTAGAATGACGTCGGTCTGCGATGTCGCGATGCCCCGGGCCAGGCCGCCCCGCGTCGGCGGGGTCTACTGATGGTCTCAAGATCTGGCGACGCTACGCACGATGTGCGTGCGCCGCCGACGCCAGTACACCCGCGCCCGGAGACGGTGGAATTAGGCTGCGGCGGGGGTGGCCCCGCTGTATGCGGCATACCGCGAGTCCGTGGTCGCCCTGCAGTGGGTCATCCGAGCTGCCAAGGCCCGTGCCTGGGACGAGCTCGTCGCCACCCTGGATGAAGATCCATGGGGGCGGCCATACAAAATCGTCATGGGACGATTGCGTCCCTGGGTGCCCCCCATGACGGAGCTCCTTGACCCCCAGGTCGTCGACCGGGTGGTGGATACCCTGTTCCCTACAGGAGCAGAGGACCCCGCCTCCCGTTGGTATCTCCCACAGTTTGTGTGAGACGAGGCCACTATGGGGGTTAGTGGCGACGAGCTCCGTACGGCGGTGACGTGTCTCGCGGCCCACGCAAACAAAGCGCCGGGCCCGAACGGCATCCCAGGCAGGGCCTTGAGCATGGCAATGAGCGTCCTGGTCCCGCGCCTCGGGCAGCTACCCCGCTGTTTGCCCGCGGCGCGGGAACTCTCTTCGAGAGAGTTATTGCCAACCGCCTCGTCCGGCACCTGTCGGCGACAGGTCCGGACCTCGACGACGGGCAGTTCGGCTTCCGTCAGGGACGATCGACGTTGGCCGCGATTAAGCGTCTAAGGTCCCCGACGGAGTCGACTGCAAGCCGGGGCAGGGTGTGTGTTGCTATATCACTTGATATAGTTAATGCATTTAACACCCTGCCCGGTACCTAGCCTTAAGCCCTTACCCACACGTCCCCCATGGGCACGGAGTCGAGAGAACGCCCGACCAGCGCGCCAGATCAACAGGACGAAGCCATGTATCAATTGGCTCCCAATGCGAACGATGGATGTAGGCCCAAGCGTCCAGCCAATGGTGAGACCGAGTGACTATCCACACTCTACCAGTTATGGAAGACTGGCACCCGAGTTCGTGGTACGCACTCACACGCCGGGACCCAGCAAGCCAGGTCCTTACTCCAGCATATGGAGTTAACCACTGCCACCACGATGGTCCGACCCATGTCGAGGCACGGTCCTAGGCCGTAGGGCCCTCAACCCCGTGGTACCAGTATTCGCGGTCGACTGGTATGACCATTCGCGGACGCAAGCGCGAGAGCTTCTACGTTACCGCTCCCAGTTAAGGCCCTACAGCCAGGCTGACTGGTATGCCGACAGCCGCTCGAGGTACGTGGTGACGCTACACACCAAAGCACCGTAGGAATCGCTCTCAAAACCCAGGCTTTCAACCTACGATACCCTCCTGCGGCGTCTCGTGGTAGTCAGCGGAGAGGACGGGATGAGGACCATCCGCGTGGCGGAGACGGCGCATAGTGGGCTCAAACGCTGAAAACGCGGACATTGGGATTAAATTGTATTTTATCGTAACAAAAATGTATTTGTCGATGTTCTTTGCGTAATTTATCACATATGTTGTATGATTTTGATGTTGTGCTTTCATTTTGATACTATAACTGTAGTCTCTAGCCTATGACCTACCATATAACGGTAGTATTATCCGACGCATAAAACAGATGATTTTTTTCCTCAAAAGCTTCACCAGATGTCACATATCAGACATAGGTAAAAATATTCGTCAAACCTTCTACTTTAACGCCCTGAAACTAGATGGTGCGTTTTTTGCGATTTTGGAAATGCCAGCACATTTTGTCGACCACTAATCTGGTGAAGCTTTTGAGGAAAAAAATCAACTATTTTATGCATCGGATAATATACCGTTATAACATTCCCATGTTCATCAACGATTTTGGTAATGTTATCACGACAATTTCCGGATTGGACTTGTGTAGAAATTCTTCTTGGAACTTGTGCTTTGATACCGTCAAAGCGGATGGCGATGGGGGACGCGAGGACCTATTCCGGTCTTCGCGCCCTCCGTAACAGGGGCGGAACACCCGCGGAGCAGTTGGTCGAGGAGCTCAAGCGCCAGACCCGGCGGCTCGTTATCGAGATGTGGCGGGAGGGGCTGGACGATCCAGCCAACTACCGCCGCAGTTGTGGCAGAGTGGTGGCTCTGTCGCCTGCATTAACGACCGCAAGGTGGAGCGGGACGTGTCGTGGTCGCACGTCCCGTGAAAGAGGTTTATTGGAAGGGCGGGAGACACGGTCTCGCTCCTCCTTCGGCGATAGCAAAGGATTGGGTCGAGCCGTGCCTCCCCGCAGTAGGTGGAGGACGCCTCCCTCTCTCGCGTAAACGAGACCTTCTCCCCCACCACGAGACCAGCCCCTTGCTAGGGGCGGGCGCGGGGCGGCACCGGTCGTGTTCGACAAGGATTCCCGGTGCCGCCCCACTAAGCGCGGAGGATGGCCACCGTGGGATTTTAGCCGGCAAGAGTCCGGCACTACCCTGTCGCTCCCACTAGGATGTCGGGGTGTCCATAAGGATTTCCCCACGTAAAAAAAAAGGTACGGTAGTAGCGGCCGCGGTACCGGGGACGAAGTTGGTTGTGAAATTGTTGGTGGGTTTACTTCCGTTCCCCCATTCTTTAGACTCTACCGAGTCTCCTGATACAGTAAATTTATGTTCTTAAGATCTCTTAATAGTTCTGTTGTCACAGCATTCAGGTATTTTATGATTTCCGCGGGCGGTAACACTCGTGAATTGAGGTTGCCTTTTCTAATATCGACGACGAAGTCTAGTATGTCTTGTGCGTCTCGTAGTAAAGTTTCTGTGGCCTCTAGTAGTATGGAAGTTTCGTCAATTATTTCCCGGAGTTTGAAATTTAAGCTGTTCTGTTGTAGAGCATATTGTAAGTGGCGAATAGCGTTAAGTAACGTCAGTTCGTTTTGTTCGACGTTGGGTATAGTTTTCTTTAGTAACTTTGCATTGGTACTGATTACATGGAGTTGTCCTTTTATAATACTTTTGAGTGTTCCTGTTTGCTCCTGCAGGAGTGCAATTTGCTCGTTAATTTCGTTTCTGCCTTCTGTGTCCATTATTCCGAAGAGCGATTATCGAATGCATACTAGTCCAACGATTAGGCCGCGAGTTGCATATGTGTGTGAGTCAATGGTTTGCTCTGTGTAGGCGAAGAGGTCTGTTACACGGTCTAATTTTTGCTGGATTCCTGTAGCAAAGGTTTGGTAAAAATGTGCCGATATATTTATAGCTGGATTTTTGCATGTCGCGATTGTTTCGTAGAGAATGTTTTGAGAAATAGCATGTAGAAATAATAAGAACGTTGTATTTGAAGCTGCAAAAGGATCTACTGATCCACAATATATCCTTGGCAACAGAGTTTTGTCACTTTATATCAAAGGCAACATCCACGGCGAACGGACGTGTCCTACCAGACGAACTCCAGTGAAAAACCGCGCAGGCCAAGTAGTACGTTTTCTTTGATAAATTGAACGAACAGAAGAGATATATTTTTTAATTAATTTTCACGATTGTTTAATGCTCTATATTCGTGACTGAAGGGTTGGTTTTCATATTGATATCCTGTTCTTGTTTGTTTGTAGAATATTTAGATCTGTATCTGTATGACATTCATTTTTTTGAAATATTCAATCCCTTGTGGGATTAGAGTGTTTTGATGAAGACTTGGCATTTCAATGATATGGATTACGTTTTTGGTCAATTTGGTAGAGGTGGTAGAATGAATAATAATTTTTCACCACAGTATTATTTTTGTAGAATGAGGCACATTTTTTTGTGAAACAAGATGTTTTTTGACGATGAGAGGGACAAGACTACTTGGGGCTTTTTTTACATTTTAATGTTTTTGGGAGGATATCATGTCTTTTTGGTCGTTCATTTGAGAATATTCTTACAGTATGTTGAAATTGTAATGAAGCTAAGTGTTTTTGGGGTGAGGGACAAGACTACTTGGCGCATTTTTTACATTTTAATGTTTTTGGGAGGATATTATGTCTTTTTGGTCATTCATTTAAGAATATTCTTACAGTATGTTGAAATTGTAATGAAGCTAAGTGTTTTTGGGGTGAGGGACAAGACTACTTGGCGCATTTTTTACATTTTAATGTTTTTGGGAGGATGATTTCATGTCTTTTTGGTCGTTCATTTAAGAATATTCTTTAAGAGTATGTAGAAATTGTGAAGAAGCTATGTGTTTTTGGGGTGAGGGACAAGACTACTTGACGCTTTCTTTACATTTGAATGTTTTTGGGAGGATGATATCATGTCTTTTTGGTCGTTCATTTAAGAATATTCTTTACAGTGTTACATATTCATCCTCTCGGACTACTTTTCTTAACATTATTTCATACGTAGATTCAATAATTATAACTCGCTAGCTTCTTACATAGAATATTCCTGCGTATTTTTCGAGCTTTAAAACTGTAACTTCGACTCCTTTCGTTCCGTCTTATCTCAAGTGTTTATAGCTTTCTAGTAGGGGAGCAATGCGGCGTGCATACGGTGCATCTGTGTAGTTCCTAGAACTCAAGCATGGTCAGACCCTTGGCGCCCTATACTCCCACCATACCCCCTTTTCATTGGGTTTTCGGGTATTTAAGTATAGTAGATCGAGCATTAGTCTCCTTCGAAACCAGTAAATATTACCGTACGTACATCGTGTCATATCGCGATCGTTAGGCAAGTCACAGTTCTTACGTTTAGTTTCTCCCCTGTTCAATATCGTAACGTAATACGATTTCATTTTAAGTATAATCCAAATGGTAACAACATTTCACTTCCGCTGAAACTCTCATTATATATTTTTGTATTGTATTTTCATTCAGAATATATTGAATATTGTTTTAGTTTTTATTAAGAAAATCACTGCTTCTTTATTGGAAAACTCCTGTTCAGTCAACCTTGATTTAAATAAGCACATATAAGGAAAAGAATAATAAAAGATCCCACGAGGATACACTTTTACCGCTCAAGGTGTATCGGCGAGCAATAGTAAGGTTTAACTTTAGCCTAGAGCATTCTTTCATGATCAATGAGCAGGATTGAGCCTGGTTAAGGTGAAATAACCCTTAGCACGATCTCAGAGCATATTTAGGACTCGCGAAGCCTGGCTCGTAACAACAGTATGTAGAAATTGTGAAGAAGCTAAGTGTTTTTAGGAGGATGATATCATATCTTTTTGATCGTTCATTTAAGAATATTCTTTATTTAGAGAATGTAGAAATTGTGACGAAGCTAAGTATTTTTGGGGTGAGGGACAAGACTACTTAACGCTTTCTTTACATTTTAATGTCTTTTGGAGAGAGAGGAAGGATCGTTTGTGTGTAGTATTTCTTTTAAACGCGGAATTCTTTTTGTGAGGGTGGCTTTTTTTACATTTTTTAAAGTTTTTCTGGGAGGAGAGGAAGGATCATGTTTGTGTAGGATTTCTATTAAATGAGTAATACTTTTATGTGTTGTTAGTTGTGTCTGTGTTTTTGTAATGTTGTCGCTCGATGCAGACAAGGCTCTCTTCTTTGCAAAGGTGTCGCAAAATGCAGACGTAGCCTTTTTCTTTACAAAGGTGTCGCTAAATGCAGACGTGACTTTCTTCTTTGCAAAGGTGTCGCTAAATGCAAACGTGACGTTCTTCTTTGCAAAGGTGTCGCTAAATGCAGACGTGCCCTCGTTCTTTGCAAAGACGTCGCAAATGCAGACGAGGCCCTTTTCTTTGCATAGGTGTCGCAAAATGCAGTGTCAGGAATTTTCCTGGGGCTGCTCGGGGATAAAGCTGCCCGCAGTCAGTTGCCCAGGAAAATGTATTAATTTAGACCGGACTCGAACGGTACTCACCAAAATTGACCCAAAACAACAGACACCAACGCGAAACTAATTCCTGACCCTCGGCTGCGATTCCGGAACTAAGAAGGGCGCCAGGTATCCTACGATACCACGTAATCTAACCGGACAGGCGATCCGCCGGACGGAACTTCCGGGAAGTCGCAGTCGGATTATCTACCGCGGCAGCTCAGAGGCCGGTGGAAGAGGAGAGCGGTGGATTCGGCAGGAGACGCAACCAAGACAGATTTTCAATAGCCTCGAGATTTATTGAGCTTGTAATGATGTTCCAACAAACGCGGCTTGAGATAATGAAAAGACGGGCTTCGCTCACGAACGGTACAAGATGCTCGTGAGGAGCAGGCGAATTTGATCTGACTATTGCACGAAACGGCTAACAAAGATTGGTGAAGTCTCGCGACGGCGAGACTTCCGGAAACGGGTTTAATTCAGCTCCAGAGGGGAACCTCGAGACCGAACTTAAGCTACTGGACGGAATAAGACTCGTGGCGAGATCGGGAGCCCTCCAGGAAAGTCGAGACTAAATTCGCGGTAAAACTCGGGGAGACTTCACAGCGGGTCAACTACTAGGAGGAGCACAGAGACGGGACGTGTACACGACTCGGTCAGGACAATCCCCTGACCGGTCAAACGTCGAAACGAAATATAATTTTGGCCCAAAGATGGTCGCTTACCAATAAGTAGTGTCGAGGCGGTGTAAACGGAACACTGGATCACTAAGTCGAGTACGAATCTACACAACGAGTGTTCGCTCCTTCCGCGCACGGGACTTTAATAGATTTGGTATTATTACCCCCTGCACCCCCTGACTTTTGGCCGATAGTGCCACCTAACGCGACTCGGGCTCCAAGGCTCGGGGAGCCTCCGCAACAGGGCCGTACCCCTGCGCTGTTGGAAGATCCTAGCGGCCGCTGCCGATGAATCCGCCCACCTGGATGTGCCTTCCCAACCGCCTAGAATTCCTGCGGTGTGGCCAATACTGCATTGGAACTCCTTCGTGGGCTGCTATCATCCCCAGTGGAGCCTCCACGTCGAGCCGGAGTCTCGTAGCTGCTGGTGACGAAATTCGAGATGGTCGTCAGGATGCAGGTGGTCATGATACGCCCCTGGCGAACGGTGTCTAGACGGCTCACGCGAAATTCAAAGAGAATTAGGAGCGAACAACAGATTATCAAATTGGATTAACGGTCGACCTTGCCTGGAGGCTATGCTATTTTTTTCCCTAACGGCGCTTGTGATCAACCTTCCGGTCTTATTGTTTGCTAGGAGAGGACACTTCGTCACAGCAGACGTAGCCTTTTTCTTTACAAAGGTGTCGCTAAATGCAGACGTGACTTTCTTCTTTGCAAAGGTGTCGCTAAATGCAGACGCGATGTTCTTCTTTGCAAAGGTGTCGCTAAATGCAGACATAGCCTTTTTCTTTGCAAAGATGCCGCTAAATGCAGACGTGATTTTCTTCTTTGCAAAGATGTCGCTAAATGCAGACGTGCCCTTGTTCTTTGCAAAGGTATCGCAAAATGCAGACGTGACTTTCTTCTTTGTAAAGGTGTCGCTAAATGCAGACGTGACGTTCTTCTTTGCAAAGGTGTCGCTAAATGCAGACGTGCCCTTGTTCTTTGCAAAGGTGTCGCAAAATGCAGACGTAGCCTTTTTCTTTACAAAGATGTCGCTAAATGCAAACGTGACTTTCCTCTTTGCAAAGGTGTCGCTAAATGCAGACGTGACGTTCTTCTTTACAATGGTGTCGCTAAATGCAGACGTGACTTTCTTCTTTGCAAAGGTGTCGCTAAATGCAGACATAGCCTTTTTCTTTGCTAAGATGTCGCTAAATGCAGACGTGACTTTCTTCTGTGCAAAGGTGTCGCTAAATGCAGAAGTGACGTTCTTCTTTGCAAAGGTGTGAACTTTACAAAATTATTGCTATGTGCGAACAGACTGTTGGTCTACATTTTTTACTACTTTTGTCTATATTTTTTATTATGGGGATAAGCTTGACTTCTGTTCGAAGCTGTTAAATTTTTATACCACATTATTTTGATCCGTGTTTTTCAAAAAAGAACATATAGGCATCTTTTGCACCTCTCGGCCACTGCATTTTTTGTATAATCTTTTCATCATTAATGTTAATGAATCTATTTTTGTTATTTCTTACAAAACATGTATAATGCCCAGTGTGGTTATTTTTTGTATGATAAAATATAGCGCTTATCGCTCTATATGTTTTTTGCGCGATAAGTATTTTTGACGTATGTGCACCTGTGATACTATATTTTTGCATTTTAATAATTTTTCCTTCCCCTTTTTGAAAGGGTAATAGCTGAATTAGTATAACATTTCCAGCCATCGTAACATCAGTTTTAAATATCATCTCCTTACTTCCACAATGAGTGCACGAGGAACCATCTAATTCATGCCAATTGGAATATATCTTAATTATTTCTTGTAGACCTTTACTTTTTCCTTCTAGTACACATAATGGTAGTGGCAAAATTACATTTTTCTCAGTACTAACACTCGTTTGATGGCACGTTTTGCAGCGCAGTTTGTGAGTCAACTCGTGTTCCAGGGTTTGTCTAATACTGGTATGACCATTTATAACACTGAGTAAAAATTCAGCAGCATCTTGTGGAATGTTTTCAATGAAAGTTCCACCTAAATACTGCCGAACCCCAAGAGAATTAAGAAGTGGCACTCCTTGACTGATATAGACTTGAGCCAAAGCTTTTAGCGCATCATGTTTTTGGAGATTGAGCATTTTTTCACGAATAATCTGGCAATGAAGCATACATTGCATACCTACGTTAGCGTATCCGGATACATGGTCGGAATTGATAAAGCCTTTAGCGGAACATACCACAATTACCGTATTATCTGCATGCGATACATCAATATTAGTTTTTGGTAGTCCGGCCCAATATCTGTCAGTAATTTTCAGTTGCCTTTCCGTCACATAATTTATATTTGACAGATCAGGTCTGTAAATGCCTCTTAATCTGTTATATTCCAATATTGCTAATTTATTAGCTTGTATAGAGTAGGGATCGAAATTAATCAGATGCAAGCCGTCCAACGAAGTTACACGTGATAGTGCAACGTACGTCTGACCGCAGCTAAAAACAGTGTTACCTGCGTCGACGATAACTGTTTCTAAACTTAGCCCCTGACACTTGTGAATAGTGATACCATAGCTCAGAGATATTGGAAATTAATAACGAATAACATATGCTTTATGCATTACTTGAAATTTCGAAGTACCTCTTTCTAATGAATATGTCTGACCAGTTGATAAACGAAACTGTATAGTTTGAATATCACCATTAGCTTCCACTGCTTCGGTAAGTCCAACAATTTCTCCAATAGCACCATTCACAAGGCCTAGCGTGACATCAATGTTACGTCTCAGCATTATTTTGGCACCAACTTTCACAATTATATTTCTGCTTAAGCCAGCTGTCTGAGTGTTATCTTTCTCATATTGATCTAAGAGTTTATTCACACGTTTCTTTAAATACTCCGCACAATCTAGAACGTCGCGTGCAGTCAACTTCACCTCTTCGCTGTTAATTCTTTCGAGCATTGCTGCATTAAGTACGTCACACAAATGGCATGTAGTAAGTAAACAAATTCCATCTGACGGTAAACTTTGAATGTAATTACAAAGCTCACCTAACCTTGCGTCACTGTCGTTTGATATGAACACAATTTTCCTCGATTGCAATTTCAAAACATCTGCTTCCGTAACAATACCTAGGCGAATTCTTGAAAGAATTTCACGATAAGTGTCATCACCTTTTTGTCGCATATTTATACTCAATTCCTCGTAAGTGAATAGCTCAGTCCACAAATTGTAACTGGCCAACGAACCCAAACATTTAGAATTTTTTTCTCTAGAAATTGTGATAAATGCCGGCTCTTCGTGAACAGGTGGTAACTGTAATAAATCACCAAACAGAAGAATATGCTTTCTGCCAAACCATCCATCGTTCGTATCAACTGTATGGAATATTTCTGACAGTCTCAGATGTATAAACATTAAGGTAATATTCGATATCATCGAAATTTCGTCTATAATGAATAGAACGGTATTCTTTAAGTCGGTGCGTAATGTTTTCAAGACCATATCAGATAAAGGCCTATAGCTAGGAGTTTGACCGTGTTCAACGGGAAGTTGAAGTAATCTATGTGCAGTTAAACCATCGAGATTGAATGCTGCTACTCCAGTAGGGGCTAATACAGCAGTATTTTTCTCTACTACTTGTTTTGCCCAACAGCACAGTGTCTTAATCAAGAAACTTTTTCCTGATCCGCCTTCTCCGCTGACATATAAGCGTAGCAGTGGATTACTCGTATCGTCCAAATTACTAGTAATTGTTTCTGTAACCTTTTCGAAAATCCTTTTCTGGTCAGGATTTCATTCTTGTATCATCTGCGTAAGGTTACAATCAGCAATTTTTGCATTTTGCTCCATTTCTTTTAACTCCATTATTGCATCTTCCACCTCCATAGCTTGGACATGATCGACAGCTGCTTGAAATTCTTCTAGTCGTTCATGGTACTGAAGGCCACTAATAATTTCTGACTTTACCGATGCAAATGCTTCGGTATAAGTATGATAGCATCCTTTTAACTCGTCCAAGTCCCTCCAGGGTTTAAACAATAATAACATTGAGTAATAGTAATTTTCCGGATTGAGGTTCTTATTATATGTGAAATGGTTAATCAAATAACCACGATCCCTCTTTTTCAAATATAAACAAGTTTTTGAGTCGTAAAATTTCAACGTGCACTTTGAAGTTTTATCTCGCAAAACGTCGTACCACTTAGCAAAGTCATACAGATTCCACGTTTCTAACTCTTGCGGTCTGTTTGGATAATAATTATCAATGAACGAGTGGCAAAATATATCTGTCGATTGAGAATCGAGTTCAGCAATTTGCTTTCGCGTTTTGACTTTTCTGTTTCTTATCTGATTGATATCTAACCAGCGAAATGTCGTATGAGGATCAGTTCTGTGTAATGATATTCCCCAAAGAATATCCGCAGCTTCAATGGCTCCACATTCTCTGTTGCTTAAACTGCGTAACCCAATATTCCATAAATTGCTATGAAGAGACTTTGTACTATTTATTACGCTGAAAGGATCCACACCATAGCTGCATTCCGTTTTAGTGGTGTACTTGGTACAATAGAAATTTAACAGCGCTGACTTTTCCCCGATAAATTGAATATCCATATTTCCTTCCCAAGCCGTGAGTATGGTTGGATCGCAACCATACAAATCGTATAGACCACTTTTACTTTTTAACTGCTTCGTATTTGCTATAGAGACTGCGAGATCTCTTAATATTATCTTATCTGTCACCGGACGTGAAAATCCAAATCGGCATTTTGTTACGAAACCTTTTTTGGTTTTCTTTTTTCGTTGACAATAAGAGTTATGGTAATGCTCTAGGTGAGTAGTGACGCGTCGATATAATTGCGGCGACACTTTCTTATCGGGCATCTTACAAGTAACATATTGTAATATGAAACTTTTTACATCTTCTTCGGATGATTTTCCTATTATGGGAGCACCTTCTATCCAAAACATCAAATGCCAGTGGGGCATTCCTCTATTTTGGTACTCGCGCCTCACAAAATAATGTTTTACTTTCCCTATGGGATTGTCGGAGGAACAAATGAAATCCAACATTGCTTGGAATTTATTTTCTATAAATCTAGCTGCAGATACTGGATCGCTAGCAACCAATTCGTTTATTGATTTTATGGAGCTCAAACTAGGACTCACTTCTTTAATATATTCGGCTAAGTCCGACCATAGATATTCCGCCGGACTCAACGTTACAAACCAAGTTGCTGGCCCATAATCGCGCGTCATAGCATTAACATTGCTTCTGACTTTACGCCAATATTGTTTTGTATTTGGCAACTTTCCGAAAATAGTATCCAAATTTCCTTCCAATTCTTTTGCAGACATGGATTTCAAAAATTCAGTCGCTGTATATCTTACACGTGGATTGACAGTGTTGAGTTTATGATAAATACCGCTACTGATTTGGCGCATATTGGCATTGTTCATTAAAAAGAACAAATATTGAAGATTCAAGCGAAAATGTGAATGTTTGGACGTCAATCTCGACTTCACAAAGTCGAAATCCCGTATAGGTATTTGCCTTTTCTGATTTATACCGTTCTTGCCGTATGGATATGAATCTGGAAAGCACAGAACATCCAAATCTTGGCAACGATTGTCTAGAGGAACGGCTTCAACTTTCAGCATTTGATACAGCTCAGTAGACGTATTATTTTGTCTCTTCTCACACTGAGGGTATATAGAGAAGTGTTCGTAATAGGAATCTGGATCGGTAATCTGCGTTAGCATTGCAGCAGGCTTATCCGTTTCCTCACCTTCATCTTCATCATTGGTCTCGAGTTCTGTTTGTGTGAAGTCTTCACTTAATAAATCTTTGTGGGAACGGGGCAAAGTAATTTTGGAGTATAAGGGGTTATTTTCCCTCATCCATTTCAAAAGCTGAAAAATTTTTTTAAAATCCACCAATTTCTCCCAAACTATTTTTGATTTTGTCGGAATTCCACGTACTAATATATAAACCTCATGATTAGGATTTATTGCAGCCTTTTCGGGGCATATTTTCTTTAAACTTTGCACAATTGACAGCGTTTAGTGAAATACTCTTCCTTTTATTTTTGGTATCATGTGCCTGTGTGGTATCTTTTTATTCATTACTGTACCACATCGTTGTACACATTGAAATGCTTTGACACGCTGAATTAAAATTTTTTCATAATCATTTAACGTTGACAGTGTCTCAGGTATTTTTTCTACATAGAGATTATTTAATACACATACTGGCGGCAAGGCATCTCTGCGAAAATAACCTTTGCAATAATGGCATATATAGTCATCGTTTATCTCGCATTCTTCTAAGTAATCCATTAACTTGTCCCAATATTTTCCAACCAATGGATTTCTCATGTCTGTCACACAAGTAACATTTTTCCGACAATGCAATTTCTCACATGATATACATGCATTTCGAGAAGCGTCCAAAGATCTTTCCGTGAGTAATTTAAATGCTCTAGAATGTTTCCCAATTATATCATCCTCATTTAAATTAATTTTGTTTTCTTCCAACAATGAATTTTCTGACGCCCCTTCCTCTGCATTTTTAATTATTTCCTTGATGGCTACAACGTCTCCGGCTTCCAATGCCTTATCTAAATCTTGCAGGATTTTATAACACTGAGTCAACCGATTTATCAATCTACCAATGGTTCTGACTCGTGGATAGTGCGGAGACAGGAAATATATTGCTAGGGGTAATGATTGACAAATATCGGGCTTTATATAACAACCATGAGAATGCCCCAATTTAGTTGTATATTTTGTTGTACATTGCTTCAAACGCTCTACTAATTTTGGTACGTTTTTTATTTGCCCGCATTCAGATATAACTTTAAGCAATCGCTGATATCGCTCAAGTATTTCAGACTGCTGAACTGTACAAAATTCGTTACAAACCCACGATTTCTTAGACTTTACTCCGGGTTTGGATTCCATTAATAATGGTAAAACATTTGTAACTTGTCCAAACTTATTCATTACGAGAGACGTATCCTTTAATTTGATAATATTAAAATTGTATGCTGTCTCTGAAAAATACGATTCCGTCGTAGGAGTATGTTTGGAACTACCACATAACACATTTCGAATACTATCATTGTCATCGCAAGCAAGTGCTGATAACTGTGTTAAATACAATTCAGCATTTTCCCTCACACTATGCAGTGCCTTTCCCATATTGGATATATAATTCTGTCTAACGACCAAACACCATTTTAGTATTCGTTCAGCCTCAATTCTTCCGCTAATAAGTGTGAAACTTGTAAGATTTTTGGACATTCTACGAATGTAATTTTCAGCACTTCGCTGTAAAACTATGGTATTTCCACGTATGCGGAATCTTTTATATTTATCGCATATTTTCTTTGCAATGCGGACTTTGTCTTTCTCAAGAGTAATTTTGCGAAATTTGCTATAATACTTATCATTATTTAAACGTCGCCCATCTTTATTCGTTTCAAAATATTTATTGTGGTTTATTCGTATTGTATCTTTATTTTCTACATAATATTTTTTGTTCCTGATACACTTTTGATCTTTATTTTCTACAGAATATTTTTTGTTCCTGATACACTTTTGATCATTATTTTCTACATAATATTTTTTGGTCCTGATACATATTTTGTCTTTATTTTCTACATAATATTTTTTGGTCGTGATGAGTATTTTATCTTTATTTTCTATATAATATTTTTTGTTCGCCAAACGTGTTCGATCTTTATTTTTTGAACAATATTTTTGAGAACAGTTCTCAGAACTTGTAGATATTTTAGCATTTTTACGTCCATTATCGCTAAGGCTGGAGAGGGTTTGTTTTATTTTAAAGGTATCACCAAATTTGTCGCTGGATGCAGACAAAGGCCGCGTCTTTGATATATTTTCGCTTACGTCAGACATCAGCTGTGTCTTTGATATATTTTCGCTTAAGTCAGACATCAGCTGTATCTTTGATATGTTATCGCTTGATGTAGACATCAGCTGCGTCTTTGATATATTTTCACTTAATGGATACATAAGCTACGCTTTTGCAAAGGTTTCACTCGATATAGATAAAGCTCTCTTCTTTACAAAAGTGTTGCTCTGTTCAGGCGAAGCTCTCTTTCTTGGAAAAGTATTGCTCGGTGCATGCGTGGGCTTCTTCTTTGCAAACATGTCGCTAAATGCAGAAGTGGCCGTTTTATTTGCAAAGGTGTCGCTAAATTGAGACGTGGCCGTATTCTTTGCAAAGGTGTCGCTAAATGCAGACGTGACTTTCTTCTGTGCAAAGGTGTCGCTAAATGCAGACGTGGCCGTATTCTTTGCAAAGGTGTCGCTAAATGCAGACACAGCCCTTTTCTTTGCAAAGGTGTCGCTAAATGCAGACGTGGTCGTTTTCTTTGCAAAGGTGTCGCTAAATACAGACGTGGCCCGTTTCTTTGCAAAGATGTCGCTAAATGCAGACATGGCCCTTTTCTTTACAAAGTTGTCGCTAAATGCAGACGTGGCGGGTGTGTTTTTAATTGACAGCGATACAATGTCGGATTGTGCTGCCGGTGCCTTTTCCTCATCATTACTGATAGTTGTTCGTAGAGACGCAACTTGAATTTTAGTCTTACGAAATCGACTTAGTCGCGTCTCTTCTGCTCTCTTCCTTCTTGCCTGCACTAAAGGCAATGGCAAAATTTTCACAAGACTGGAGGAGTGTGCTAAATCCAGCGGGAAATGCTGAATAACATGGGATTTTAACATTCTAAGGAGGTGACCACGCATTTTCGCGTGGTCGTACATAATTTTATTTGGCCGAATATTGAACAGCAGCGATGTTGCAAACGCTATGGACAATACTCCACAGTCGTTTCCATTCGGTTGCTGTTGAACTTTCGGAAATACGATTTTTTTATTATTTAGATTATAAAAGGGAAATAATCTCTTTAAGAATACTTTATGGTCACTATGCATTTCCCTTTTATTCATGGAATCATATATATATATAGATTTTGTATCATAATGAGCACATACCCAATGTCCATCAAGATCTGAAGTAGCACTAAATAAAATGTGTATGTGCTCCATATTTTGTGGTACTTCGGTTATCCTATCAGGACATTGCAATTTCCACGGTCCCTGTGGAGCATACCCGTATTGACTCAAGAGACAATTAAAAATATCTATGTGGGTATCCTCCAACCACCCGTTTCTTGAAATTGTGCTCTGCAAGTCCTCTGATAATTTGGGAATTCTTGCATACATTTTTAATAACAGTAATAATAATAATTATAAAAGTAACAATAATAATACTAAATATTAAATAGGGAACAGGAAAGGGAAAATAGGAACTAGGAAATAAACTAAATCGGGAACAGGAAATGGAAAATAGGAAATAGGAGATAAGAAATAGGATATGGGAAATAGGAAACAGTGAAAAAGAGGAAATGGTAAAAATATAGCTTACTATTCGTGACTACTGACTCGAGAGTCAGTCGCAAACTGACGAGTCCAGGCTAAATTCAACGTACTCGTCGCCATGGATACCGCCGTCTCTATCTCATCATACATTGTATGCTCGACCAAATGACTTTTGGTTCAGCTATAGGCATGTTCGGCGGTGTGCATGCGTAAATCTTTATATTACCCATACTGAAAAAATTAAGCTGCATTCCCGAGGGTGCGATTACATTCCTTTTTAAGGAAAGCGTTACCATATTCGGGAAGAACCTCCCATTCCAAATTAGTAAGAAATGAAATAAAGGAAATAAGGTTTTATATGTTTCGAAATTATAGACTTCTTAAAATTTTTGATAGCCAGCCATCACCCAATGTATAGCATTGCTAAATATACAGTCACAAATATGTATATAAAATACTGCATATCAATCTCGACTTATGCACTTGTCAATTCAGGAACTAAAAAAATTATGCTGCGTATGAGGATTTGAATTGTTTAATGCAATTTATAAAGCTGGAAGATTAATAACAATTTGCACATTAAATTTCAGCACTATAACTTAAGTGATTTTTTAACCCACAATGAGGATACAGCTTGTCTATCTAGTATATCTTATAATGTGTTTGTCTAATTATTTGGAATAAGAACATGGTAACACTAGACAGCCAGCATTCACTTAGGAAACCTCGAGTCTTTAGCTGAAGTGATTCTTGCGCTATTCACTTAATAATTTCTAAACGTTTAAATTCAATCGAGTGAGGAAATAACTTCATTATCTGATGTATCTTATAAAGCATCGGGCCTGATTATTTGCAAAATTTAAGAGCATGCTATCTATTGGCAGCCAGCATTTTCTCAGCAAATTATAGGTTTTTGGCTTAAGGGGCTAGACTCCGGTCATTCGCGGTATGGTAGAGGCGCTGTTTTATCGGCACAAATGGCCCAAATCATGCTTCCGCATTCTCGGTCCTGTGGGCTTATATGAAATGATTTTGGGTTGGGAAAGGTCTCAATCGAAAGATGAAGGATGAATACCGACCGGATGATACCTGATTTTGCATGATTTCGATGCTTTTTAGTCATAATAATGTGCTAAAAGTTGTAAACTCGGCGTAGTTCTGACAACTTTTTGTCCATCAATATCATTATAAAAGCATCGGAATCGTGCAAAATCAGGTATCATCCGGTCTGTGCTGATCCTTCATCTTTCGATTGGGACCTTTCCCAACCCAAAATCATTTCATATAAGCCCACAGAAACGGGAATGCGGAAGCATGATTTTCGCCGCATTGTAGCCATGTTGTTGATATGCAGAGCGGTATAGTTGAGTACTTTAGGTCGGCCACCGTCAACGAGGTGGCGCCTCATTGAGAGGGCTATTTACCTCGAACGCTACGAGTCGCACGCTGTTTGACAGCAAGTTGTGGGGTTACGCATATACGCGATACAGCACGGATACTTTTTCGAAATATGCTTTTAGAATGACGTTTATTTTTTCTAATATGTAATAAATTGTACTATGATCATGATCGTGATCGTTATCACGATGTTATGAAATTGTGTTATTTTTCCATAATATTAATGTTTTAATGTAGGGTTTGGCACTACACATTTTCAGAGTAGTTGTCAAATGCAGTTGCTGGTTATTCAAGTTTTTATGCTATTGTTATCATTTTCTTAATAAAAGGACATCAACAATTAAATTATGCTACAGATCCTCCAAAGTTATACTTTTGATTGGCCGTATAAGGGGACGACTGATAGCTCATTTTATAATTTTTGTGTGCTTAGATTCATAAAGTCTGAGGAACTTAGGTATACCCTTTCTCCGCATCTACCTAGTTTTACTGTAATTGGTACACAGGTACTCTATAATTGGGATTTTACAAATTTAGATTCAATGAAATTAAAAGAGCGTTGCAGGAATCAAGATATTCTTTTGGTATTAGTGACTGCAGTGGCTAGTCGAATGGAGATATGCTTTTACTGTATCATACTTGTATCTATGGTCTTATTTATAACTCCTTTATGATTCCATGGAATCTAGGTCCAGTGCATGCAAACTATTGTGGCATTATATATTATATCCATTTTGTACATCAATGGTCAATAAGGATTACCCAATTTTGGCGAAAAACACGGAAATTGAAAGACTGTCTTTTTTTTGTAAAGCTACTAACCCAATACAGAATTTGTAGGAGTGCGTGCAAAATATTGTTACCATAATGCCTGAAAGTTTGGAATGGGAGGGTTAATAATTTAACATCTTTATATGTTTAATATTGAATTCTATTTAAAAAATTATTTTAGTTTTTCATATACATACAACACACAACACACACACAGAAACTTAAACTATATAAAACTATTGAGTATAAGTAATATTATAAATATTCCCCCCCGTCCCTCCCATGTAGGGGATGGCCTCCAGGGACGACGTGCCGCCCCCTTCCCTTTGCCCTCTTCCTCTTCCCCATCCACCTCTTCCTTTTCCCCATCCTCCACGTCCGCCTCCTCTTCCTCTTCCTCCTCCACGTCCACCTACTCTTCCTCCTCCTCCTCCACGTCCACCTCCTCGTCCTTGTCCTACTAAATTATTAGCAGGGTTGGTGTCTCCCTGCCCCGAGCGGTCGATTTGTCGATTTAGCGATTTCAAACGACGTTCAAGTCGTCTCATCTGCAATATGAAAAGAAAAACAACATTATATATTTCGTTACTCGAAATGAATGCAAAAGGGATATATTGATGGGAATTTCTACGTACTCTCTCCTCCGACACAAAAGTGCCCCTCGGCACTTCTGGTGCCGGCTCTGGCGCCGGTTGTGGCGCCGGCCGTGCATACAGCACCATTTCTCCCTCTCGGACTGGGCGCCTCTGTGGGGAGGGCGGGCGCCTGTTCACCCTCTCGCGATCGCCGGCGCCCGTCATACACCTCGCGGCGCCGCTCCCTCCGCTCACTAGATCTCCTGCGGCGCCGATCCCGCTCGCCGAGCGCGGGCCACTCCTCACCGAGTGGCCCCCTCCCACCCGCTACGGCCTCCCGTAATCGGGAGCGTGACAGCTCGACTTCGATGTTTCTACGTTCCATCTGCAATGAAAGAAAGAAGTACACGTAGTATTGTTTCCCTTTGTGAACTATATTATGAGACATTTTTCCGACGATGCTCTCTGTTACGAATCTCTCGCTGCATCGAAGTAGATTCCTAGTAAATCTTCAGAGATCCTTCATGAATGTAAGATCTTGGTTTTGCGGCATTTGTACGATGTGTTGAATTATCTATCAATGCATAGAGAGAAATATCATCTCGCACCATGCGACTCTCAGTAATACGGGAGAGAGTCTTACACACTTGTCGAAGTAATTGTACTAACAGTCATATAACAGAGACCCACACCTCTGTTCTTCGATGGTTATTTTTAAAGAGATGAAAAAAAGAGAAAAAAAGAGATAAGAGACGTGAACGGGGAGCAGGCGCTAACACGTGCGTGAATCATTCCAGCCAGTAAAAAAGTTCGAGAACGAGAAATTTGGGAAGGATAGTCCGGAAAATACCCGTCGAGGAACAGAGGTTTTTGGTTTCTGTTCTACCAATGTTCTTACGACTGCTTCAACAACTGTGTAAGACTCTCCACCGTATCACTAAGCGACGCATTGTGCGAAATGGCATTTCTTTCTTCGCGTTGATAGACAATGGGACAAAGCGTTGTATGTACGAAAGAAATAGTTGAAATAATGCAAAGCCGAGATCGAAGGAGCTGTGAAGATGCACTAGAAAACTATTTAGATGCAGCCAGGGAATCATAACTGAAAGTAGAATTTCCTTGGCAGAAAAAGTAAAGAAGTGTTAAGGGTGTAAGGGTACTTACGATGTTTCCCTTCGAAGAGTCAGGACTGTTCTGAGGCTCTTCCCCACTCACACAAAGAAACTAGTCGACGTCCAACTTCACTTTAGGAATTAGCGACACGTGTTGACCCAACAGGCACCACGAGGGTTTGTCGGTGTGCATGAAGTCGGCGCGCTAAGCGTGCGATGCATCAATGCAATCTCACTGCATCAAGGTGTTTGAAACAGATTTGCTAAGAAAATCACTCAAAAAGTGCTGGTATTTTAACACTCATAGACGGAATAATACAAGTGTCTATCATACATACATTTTTCCAGCCCACTGATTTCAAATGCATATCACTTTGCACGAGCATTTCTTGCGAGCCGTCTTCAACTTTTTGAATCGGGCGGTGACGTTAGGCGTGGAATTGCGCGCTCTCGATTCTGTTTACGTTTCCCCACTATCAGTGGTCTGAACGATCTCTAGCCGGTGCTAGAATAGTTTCGGTTCGGCAGTTCATTGTTCTATGAGTTGCATTCAAGACGTGCGGTTGGTCGTGCAACTCAAATTCCTTAGAAGCAGTGTTTTGTTTTATCGTTGAATAGTTTAAGCGCGGTAGTTTGTAGAAGCGGTGTTTGCTTTTTCGAAATTTTAATAGTGTAAGCGCGATAGTTTTTAGAAGCAGTGTTAGGTTTAATACTAATTATTACTAGCTTTCGTAAGTCAACAGATGGGGGATAGCAGAGATCGAGAGAATAACAGCAGGAATGTAGGCGGAAACAAACGGGACATAAAGGGAAATCCCGAAAACAAAGTCCTGCGACTAAACGCGAGACGCAGATCTAGGCGTGCAGTTTGGCGACGAAGGTAAGTTCCATTAGAAAACAATATCGTCTTTTGTGCATCATCGGAAAGTCATGCTGCATTTTTATTTCCATATCTTCGAAATTGATAGCGCGCAATTGATTGCTGGTGCATGATTTGTATCCGATTAGGATCCAATTCGTATTTGTATTTGTCGGTGATGCACTCTCCGATGATGTGCCTTTCATCATTGTTCTTTTCTCGCTCGGGCACACTCTCTCTTTCTGTCTCTCTCCCTCCCTCACTTTCGTGACTGCTGCGCTCTCCCTCGTGCCACTGGCGGCCGACGGTTTTCAAGCGGATAGAAATACAATGTCGCCGACCCGGAGAATACGTACGCAAACCCACGCGATTGCATTCCTACGGGGTCGGTCATTTTCCCGTACACCATTTCACTTCGGTAAAACAAAATTCGGCGTATTACTTTTATCTCCTGAATAAGTATTATGTGTAGAAATCAATTCTTCCCTGCTCTTCCGTAATTGTGGGAGACATTCACATATCGAACGTAAATGGGTTCATGGGTTGCAAATGAAACGACTCGAAGTACGAAAGTAACATGGGTATATTCTGATGCTAACAATATTTCAATGTTCTTTCAAGTTGATTTCGTTCAATGCGATGGTCAATGTGTCTCAATCGGCAATTCCACGCGGTAACCAGGCTTCTCTGTTCTTGCGTTTATAGCATCCCGGGTCCCGGGTTTCGGGTTCTACTAGCTCGACAATGCAAATGACAACTTGACTACCTGCTCGTGGCATATTCTCGTTATTTAGCCAACTTTTGAAATTTCCTGATGAAAAGAACAGTGCTGTATACGAGAAACTATTCATTGATGTGACAATCGGGGTTACAAAGACGCGAGAGCTGCGTGTGTGTGCGTCGGATCCTCCGTTGCATCAGGGGATCCCGATTAGGTGGCGTATACCGAGTAGCCCAGTCACACACACTGTCTATATAGTAGGCATTGGACGGTGACACAGCAGTGCGCCTCGGCCACCCGGTATACGCCAACCGACCGTGCGGTCTCTCTGTCTCGAGTAGGACCATACCCATCCACCCCCTTTCAAATTCCATTGACACTACCAGAAAGAATTGCAACGTATCTTTTCAGATTTTTCAACATGGTAGAAATATGATTGTGAGTTTACTGTTAAAGAAATAGTTTGTTGGGGTCAATGTTTGTGCAAAAATCGGCTGATTCTGATAGTTTGTAGTGTGTAACTGCAAACTGTATCAGAATCTCCACAAATTAGAAGTCAAATAAGTTATCGAAATCTCAGAATGGGGGTGAGGTAAATTATAAATAAAACACCTCGGGAACGCCAATTTGCTCTCATCTTCTGTCAGCAGAAGGCAGCAACCCTCCTTTGCTCATTTTATGGCTAGACCCAAGAGGTATTTCCAACCCTTGGCTTGGACAGTATTGACAATGAAACGCCGGACTTGTCATTGCCCGTACATTTCGTCTGTGGAACGTCATCCACTACGTGACCCTATAGGCGGCAGTTTTTCCACTATTGAATGTAAAAGACAAACGTCTGGGCACCAAATGCTCGTTCGCGCACCAGCGGTCCCCATCATAAATTTATCATCGTACCGACCTTTATATCTTATTTTTGTCCAATCAAATATGACCCTCGATAAAATCTACTGGCGCGAATCCATACACATAAATATGCATCTGGCAATAATAGTCCCGCTAAATAGTTAAAGTATCTAAAAGTTTGCGCACAGTTCTCTAAAACCGTAGCGGGTGCGATTATTTTCTCTCGTATTGCTTTGTGTATAATTTTTTCCATCATTACACGGTTTATTGCAGAATTATCAAATTATCTCGTATCTCTGTCCGCAGGTCACAGCAGTTGCAGCTGAGGAAGGCATCTCATCTGCAGGTCAGAGATGAGAATTTTAATAATATTGCAGTAGTCGAGCAGCATGGCAATGTGGCATACAGCGCGATGGAGGTTGTGAGTACTCCATCGGCCGATAAAAATGCCCTATTCACGTCTGCTGCTGCCGACGATAGCCTTCCTTTGCAGCAATTGCACGTCGAAGATGCAAGACTCGTCGAACATGCACCATACGATGAGGAAGAGGAAATGATCATCGTAGAAATTGTGGAACAAATCGACGGGAGTATGTCTGCGCACGACCAGAATAACATAGAAAATGTGACTGTTGCCGATATCAGTGAGAACACAATCTCACAAGATCTGCACAAAGAAATGAAGGATACAAATGAAGCATTTGGAAAATGCAAGCTCGAAGTAACGAGGAAAGTCCAGGACGATGAGCCGCAGCCGAGTACATCCTCGGGAATTGTTAGCAGAGGACCAATATATTCGTCACGCATCCCAATGCAAATGCTTGAAAGCGACAGTGGCACTGATGCGGAGGAAGACGCAGAAGTCTATACAGAAAATGTACAGCCGACTTGTCCGAAAGCTTCCGAAGCCTATACTTTAGAAGAAAGACAGCATCTTGATTCGGACAATGAAGACTGGATGAGTGATTGGATGAATGATTTCTTGGATGAAATAGCAGTAGAGTCAGAAACCGAAGATATGGTGATGACGGACAATCCGAATACTGAAGATGTACAGGAAGTCCGTGGACAACCAATTGTCCCGCAAGTAAATAATTTTCGGATTGAAGAAAGAGTGCTGGCACCGCAGCCTGAACAGCATGAGTTGGAAGGGCTGAGTTTCACCGATTTCCAATACGTATTCGACAAGATCAAAGGTCTTGCCAATCATTCTCCAATTACTGACTGTGGCATCGAACATTTCGATATAGTCGGCGGAGCCCGAAAAGTTGGATTGCTTAAGATTTTTACGGTTCGGTGTGGAATGTGTGGATATACTGAGCAAATACGATGCCTGCCAGAAGATGACACTGTGATGGACATCAATGACGCCGCTGTCTCAATTATCATTGGGTACGCTACGAAGAAAGCCCTGTTTTACAGCGTGAAAAATAAGTTCTGCATGATATGCATTACAGCAGCGAAGACGAACGAAAGACCACGTGAGCATCGCTGTTATAAGAACTGGGGCCGCGATGAGAGTTCCACGAGCATGGAACCAACAGTGATTCTGGAAGGCTTCATGCACAGCATAGAAATGCACGGACTAATATACAACGTATTAGTTGGCGATGGTGATAGCGCCGCCTATAAAAAGATAAAGGACGCAGATCCATATAAGGACTATAAGATTGAGGTAAAGAAGATTGAATGCCGCAATCACATCATGCGATGTTTCTGCCGGGAGCTACGCGAAATAACGTCCAAAGGCCCCTTCAAAGACGCGAGAAACCGGATAAAAAATAATATCATCCGTATGCGTATCGATGTGCAAAAAGCTGCGCAATATCGATATTTACAACAGGTGCCAATGGACCAACGTATTCGGAAGTTCGAGGAAGACTTGGCAAATGTACCCAGCCATGTGTTTGGAGAACACAAAGATTGTAAGAAAATTGGATATTTCTGCAAAAAATATGCGGATCCGAAAGAACAGAATTACGTGCCGGAACTGCAAAAAAAGGACTGTTCCAGCTTCTACAGGGCCCATTTCGGCGGATCTTCGCACACGCCCAGAGTATGTTATATGGCCTAAATACCAATATCGCAGAGTGTGCGAATAACATCATTGCCACAGACTGTGGAGGAAGACGGATTAATTTAACGCGAAAAGGCTCTTATCAGGGTAGAGTTGGCGGATCTATCGTCAAGTTAAATAGTAAAGCAGTATTGAGCAGGACAGCTTTAGCAATGAATAAGGGACCGTCGGCTGTTTTGGTAAAAGTGGAAGAACAGCGTAGACACACGGTAGAAAAGGCGAAGGAATACAAGAAAGCAGCGAAAACCTCTTCGTATCTACAGAAGACTCTGTCGTGTGACAAGGATTACGGTCCAAACGCAGAGAAGCCAGACCTGTCGGAAGAGGAATTCAAATCTGAATCGGAAAGACACATGTCGATGCTATTGGAATGGCAGGAATCCCGACTGCAGATTGAGAATGATACCCGTGATCAAGCAAACGATCAAAGATGGAAATGGTATCGGAAGAAATTGCTGACTGCTTCCAACTTCGGTAAAGTTGCAACCGGACATGGTATCAAAACCATATCCGATTTAAGCATGTATGATTTGGTCAATAAAAATGTTATATTTATAATATACCCCTTGGTTTATCTTCTGTATTATAGTTAAGGTTACCTAGCCGGTTCAAAGAACCGATACTTACGATCAGTATAAAACATGTAAGGGCTTAACCCACTCACAAATCTATATCATTTAACCACAATTTCCGAGTCCTGGAAACACTAAAATCAATACGTATACAAATTCAAACGGCTCGTTGACAAAATATTAGAGAATTATATAGCTTGAATTAAACTAAGTTCAACAGCCGTATTTTTTACCGTCAGCCGATAATCCGATAATCTGCAATAATCTTCAGCCGCTAAAGTTTTGTCCAAAGGATAAAAAATACCGGGTCAACGTCAAATAATGTACCGACCAAAAATAAAACGGAAATTGGCTACGTCGCAGCATACCCGGGGCACGAATCGGCTACATAACTGTGCGTTGGAACAAAAAAAGAAAGTGGAACAGGAAAGGAAAGCAGAAAAAAGGAAGGAAGTCGAAGAGAAAAAGAAAGTAGTACAGGAGAGGAAAGCAGAAAAGAAAAAGCAAGCAGAAAAAAAGAGGAAAGCGAAAAATCCGAAGGTATCAGAGAAGAAGAGTAGAAAGGAGTAGGAAGGGTTATGAAGTAATCCTTTCGCTACAGTTTCTCTTAGAATGATACAGTGAACATGATATGCACCAAACTGCATGGGGAGGTTCGATGCAGTGAATATGAAGAGCTGACGAATGACACATTGTCATTAGAGAGTACAATTGCACATAGACTTCTATTGACATGCGCAAGACATGAAACATATATTCCATAAATATTGAAGAGGACCGTCTTTGACGGGGGCGGTGGTGGGTCTCTTCATACAGCTCTACTCATTCTTTCCCTAGGCGTCTCTTTTTTATTTATCTTACAGCGCATATGAAGAGCTGTGTAATGACAGTGTGTTGTTAAAGAGTGCAATGGCACCTAAATCCCCAACTGCATGGGGAGGTGCGATGCAGTGAATATGAAGAGCTGCCCAGCGCATATGAAGAGCTGTGTAATGACAGTGAGTTGTTAAAGAGTGCAATAGCACCTAAGTCCCCAACTGCATGGGGAGGTGCGATGCAGTGAATATGAAGAGCTGCCCAGCGCATATGAAGAGCTGACGAATAACACACTGTCATTAGAGAGTGCCATTGCACATAGACTTGTAATGACATGCCCATGACATGAAATATATATTTCATAAATGTTGAAGAGGATCGTCTTTGACGGGGGTGGTGGTGGGTCTCTTCATACAGCTCTACTCATTTTTTCCCTAGGCATCTCTTTTTTATTTATCTTACAAAGGTTAACAATAGCATCCCAAAACATAAAAGTGGTATGTATTCCTGTAGCTTTGAACATTCAATGTGTACAAATTGGTAAAAGAAAATAATATTTCTTCTTTTAGCTGTTGATTGAGAGAATCAGGCTTCCTGCCCGAAATACAGGGAAAGAAGTGGTGCCGTTCTGTTTAAAATGATAAGTAGATAACACATATTTCTATACAGGATAGGTGAAACCATTGTAAATTTATATCGTTATGTGTAAATCTTCTCATAGGTTGTGATGCCACAGACACACTACTGTAACCCTCCAAGGACATTTCCAGGGAAAAGAAGACATCAATAGAGACTATGTAACAGGACAAGAAACAACTTATTCATATTTTATAAACCATGTATGTAAGGATTTCTCCAATAAATAGACTCATAATCATAATCAAACATAGCCCTTGACTTCTTTTGCATACACTCCATATTCTTCCTCTAGTGGATGTTCCAATTGGGCATACATTTCTTTTTTATCAAACTCCAAATTAAAATAAAGTCAACACTTTCCTAACGAATCATTTTTCATTAATCCTTTCATAAAGACTCTTTGCTCATCCACATTCTACTTTATACAATATTTAGTAAGCATACCAATTATCCAGTTTTAGCTTTTCCTGAAATTCGGCATAATGTGCGTACTTGGTAACATTAGCATATCCACAGTAACCTCATTCTATTTTGACAGCTCAATTCCTATTTCAGCATCGGTGGAAAACGCTAATAGCCCCCTCTCGCGCTTTGTTTAATACCGAATGACTGTAGGTAATACGATCGCACGGTCGAAAAACCACCGATTACCGTCGGTAATGGAAGATCAGCCAGCTCTCGAAAAGTCACGTGACTACCCTAGCCCCTTAAGTGGTGGTTGTGTTACACATTTGACAAGTCTCATACTTTAAAATTGAACCGTGTGAGGAAACAGATTGTTCATGTGAAATCTCTTATAAAGCATTCGCCTAATCATTTGCCATCTAATTTGAGGGCGCACTGCTTATTAACAGCCAGCATTCACTTAAGAAATTTCTGGTCTTTAGCCTATGTGGTTGTTGTGCTACGTACTTGAAAATTTCCTCACTTCAAAATTAAACATAGAAAAACAGATTGTCTATTTGAAATCTTTTATAAAGCATTGGTCGAATAATCATTTGCAATCTAATTTAAAGGCATACTATCTATTCACAGCTAGCATTTTGTCAAGAAATTTCAGGTCTTTAGCTTATGTGGTTGTTGTGCTACGCACTTGACAATTTCCCTACTTCAAAATTAAACCTTATAAAGCATTTGACTAATCATTTGCCATCTAATTTAAGGGCACACTACTTATTGACAGGCAGCATTCACTTAAGAAATTTATGGTCTTTAGCTTATGTGGTTGTTGTGCTACGCACTTGATAATTTCCTTACTTTAAGATTAAACCGTGTGGGGAAACCGATTGTCTATCTGAAATCTCTTATAAAGCATTGGTCGAATAATCATTTGGAATCTAATTTAAAGGCATACTATCTATTGATAGCCAGCATTCACTTAAGACGTTTCAGGTGTTTTGCTTAAATGGTGTTCTGCTATATATCCATTTAACAGTTTCTATACTTTCAAAATTAAAGGGAGTAAGAGGACATATCGGCCTGTCTTATGTATCTTATGAAACATTAGCCTAATTATGTGCAATTTAAGGGCATACTAGCTATTGGCAGCCATTATTTACTTAGTAAAATTAGGTTTTTAACTTAAATAGTGTTCGTACTACACACTTGATAATTTCGAATTTCAAAATTATTATTAGTACTTAATATATTATTAATATTGCTCGCTGCTTGTTCCAACAGTGAAAAGGGGGAATGTTTATGGAGAAAAATCAACGTGTATACAATAATATAATATATAACATTCATTATCCGAAAATCATTTGAACGCATTCTTCGCGCGCTAAGTTCAACCATAGAGATTGCCAAGCACACTGTATAGCACACATATATAGACACGACCACGCACAACGCCAGTGATTTGTTCCCATGGTGAATACCCCTCCACCTCTGCGACACGTGCTGTGGCAGCGAGAAAATCTCATGGTGAATACCTCTCCCCCTCCACGACACGTGCTGTGGCAGCGAGAAAACAGTATATCGCTGGAGTCCATTCAAGCATCATGTAAGTATTTTGTGACAACCACTCTACGACTGTTAGTTTGTTGAGCTATATATTATCAGGAAAATGAGATATTATTCTCGAGTCTCGCTAATGCTCGGGACAGACTCGAGAATAATAATGAGAATTTAAGAGATTTATAATAATTCTACTTTACGCTAGCTTTAACGGGGTTACACTTTCCGTTATTTCAAAGGCGTTAGATTTTGATACTAATTTTCCCAATACTTCGGCTCGGGAGACTCAAAGACGCCCAGCCCTTAGTTTCACAAGAAAGGGCGCCAGGCATCGAAGATGCCACACAAGATCCGTAATTCGCAAAAGAGCTGGCTACGAGGAATCTCCCGAGACGGCGTAACGTGTCTCTTGGCTAGCTCAGACAAACAAAGGGAGAGCACGTGGGTTCGACACGAATGAACAGTGGCCAGGATTGAATTAGAAAACTGTTTTATTTCGACAATGCAAAGCGATAACAAGGTCCTTCGCTCGAGGTGTTCACTAGCAACCTCGGGCGAAGCACGTGGCCGCGAGTTAGAAGAAAGTCGAGATCACAGTCCGATGTTAGCTAATTCGACGCGGTTGTTCGGCGTTAAGGCGGTTGATGAATTCGCGGTCGTCTGAATTCTACACAAAGCTACACGTTGACTCTTGGCTGACTTCGTCAGCCCGCAGGAAGATATCAGTCAGAAATAGATCAAGTGGAAAGCTCGGAAGTTCGATAGAGAGGAAGATCGCGAATAGATCGTAGACGAAACTTACAGTCGGACAACTACAAGCCTGAAGGGCGAAGAAACAGCGAAGGTCTAGCTGAGATCCCACAAAAGTGGGTCCCTTACAGACTGCTAGACCGGAAAGATGTTCGCTTACCGCTAGTGTTATTTAGACGTCCTGGGAAAGTTAGAGGATCACGTCCGTCCTTCCTTCCTTCCTTCGCTCGCTAGTCTTTGTTAGGATTCGCTAGTGCTAGGCTATCGCTCGCTAGTCGTCGTCTCGCTACCATCGTCAGCACAAGAGTGACGAATTCTACGCGCTCTTCCCTAACGTTCGCCTAGCCGCATTTGTCCCCCGAAATCGATCGCTATTGGTCGCCGGATCCTACCGCACGCTCAGGGCTCGCTAAGCCCTCGGACGAACGACGCCAGGGCCGTAGGCCCCACAGTGCGCCCCACCCCGCTCCGTCGAGACGACAAACGGTCAGCCTCCCACGTTGCTGGGTGCCTCGGGGTCGCCTGCCTCACCGCCCAGTTTCCTCCCACGTTGAGCAGTCGTCGTCGAAAACTTTCGGAGACTGCTGACCCCTTAATGTTCATCCTGGTCGGGCTGAATTCCTCTGGGCTGGCAGAGTTGGTGACTTCGGGTGCTGTGGGTAGTTGGTCGTCCCTGGTTGCTGCTCCCTAATTGGCTTAGGCGAAGTTGATCGGCGTTAGTCGAGATTCTCGCTCTTCTGAGGCTCTTTATTGGAGACGCTAGTTTACTATTTTCTCGGCGCTAGATTTGAGCAAGAGCGTTGCTTTTGTGACGTATGACAAACGCAACGTCACAATATATTCAATATGATTTCTGTTAATATAGAATGAGCGCAAATCAGCAAGGCGAGCCCATGGATTGTGAGGGGAACAACGAAAATCACTGTAAGTGTTTTTATAAAACTATAACTTTGTTTCTTTCTTTGTCTTTGAATTCTTCTCCATATCTTTGTCGGTACGCTTCTGCACCTATCCACCCTTCTTCATAAAGAAAGTTAAGATCTCTTGCATCCCTTTGTCCACCCGCGTCAAGGATGCAAACAACTTTTCAAACGTTCTCTCCATGGATCTGTCTCTCTCTTTGTTGCGCGAGCATAAACGCCTGAACGTTCGTTTGCTTTTGCACACTTAATTATACAGTGTTTTCGCTCTTCTCGATCAATATTCTCGCATTCTTATTGCAAAAAGTAATAAGCCAAGCAAAATTGCAAAAGCTGATTGAGAGTACGAAATAAGAATGCTAGAATATTGGTCGAAGAGCACGAATACATTGTAATCGAATGGGCAACAGCCAACAAACGCTGAGACGCGTACGCTCGCGCGACAGAAAGAGAGATAGACTGAATAGATATTAATATTGATAGACTATTAATATTGTTCAATCTTATTTATTATTCAAATATTTCCAGATTTACGAGAAGAAGTTGCCCGGCTGCGGCAACTGCTGGCTGAGCGTCCAGCTGCAGCACAGCCGCCGCTGCCGCTGCCGCCGCCGCCGTCACCACCATTGCCAACGGCTCATCCTCCCGCAGCATTGCAGATATTGCCGCCTCCGCCTCCGCCTTTAGAAGTGCCATTACATATGGTGCCTTTGCCACCACCGCCGGCGCATCCACCACAGCGGATCCAACGTGAGTATATTTTCACGAATAAAGAAAACATTTTTTTCACGTTTCTTAATTTTTAATTTTAATTCTTTCGTTATAGGTCGTCGTTTCAAAGCCGGCGGAAAATCGCGAAGGGCCGCCCGCCAGAGGTGGGTCAATGCTCGGCGAGGGCAGGGTCGCCGAGGCGGGCGTGGTAGTGGACCCGACGGGGGTGGCAAGGGCTATGTACATATAAATATATCGCAATAAAAAAAAATATTTAACAATAAAAATAGTATATCACGAATTGTTTCCTTTTTTTCGATATCTCCCGCTTCATATTTAATATTAAATTAACTTAAGGGATAATGCCACTCTGGCAACCGAGAAAATATCTAACTTTTTACACTTTTTTATGACAACTCAGTAAATAGAATATAAAACTTGTTTGAAGGTCTTTATTATATGCTTTCAAGAATGTTTAGAATCTTTTATATGCTTTGAAAAATGTAGAGTTTTTTAAAGTGAAGCCATGTTTGTGTTCTACAGTCAGAAAGATTTCTTCTCTAATTTTCAATCTGGAGCAATAAAGCAAACATTGTTCAATTCTGTATAAGCTTCATTCGAAAAGGACGTAGCGAAATAAGAAATATTGCTTTTTGTTAAAATGGCGCACAACAGAAACAACAAAAAGCAATCTTTTTTCGATTTGATACATACTTTTCAAGTCAAGCTTATACAGAATTGAACAATGCTTGTTTTATTATTCTAGATTAGAGAAGAAATCTTTCCGGCGGCAGAACACTATACAGTTTCACTGGCCGAGCTCTAGCTTCGCCATTTTGTCGAAAATCAGAGAAAAAAATAGTAAATGCTTCAAAGCATATACAATAAAGGCCTCCAAACAAATTTTGTATTGCATTTTGTATTGCACTATGTTGTCTTAAAAAACTGTCAAATTTCATATATTTTCTTGGTTGCTAGAATGACATTTTCCTTAACACTTTATACATTATAGGGGATAAGCCGTCCTCATATGCTGTCTAATTTTAGTGTATCCTGTCTCTCAAGTACATAAACTCAAGGAAGTGTAACCTTTAATACTGGAGTTTACTAACAATAAGTAGGTAGTACACCACAAAACTTACTTTACATAATCTTAGCTGTTTAACTGAAACATTCCTTGAACTACAAACTTGGCAGTCAGAAATAATATAATTTGTAAAGTGTTAACGTACAATAATTCAGATCCAGATCAGCAATAGCACTACCAATAGCTAAGACACATTTATATTTCAGATTAGATAAGCTATTGACTGCCAAATGCATAGCTCAAGCAATGCACAATCTAAAGTGATAAAATTCCTAAATGACGTATAATTGGTACTTACTACTTGCTTACGTCATTTTAGTAAAGTGTTCCTTGAGCGACAAACTTGACAGTCGCAACTAAATTAGGCTACGTATGTTACGAGCCAGGCTTCGCGAGTCCTAAATATGCTCTGAGATCGTGCAAAGGGCTATTTCACCTTTGCCAGACTCGAGTCTTCTAGTTCCCAATCGGCCCTATATCAATCCTGGGATCGTGCTAAGGGCTATTTCACCTTAACCAGACTCAGGTCCCTATTCTCCTGTTTACCCCTTTATACTAGTTACTTCCAAATAACTCAGAACAGACCTTGGGATCGTGCTAAGGGCTATTTCACCTTAACCAGACTCAAGACTGGACCTTGTTAATTAAAAGAATGGCTAGTTACTTTCAGTAGCTCAGAACAGGTCTTGGGATCGTGCTAAGGGCTATTTCACCTTAACCAGACTCAATCCTGCTCATTGATCATGAAAGAATGCCCTAGGCTAAAGTTAAACCTTACTATTGCTCGCCGGATACACCTTGAGCGGTAAAAGTGTATCCTCGTGGGGTCTTTTATTATTCCTTTCCTTATATGTGCTTATTTAAATCAAGGATGACTGAACAGGAATTTCTAATAAAGAAGCAATGATTTTGTTAATAAAAACTAAAACAATGATCAATATATTCTGAATGAAAATACAATACAAAAATAATAATGAGAGTTTCAGCGGAAGTGAAATGTTGTTACTATATACTTAAACTGAGTTCGTATTACGTTACGATATTGAACGGGGGAGAAACTGACGAAAGAACTGTGACTTGCCTAACGATCGCGATATGACACGATGTACGTACGGTAATATTGACTGGTTTCGAAGGAGACTAATGCTCGATCTACTACGATGTTCTTCGCTGGTCCGAGTGACAGAGCTTCGCTGTCGATGAGAGTTCGGAACTGATTCCCCCGCTTTCCACTAGAATTTAGGGCTTAAATACCCGAAAACCCAGTGAAAAGGGGGTATGGTGGGAGTATAGGGCGCCAAGAGTCTGACCATGCTTGAGTTCTAAGGAACTACACAGATGCACCAAGGGCACGCTGCGTTGCTCCCCTACTAGAAAGCTATAAACTCTAGAGATAAGACGGAACGAAAGGAGTCGAAGTCACAGTTTTAAGGCTCGAAAAATACGCAGGAATATTCTATGTAGGAAGCTAGCGAGTTATAATTATTGAATCTACGTATGAAATAATGTTAAGAAAAGTAGTCCGAGAGGATGAATATGTAACACGTATGAGCATATTATTTAGTTAATATCATAATTGTAAAGCGTTAGGTCAAACAATTATTTAGATTTTGTTAACTATATACGCAGGTCATACAAAGTTTAGTTGTGTTTAGTGTACGTTGACTGTTGTGTGCCTAGCTGATGGAGCAAACACCTAAACTGCTGAAATTAGCTTGAGCAAGTACTGATTACAAATAGCTAGTATTTCCTTAAATATTGGTAATCAGCACTCTTTTAATAGATACAGTGGTTTGTGAGTTTTGCACTTAACACTTTTGATTGACATTTCTTTCATAATTCTTAATAATAATCACAAGATCACTAGGATCGGGGCAAGGACAGTATACTCTTTTATTAACTAAATAAAGCATGGAATCTGGAATAAAATAATAAAATCGGAGTATGTCATATGACCATTATGGCACATAACCAACCATGGCATGACCGGCGTAACCAATGTGTCGGTACGACACAGATTACAGATCATAGATCGGTAACGTAACGCGACATTTCACCGTGGTGCCAACTGGTGTGAAAAAAGTGAAAGCCAGGTTTTTAGGAATTCCTGAAAAGACTGCTGACGCTTAATCTGCCTTGCCTTTACTACGAGAAAAATAAGCAGGAGAAATTCATATCTCTTGAATGACTGAACCGATTCGCTTGATTCTTGGCTCATTGGATTCAGAAAAATCAGAGAAAAATACAAAATTCAGAAAAAAATCCTTGGAGCTGTAACTTTCTCGTAATTCAAGGTGAAAGTTTTATAGCAGACGACAACCGCTACACTTCGGGAGAAGTATCCTCGGTAGTCGCGCGCCATACTATATACTATACTACTACTTGGCGCGAGACTCTACCGAGTCTCCTGATTATAGATATGCAGGGCAAATAATATACATCTATGCACTGGGAATGCATAGTAATTCTGTTGCGGAGGAAGAATGTTATCATACATCTGTGCTAGGAATATTAGGGTGTATGTATACTTTTGAGCTATGGGAAATATTTATATTTTACAAAAAACAAATACAAGATTGGATTTTTAAAAATCCAGAAAATAAAATATTATTTGGATCCTTTGTTAGCATGCGCTTTTTCACTAGGTACACTGGGCTGGGGTTACTAGGAATGACAGTCATGTCATTGTTTAGTGCCATTGTTTATGAGTATGTAAGGGAGTTTGTAACTAAATGGAAAATTTGATAAAAGGCAATCACTTCAAGTTGAGTCAATATAATTTGCACAGTAATTTGAGGCCTATAAACCCTAAAAACTGTAAACGCATCTACCAGTGCTCATACGTATCTTTGTATTGAAATATTAGTTCTGAGTAACCGTCCTCTGATTCTAGTATCAGGTATAGCAGAAACGAGGATGGTTAATATATTAGCTCCTTTCATATATTTTTGGCAGTCAAGCATTCAAGACAATGAAGAGTACTTTGGCAAAAAGTATCCACAACTGCACTTCATTCCAGCTTATACTATAACAATAGAAGTAACTATGGAATAGCAGACCTCGATTAGACAATCCATTTCACAAAAATTATTAGCAAAGAACTGTTATGCAGGTCTAAATATTTCAATTGAAAGACATGTTCGCAAACCTGTAACTTCCTTTTGGTTACTAAGATTCAAAAGCTTCACATTATTGAATAAATTACTCTTGATCCAAACTCAAACAGCTGTATTCGACAAATGTTTGGTTGTTGAGTCAAACTTTTTGGAAACATACAAAAACTGAAAGATCAACTGTTGAACATCATTTTACAGAGTATCCAAAACAAAATGTAGGCTCTCATCCATAATAGGAAATGCCCAAATTATTACAACATCGTAAGAATATTTAACTAACAGGACACTGCATTTGGTAAAGATATTCAAATTTTGTGCACTTGTAATGATTCAAAACAAATCATTACTATTTACTAAGAAACTAAGGAACTATTTACTCGAATCCGATAAATCCCACAGCTAAAAAACATAAGAATGGGTAGGGCATTCTTGTAAAATCATATTGTTGTGAAGTATATCTGCATCGCGTGTATGCCTAACCCCAGAACTCGCTGTCAAAGTTGTCAAAGCTGTCAAACAGCGCAGAGTAGCCCTCTCAATTAGGCGCCACCTCGGTCCCAATGGTCCACCTAAAGTACCCAGCTGTACTTATCGACAATATGGCGATGGGGCATCAGAAGCGATGCTCCAAAATCTCCGCGACTTTCTCGCTTGTACGAAATGATTTTGGATTGTGAGAGGTGTCAATCGGCAGAAGAAAGTACCATCTATGTCTCTCTGGTGTTAGTTTTTGAGACAAAACTGCTATAATGCCATAAAAACTCCCGAGTAAAAGGGGTCCGTCGTTGTCGTTTCGGCCACATTTGGCACATTACAATTACTAAAAGACAGTATAGTCTCATAAAAACATGACCAGAGAGACATATATTGAACTTTTATGTTTCGATTGACACCTCTTACAACCCAAAATCATTTCATATAAGTGAGAAAGTCGCGGAGATTTCAACCCATATTTCGGCCTAATTTTGCTGGTAACGCAGGGACTCTGCAGTACCGCGACGACCGGAGTCTAGCCCCTTAAGTTCTTGTGGGTTTTTGATGATAGGTTTTAGGTAGAGCTTGTGTGCGTATATGAAGGTTGGTGAGTTTATGCCTACAGGTAAGTCGTCGAGAGTGATGTTGTATTCCGGTAAGTAGTTGTATTTCTTTTCTAGGCCGTATTGTTTGTTTGTTTCGATCGAGAATTCGTTGCTGGTGATTGTGCATTTACCCTTTATGGTTAAGATACCTAAGTTTTCTATGAAGGTGTAATGTGTCGGTTTGTTCTTGAACGTGAGTGCGAGTCGGGTTCGCTTAGGGGTGACGAAAATCCAGGTCCCCTTTTGGTGGAGTTCTAATAGTGTAGTCGACTCTTGCTCGCTCAATGCGCTCGATCTCGCTTCCGAAATGTGACTGAGGACTGCGCGCAGACAATTCGAAACTATGTACTATAAGCGTTTTCCCCGGGCTGCGTTCCGCGCCGGCTCCGGTGGCCGCACTCCAACTTTGCCGAGGCTCCTCCGAGGTCACCTGAAAGGCGCGAAGGGAATCGGTTGGGCGCCAGGCCCTAGACAGGGCCAAATTTCTATGTTTTAAGTTCCCTCGCCCGGATGGTGTCCTCCTGGTTGACCTCTCGGGCTCGGCGGCACTCGCTGGTGTCTCCCTGGCTGGCTCGGGTGGATGGTAGAGTGGCGGAGTCTGGATGTCGGGAAGAAAGAAGCAGAGAAACCCACGCGGATGGGTGGCGAAGATGTTTATTGGGCCGGGACGGCCAGAAACCCTACTGTCCTCGCACTCGCGTCCGAACGGTCGGCATTCGGACCCTCGGCTTTCCCGTAGCCGCTTTACAATTTAACGTTCACCCGGCCTCGTTGCGCTCGCCGTGCGCTCGCTATACCGTACGGGTCGGACACGCCAGTTCGAACTTGCAAATACAACTCGTTTCTGCAGCGGACCTGCTCGCCTCGATGATGCGTGCTCGTGGACGGATAGCCACGGAGCCGAAAAACCCAAAGACCGGTCGAATACCCAAAAACTACCGTCCGGGGTGGACGGCCGTGACGCTCCTGGCTTTCGTACGCCTTACAGTCTATAGCTCGGAAGGGAACCGGGGACTTTGCGGCGACTTGATGAGTCGCGCCAAGGTAGTAGCCGCCTAGTGACCGATGGTCACTCGCACTAGGGCTGCCTCTACAGGAGCGTAAACGGCCGGCACCGAGACCTACAGATACGTTTAGGCAGGCAGGTAATTGCACTGGGCTCACCTTCAAAAGATCGCAAATTAACTCCTTGTACTCTCTCAGGAATCGCTCGGAAATCTTGCTCGCACACTCGCTCGAATTCGCTCACGCACTCGCAGGTCTACGGTCGCTCACAAAGTGACTCGCTTCCGGCGTTACCAACATTTTGCCCAGTGTTACGTTGCCGCCTTACGCTCTCGATCTCTCGATGCCGCCGCGCCGGTCGATATCGATCGGTATCGAGGGCGGGCGTATCGATCCTGCGCGCCAGAATCGAACGCCTCGCTACGCTACGCTATCCGCCGCTGTCTTCAGCCTGCGGACGCTAGGAGCTCCTGGTGCACGCTGGTTTGTTCGTGTTCGTCCTGTCCTTCGTCGTGCTCCCAGGCTTAGAGCGGCCCGATCGGCTCGTCGTCTCGGCGGATCGGCACCCTCACTATGCCTCGCAGTTGGGGGCATCCGGGCCCTTCCTCCTCGAGCTTATCTCCTGCTCCTCGACCGACTGGTTGCCCTCGTCGCTAGATGAAGCTCGCAAGTAGAGACAGCGCGTTTAATAATTCAATGGCTACTGGCGGTACCCCTTGGAGCTACGGTATTTAAATTAAATGGCGAGTGCGCGGCGAGAGCGGCTGCGGGGCAGGAGTCTTGCGACGGGCGCGGCTGCCACGTCACAGTACATATTTGGGCCTTGAAGAGGGGGACTATTGTCCCTAATTCTATTACCCTTATCGCAGGTCGGTTCCCGCGGTGGCACCAAGGGTTAGCTAGCGGCCCCGGTTCGACCATAAGGTCTCCCCGTGCACGCGGGACCTTCAAAACCCGGGAAGTTTTACCTTCCCTAACGAGGTCAATTCTCGGCCTCAGGTCGATGCATGCATCTCCCTGAGCACGACGGCTTATAGGCCACGGTACGATTTCACGTTACCGCGCACTAGGGGTTCGGCCAACGGGAACCGTAACTTCAAAAACAAGACATTTTGCTCTCATGGCCTGCACGCATCCTTTATATGTTGCGATAATTACGCAAGCATAATAAGTACGACGACATAAGCAATGATACAATGTTTTCGAGCGTTAACATAATAGACTCTTTCGTCGTGCATCGCCGGAACTCACAAACAACATAATTATTTGATCTCTTAACCTATCCGCGCGTAACAAATAGTGTGGTTTGGTTTAACGGCATAAGGCGTAGTTTGCAATTGCTGGGTTTTTGTTCTAGTTTCGCGTAGAGCTGTACCTCGCAGGGGCCGTTGTTCGAGGCCTTAAATACTGGGTGGTGCGAGGCGCAGAGGTAATTGTCGTTTATGGCGACGCATGAGTCGAGGTCGTTTTCGCCGAAGCGGATGTAGTCTAAGTTAGCCGTATCTACTACAATGTAAAGCTCTAGCGTGTCCATGTACGCGTATAGTAATCCGACTCTGCTAGGCACTGGGTATGCTTTGGCGAGATTGAAGAATTTGCTGGGATTGGGGAGTGGGATTTCCAGAATTGCTGTGATGGAGGTCTTGTCGGAATATGCGGGTAGTTTTGCTATGTTATATATAACGTGTATGTTTTCCAAGGTGATGTCGATGGGGAAACTCAGCTCTGAGTTTATTGATAAGGTCGCAGTGCGGGGGTAGTCTATGATTTGTTCTGGTGGTATTACTCTTGGGTGTAATATGCCCTTTTTTACGTTGACTGCGAAGTCTAATAAGTCGTTTGCCTCCATTTGGAGGTTTTCTACGGCGTCGTTTATTAGTATGAGGTGTTCGTCTGTTGACTCTTGGTACCTGAATATCTTTTCGTCTTGCTGGACAATGTATTGCAGGTGTCTGGTCGCGTTTATTAGGTTGGCTTCGTTGGATTCTACATTATGGATGGTCTCGTTTAGGAGTCGCGAGTTGGCCTTGACGATTTGGAGTTGTTTAATAAGTGAGACGCGTGAGGTTTCGCCTAGTTTTCGCAATACTTGTATTTCGTCGTTTATGGCCTCTCGGTCGTCGGCGTCCATTAGGCCGAAAAGGGATTTTCCTACGTATCCGATTCCGTCTATGAGACCGCGTGTGTGTTTCGCGTGGTTGCCCGTGAGTTGTTTTACATAGGTGATGGTTTTCGAGATTCTGTTCAGTTTCTTCTGGATGCTGGTCGTAAACCGTTTGCAGAATTCGTTTAGGTTTGGTGTGGGGGGTTGTTTGCATAGGTGTATTATTTCGTGAAGGACGTTGTTAATTGAGTGTTCTTGTCTACGTCTTGGCTCTCTGTCTATGTGTATTGCTAGTTTCCAAGTGTCGCGATATATTTGGAGGTGTCCTAGGTCTTCGAAATATATTCCTGGTTGGTGTTTGAAGGGTCCCACATTGAATTCGCGGTCCATGGTGAATACGTGTGTTACCATACCCGTCAGTAGTAGGAGTTTTCTGGAAGAGATGCGTTCGTCAGTTTTTGTTTGGTGGGGGTCGGAGCTTACGTTGCGAAAATTGCGTCTCTGGGTCGGGTCTCGGTCGTTGTGGATCATTGTTTCGTTGGCTTTGGTATCGGTCACGTCGTAACGCGGTAATTAGAATGGTGGGATTTCCTAAGGGATTGGTGAGTTACGTTTAGTTTTCAGTTCTCCCCTTTTTTTTGTGTGTGTGTGTTTTTGTTTTGACGAATTTATTTCGTGTCGGGGGCTGTGTATTGACGACAGACGCCCGCTGTGCGCGACGAGAGGGGGAGGTTGCACCAAGAGGCGAGGGATTTAGAGGACCCGTGGTCGGGTCCTGAAGGCGATTACTGGGGCTTGGCGGCCCTCTTTGGTGAGTGTGTGTTTCGCAGTTTTGTTTGTTTTATTGTTTGTCGTGTTGTGATTTTTATGGGTGTTTATTTGTTACAGATCGTCATGCGGAGCGGCGGACTATCGGGGTGTGGCCCAGCCGTCGCTTTTGGGCGGCGTACGGCAGCGTAAGCCGAGCTATTGAGTACTGCCGGATCCTGCACGTACTGTCAGACGACCGGATTTTTGCGGCGTGCGTGTCTGCGGGCGTGCTGGGCGAGGGGGACGCCCGGTCCCTAACGGAATTTATGGATTTGGCCCAAGAGGATGTGGCCTATCATGTTTTACTGGTTATGGAGGGCAGCGAGGAGGTCGTCCCGGTCGTCCTATCGCTATGTGCAGCATTCGCTGCACGTGGTTGGGGCGAATATATTGTAGTGTCTTGTATGTAATGTATGGAATGTATGTATGCAATGTATGGGGATGTGGTGTGTTTTTTTTTGTATAGTTTTTATGTACTATATGGGGAGTTTTGTGTATATTTGGTGTCTTTATTTGATGGCCCTTCAGTTTATCGTTGTTTTATTTATTTATATATATATATATAAATATATATATATATATATATTTTGATTTTTTTTGTATTTTTTTTTACGGTTTATTACTTGCATTTAGTTTGCGGCGTTTCATTTTGATGGTGTAGTTTTCATTGTCGTGGGTTTTTATTATCTTGTAGGGCCCTATCCAGATGGGTGTGAGTTTTTTGGACCGTCCGCGTCGCACTGTCTCGTCGTGTAGGAGCACGTCGTCTCCAATAATGCCTTTGCATTAGTTCTTTTGTCGTATTGTGCCTTTGCTCTGGCCTTTTCGATTTGTAGGTGGTCGTGCGCTACTTGGTTAGTGGATCGCAGGCGTTCATGTAGCTCTTGCGCGTATTTGTCGTAGGTGTGGGTTAGTGTGGGCGGTCGCGACAGGGAGCTCGGTAGGGTGGCATTTCGTCCGTAGGTAAGTTCATACGGTGTGAAGCCCGTTGCAGAGTGGAGGGTCGTGTTGTAGGTGAACATCGCGTACGGTAACCATTCCTCCCAGTCAGTTTCCTCCTCTCTAACGAAATTTCGCAGGTATTCCGCGAGGGTCTTTTGGCTTCGTTCTAGGGCGCCGTTTGACTCGGGGTGGTAAGCTGAGGCCTGTATTTTGTCGATATGCAGCAATTTGCATACGTTTTTGAAGACATCGCTGAGGAAGTTGGTTCCTTGGTCGGTAAGAATTTTTTCTGGGATACCGTGTTCGCAGATTATTTTGGTGATGAATGCTCTGGCGACTGTGTCGGCTTCTTGGGTTTGTAGGGGAATAGCTTTGCTGAATTTCGTCATGGCGTCTTGGAACGGCAATACGTATTTATTGCGCTATGTCGTTTCTGTTAGCGGGCCTACGATGTCCAGTGCGCATTTTTCGAAAGGTCGGGTGGGAGTGTCGGTAATTACCATGGGTACCTTTCGTTCCTTTCCCACTTTGTTTTGTTGACAGGTTTTGCACTTGGCAATGTAGGTCTCTACGTCGCGTTTCATGTTCGGCCATGAATGGGTTAGTCGCAGTCTGACTAGAGTTCTCTTGACTCCCAGGTGTCCGCCGAGTGGGGCGTCGTGGTATTCATGTAAGAGGCGTGTCTTATCGTCTTCGGTGAGGTCGGCGGTAGCTTTGCACAGGTCTGCGGGTGGCGTTCTTGTGTCGGTTGCGTCGTTCGATATCTGAGCTTGGTGCCGGGTGGTCACGTAGATTCTGCTGAGGGCATCGGCGTTTTCGTTTTGCGTGCCTTTCTTGTAGTGGATGTCATAATCATATTCTGCCAGTCGTAATCTCCATCTGGTCAGCCGCGAGCCGGGGTCGGTCACGTTAAATAGCCAGGTGAGCGGCTTATGATGAGTGACAATGGTGAATTTGGTGCCATAGAGGTATGGTCGAAAGTGTTGCGTGCCCCAGACTATTGCCAGGAGTTCCTTTTCGGTTGTGCTGTAGTTTGCTCGGCCTGGTTGAGTATTCGGCTGGCGTAGGCGACTGGTCGGTAGCGGCCTATTTCTCCTTGGGACAACACGGCGCCCAGCGCCTTTCCAGAGGCGTCGGTCGTAAGGACGAAGGGTTGGGTGAAGTCGGGGTATTGGAGTAACGGTGCAGTGCTGAGCTTGGCTTTTAGGCTGTCGAAGACTTCCTGTTCGTAAGAGTTCCACTTGAAGGGTTGGCCTTTCTTGGTTAGTTGTGTAAGGCGTTTAGCTATGGTCGAAAAATCGGGAATAAATCGCCTGTAGTATCCGGCTAATCCTATGAATGATTGGACGTCCTTGAGCTTGGCGGGGGTGGGGAAGTCTCGTACAGCGCTAATTTTCAAGGGGTCCGGTTTTATGCCCTTCTCGCTTATAATGTGTCCCAGGAAGATGGTTTCATTACGGAGGAAGAGGCATTTCGATGGTTGTAGTTTTAGGCCGCTGGTTCGTAGTCGCCGGAGGATAAGTCCGAGGCGGCGCTGAAGTTCCTGTAGTGATACATCATGATATCGTCCAGATAGACGTAGCAGGTGATTCATTGTAAGCCGGACAGAACGGAATTCATAAAAACAGCATTCTGTTATATTCGTAGTGTCCGTATGGTGTGGAGAACGCTGTTTTTTCGCGATCTTCTTTCTTCATGCGAATTTGGTAGAATCCGGAGGCCAAGTCGAGCGTGGAGAAATATTTGGCGCCCCCTAGTTGGTCTGACATGTCTGTGATATTGGAAAGTGGGTAGGAGTCGCCCACTGTGACGTTGTTCAACTTTTTTGGGGACGACTAGCAAGGGGGAGTTCCAGGGGCTGTTGCTTGTGCTCACGATTCCTTCGTTCACCATTTTCCGCACTTGCTTGTCTACTTTGATCTTATGGGCTTGAGGGAGTCGGTAGGGCCTGGTGTTAATGGGTGCCGCGGTCTGTATCAGTGGTACCGAGTGCTCAGCGCCCCTCGCGATACCTAAGTGGTCTCCGTCTAAGTACAACACGTCGTCGAACTTGCTGCAGAGGTCCAGTAGCGTCGTTTTCTCTTCGCTGTTTAGGTGGGCGGTGGCTAGGCCCTCGCGTAGTGCCTGCATTCTGCTGTGTCCGTGTATTACGGTGACGCTGGCTTCACGTCCGGTTTCGCTAGTGAGGCCGGCGTGGTTGCCACCTGTGAGTTCTTCCATGGTGGCCAGGGGAACGACTAGCTGGTAATCGTTGTCGGTCCTGTTTACTATTGTGACTAGGCATTTGCCATTTCTTTCCTCTGTGAAGCTGTTACCTATGTACACGCCCGGGGCGATGTACTGTTTCTCTATTATAGCTTGTCCTTTCTCGGTGGTTTTACGGTGGCGATGGCTTGTGTACGTGGCCTGAGCACGACGGGGTCGTCTTGTGGGGCCAGTTCTTCCAGGGTGGTGAGGGGGATTCTTTCGCTCTCGATTTCCAGATATTTTTCGGGCAACAGACACGAAGGGTGTTGGCGCAGTAGGTCGTAGCCCAGGATGCCGTCGGCGGCGGTGGGAAAATCGTCGGAGACGATGTGGCAGGGGTGACTGATAGTTTTGCTCCCGATTTACATGTTTAGTTGGATGAGGCAGATCGTTCTCACGTCGCCCTTGCCAATCCCGGTCAACGAGTAGGTGAGTTCCCCAGTTTCTACCCGGGGTAGGACCTTGCCGATTTTAAGGAGTGTGAAGTCGACGCCGGTGACTACTAGCATGCGGGCAGTTGATTCCCGTAGTTCGGGGGCCTTTATGTTAAGGAATATCTTATATACGGCGTTCAGGGCGGTTATGTTAACGGAGCGGTTGAGGTACGAGCTGATTGTTCGGGGTTGCGAGGTGTCGGGGGAGGGGGGGGGGTGTTCTATTTCGCGGGCGTTTTCCCATTGGCGGGTCCGGCACTCCTCTACCGAGTGGCCGGACCTACCGCAATAGTCACAGGTGACCGTGACTCGCTGTACCTCTCGCTTGATATTTGAGTATCTTGGTTTTGGGGGGCGCTAGGGGGGGGGTCGTGTTGGGTGGTGCCGGGACGTTGAGTCTAGTATAACAATCCTTCGCGACGTGTCCCGGCCGGTTGCACCTGGCGCATCAGATTGCAGGCAGCCGGAGTCGGTTTCGCGGTGCGTTGCGATTAGTGGTGGCGGCGGCACGCGCGGGGACAATGCCCAGTATTCTTTCTTCCTCGGCGGCTGCAGAGATTGCGGCGTGTAGGTTGACAAAGGAGCGGGATCGTATAATTGTGCGGAGGCGTTCTTTTAGGCCCGCTGAGAAATTGATGAGGGCTTGTTGGTTTAGGGACTCTTCGAGGGCTGAGTTACCCTGGGCACCGTATTTGTCGGATAGGGTGAGGGATTTGAGTTCGGCTAGCAGTGCCTGTACTCGAGCGCTGTAGCAGGACGCATCCTCCCCTTCTCGTTGTCTGCAATAGTTAAATTCCCGTTGGGCCGCGCTCAGTGACCGGGTCTCGGCGAAGCGCGATCTCAACTCGTGCGTCAGTTCATCGAAACTGGTAATAACCTTATATTGTAGTTCGCTTAGAGCTCGTAGCGTTAGCTTGGTATCGAGTACGGCTTCCAGCAACTGCGCGCGATCGTCTATTGTTACGAGCGTCTGCGCGAATCGGCAGGTTCTTAGGAAGGCGAGTAAGTCGGTACCTGGATTTCCGTTATAGTCTCTGATGTAGGATAAGGCGCTCTTAATGGTTTCTCTACCGGTGCCAGAGGGGCCGGGGTTAGGGCTAGACATTTTGGTGAGGGGTCGCTCTAGTAGGCTAAAATCTAGGCGCCTGATGGGTTATTCTCTCTGTTTTTCTACGTGTGCAGGTGAAGGTGTCGCTTCAGCGGAAGTCAGGCCGCTGTGGTAGGAATCGGAGTTCAGGTCTACCTCGGGAGCGCGAAGGCGCCTTTTGCCGCTGTCTGTACCGAACAGGTTTTGTTGGGTGTCGCGAATGTACGTTAGCTTGTCCTCGAATATGGAATCGAGCAACCTTGACGGTACTCTATGGCCCGGAAGCTGGAAACTCGGGGCGTTCTTGCTGCCTTCGGTCATGCAGTCGCGGGACCTCCAATTGGCTGCAGCGGCCTAGGTATGCTGGCGATTTTACGCACGCTAGTGCGTAGTTGTATCCGGTGCGTGTCGCGCCTCGGCGCGGTTTCTCCTCTAGCGACGGGCACGTCTGAGTCGTCTGTCCCTCAGGCACGACGGCAGGGCAGCTCGTGCAGTTTGGCCACGGCGTGGCTGGGTTGGCTGGGGAGCTGCAGATTCAAGTCCGTTCTTCTCGCTGACAGTTCGTTTGCTCGGGTCGCTCCTCGATCCTTCGTCGGGGATGAGCTCAAAGTGGGTCCTCAGACTACCCTCAACTCCTCCCAGGAGAAGCGGTCAACCGCGGGCTGACGGTGGCACCTCGACGAGGTCTTGGTCCGGGTGGGTGGCGACTAGGTCGCCACGAACTCTGCACTATCCCACCGCTGCCACCAAATTGTTGTGCCCTAATGCGGTTAGGCGTAGGGCGGTTTCGGGATAGGCGGTCTGGAGTTCGTGAGCAGTTATAGAACTGGAATTCACCGGACTGTCAACGGTATGTGGTTTATTGAGAAAGAACTGAGTGTGTAACAATGGTACAAGCACGCGGATAGCGTAAGTGCTCTGGCGAGATCTGTTAGAGCTGAGCCGTCGGATGTCGGCGGCAATCCTTAAATTAGCTCGGGATTTTCCTGGGCTTGCAGTTTTGGGACGGACCGCGCCCTGGTGACCGGGCGAGGCCGCCTGATTCATTTGGACTGTAAGCGTTTTCTCCGGGCCGCGGTCCGCGTCGGCTCCGGTGGACGCGCTCCAACGTCGCCGAGGCTCCTCCGAGGTCACCTGAAAGGGGACAGGGGAATCGTTGGGCGCCAGGCCCTGTGCAGGGCCAAATTTCTATAGTTCTGATCCCCTCGTCCGGATGATGTCCTCCCACTTGACCTCTCGAGCTCGGCGGCACTCGCCGATGTCTCCCTGGCTGGTTCGTGTATGGTAGAGTGGCGGAGTCTATATGTCAGGGAGAAAGAAGGAAGGAAAACCCACGCGGATGGGTGGCGAAGGTGTTTATTGGGCCGGGACGGTCAGAAACCCTACAGCCCTCAAGCTCGCGTCTGAACGGTCGGTGTTCGGACCCTCGGCTTTCCCGTAGCCGCTATACAATTTAAATTTCACCCGGCCTCGCGCTCGCTAGATTGTAATGCTCGGACACGCCAGTTATAATTTGCACACGGAAATCGCTTCGGCAGCGGAGCTGCTCGCCTCGATGTTACGTGGTAGTTGACGGATAGCCACGTAGCCGAAAAACCCAAAAGGCCGGTCGAATTCCCAAAGACTACCGTCCGGGGAGGACGGCCGTGACGCTCCTGGCTTTCGTACGCCTCACAATCTATTAGCTCGAAGTTAAACCGGGGACTTTGCGGCGACTTGAAGAATCGCGCCAAGGAAGTAGCCGCCTAGTGACCGATGGTCACTCGCACTAGGGCTGCCTCTACGGGAGCGTAAACGGCCGGCACCGAGACCTACAGATACTTTTAGGCAGGCAGGTAATTGCACTTGGCTCACCTTCAAAGATCGCTCAAAAACTCCTGGCTCGCTCTCGAAATTTCTCTAGACACTTCTGCTCGCACTCGCCACCTTCACAGTCGCTCACAAAGTGACTCGCTTCCAGCGTTACCAAAATTTTGCCCAGTGTTACGTTGCCGCCTTACGTTCTCGATCTCCCGATGCCGCCGCGCCGGTCGATATCGATCGGTGTCGAGGGCGGCCGTATCGATCCCGCGCGCTGGAATCGAACGCCTCGCTACGCTACGCTATCTGCTGCTGTCTGTCTGTCAGTTGGGGGCATCCAGCCCCTCCCCCTCGAGCTTATCTCCTGCTCCTCGAGCGACTGGTTGTCCTCGTCGCTGTATCAAGCTCGCAAGTAGAGACAGTGCGTTAATAATAATTCGATGGCTACAGGCGGTACCCCTTGGAGCTACGGTGTTTAAACGAGGTGGCTCCTTAGCGTGAGCCCACCGGGCGAACCACCTCGCCTCCTAACTGTAGGGCCTCGATGCCTAATTCGACAAACGCTCTGCCGTGGCTCCAAAAGTTCCCGTCATAGAAATTCTATGTTGAGACATACCCTAGTATCGGAGTTCGTTCATAGCCCAAACTCCACGTCTTTGGCTACTTATTGCTAGCATTCGGTGGACGGATGGTCGTGCAATCATGAAGGGTAGGTGAAGGGGATTCAAAGATTGTACATGCGGTGTTATTCCTCGAGTCCGAGGGACGCGCTCGGCTCCTATCGCTTCGGTGGGCTCTTCTCGGCGGCGTCGCTCGGTTTCGGCTGGTGTCGGCGCTCGTCGGCGCTCAGCGGGTGACTCGGCTCGCTGGCTGCGCTTGTCCGGCGTCGGAGTGCTCGGGTCTCCTCGTACCGTTCCGTCGGTGTTCAGGCGCTCGCACTGGTCCTCGTGCGAGCGGCACATCTTGCGAGCGTTTCTTCGCCGCTTGTTGACCTTTCGCCTCGTCCCATTGCCAGGGGCTTGACCTTGCGGCCGGTGGAATGGCACCTAGCCCTTCCTCTAGGGCTCCTTTCTGCGACCACGGGTGGCCGGTGGTGGCTCCTCTTCTCGGCCTTTACGGGGCCGTCACGGCCCTACGGTCGACCGCGGTCGGCCGGGTGGTGGTTGGCCGTCTCACTGGGCGCGGGCGCTCTCGCTTAGCGCCCCTTCGCCATTGCCTCGGTAAATTGGCGTCCGAGGGCGGCGAGCTCCGGTCCGCGCCGGTGCCAGGACTCGACTCTGTAGGGGCACCGCTCCGTGGGAGACCCCTGGTTCCCGCAGCGCCTGCAGAAGGCGCGGGTTGGTGGGGTCGAGCACCGGGCGTGGACATCTCCGGGGCGCTGGCACTTCCAGCACTCGAGTGCAGATTTTTCCCCCGAGGTGGGCGGGGGGGGGGGGGGGGTCTGGCCGGCCTCCAGCTGTCGGCGGGTCATGTTGAGCCGCCCGAGTACCTCGGTAATAAAGGCAGCCTGCGCGGCTCGCGATGCCTCCACGGCTTGGGCCTCTATGCGTAGCAAGTCGACCTACGCGTATAGCACTCGGGCCCACTCGTCTTCGTTGGCCAGGAAGGCGCCGAGCCAGGCCGGCAGGAGGTCCGGCCTCCTCCGCTGCCTGGTCCGGTCGGGCGGGGATGGACTCCGGCGGGCCTATCCGCCTCCGCCCCCGGAGGGTCCCCCGGCAGCTACTGCAGCTCCTATTCATTCTGGGGAGGAATTAAAGGGGTTAGAGGAGAGAGGTGGGGAATTATCTGGGACTCGTGTCCATCCTAGTCCTTCACCATTACCCCTGACCATCACCGCTAGTTACTACAGTACCCCGGTTCTACATTTTACTCGGACACGTACGGTTTCAAGTCTTGTACGTGGGTTTTTCCGGCTGACTTTCCATCCAGCGTCGTACATTCATATACAACGGGTGACAGGGCTTTCAAGATCACAAAGGGCCCATGAAATTTTGTGGTCAGCTTCGCGGCTACGTTTTGCGCTGCTGAGGAAAGGATGTGCTGTCGTTTCAGAACGCGATCTCCGATCTTAAATATCCGGTTTCGGCGACCGCGGTTGTAATATCGGCTTTGCGCCTCGTACGCGTTCTCTAAAGATTCCGCGACCCATTGGCGCAGCTCTCCGACGCGTTGCATTCGCGCCGTCCACGACTCTCGATCGGCTGTCGGCCAGACATCGTCGCCGGCGGACGCCCCCTTCCTCCCTCGAAAACAGCGAGCCGGTTGCGGCTCGCGATCGAAATTGAGGAAGGCCGGTGTTGCTCCTAGAACCGTGTGCTTGGCCGTGTTATACGCGAACCGGAAGTGCGCAAGGTGGTGATCCCACTCGCGGTGATCCTTCTTAATGAACGCGACGATCATTGTTTTAAGAACTCGATTCACTCGTTCGACCGGGTTGGCTTGTGGGTGGTACGGGGGTGTCGACGCTCGTCGGATACCGTATTCTTCCGCAAGCCATCCCAGCGTTCGGTTCACGAACTCGGTTCCGTTGTCCGTCAGTAGGACTTTCGGAACGCCCCATCGTGCTAAAATCACGTCTTCGAATGCCCCGCTTATCTTTTTCCCGTTTGCGGCGCGTAACGGGCAAACTTCGATCCATTTCGTGAAAAGATCTTGGAAGACTAGAATCTACTGGTATCCGGCTTTACTGCGAGGGAGGGGACCCATGACGTCTGCGGCTACTATTGTCCAGGGCTCATGGACGTAGTGTCGTCCCATCGTACCGAGCGGCGCGCCTTGTTCGACTTTGGTTCGTTGGCAGGTGTCACACGCGCGCACGTATTTCGCGACGTCTCGGAACATTCGCGGCCAGAAGTAACGAAGTAACAACCGCTCGTACGTCTTTTCTCGTCCGAGATGGCCAGCCTGAGGTTCATCATGGGCTTCCGCGAGCAGGTCGCGCTTTTCCGAATTTCGTGGGACCAGCTTCCACGCCATTAATTCGCTCCCGAGTATGTCTCTTTCCATCTCGCTCGCGCGGCGGCGGTATAGGCGATCGTTCTCTATCTTCCAGTCCTCGTGCAACTTCGGGACTTTCCGGACGCGCTCGAGTTTCGCGTCGTACCAGCGATCGGGACTCGCGGCGGCCGCGGCTAACAGCTGTTCGACTCGGGCTTCGTGCATCATCGCGAGCGCTCCCACTACCTCGCTCGCGTCGGTGGCTTCGGGCGGGCTCGGGTTCTCTCGGTCTTCGTCGGCGGCCGCCTCAACTGCAGTCTCGTAGACGCGCGAGACCGCGTCTGGCACGTGATGCAGTGCGCCTTTTCGATGTATTACTTCGAACTCGTATTCCTGTAGTTGCAGCACCCACCGAGCTAATCGACCGGACGGATCTTTCAGGTTTCTCAGCCAGCGGAGGCTGCTATGATCGGTGATAACGGTGAATGCGTATTCTTCCCGATACGGCCGAAACTTTTTAATCGCCCAGAGCACCGCGAGGCACTCCTGCTCGGTAGTGGAGTAATTGCGTTCGGCGTCGGAGAGCGTTCGGCTCGCGTATGCAACTACCCGCTCGCGCCCGTCGATCTTTTGAGTCAATACGGCTCCTAGCCCGATCTTACTTGCGTCCGTCTGCAAGACGAACGGAACTTCAAAATGCGGATACGTGAGGACTGGAGTCGTCGCGATGGAATCGCGAAGCGTATCGAAGGCGGATGGCTGTCCCGCGGTCCACTGCCACTTCCGGTCTTTCCGGAGAAGTTGGGTCAGTGGTTCGCTCACGGTGGCGAATTCGGGAATGAATTTCCGGTACCACAAGGCCATGCCGAGAAAACGTCGCAGCTGTTTGATGTTCCGAGGTTTCGGATATTCGGGAATGGATCGGATTTTCTCTAGGTCGACTTTTAGCCCGTCCGCGTGCACTACGAAGCCTAAATACCGGACTATATTCTGCGGAGAACTCGCTCTAGCCAAACGAGATGGTCTTCGAAGGTCTCCGTGACCACTATAATGTCGTCGAGGTACGCAAAGGCGAAGGGCTCCATTTCCGGACCGATCATCCGATCCAGCAGCTTCTGAAACGTCGCTGGAGCGCCAGTCAGGCCGTACGGCATTCGTATAAATTGGAATAGCCCCCGTCCGGGCACGGTAAATGCAGTAATTTCTCGACTTTTGGGGGTCGAGAGGGACTTGAAAGTAGGGTTGACTGAAATCCAGCGTCGAGATGTATTTCGCTGCGCGTAGTTTATCTAAAATGCTCGTCAGTAGAGAGGGCTATGCCGATTCTGGCCCACGGAAAGGGCCACCTTAAGGACCTTTTCTGGACCATAGAACGGACCATTTTCATAGTCTGGACCACGGAATGGACCACGATGGAAAGCTATGCCGATTCTGGCCCACAGAATGGACCAGAGACGAAACCCCCGGTTGTAGTGGTCCATTCTGTGGTCCACATGTTGCTTCGTGGTCCACTCTGTGGACCAGAATCGGCATAGCTTTTCATCGAGGTGGTCCATTTCTGTGGCTTGCACGTTTGCTTCGTGGTCCATTCTGTGGGCCAGAAGTTACAACTTTGATTGAACATGGTCCAGCATGGCCCAGAATCGGCATAGGTTTTCATCGAAGGCGGTCCATTCTGTGGTCCACACGTTGTTCGTGGTCTTTTCTGTGGGCCAGAAGTTACAACTTTGATTGAACATGGTCCAGCATGGCCCAGAATCGGCATAGGTTTTCATCGAAGGCGGTCCATTCCGTGGGCCAGAAGTTGCAACTTTAAGAAATGTAACAAAAGCATATGTGTGTGTTTTTTTACGGAGGGTGACGAGTAAGCGTACGAACGCATACGTAATAAGGTAAGTTTTTTTCCCCCTTTTTTTCTTTATTAAGATATACTTACACATTAATCTTTACAATTTTTCCCCCTCTTTCTCTCCCTCTTTCTCTTACGCTTATATATATGACAATCTATCTACACTAATCTTTACGATTTCTCTCTTACGCTTATATATGACAATATGTCTACACTAATCTTTACGATTTCTCTTACGCTTATATGACAAGTAAGCGTTCTCGAACTCCTCAATTAGATCCGGCTGATCTCTTACAAATCTGAAAAGAAGAAGAAGAAGAAGATATGTTGAAAGATCTCGATAAACGGCAATAGTGTACGAGGCATAGTTACTCACCCCATCAAAACCTGTATTATTACTATTATTTATATCATCATCATCATCATCATCATTGTCACCATTGGAATAGTCAATACATACATTCTCATAGCTATTTCTAAGAGTGCTATTATGCTCCAAGCTACGATTAATGTTATTATTGACATAGGCCTACCTACTTCAGTAACGTCTAAAACATAAAAACATGTTGTAATCGGAAATTTAGACAGATATTGTTAAAAGAAGAAGAAAAAATGATATAAGAACATTTACTCACCCCTTTAATAGTGAAGATTATTATTTTTTCACTCTTTACATTTGTTCATATACCAGTGTTTAAACAGAAGTACTTCATACGCTGGACAGTGAAAAAGCCTTCCACCTCGTCCATTTGAGAGAAATTGGTGTAACATACGTACAGTAGGTGCAGCTATATGTTGATATAGTGGATCTTTTTTTAAAACGTCAAACTTCGGACATCCCACAACTTCCAAATTCACAGATGAAAATCCTACTCTTTTTAATATATCTTTCTCAAAATGTCCACCTTTGTAACCAACTACAACAGGTTCACCGCTATGTTCGTATCTAATCAATCTCTTTACCACATGATAAACTTCATCCAGTTCAAACATTTCGACTCCAGTATCTCTAAACGGTATACCACGAACAAACCGAGTGAAGTAACTTGCACTATCACGATCTCGATTTGATAATGAATCAAAACTTCTGCCGTGTCTAAAAGTTACTGAAGCAGGTTCAGCATCAGGTCTTGTGGATATAATTGCCAAACCCTTATATAGAAATTTATTTTCGACTATGTACCCGTCAATGTCCATTATATGAGTAATAACACTAGCCATTTTTCTAATGAGGTAAAAAGTATTAACTTACAACGATACTAAGGAACTACGGTAGACTGTGATCGGCGCGAGCTAAAACACAGTTTTATACCCAAAGGGGGATTTGAGGAAAAGTATAGTACGATTGGAGTGGAGGAAGGGCTTATCAACTATGTCAAAGCTTATCAGCTATGTCAAAGCTATGTAGAATAAGGAAAGTGAACGATTTGGATTAACCCACAATATGTTAAGAGGAAGCAGGGGGCTATTAAGACTTTTAAATAACATCCAAGAATAGGGAATGAGAATTGACAATTCAAGAATAGGAATGTGAATTGACAAGAGGAATGGGTTTTCAGAATAAGGTATAAGAGATTGCAACTTTCTGGTAACATGAACAGAATAATAACAAGCGATGTGGATTTTACATAGACATATAAGAATAATTAGACTACTAAATATGACTATATATATATATAGAGAGAGAGAGCAGAAGTTGATGTAGCAATGCAGACGTGGAACATTTTCATTACAAACAAACAGTAAGTCAACTCTGCATTGATTAATAGGGAGAAATATTCACATAAGCAAGGATGAATCCTACTAGTACTGATATCACTGAGCTACTTACTACAATTAACAGCGTGAGTGTAGTAGGTGTAATAAACATCGTATCACTATCAAAGTTAGCTGTTAACGAAGTATACAGAGTACGAGGAATCTTTAAGTCTAACACACGATTTGGTCGTAAAATAGTCCTAACGCTGTGTCAAGAGTCTTGTGAAAACTATATGTGCAACGTTTATCTTCCAAGCCGTGTGAGTAAGCTGTTTGAAGACAATGAGACAATGTACAACACTCTTTTGGAGGCTTCGAAGAACACAATTGCACCACTAATTGTTGTATACCGAGGGGGAAAGTACAATGACATTGTATTTGGAAAGAAAGGCGAAGAGATGCTATTGACTAAGGAAAAGGTAAACGATAAGGAGAATGATACTGAAAAAGAGAAACCAGTGATAGAGATCGAGAATGAGAGTAAAGACGAAGAAGACGGATTAGAGGAAGAAGTAGGTGAAGGAGAGGAGGAGGAGGAGGAAGAGGAAGAGGCTGAGGAGGAAGAGGAGGACGATGAGGAAGAGGATGAGGAGGAGAAGGAAGAAGAGGGACAGGGAGATGATGAGAACGAGGAAGAAGCGGAAGACGTGGTAGAAGATAAGGAGGAAGAGGTGATTGAGGATAAGAGGATAAAAATAGCATCAGTGAAGAGGAAAGAAAGAAAGGAGAAGAAGAAGAAGAAGAAGAAGACAACAGGGATAGATACAGGTAATCGTGTAAAAGTGACATTAGAAGATAAGGAAATGAAGGCAGTAACAGTGAGGAGAAACAAGAGAGCAATTTCAGATACAGATGACCGTGTTGGTAAAAAGATTTTTATAATCTCTGTAAAATACCTGGGAATCAGTTAAGATTTTTTATATGGAGAAAGCGGTTCTACATTATACATAAGAAATGGGCATGGGCATTTAACTTAGATTTAAAACAATGACTGTATCGAAAACCTCAACTAGTAAGACGTTGGAGATATAGCATTATTCTCTGACAATATGATCTATGTATTTAAACCAGATACTTTAGAACTATTACCGGAATGGGCAAAGTCTTATCAGCAGATATTTTGCGAATATATCAAGTATAATGGAATAGAATCAGTAATTCATACGAATAAGGGGAAAACATATGTTTTTTACAAAGGAGTATTTGCAACTGAGTTAGATGAATGTCGTTTCAGAACTAAAAATCATGTTCTAGTAACAGATTTATTGGATGGTGTTAGCTTATCATCAGACCACAGCTACACAACTTTTAAATATATGAATGGTAAAACATACATATTACAACATAACAATTACTATGAATATGATAAATACTTAGGGAGAATTACTGATGCAGGAGAATTTGATTTATCTGTATTTGACATTCCATGTCCATCTAAAAATATTGTAAATAAGCTGAAAGACTTGGTAAACAATCTACTTTCATACTATCAGAATATTGAAAAGAGTAATTTTGCAGACTTACTACAGAGCAATAATAATAATAAAGTAGAACCTAAACAATTTAAAAGTGCAACTAGCATTAAAGATAGTCTTCTATTAAGAAAACCAGTAACGAATGAGTGTGCGATCGTGAACTTAGATAGTTCAACCGGACATGGTACACATTGGGTTGCGTATAGCAAGAAGCGAGATTGTGTCAAATACTTTGATTCTTTCGGTAACTTACAACCTCCGTCAGAATTAATCAAGTATTTTAATCGAAATGGTTCTGTGAAGATAGTATATAACTGTTACATATTCATCCTCTCGGACTACTTTTCTTAACATTATTTCATACGTAGATTCAATAATTATAACTCGCTAGCTTCCTACATAGAATATTCCTGCGTATTTTTCGAGCCTTAAAACTGTGACTTCGACTCCTTTCGTTCCGTCTTATCTCTAGTGTTTATAGCTTTCTAGTAGGGGAGCAACGCAGCGTGCCCTTGGTGCATCTGTGTAGTTCCTTAGAACTCAAGCATGGTCAGAATCTTGGCGCCCTATACTCGCACCATACCCCCTTTTCACTGGGTTTTCGGGTATTTAAGCCCTAAATTCTAGTGGAAAGCGGGGTAATCAGTTCCGAACTCTCATCGACAGCGAAGCTCTGTCACTCGGACCAGCGAAGAACATCGTAGTAGATCGAGCATTAGTCTCCTTCGAAACCAGTAAATATTACCGTACGTACATCGTGTCATATCGCGATCGTTAGGCAAGTCACAGTTCTTACGTTCAGTTTCTCCCCCGTTCAATATCGTAACGTAATACCATTTCATTTTAAGTATATTGCAAACTGTAACAACATTTCACTTCCGCTGAAACTCTCATTATTATATTTTTGTATTGTATTTTCATTGAGAATATATTGATCATTGTTTTAGTTTTTATTAACAAAATCATTACTTCTTTATTGGAAATTCCTGTTCTGTCATCCCTGATTTGAATAAGCACATATAAGGAGAAGAATAATAAAAGATCCCACGAGGATACACTTTTACCGCTCAAGGTGTATCCGGCGAGCAATAGTAAGGTTTAACTTTAGCCTAGGGCATTCTTTCATGATCAATGAGCAGTCTTGAGTCTGGTTAAGGTGAAATAGCCCTTAGCACGATCCCAAGTTCTGTTCTGAGTTATTTGGAAGTAACTAGTATAAAGGGGTAAACAGGAGAATAGGGACCTGAGTCTGGTTAAGGTGAAATAGCCCTTAGCATGATCCGAGGATTGATATAGGGCCGATTGGGAACTAGAAGACTCGAGTCTGGCAAAGGTGAAATAGCCCTTTGCACGATCTCAGAGCATATTTAGGACTCGCGAAGCCTGGCTCGTAACATAACTATGAACCATTTCAACGTTATAATACAAGTAATTGTGGTCAGTTGTGCGTTAAATTTTTAAAGAAAGTGTCTAAGTAAGTGTGAAATAACTGTTATTGATAATGTCAATCACTATAACTTTAACAGGGAAAACATCAGAGTTATACTCTGACTTTTTTCCTCCGCTTGACTTAAGTGATGGAGTATACGAGCTTGGATTGGTTGACTTTCAAACTTTCTATACAATTCCAAACATTGATTATTCTAATAATAATTTTTATTATGGTGGTAAAGTACTAACCATTCCAAAAAGTTCTTATAAATTGACAAGTATTAATAACTACCTTCAGGAGAATCTACCACGAAATGTTAAGGAGGATCGTAGTGACGTTATAATATTACGTGCAAATAATAACACGTTGTAGAGTGAGATTCGATGTAAATACCCTATTGATTTTACAAAGCCTAACAATATTGGTAAAGTTTTAGGTTATTCGAACGATCGTAAACTTGATGCTGGTAGATGGTACGAGTCAAATATTCCAGTATAAATTATTAAAGTAAATATTATTCGTATTGAGTGTAATATTACTTCCGCTTCATTTTGTAATGGGAAGAGTGCTCATATTATTCATGAGTTTTTTCCCAATGTTGAGCCAGGTTATAAGATATCAGAAACGCTGTCGAACGTCATTTACCTTCCGATCATCGTGAAGATTGTTGATCGAATAGCACTACGTATAGTGGACCAAAATGGTGATCTTGTAGACTTTTGTGGAGAAGAAGTAACTATAAGGCTACATGTAAGAAAAAATGTTAATTCTTAACGAACATCTACCATCGTTGGAACTATCTCCACCCGCATCGCAAGAAAGTGAACAAGCTTACACACACTACAAGCAACCCGTGTTTCCAGTGAAAGTTGTACCTGAGGAAAGTGATAGACAAGAAAACTGTGAACTGTGAACTGCGAATAAACAGTTTTTACAATCGTTGAATTCTGTTAAACCATTACTTGCGAAACAGGCTACTGTGGAGCAGAACTGTGAATTAACAAGTGAGAACAAACGATTTTTAAAATCACTGAGACTTTATTAATAATCTACAGTTTACGATGGGTGATTTATTAAATATCATCGCACCACCAAAATACGATAATCGTATAACTAGTATACAGTACCATTCTTACAATCCGTATGTAAATTCATTACTTAATTGCAATGATGAGATACGAATTCCTGTACAACAACAAGACCTAATAGTTCTACCATGTCAAAGTTTTCTGTACATTGAAGGACGTATAGTAGATGGTGCAAGAGAAGCAACAGCTACTGCTGCAGATAAAGTATATCTGGATAATAATGGTATTACTGCTCTATTCAACGAAATACGTTATGAGCTAAATGGAGTTGAGATTGATCGATGTAAAAATGTTGGTATAACGACAACTATAAAGAATTATATCTCACTCCATCCTGGTAATAGTAAGGAGTTAAAAAATGCTGCTTGGGATCCAGTAAATTTAAACACTGTTACTACGTTTAACTACTGCATACGTGTAATTTTTAACGCGCGACATGAACTAATTCTCACAAGAGTTAAAGATGATAAAAATGCGTTATTAGCCATATCCAGTAAAATTGGGAGTCCTAAGATAGAGTTCATTAAACTACAATGGCGATTACCACATGTGACACTTGATGATTATACTAAGTTACACTACTTGCGTATTTTACAAAAGGATAAACCAATTACATTAGGATTCCGCTCATGGGACTTGTATGAATATCCTATGCTTCCTGCGACACAGAACCATACATGGTCTGTTAAAGCTGCTACTCAATTAGAAAAACCTCGTTATATTATAATTGCCTTTCAGACAGCTAAAAGAAATAATCTACTAAACAGTTATATGAAATTTGATCATTGTAAACTACGAGATGTAAAAGTATATTTAAACTCAGAATTTTACCCATACGATAAGCTTAACTTAAACTTTAACACTAAACAGTACTCTATTCTATATGACATGTATACTAGATTTAAATCTTCATATTATAATGATTATGTAGGTAGTTCAACTTCATCACCTTTATTAACAATTGAGGAGTTTATGGATAAGGGTCCGTTTATCGTTATCGATTGTGTACACCAAAACGAAACCGTTAAAAGCGGTACGGTAGACATTAAAGTTGAGTTTGAGTGTATGGAGCATGTTCCACCTGATACTGCAGCATATTGTTCAATTATACACGATCGTATTGTAAAGTATAATCCATTGACTAACGTTGTACGCAAATTAGTTTAATAAATAAATTTCCATGTATTAAAACAGATGTTTGTTCTAGTTTTAGCAATACCAGTGAGTACTCTATCAAGCGTTATCCTATAATTCTTTTACAGATGAACTATTTCCATAGTTCTTATCTCAGGATATGCAGTAGACTGTCACGATTAGTCGAGACTTCCTATCCTCAAACTGTTTATCCTGTTAGCTCTTATCATATGACTGCCGAAGTTATTTAAAATTTTCCAGGTCAACGCGCATTTTACTGTTGGTTTCCATATCCTTACAAGGCTATATCCTCTCTTAATCATCCCCATCTTTTTTCCTTCTCCCATACCTACACCGTTTCCGTAGAGTCTATCTATATAAGTTCGTTGTGCAGTGTCAGCGAGTCAGTACATCTGGATAATTTCATTGAACCATTTAAAATGTCAGTCTGCAGTGATATTAGGTGAGAAAATGTTTCTCCTGTTACCTCTAAGTAGAACACAAAACGTAGTTGTACCGGGTAGACCTTGGTTAAGACTATTTAAAGAGAATAATTATCAAGATGTAATTGGACTTACACGTAAATTCATTGCATATAAAGTTCATCATAGTGAGACAGTTCTATAGTTGTTTGAGAATGAGTTATACGACTATGACTTTGTCAACAGTAGAATATTCCGTTGTCGCGTGATTACAATGAAAGACTTAGCAACGAAAGTAAAGGTGTTCTCAAAGACTACGTCATTGTCGGAATCACAAGTCTTACAATCAAAAGAGAACTTACTAAAAGAGAGTTTAAAAACCTTGTGTCTCTATTAGAAAAGTTGATGATAAGGAATAATCAACTTAAAAAGCAGAAGGAGATTTTTAATATTAAAGGGAAAGTTTACATTTTTGATGTAGTTGAAGGGATTGTTAGTTTATACACTTCAACTCACACTGTTAGCTCCTCCGGTGATAGTATTCCAGAAGAACAGGCACAGTAAGTATTTCACGTTGTAATGTAAAATAGAATTTGTTAACTTTCTTTAAAAAGGTAATCAATAGTATTATTCATTTTGCAGTACAAGCGCCTCCTCATCCACATGTCATATTGCCGAAGTTGCACCTGTTGTGACTACCTCTTCTAAAGAGCCTATCATAGATCAAGAAGCATGTAATGTAACCAGTGAAGTAGACGAAGTTGCTGATGAGAATGTTGTTATCAAAGACTATCAAGAAGCTCTTGACACAAACAGTGAAATGGATAAGGTTGTGGATGGTAGTGTTACTACATCTACACTTCAAACTATTGATCATCAAGAAGTACTTGAAGCAGACAACGAAGTAGACGGAGGTGGTACTCTTAAAAATACTACCGACGACATTAACAGTAGCAGTGATGATACTACGATTAATCTAGAGTGTAAAAGCACTCTTGCAAGTAGTAGTTGTAGTAGCTGCTCTGATAATGATGATGGTGATATGACTTTCGATGAGTGAGTAACTATGCCTCGTACACTATTGCCGTTTATCGAGATCTTTCAACATATCTTCTTCTTCTTCTTCTTTTCAGATTTGTAAGAGATCAGCCGTATCTAATTGAGGAGTTCGAGAACGCTTACTTGTCATATAAGCGTAAGAGAAGTCGTAAAGATTAGTGTAGACATATTGTCATATATAAGCGTAAGAGAGAAATCGTAAAGATTAGTGTAGATAGATTGTCATATATATAAGCGTAAGAGAAACAGGGAGAGAAAGAGGGGGAAAAATTGTAAAGATTAATGTGTAAGTATATCTTAATAAAGAAAAAAAGGGGGAAAAAACTTACCTTATTACGTATGTGTTCGTACGCTTACTCGTCACCCTCCGTAAAAAAACACACACATATGCTTTTGTTACATTTCTTAAAGTTGCAACTTCTGGCCCACGGAATGGACCGCCTTCGATGAAAACCTATGCCGATTCTGGGCCATGCTGGACCATGTTCAATCAAAGTTGTAACTTCTGGCCCACAGAAAAGACCACGAAGCAAACGTGCGAGCCACAGAAATGGACCACCTCGATGAAAAGCTATGCCGATTCTGGTCCACAGAGTGGACCACGAAGCAACGTGTGGACCACAGAATGGACCACTACAACCGGGGGTTTCGTCTCTGGTCCATTCTGTGGGCCAGAATCGGCATAGCTTTCCATCGTGGTCCATTCCGTGGTCCAGACTATGAAAATGGTCCGTTCTATGGTCCAGAAAAGGTCCTTAAGGTGGCCCCTTCCGTGGGCCAGAATCGGCATAGCCCTCTCTACTCTCGTCATGATCGGTAGCGGATACGCGTCTTTCCGAGACACGCTGTTTACTCTTCGGAAGTCTAAGCAGAAGCGATACTTCCCGTTCGCTTTGCGTACCATGACGATCGGACTTCACCACGCGCTGTTCGAGGGCTCTATGAATCCTTCGGCCAAAAGTTGGTCGACTTCCGCGTATATTGCTTCCTGGACCTTCGGCGAAACCTGATAGTATCGTTGTTTAATCGGGGCGCTGTCGCATACGTCGATAGTGTGCGAAATGAGGGAAGTGAGCCCGGTAGCTGGCTTCAGCTGTCCGACGACGCGATCTAGAAATAGTCGGAGGCGCGTGGCTTCCAGCTCGGGCAGGCGCGCAATGCCGCAGCATCGCGGATATCCCCTCACCTCGGCACTATACGCGAATCGCTCGCGCAGTCGATCCCGGAAGTACCACTCATTCACCGCGTAGTCGATTGCGATTCCGAGTTCTCCGATCGCTCGCACGCCTAAAATGACCGGTCCGCTCAGTGTCTCGAGCGTTCAAAAATCGAGGCGTCTCGTTCGCCCTCTCACCGTAACCCGTGCGCTTCCCGAGGCTCGTGAACAGTCGACTAGCCCATTCCCGAGCACGTAATATTTTGGCGGTGACACCTGCATTCTCATGTGCGACCCGAGTCGCTTTAAAGTCGCGGGACTGGTAAAGTTGTCGCTGGCGCCGCCGTCTACGAACGTGCGTACTGGAAGCCCTTCAAGGGTGGCGGAGACGTAAAATAGGGATGGACCAGAATCGTTCTCGTTATTTTTGTAACGCGGCACCCGCGTTATCAATGCGCTGACTTCAGCATGCCGAGCGCCCCTCCATGGGACCGAGTCGTCGTCCCGGGCACTCGGCCCTACACGGGACAGTCAGTCCCAAACTCGCCCTCGCCTCGAAAAGGTCTCTAATAAAGCCTAAACCCAATTCGGAAGTGCCTTTCATTCCCCCGCTCCTGCTCGCCATCACAACTGGTGTCAGAAGTGAAGGACCACTACATCCAGAGACACACACACTGAAACACACAGAAGGAAGGACAGCAAGAACAAGGACACCACAAGCACACTTCAGAAGACACATGCACATCGTAACAATACTCATCACCATCACACGGTAAGTACTACATAACATTTGTAATATTCGAACTGTAATATCTGGACTGGCGCCATCTCTTCCATCCCGAACACCGTTTAAAAATCCACAAAAATTCCACCCCAACGGCCTGAACGTCATAAAACTCACAGCACCCCTTTCTATAAGACGACACTTACCTCAGATACAGAAACCAACGACACAGTTACAGACATGGCACACACTCTGACATTCCGCGACATATATACGATAATACCCAACTTCGACGGCTCTAATATCCCCATCGAACAATTCATTCGAACATTTAACAGAGTCATACCGCTATTAAACGACGCGGATAAAACCAAACTCCTACAAATCATTCCAGCTAAATTAACTGGCATGACAATAGAGATAGCCGACGCAAAAACATACACAACACTGGACGAACTCCTCACAGACCTAAGAACAGCATTTAGTAGACCCATGGAACTTTCGGACTTAGAATTCGAAATGCGAACAATCACCCAAAATTATAACGAACCAGTCTTCCGATACGCCATCCGTGTTAGAAAAATTCTGAACAAAGTATTTGAAAGATTAGACACAGTATACACAACAATAGAAAACAGCACATATTTAAATAACAGAAAAGCAGAAGTGATGAATATAGCAATTAAAACATTTGTCAGAGGATTAGTAGAAAGCATTAACAACCGAATGATTAGAAACCACACATCATTACAAGCAACAATAGACGAAGCAATAGAAATCGAAAACGAATTAATACGGAGACAAAAACTACACAGTACAACGAATGAAAACCACGCACCTACCACACATGTCCGACTCGCTGAAGTAGACGACTCATACGATAAAAACGATCGAAAATTTTGCGATTTCTGTGATATACCCACACATAACACAAGAGATTGTCGTTCCCTACGTCACTATAAAGCAAATCGTAAAAGATACACAGACAATAGCTCAGGAGACACCTCACACAACAGACACAGACACAATCCGCGAGATTCTAAATCAAACCATAACCACGCATCACATAGAAATGGCAACGACAGAGAACACTCATCCGACGGACACCGAAGTAGCCTCACAAACAAATCCAGAGACAACTCTCGCGACAGATACGAATTCCGAAACGATTCTCAAAACAGATATTCACACGACAGATATCGAGACGACTCCCGAAATAGACAGCCATACGACAGACACCGAGACAATTCTCGTACCAGGTACTCTCAAAACAGGTATTCACAAGACAGGTACCGAGACAATTCTCAAAACAGGTATTCACAAGACAGATACCGAGACCAATCAAGGGACCGATATTCACGCGATAGATACCGCGATAATTCACACAAGAGATACAGATACAGAGACAATTCTAGAAACGGGTACAGTAGAAACAATTCGAGAGACAGATACACACATAATCCAGACGACAAACGCAACCGACGCGACAACTCAACAAATGGACGAGACCCACAAAAACAGTACAGTCAGGAAAACAATAGTACCGCGGAAATCGAAGAGGCTCTGAAGAACCTCCTATTAAAAAACTCGAGCGAAGTCTCGTGCAGGGGCACGACACGGGACTCGCCCTCCCAGAGCCCAAAAAATTAAAAGAAGCAACAGTTTCATGCGGATTATCCGAGCACCACGAACCTCCGACAATAGAACTGCACACACCCGACACCGTCAAACCAAAGACCAGATTTTTTATAGATACAGGTGCGCAAGTAAATCTCATAAAAATTAGCAATGTAGCACGTCACGTTAACGTTAACCCAAACATAATTTATAAACTAATAGCAATAACCAATAGTAAAACCTCCACAATAGGATTGTGTCTTATCACTATTCAAGATATCCCAGTAGAGTTTCAAGTAGTCGCTGACGCATTCCCATCCCCACAAGACGGCCTGTTAGGCGATGCTATTTTCAACCAAACCTCAGCGGACATACTATATTCTGAGAACTGTTTACTACTTAGTCAGCAAAAGATCCCCTTCACGACATTGGAAACCTATAACGTGCCACCCAGAACGAAAACTCAAATGCCTATCCGATTAAAACATACACAACTCCGAGAAGGATACATTCCACAGATAACAAAGTATCAAGGTTTATACTTTGGAAACGCACTCGTCAAAAACCACGGTAACATTGCATACCTTCAAGTGATCAACACAAACACAAAACCAGTAAAAATAGAAATACAAGAAGTAGACCTACAGCCTATTGAACAAATACCAGACATTCCTAAGATACTTATAAACAAACTAAATTCTCAATGTATTCAAACAGAATACACTGCAGCAGTTTACACCACAAAAATAGATGAAATGCTTGAAAAACTAAAAACTCTTCTGCATTTGGAACATTTAAACATAGAAGAGAAGTAACACGTTTTACAGTTAGTCTCAGATTATCCAAACTTATTTTACATCGAAGGAGATCAATTAGGCCACACACCAGTCGCTCAACATCAAATCCACACAACAGACGATAAACCAATTAACACAAAACAATACAGATATCCCCTAGTACACAAAAACAAAATTTAACTTCAAAATCAAAAACTCATAGAAAAAGACATCATACAGCACTCTATCTCACCCTATAACTCACCAGTTTGGATCGTTCCAAAATAGCCGATAGTAAAGGAAACAAAAGACGGAGAATGATCATAGACTTTAGAAAACTTAACGAAAAAACAATAACAGATGCATACCCACTCCCCAACATCACAGATATCTTAGACCAGTTAGGAAACGCTCAGTATTTTTCGATATTCGACCTAGCATCAGGATTTCACCAAATAGAAATGCACCCCATCGACCAACAAAAAACAGCTTTCTCAACACCCAATGGCCACTATGAATTCAACCGTATGCCATTCGAACTAAAAAACGCACCCGCCACCTTTCAACGTGTCATGGACATAATCCTATCTGGCTTACAAGGAACCGATCTATTCGTATACCTAGACGATATTGTAATTTACGCCAATAGTTTATCAGAACACGCGACAGAATTCCGCCGACTTGCCAATAGACTCACAGATTCAGGACTCACACTACAAACAGACAAATGCGAATTTTTAAGGCGAGAAGTAACATACTTAGGACATATAATAACCGAAAACGGTGTAAAACCCAACAAAAATATAATAGAAGCGGTCCAACACTTTCCAAGACCAACAAACAAGAAAAACATCAAACAATTTTCTAGTTTAACAGGTTATTACAGGCGTTTCATAAAAAATTACGGGAAAATCATCGCACCATTGATATTGCTACTTAGGAACAACACAGATTTCAAATGGGACACCGACTGCGAAACTGCGTTCCACACACTAAAACAGAAACGCACACAACAACCAATTCTCCGCTATCCGGACTTCGAAAAACCCTCCATGCTAACCACCGACGCGTTCGATTACGCTGTTGTGCCCTGCGTGGTGACGGCGCAGAGCGAGTAGCGGGATCGGAGGATGTCAGGCTCGTAACGTTTAAAGGATTGGAATCCACCGGGATTAAACCCAGAACTTAAGGTTTATTGATAAAGTATAATCAAAGAACTGACAAGAGGTACAGAGTAACTCGCTGATACGCACTGATGTGTTCTGATCGACATCTGGATAGCGAATCCCCGTTTGGGACCTCGGTTGATGGTTTCGTTCGAGGCAGGCGTTGCCTTGGCACGAGGCGCTGACGTAGTTCCAGGTTTTTCTTATTCCGTAATACTTTCCAGTTTGGATGATAAATTCTGTAGAGGTGATTATACATTTTCCTTTTATAGGTAGTATACCAGAGTCTTCGATAGTGACGAAGTTTGTTTCCGTTTGTTTATCGCATGTTACGCCTAATTCAATGGGGTTTGGTGCGACATAGATCCAGGCGCCGGGTTGTTGTAGTTCGATTAGGATTGTGTGGTTTAGTGTCATGATGCGTGTGGTACAACTTGGTGATTGTTTTCGGGTGAGTTTGCTATATAGTTGTACTTCGCAGGGGCTATCTGGTGTTACAGCGAATATCGGGTGATGAGAGGCGCATAGGTATGTGCTGTGTATTATTTTGCACGTGCCGAGATCGTGTTTGTTGAGAGTCACATATTGCGACGTCGACTGGTCTACGGTTACGTACGGTTCTACGGACTCAAGGTAGGCGTGAAGTGAGCCGTTTAAGCGAGTTGGTACTGGATACGCTTTGTTTAATTTGAATACTCGTCCGTTTGTTAAAGGGACATCGATGCTTACGATTACAGATTTCACGTCGGAGTATGCTGTAATGCGCATTATTTTATACAGTAAATGTATGTTCTTAAGGTTTATAGTTAGAGGGAAAGTTAGTCCTCTAGTTAGTTCCGTTGTCACAGCGTTCAAGTATTTTATTATCTCCGCGGGCGGTAACACTCGTGGATTGAGGATGCCTTTCGTAATATCGACGACGAAGTCTAAAATGTCTTGTGCGTCTCGTAGTAAGGTTTCTGTTGTAGCCTCTAATAGGATAGAGTTTTCGTCAATTATTTCCCGGAGTTTGAAATTTAGATTGTTTTGTTGGAGTACATATTGTATGTGGCGAGTAGCGTTGAGTAACGTCAATTCGTTTTGTTCAACGTTGTGTATCGTTTCGTTTAGTAATTTTGCGTTTGGACTGATTACGTGGAGTTGTCCTTTTATAATACTTTTGAGTGTTCCTGTTTGTTCTTGGAGAAGTGCAATTTGTTCGTTAATTTCGTTTCTGTCTTCTGTATCTATTATTCCGAAAAGCGATTTTCCTATGGTTCCTAGTCCAGCGATCAGGCCGCGAGTTGCTCGCGTGTCTGAGCCAATGGTTTGCTCTATGTAGGCGAGGAGGTCTGTTACGCGGTCTAATTTTTGCTGGATTCCTCTTGTGAAGGTATGGCAAAAATGTGCGGATATATTTGTAGGTGGATTTTTGCATGTCGCGATTGTTTCGTAAAGAATGCTTTGGATGCTTGCTTCGCGTTGGAAAATTGAGGATAGATTAAGGTGCAATACCAGTTTCCAGGTGTCTTGATAGGTTTGTAGGGTTCCAATTCTTTCGAAATAGATTCCTGGTTGATGTGTAAATTTGCGGGCGCTGAAGTATTTATCAGGTATTGTTCCTTGTGTCGGGATGACTCTAATAGCGAGGAGGATAATTCTGCAATGAGAGTGAAACGATTGGTTTTTTTTGTTTGTTTTTTTTATGAAAGGGCTGAGGTGTCTATGTGCATGTATTTTATCGTTTCTGTCGTGGGCTCTTGAGAGAAGGTGAGTGAGCAGACGTCGCTGGACAGTAGGGGTTACAGCTTACGTTGCTGAGATCTGCAGTGGACGAGATTTATCGTCGTGAGAGAGTTCCTCTAGTCTCGGGTAGGTGTAGTATGAAGGTGCAGAGTTGGCGAATTGTTTCGCAGGACAGTGAGAGGTGTTGGTATAAGATGTGGGTGCTGGGTGCCGTAGGCCATTACTTTTCATCATGGGAAAGACTGCGGACAAACTGCGGCGCGGGGCGATTGTGAGTCGGTGGCTTTTACTGTCGTGCAGTGTTCCGAGTGTTTTTATTAATTGTATGGTTTTGTTTTGTTTAGGGATGTGTTTACCACGCGGAGGTGGTGGCAATCCGCGGGGAACGATATCGGCTCCGGGTTGAAGAGGATTATTTTCATGAAGTTTTTATAATAGTATGAAGTATATTTGTTATTAAAGATGGGGTTAGCTTTATTAATGTATCTATTTTATTTTTGTTGCAGAGCGGCATCAGAGGGCCACGCGGTGGGCCCGTATAAAGGCCCTGGCCGAGAGGGGGGGGGGGGGGGGGAGGGAATAAAGTATTTTTTCTTTCTTTATATGCTGTTTGAGTTTTCTTGGCCTGTCTCTCTCTCCTTCCTCCTTGTCCTTCATTTAGAGAGTAGTTAATTTTAGCTATATCCGTTAATATTAATACTAGAGTAAGCGTACATATAAGGAATGGCGGTAAGTATATATTTCATTTTTGTTTTTGTATTTCGCGTTTCGATCTTTCTCGGGTTCGGTTGATTAGTCGATAAAATGCTTCAGACGGTTCGCGTGTACTCGTTGGGTTCGGTGACCCTTTTTTATACTTAGGTCACGTTTTCATGTTTGGCTATTATTTTGTACGGTCCGATCCATTTAAGATTTAGCTTTTTTGATCGTCCTCGTCGGACTGTTTCGTCTTTAAGCAGGACTTTATCGTCGCGCGTGAACGTTGACACTTTGGTTTTTTTGTCGTAGACAGTTTTAGATTTTATTTTTTTCTGTCGTAAAGTTTCTCGAGCTATTTCGTGGGATGATCGGATTCGTTCGCGTAGTTCTTCAGCGTATTTGTCGTACGTATATGTTAGGCGCGGAGGTTGTTGCAAGGATGTCGCTAAAGTTGCCGTTTGCCAAAGGTTAGCTCGTAGGGAGTGTGTCCGGCGGCACTGTGTGGTGTCGTATTGTACGTGAACATCGCATAAGGGAGCCATTCATCCCAGTCAGTTTGGTCTTCGTTAATGTAATGTTTAAGGTAATCGGCTAGTGTTCGATGACTTCTTTCTAAAGCGCCGTTAGATTCCGGATGGTAAGCGCTTGTCTGGATTTTATTTATTTTGAGAAGTTTACATACGTCTTTAAATATTTCGCTGAGAAAATTTGCTCCTTGGTCGGTAAGGATTTTTTCGGGTATTCCGAAAATACACACTATTTTTGTCGCGAAAGCTTTTGCAATGGTACCGGCTTCTTGGTCGGGTATGGGTATAGCTATGCTAAATTTGGTTAAAGCGTCTTGGAACGTTAGGATATATTTGTTTCCCTGGTTCGTTATAGTTAAGGGTCCTACGATATCTAACGCATATTTCTCGAATGACTTCGTGGGAGTATCGGTTATTACCATTGGTGCTTTACTTGGGGTGCAAGTTTTGTTTTTCTGACATTTTTCGCACTCGGAGATGTATTCTTCGACGTCTTTCCTCATGGTCGGCCATTTATGGTATAGCTTGATTCGATCAATGGTTCTTTTTATGCCCAGATGTCCGCCTAGAGGTGTATCGTGGTGTTGTTACAGAATCCTTTTTATTTCGTCCGCTGTGTATGTACGGTCTGTGGGGGTATCCTTGGCCTCGTCTTGCGACGGTTGTTCGTTGTCGGTCGAGCTGGCGTCAGCTCTCGGGTGGGAACTCCGGGCTCTCGTTATCGCGTTTATTCTGCTGAGCGCGACGGCGTTGTTATTTTGAATGCCTTTCTTATAGTGAATCCCATAGTCGTACTCTGCTAATTTTATTCGTCATCTGGTTAATCGAGATCCTGGGTCTTTTACATTGAAGAGCCAGGTGAGAGGTTTATGGTCGGTGACGATGGTGAATTTGTTCCCGTATAGGTAGGGTCGGAAATGTTCGGTTCGCCATACTATGGTTAAAAGTTCTCTTTCTGTTGTGCTATAGTTTTGCTCTGCCTTGTTGAGTCCTCTGCTCGCTTATGCTATCGGCAGGTCTTGGCCTATTTTGCCTTGGGATAGTATTGCGCCGATTGCCTTTCCGGAGGCATCGGTCGTAAGCACGAAGGGTTTGGTGAAATCTGGGTATTGTAGGAGGGGTGGCGACGTTAATTTTTCTTGTAGGATTTCGAACGCTTCTTGCTCTAACGATGTCCATACGAATTTTTGGTTCTTTTTTAGCAATTGCGTGAGGGGTTTGGCTATCCCTGAAAAGTTTTCGATAAATCTTCTATAATATCCAGCTAGTCCTAGAAAGGATTGTATGTCCTTAGGTTTTTGGGGCGCTGGAAAGTTCTTTACGGCCTCTAGTTTTGAGGGGTCTGGTTTTATTCCGTTTTTGCTAATAACATGTCCTAGGTATATGGTCTCTTTACGTAAAAAGTGACATTTAGAAGGTTGTAGTTTTAAGTCATTTTCGCGAAGTTGTTTGAAAACAGATTCGAGACGTTCCTGGTGTTGTTGCAGTGAACATCCATAGACTACTATGTCATCTAGGTAGACGAAGCATTTAAGTCCCTGTAGTCCTGTTAATACTGAATTCATGAGCCTTTGGAAAGTTGCGGGAGCATTTTTTAACCTGAAGGGCATTCTATTGTATTCGTAGTGTCCGTAAGGTGTTGAGAATGCAATTTTTCGCGGTCTTCCGCCTTCATGGGAATTTGGTGGAAACCTGATGCTAAATCTAGTGTGGAAAAATATTTGGCTCCTCCTAGTTGGTCCAAAATGTCCGTAATATTTGGTAGGTGGTACGAGTCTCCTGCGGGGACGCCGTTTAGTTTTCGAAAATCAATAACGACTCTAAATCTGGGTCGGCCTGTAGCGTCTGGTTTTTTAGGGACAACTAGTAGAGGGGACTTCCACGGGCTGGAATTGGGGCTGACTATACCTTCCTTGGCCATTTCTTTAACTTGGTTTTCTACTTCGGTTTTCTGAGTTTGTGGGAGTCTGTACGGTCTAGTATTAATAGGATTAGTGTTATCTATTAAAGGTATGTTAAGTATTGATGGTAAGGGTGCACCGATTGCCACGGAGGTTCTGGAGGAAGTGCTGTGTTCTTTTTTCACAGTCGGCTTGCCCGGAAAGCATATAGCTTTCCCCACTCTGTGGCCAGATCCTTTTTGCCATCGGTGGTGAAAGACAATGTATCGAAGTCCTTTAACTGCGACTCGCCACTGGATCAAAGTGCATCCGCGGCGAGTGATCGATTTACATTGTCCTTCTTATAAGTGGCCGTCGATGCCGCTGTCTTATAAAACAGAGGAAACGGCTATACCGCCTCGGCACCCTGACTCTTCAAAGCCAAATAGCTCCTCACCACACATAGGGTGGTCCTCACAGTCATACTGACGCTAACAGGTATGACGTGTTCGGTCTTGTTAGTGCATCCTAATTTGTCGCCTTCTAGGTAGAATATATCGTTATATCGTTCGCATAGGTCAATTAAGCGTCTTTTTTCTTCGGCGTGTAGGTTGTCGAACGTTATCTCTTTGCGCAATGCTTGCATTCTGTCCGTGCCGCTGGTGACTTTTACTGTGTAAGCGTTTCTGTTGTCGGCGGTATCGCGAGGTAGGTCAGTGTTATTGCACGGTTCGTCAGGGTTTAGTTTCACGAGTGGTCTCCCTCGTGGTGCAACACCTTGTCGCGGTGAGGGGGCTTGCGGTTCCTCTAATGATCAGCGTGGCCATACCGGCGGGGCCTTCGGGCTCTGGCAGGGACTCCCATGCCGGGCGGGCTCGATGTGAAGAGGAACTCACCAAGATTGCACCGCACACACACGCACATTCATACACACTAACACTCCCCCCACGCCCCTGCCTCACGGTAGTGCGGCGTGGGGGGCACAGGTTCACACACATTTCACACTGACACTCCCCTCTGGGTGCCCTGCCTCGCCGGCAGTGCATCCCAGAGGGGCGTACACACGCACACACACACTGACCGGGGGCGGATACCCCCGGGGATCTCTCCCGCCTTAAGGGGGATAGGGGAAGAAACCCCGATCAAAAATCAAACATGGAGGGAGTCAGTATAGAGAAAACGTTTACTGAACATGGGTGCGATTCCCAAGTTCCGGCGTGTGAGGGTGCGAAAGCGGGCCCGAGCACGTCGTCATCCTGCAACCGCAGCGATGCGTCGGTGGGCACCTTGGCCGGCGTAACGTCGAATGCTCCAAGCGTGGCAGCAAATGAGGGAGGGAAGATGGACTCTTCCCACCTTGATGACCCGGCAATGGACACAGGACGCGATTCGGAAACGATAAAAAAGGGAACTGTGAAGACACAATCTTCACAGTTCCCCAGGGAAGCGCGAGTGGTGACGGGACCCAAACCTCAAGGGTGACTTTGAGGCGGTGTTCCGTCATCATTCCAGAGTTGCCTAAAGCGAGCGGGAGCGGGCGACCCAAGAAAAGGAAGGTACGGTCTCCGTTGTGTAGCGACGAGGAGGTGAACACCGACTGCTCGACCACGTCGAGCAGATCGGCTAGTTCCAGCACCAGCAAGGTGCGGCGTGCCGACTCTTCCAAAACAGAGGGTTCTGTCGCTCCCTCTCCCCCTGTTCCCCTCTCCGCCGAGGAGTCGGATCAGGCGGGAGAGGAAGAAGAGCGCGGAGGGGATAATCTTGGCGCAGAAGCTAAGGCCCCTCAACACCGCCGACGTAGGGGCGAAGATGTTCGAGAGTGCGGCTGCAACTATGCGAGTGGCGTCTGTATCGACGGGCCTGAAAGGGACGCTCCAAAACGAGCTGACGGATGCTGCCCGCATGGTCTCCGTAGCCACTGCCGAACTCTCCATGAGGGCGAGCGCCTCCCGTTCGCCATCAGAGCAGAAAAATGAGGTGGCCGTGCTGCACGCTCATGTGGCTGCCCTAACCAGGGAGCTTGAAGAGTCCCGCAAGGAGACTGCGGACCTGAGGACACAGGTCCTCATTCTCCTTGAGAACACCCCAGTTCCGCAGCCACCCGCTGCGGGACCCGCCTCCGAGGACATACCATCCTTGGAGATTAGGATCCTGCAGAGGGTGGGGAAGCTTGTGGAGGACCACTTGGAGGCGTTTCTCCAACGTGCGGGGCTTCCGACACCCCTGCCGAAGGGCGGGACTCTTCCCGCGCCGGGACGATCGTCCCTTCCCCCGCCGGCTGCTGCTGCACCAGCAGCATCCGGGGCCCCTGCTGGGGAGGAGGACTGGACAGCTGTCGCGCGCACGGGAGGGAAGAGGAAGAAGAAGATTACGCCATCTTCTTCTTCTAAGGCGCCTCAACGGGCCCCCCTGGCTCCGCCACCTAGGCCCAAGGGCTAGCCACAAGAGGCCACTTCCGCCGGAAACAATGTCAAGGCGGCCGGGGGGGTAAAGAAGGCTAAGGGGTCACCTCAGGAGTCGTCCCGGAGGCTCCAGGGGAACGGCATCAGGCTTCCGCGGGCCAAATCGTCTGCCGCCGTATCCTTGACGATCGACGGCAGCAAAGAGGGGGTGAGCTTTGCGGCGGTGCTGCGCAAGGTTCGCGCAGCCATCCCCCTCAATGAGCTGGGGATCAACGAGATCCGCCCCAAGAAGGCGATCACCGGGGCTCCCCTTTTAGAGATCCCGGGTGAGGGAGCCGTGGAGAAGGCGAATGCTCTCTCAACGCGCTTGCCCGAGGTGCTGGTTGACTCGGGGGTCCGCGTGTCCAGGCCTGTGAGGAGGGCGGAAGTGCGCGTCACGGGTCTGGATGATTCTGTAACCCCCGAGGAGGTTATTGCGACGGTGGCTCGCACCGGGGAATGCGAGCCAGCCGTCATCAAGGCGGGCAAAATATCGCGGCGACCTGCTTCGGGCCTTGGCTCAATCTGGGTCAGGTGCCCGTTGCAGGCCGCGAAGAAGCTGGTGGCAGCCACCAGAATACTGGTCGGGTGGTCCTCGGCTGATGTGACAGCCCTGGGGCCTCGACCCCTCCAGTGTTTCCGGTGCCTGGAGAAGGGTCACGTCAGGGCGACGTGCAGGTGTCCCGGCGACCGCTCCGACGCCTGTTTCAGGTGTGGTCAAGAGGGGCACCATGCCAACACTTGCCGGGCCGCACCCTGTTGCCTTGTATGCAAGGCACGGGGTGCTAAGGCGGACCATCGCCTCGGTGGACCGGCTTGTCGGCCTCCAGCACGCAAGAAGGGAGGTAGGCCGCCAGGGTTGCCTGGGCCACCTCAAAGCCCTACGCCCACACCGGCGATGAACGATGCGGCCCGCCTGGAGGAGGCGATGGAGGTCGCCACTTAATGGTCACTTTCTCCCTCCTCCTGCCCGACGCGTGCCGGTCCTCCGATAGGGGAGGGCAGGCGCCCAATTAGGCGCCTGCCCTCCCTTCTCGGATGTGATTTCTTGGACGGCCTTCGGGGGGAGCCACTTCTCCCTAAGGCATTAGCGTCCACGCGGCCGGAGGGGGGCTCAGTCTGAGGAGCTGGGTACTCCTACCGCAACCGGTTGCGTGAAGTGAGTGACGCGTGTGTGGCCCACACGTCACACAAACTGTCTAGTACACAGGGAGTCGGGTATTTCCTCGCTCCGCCGGGATAGGGGCACACATATGTGCCGTGGCACGGGCGGGTTCCCAGAAGAATTTGGATACTTGGGGCCCGCCCGTTTAGTGTCAACGAGGTCACCGCAGGGGTTTTAGTGGGTGCAAACCCCACATAACCTCGGCTCATCCTCAGGGAGCCGGGGTACTCGTTATGAGTTTCCCCTGCGATAACAAAAAAAAAAAAAAAAGTGTCACGAGTGGTATTCTAATTTTGGAATCTTCGGGGTTTGTGTTCATCACACTGATAAGGTATTTATTATCGATTCCTGTGGTGAGAACATTTCCTACGAATATTCCGGGCTTGATCATTTCTTGTTCTACAATTCCTTCGCCACGGGTGGCGGTGTGTGCTAGAATTAACGTTTCTGTTCGCGCTTTTAAAGTTACATGGGCTGCGCTGATAATCGGGATATGTGTTCCGAGAATGTTGAGAGATTGACCGGGTCGGATTTCGACGCCGTGTTTTGAGAGGAAATCAATACCTAGGAGTACGTGTGGTTCTCCGAGTAAGTCGTCACGTACTAGTCGGCAGAGATGCCTGACTTGTTTGTTTCCTATGCGGATGGTGAGGTATGCACTACACAGTGTCTTGGTTACGTTTGGACCGACGCGGTTACGACTTCTTTCATCTTCTTTCATCTTTCACGGCGGGAACGTCGCTTAGGACTTCCGTTAAGCAACTCTGGTGCCTCGATTTCTACTAGGTTACGTGGTGACTCGGGTTCAGCTGCTATCGTGTTAACCCTATATGAACCGATTGTCGTGTCGTTGTCCGGCCTTCCGTCGGACTCGGGCTGACGAGGTGTGGCGCGTGTCGCGTCTTGGGTTTCAGCTTGCTGGCTGGGTTCTCGGGAATTATTGCGTGTTCGCGGGGGCCGCTCCGTCTGGTTCCTCTCGTTTGCGCGCTGGCGTGCGCGGCATTCCTCGAGCGTGTGTCCGGGCTTTTTGCAGTATCTGCATGTTACGGTTACGCGTAGAACTGCCCTGTTATTGGGTTGCGCTCGGGAGTTATTGGAACGGTGTGAGGGTTGGTCAGTAGAAGGACGGGGCGTGCTTAGGCGCGTGTAACAATTATTGGCGATGTGGCCTATTTTATGGCATCTTCCGCACTTTGGTGCGTCGCGTGATTGCTTATCGCGAGTATTCCCGCGGTAACGCGAATGGTTATTTGTGCGAGGAGGACCTAGTCCTAGAATCCGTTCTTCCTCGACGGCGGCTGCTATCGCCGATTGCAGGTTATTAAAAGTACGCGTTCGGATTATTAGTCTAAGTTGATCCTTCAATCCTCGAGTGAAATAGCGTAAGGCTTGTTTTTCTAGGAGATCTTCGATGGCTGAACTCTGTGACGTGTCAAGGGTGTCCTCGATGGACAGTTCTTTCATCTCGGCTAATAGCCTTTCCATTCTAGACCGGAAATGTTCTACGCTATCTCCTTCTCTCTGTCTACAGCTACTGAAGTCGGTCTGTACAGTGTCGGATGATCTTTTGACGGCGAACCGCGTTTTGAGTAGGTAAGTTAATTCCTCGAAGCTTTCGATTGTTTTGTGTTGCAGTTCTCGCAAGGCTCTACCTTTTATTTTGTTTTTCAAGATAAGTCGCAGGAGTCGCGGTCGCTCGTTTTCGGCTGCGCACTCTAAGGCGCAATCGACATCGTTTAGGAACGCGAGTAGGTCGGAGCCTCTGTCTCCATCAATTACTCCGATTAGTCCGAGCGCGGTTACAACTCCTCGGATCGACTGGTTATTTGAGTCACTAGGACCTTGTTCCGAATGTGACATGGCAAATTCGTTTCCTACTGGACTGAAGTCGTGTCTTTTAACAGGGTATCGGCGTTGCGACGGTACGACGACGCTCTCGGGTGTTGTGTGGGCGCTCGACCCGGAGGCGCGATATGTGTCGGTGCTAGTGTCTAGCTTTGGAGCTCGCATGCGGCGTCGTAGATGGCCGGTGTTGCCCAGGGAAGTGCGCGCCTCTACCTTTGTAGAGTCTACTGGATTGAATACGAGCCTCTTATCGAAGAAGGACTCTAGTGATCTAGAGAATGACCTTCGCTTAGGGAGAAGGTACCTGAGGGCAAGTGCGTCTTCCGTAGGCATGCAAGGGCCGTGTGAAGGCTCTGGTTTACAATATATATATTTTTTCGGATATCGCTTGGGCGATTCGAGTTTTCTGTTTACTCACAGGATGACTGGCAGGCGCATGCTGCTGGTAGACGACCGCTGCTGGCCGTGAGGTGTCGGTTGACGTAACTGGAGTCGGCGAGACGATGATGTCTCCTTATCGCCTGCGTCGTGCAAGGCGTTGTCGGCGAGTCGGGTTCTGGAGCTCCTTATCGCTCGTACAGGGGACCAGGTGTCCTTGGTCCGTGGATGGATGGTGCGTACCTTCTCGGTACCTCGGTGGTCGTCTCCGCTCGGCCAAAGGTCCTCGGGTCAGCAATGGCACGTTGGTGACGTCCGTTCAGGCTTGGTTATACTTTTACCGTTAGCTAGGCCGTCTGGCCGTCTCTGACGAGAGAGCGGCTGTCTGGTGAAGTGCGAACGTCTCCTAAGAGCTCGTTCGTGTCTCCGGTTTGGTGGCCCTGCCTGTCTCTACCTCAGCAGAGATTGACTTCTAGGTCGTAGGTAACACTGGCACTCACGCCACGTTACGGTTTTCAGCAGGCTCACAATTTGACTTCGACGGAGCAGATCCCACCGCTGCCACCATTTAATGTTGTGCCCTGCGTGGTGACGGCGCAGAGCGGGTAGCGGGATCGGAGGAAGTCAGGCTCGTAGCGTTTAAAGGATTGGAATCCACCGGGATTAAACCCAAAACTTAAGGTTTATTGATAAAGTATAATCAAAGAACTGACAAGAGGTACAGAGTAGCTCGCTGATACGCACTGATGTGTTCTGATCGAAATGTGGATAGCGAGTGTCGTTTTGGACATCGGTTGGTGGTTTTGTTCGAGGCAGGCGTTGCTTTGGCCTCGTTGCTAAACGTGACTTAGTGGCTAGACGCTCGTTATTGATATTGTTGCGCGTAGCACCCGCGGAGCGCGTAATCATGGAAAGTATACGAATTCGGGACACTAACAAAGGCAGGTTTATTAATCGGATGTAGGACGTCCTTACTGTTTGGGATCTCGGGCAAGACTAGTTTGACAAAATGCTACCAAGTTGATCGTGGTAGTCAAGGGTAGTTCAGAGGATAGCACTTCAGGTGGTCTCAGTGGTGTCACTCTCGCGGTGAACAAGCGAGCAGGGTGCATGCAGGGCACGCAGGGCCGTAACACTGCCCCCTCCTTAAGAAAAAATGTTCGTCCTCGAACACGTGTGATTATGACTGCTATTCTTGTCGCTGGTGGCTGGGTATTAGGTGGTGACAGCGGCCCAATCCAGCCAGTCTTCGTCCCATCATTTGCACGAAGTCCAAGGGAAAACCGCTACAAAAACCTCGGACGGGACGATAGTATCTTTCCAGGTGTTTATTTCTGTCTATTTATCGTTGGTGAAACCGGAACTGAAGAAGCCGGAACTTCGCCAACAGGGACGTCAAGGGGCGCTGGGTACAAGTTAGGTGTTTCAGGAATTTCTTCAAGTCCTCTCCAAGGGACAGGTTACCTCAAAGTGAGATGAAATGTGCGAATAAATAGATATCGGGAACAAGTGAAAAAAAATTATTTATTAGAAAGTAGCCGAAAGATCTGCCAGACCAGACCAAAATAATTCCCATTTCTCGCATACATGAATCACATACTTTCTGCCAGCACCGACGAGACCTAGCCTGGCCACGCCTACGGCTGTTCTCCTCTTTCTCCAGTTTGACCGCTCATCCCCATAGGCCAGATCTCCAAAAGTAATCTTAAGAGAGCCAGACAACTATGGGTTGACGGATGGAGCAGTTAAGCAACTCCTGTACATTCTCACACCCACCTGTTTCTCTCACCACGGAGATTGCACAGGAGTGACACACATGCACCATAAAAAAATATCAAGCATTCCTCTATTTCAACGGGAGGTTTCGACCATGGTATTTTGCTAATCGGTTTATGTGAACGACTCGAAATTTGCTTCTTGGAGAACGTCGAATCCTGTAAATGACATCGTTAATTTTGTCGACCACTACATAGGGGCCTTCCCAATTACTTTGTAATTTGGAATATTTACCTTTCACTCTTTTAGGGTAATAAAACCAGACATTATCACCGGGAGAAAAGCTATAGAAACACATATGGTCGTGTTTGGCCTTCAAATGATGAGACGTCTTATTGATTTTGCACCTTGTAATCTCGTATATTGACTGAAGATTCTGTTGTAAATATCTACTATATTCCGCAACCGTGAATCTATTTTCCGGATCGATTCCTCTAATAAGGTCTAAAGGTAGCCTTAATTCTCGTCCGTACAGTAATTTGACTGGAGTTTGTCCAGTAATTTCATGCACTGCCGACCGATAGGCTAAAAGGAAAAGCGGTACCCATTCGTCCCAGTCTCTTTGATGAGAAGAAACATAAAATGATAAATATTGTAAGATTGTACGATTTAACCGTTCTACTAAACCGTCAGACTGAGGGTGGAGCGGAGTCGTTCGCGTTTTCTTAACACCGAAAATTTTAAGGATTTCTTTAAATAGTCCAGACTCGAAGGAACGACCCTGATCTGTATGAATTTCCAAAGGTAACCCGTGTTTGGAGATTACATGTTTAACTAAAGCTTTTGCGATAGTGTCAGATTTACTATTGGGTATTGGAATAACCTCTGGCCATTTAGTAAAATAGTCCATGACTACAAGAAGAAATCTGTTACCCGAATAAGTTGTGGGAAGAGGGCCTAAGATGTCCATCCCTATTCGTTCGAACGGAGAGCCCGTATTGTAAATCTGCAATTTGCCTTTTCCCTTTTCTGAAGGACCTTTTCTAGCTGTACATGTGTCACACGAGCGACACCAATCTTCTACATCTCGTTTACAATTAGCCCAATAAAAAGATTTTCTTATTCTGGCTAAAGTTTTGTTAATCCCGAAATGACCAGAAGAAAAAGAACCGTGCGCTTCGGTCAGAATTTCATTAATTTTACAGAGAGGAACAATTAATTGAAGTTCATTTTTTGATTTATCAGGAGATTCCCATTTTCTAAAAAGAAGGCCATTCTTTATAATCAGAGAATCCCAAATTGCGTTATAGAATTTCGCGCGAGAACCAAGCGAAGAGATATTTTCTTTGGCTGGACGTGAATCTGACATTTTAGCATGAAGTATGGGGCCTATTTCTGGGTCGGATTTTTGCAGGTCTTTCCACGTTGCACTTTCTCCAATAAAAGTGATTCGATTAATGACCCTTGCATCCGAAATAGAGGCATTTTGAATTTTGTTGCAAAAATTACAATCGTTGCAAGGTATTCGGGATAAACCATCAGCATTGCCATGATTTCGACCACTACGGTGTATGATTTCAAAATCGTATTGTTGGAGAAATTCGATCCACCTAGCAACTTGTCCTTCAGGTGTTTTAAAAGAGAGAAGCCACCGTAAAGCGGCGTGATCTGTGCGAATAATAAATTTCCTACCATAGAGGTAATGATGAAAATGTTTCACTGATTTGATGATCGCTAATAATTCCCTACGTGTGACACAATAATTTTTCTCCGCCTTCGAGAGTGGTTTACTATAGTACGCGATTACCCTTTCTACCCTATCCTGTAGCTGTGAGAGGACAGCACCTACACCGGTATTGGACGCGTCGGTATCTAAAATGAAATCAACTTCGGTAGAGGGGTGGGCGAGAATAGGTGGTGAAGTAAGCTTTGCTTTTAAGTCATCAAATGCTTGTTGACAATCGTCTGTCCAACAGAAGCGATTCCTCTTCACTGTCAGAATGTTTAGCGGGTGCGTAATTTTCGAAAAATCTTGTACAAACCGGCGGTAGTAAGAGCACAATCCTAGAAAACTCTTCACGTCTTTAGGGGATTTCGGAACAGGCCATTCCTTAATGATGAAAATTTTCGCTAGATTTGTCTTGATTCCTTCAGAGGAAACGATGTGACCCAGGTATAATACTTCTTTTTGAAAGAACGAGCATTTCTTCGGACTCATCAATAACTTTGCAGATCTCAATCTATCGAATACTAATTGTAAATTTCTGAGTTCATCTTCAAACGTCTTCCCGTAAATCATGATGTCGTCTAAGTACACTAAACATTGCTTCCATAACAGTCCACTAAGGACTAAACCCATCAACCGTTCAAATGTAGCTGGTGCATTGCATAGACCGAAAGGCATGACCCGGAACTGCCACAGTCCATCACCGACTGAGAAAGCAGTCTTCTCGCGGTCCTCTTCGGCTACCAATACTTGCCAGTATCCACTTTGTAGGTCCACTGTTGAGAACCAATGTGATCCTGCCACCGCATCAAGGATACCTTCTATCCGTGGCAAAGGGTACGAGTCTTTCTTCGTCATTTCATTTAACCGTCGAAAATCGACACAGAAACGCAGTGTTCCGTCCTTCTTCTTCACAAGAACTACGGGGGAAGACCGAGGGCTAGATGACTCTTCGATAACACCTTGCTTAAGCATGGTGTGAATTATCTTCTGAACTTCCTCTCGTTGGTGTAGAGGCAGGCGTCGTGGTGGTAATTTAAAAGGTGTATGTTGTCCAGTATTAATGCTATGTTGTATGCTGTCACATCGTCCGATCTCGTCTGCGTCGCTCGCAAAGACATCTTGATACTCCACTAACAAATCGCGAACTTGTTGTTTTTGAATCTCATTTAAATAAATAGTACTTTTATCGATAAGTTCTTTTAAAAATTCTGGGACAACGGATTCTGTCTGAACCGAACAGATTGGAGAAACTCGAGAAAAAATAGGAATCCGCGTTGATTCCTTGCAAATTTCAATTTCTGTGTTATTTAATAGTTCTACAACGCGTCGTTGTAAATGAATAGACTTTACTGTCTGATTTAATAAGTCTATTCCCGCGATACACGTATCTATAGTGTTTGCCAAATATACTTCGTGTTCGACCTTAACATTTCCTATCTGGAAGTGACAACGTTTACTACCTACAATACAATCGCGTAAATTCTTTCCATCTACTACGCATAGGCTTTCACCAAGTTTCGAATCAGTGCAACGAAACTCTCCATGGAGTTCGTTATTGAATTTAACCAACGTCACATCTGACCCTGTATCAATAAGCAAAGGGGAGGATTCACCGTCGATGAGCCCTTTGACAAATAAACCTGACCTACTCGATCTAACCAATCCTATACCCGTATTGGATATGTGCCCGATGTTTATGGATAATTCCCTTAATAATACGTGTGGTTTCAAAACATGAAATACCTGAACACATAGAATCTTAACTACTCGTAATACGATACCACACAGAATAAGAATGAACATAATCAAGGTAACAAATAACGATTCGTCTAACGTCGGTTTATCTTTATGGATGGAATTAACTTTATGAATAGAATAGTTATTAGTGGAGGCGGCAACCAGCGGCCACGAACTGGCCTCCTTAAATTCGGAGTCGATGCATTTGCCGAAGGAGGACCCCTAAATCCCGAACTCTTCGAAAACGCAAAATTATTTCTTGAATTTAAAATGTTAGCTGTGTTGGAACGATCGATGTTTCGAAATGTAGCCTGTCTATTGTTTCCAGATTTATTCTGGAAACAGTCTCGTTGTACGTGTCCTAATTTCCCGCATTTCCAACAACTGGGGGTGGTGATGGCATTTTGATTGCCTTTACTTTCATTGTTGCGAATTCCATTAATACGGCGCGATACAAAGTTTTGTTGGTTATTATTAAAATAAGGCGATGGACGCGAATATCGAGAATTGTGATCCGAGGAATGTATGTGGTTAAAATTAGTAGTATTTTTACTATTTATCGCGACGATCTCGAGGGCTTTGGATACAGCCTGTTGGAAAGTTTTGGTATCCGCGAGTTGAAGTGGCATTCGCACTTCCGTGTCGCGCACGGCCTCGACAAAGCGTGTCCGGGCGAGGTCGTCTTCAACCTCGGCGGAAGTATTAGGGAGGGATAAATGGACAAGATTTTCGATCTCCGCGGCGAGAGCTTGTATGGTTTGGTTCGGTTTCTGGTTACAACTGTAAAATTGCGCGCTGTGCATATTTCGGGACTCTACCTGACCGAATCGAAATTCTAGTGCTTCTAAAAGCGATTCAAAGTTCGACTGTTGCACCTCAGTCAATGTAATGAGAACGGCGGACGCGGGACCTTCCAAAAAATGTATAAGTCCTGTAACTTTAGCAGCGTTATTCCAATTATTTACTAATGCGGTAGTCATAAATTGGGCTCGAAATTCGCGCCAATGTGAGCCATTGAATTTTGGCAATCTCACGGGGACATTTGAAGGCCGTATGGGGATGCATGAAGGGGTGACTGGAGGGACGGGGACAGATGACGTATTGACGGGGGGAGTGGGAGCCAAAGGGGTACTTAATTTCGCCTCCAGTTCCCGAAATCGAGCTTCATATCGGGCGCCCATATCTCGCATCGCAGCGGTGTTGCGTTCTTCAGACTGACGCAGATGTAATGTCAGTCTTGAAGCTAAGGCGTCGTTCCTCTCCTCCATCCGTTGGCAGAGCGCTTCCTCGCGTGATTCCATTCTCTGGTAGAGGCCCTCCAATAGTCCGCACATTTCTTGGAATGTAGCCGGTCCCGCTGGGGAGGGTCCGGGCTGGTCTCCTGATGTTGACGGCCCAGGTCGCCCAGCGTCTCCTCCCGACATATTAGGCTCCGTAATCTCGCACTCTTGCTCGAAGTTTTCGGTAGAAGCGGGAATAATCCCACTTCTGACACCAGTGTTGCGCGTAGCACCCGCGGAGCGCGTAATCATGGAAAGTATACGAATTCGGGACACTAACGAAGGCAGATTTATTAATCGGATGTAGGACGTCCTTACAGTTTGGGGTCTCGGGCAAGACTAGTTTGACAAAATGCTACCAAGTTGGTCGTGGTAGTCAAGGGTAGTTCAGAGGATAGCACTTCAGGTGGTCTCAGTGGTGTCACTCTCGCGGTGAACAAGCGAGCAGGGTGCATGCAGGGCACGCAGGGCCGTAACAATATCATAATGTATCATGGACTTTGGACACTGCATTATCCTCTCGAAGAAAGGATTTGATGATATAGCTAGTTTGTGCAATCCGAGAGCCAGCTTTGGGCTCGGGCGCAACAGTGAAACTAGTTGCTTCGTAAACAGATGTGTTGTATGAAAACATTGCAAATGGTAATAGACTTTCCCATTCTTCATACGAATCCATATAATGCTTTAAATATTCTGTTAAGACAATATGACTTCTTTCTAGTGAACCATTAGTTTGTGGTCTATAACCTGAGGTTGTAACTTTTTTAATTTTAAATATATCTGCTAATTGAGTAAGGATCTTTCCAATAAAACTGCTTCCTCAGTCTGTAAGAATTGCTTTAGGTGCTCCATACAGGGTGTCCCAAAAATGTTGGATAATATTATAGCCATCTTGTTCGGGAGGGGGCGGTGATGATGATGCCGTTTGTAAAAATTTGCGTTAGGCCTCCAATTCCGAGTTATTCAACAACAAAGTTAGGTGACGCCCTCGAGCTCTTGGCGAATCCTGGTCAGTTATCCCTTGCTCCTAGAAAAAGGGAGGTGACGGAAAACATTTTGCCGGTGGCCTGTGAAAATCGCGATGGAGGACCGGCGAGTGCTCAAACGCTCGGCTCTTTCGAAACCGAGCGGTCAGGAGTCCCTTGCATGTGCCGTTTTGAAGACCGAACATAGCAAGGTACGGCATCGCCCGACGGACACACTTTGCCTTTCTTCTTGCTTTCCCTCTTTCTTGATATACGCTTACGATAACTGATATCTCTGTTTAGTTGTTTCGCGACTCCTGACTAAATCAGATTAAATCTGTCTAAATCCAGGGAAGCGAATTTATCAGGGGCCTGTGATACTTTTTCCTTCAAAGTATCGAAGTGGCACCGTGACAAAACATTGGAGCTGTAACCGTGATGATCCGAGTTCGACACCTCGGCGTCGCGGTTATTTTTTTTGGCTTCCTTGTTCTGTCTTGATCCATGTTGAATACCCAACAGTATTGATAGTTTTTCTTTTACAGTTCTTTGCCTTATGTTGAATACCCAGTCAATGGTAATACTTCATTTTTATCCTTCGCGGCCTATCCTCCTGCTTTCTGATTTTCAGAGAATGCGCCAGCGTTGAATGATGTCCATCCTCATTTCATTCGCTAAGTTCGAATAAATTTATCGAATTGTGCACGGAGAGCACCCGCCAGAACTAACTCGATCCAGTTATTTTTGTAATTTAGTCAAGATTGCAGATTCTGCAGATTTTTCATGAAATCAATACAACGGGAAGCGTAATTAAAATACTCATTGAGAAAAAGAGAAACGAAATAATGTTCTCAAGATTAGAGACCTATCGCTTTAAACTACTGACTACATTTCGTAGCATATCGAGAAATGTGTACCGGGAGTAATTGATGCTTAACATAGTTTAACAAGGTATTCCAACTTCAATAAAGTTTGCTCAATCATGGTTAAAAAAGTTGAAATTTATTCCAATTTATTTGGGTGTCGCGAAACGACAAATCAGGCTACTCAGGGATCTTGCTTATCACAAGCAGAATTAAAATTTCGGAGAAAAGGCGTAAAACTGTAAAAGAAAAAGTATTTCCAGTATTAGGTATTAAACATGGATCAAGACAAAACAAGAAACCCAAAAAAATAACCGCGAGACACCGAGGAATCGAACTCGGATCATCACGGTTACAGCTCCAATGTTTTGTCACGGCGCCACTTCGATACTTTGGAAAAAAAGTATCATAGGCCCCTGATAAATTTGCTTCACTGAATTTGGACGGATTCAATCTGATTTAGTCGGGAGTCGCGAAACAACTAATCAGAGGTATCAGTTATTGCAAGCGTATATCAAGAAAGAGGGAAAGCAAGAAGAAAGGCAAATTGTGTCCGTCGGGCGATGCCGTACCTTGCTATGTTCGGTCTTCAAAACGGCACATGCAAGGGACTCCTGACCGCTCGGTTTCGAAGGAACCGAGCGGTTGAGCACCCGCCGGTCCTCCATCGCTATTTTCACAGGCCACCGGCAAGATGTTTTCCGTCACCTCCCTTTTTCTAGGTGCAAGGGACAACTGACCAGGATTTGCCAAGAGCTCGAGGGCGTCACCTAACTTTGTTGTTGAATAACTCGGAATTGGAGGCCTAACGCAAATTTTTACAAACGGCATCATCATCACCGCCCCCTCCCGAACAAGATGGCTATAATATTATCCAACATTTTTGGGACACCCTGTATATGGCGATGAAATTACGAGCAAAGGCATCTGCTATTGTTGTTGCGCGGATATCAGGAATTGGTACCGCCAGGCAATATTTTGTTAAGTTATCATGCATGGTAAGAATATGTTTGTTACCATTATGTGACGTTGGCAAAGGCCCAACTGTATCTAAAGAAATCTTTTCAAAGGGTTCAGATGGTGTGTCAGTAATAAGCATTGGCTGACAGGTTTTTAATCTAACTAACTTTTGTTCTTGACAACTAGTGTATGCACGAATGAAATTTTGTATATCAATTTTCATTTCAGGCCAGGAATAATGAGGTCGTAAACGATTATAAGTTTTAGTGACACCTTTGTGTTCTCCTATCAAACTACTATGAGCTTCTTGAATTAATTGTTGCCTAATTTCTAATACAGGAACTGTAATACTTGATGTACAAATAGTGATATGAATATTTGAATTGTTGAAAACTCGTTTAACTAATTCTCCAAATTCTACATGAGTGAAATGATCATGTCCATCTCCAACTGAAGACATTCTAATAGAATAAATCTTTGATTGTTGAAATGCTATTTTCAACTCTTCTAAACCAGAGATGATATCTTCTTTGGTTAATTGTTCATAAAAGTATTTAGTGCCAGATATACTAAAAATCTTTCTATTACTAGATGTAGATATAAAAACTTGACCTTTCATTGGATGTTGATTTTTAATCCATTCTTTATCTATATATTCCATTTCTTCTAAAGATTTAGTAATTGGAGTATTTGAATTGCAGTCAGCTGAGATAAAATGAATGCAATGGGCCTTTCGAGACAAAAGAGGGCTTGTAGAAAAAGCCATGTGAAAACTATTCGTTGTATTCTCTTCGTCACTGTCACTATCTTTATTGCTTGACATTGGATACTCTGAGAGGTCAATAAGGGTATTCGAAATTTGAGTTGGTACTGTATGAGAATTTAGGTTAGATTGGGTAGGTATTAGAGGTTCGGGTAACGGAAGGGTGTGATCTATGCCTATGTCATTTAGGGGTAAAGAATTCTGTCGAATGGTACTAATGGACTGATTGTAAATCTCTGAATCTTCAAGCCTCTCCGTGGGAGCTAGGGTAGAGTTACTTAAGGACTCATTAAAAGACATTAAATCGCCGGTCAAAGTATTGTTTCCAGAGAAAGTTCTCCATGCTAAGTAGAAAACCCGGTTTAAAAGGGTATCTGCGAGGTTGCTCATTTTCTGAATTGCTGTCATCTGATTCACTTTCTGAGTGTCGAACTAAAGGTCTCTTTTGCCTATCACGTGTCAATTGTTTGATTCGGTAACCAATATTTTCAGGGTCTGCTTGGGCTTTAGGTAAATAATGTTTAAAATCTGGATCATTCGATTCTTTAGGTATTAAAGGTAAACACTTGATTGGATTTCGTGAAAGAGCATCTGCATTCTTATTAATTTTGCCTGCCTTATAAACAATGTTATATTCAAATTCCAATAATCGTAATTTCCATTTCATTAAACGAGAAGTAGGATCTTTAACTGAGTGTAACCAAACTAAAGACCTGTGATCAGTGACCAATGTGAACTTAGTACCATAAACATAAGGTCGGAAATATTGTACTGCGTATACCATAGCGAGACATTCTTTTTCGGTTGCGGAGTAATTTCGTTCTGCTTTGTTTAAAGTTCGAGATGCATAAGCGATTGGTAAATCGTGTCCTATTTCGCCTTGACTTAAAATCGCTCCAACTGCAAATTCGGATGCATCGATCGTAATAACAAACGATTTAGAAAAGTCAGGATACTGTAAAATCGGTTGTTGACAAAGTTCATTTCTCAATTGATCAAAACTTTGCTGTTGTTCTTCATTCCAAACAAATCTAATTCCTTTACCTAATAAACTTACTAAAGGCTTGGCTTTATTAGTAAAATTTTCAGTAAAACGACGGTAATAACCTGCTAATCCAAGAAATTGACGAACGCATTTCTGATTAGATGGTATTGGAAACTTTTCAACAGAAACTAACTTCTTTGGATCTGGTCGAACACCTTGTTCAGAAATAATATGTCCTAAATATCCAACTTCTTTACGGAGGAATTGACATTTGCTAGTTTGTATAGTTAAACCATTTTCACGCAATCTATTCAATAATTTTGGAATTTTAATTTCATGTTCTCTCAAAGACGAAGAATATACAACTATATCATCGAGATATACAAATAGTTCAGTTCCTTGTAATCCGGTTAAACTTTGAATCATAAGACGTTGGAAAGTCGGTGGTGCATTTTTCAAACCAAAAGGCATGCAAGCAAATTCATAATGACCAGTGGGAGTAGTAAATACTGTTTTTGAACGATCTTTCGGATTCATTTCTATTTGATGAAAACCATTAGCTAAATCGAACACTGAGAAATATTTTGCTCCTCCTAATCTATCTAAATTTCGGTTATCTGTGGTAAAGGGAATTTATCACTAACTGTTTTATTGTTAAGAGCTCGAAAATCAATAACCATACGCCAACGCTTATTACCTTGGGCATCTGGTTTCTTTGGTACTATCCATAAAGGTGAATTGTAAGGGAAACTAGAGGGTTTGATTATCCCTTCTTTGAGCAAAGCCTTTACCTGATCGTCGATCTCTTTCTGATGCACTGGCGGATACCTGTACTGCCGGGTGTTTATGGGTATATTGTCAGTAGTATGAATGGAGTGTTGGAAGTTGGGTGCCTTTCCCAAATTGTCTCCAGGTAGAAAGAACCTGTGCGAGTATTCTTGAACAAGTTGTAGCACATGTTGCCGTTCTTCGCTATTCATGTGGTCCATATCGAGGGTCTTCTTAATTTCTTTGATTCGTTCTTGAGGTGATGTGAATTTATGACCAGAATTCTTCAAGGAATAATCTTCTTCTGATGAACTAATGATGTCGTACGGATAGATTTCTTGAGGTGGCAAATCGAATTGAACATCTCGATTGCTCGTATTATAGTCGGGCCGCTGAGAGAATGCGTCTGGTGAGGGAGGGTAGACAGGCGGACCAGGCCGAAATTTTACTCTCTCCAGTTACGTTTCGGGAGTTCCGTAGCCTGACTTCCCCTCATGTGCTTCATAGTGTTGGGTCAGCGACGTACCCAAGTGTCAAGGGAAGTGGCAGTGACTGCGCTTGGGAGAGGGTAATTCAAGCAGACTAAACATCGTCTTGGGTTTTAATTCGCGGTAAATAACCTTCACGAAGAGTCGTATTTGCTAAACGAACTGTAATGCACTGACTAGTTCGTGCCGGAATCGAATGACGCTTTTTCGTCGGTTGATTTTCCTCTTCTTTTGGACTTCGATAATTTATGAATCCCATGGGTTTGGTCGGTCTATCTCTAATTACGAGGGTTTTATGGAAATACGAGATTTCAGCCTCTTCTTGTAATAGATAAGCGCTACCGAGTAAACCACTAGCTGGTAACTGAAGATTCTTTATCACATAGAATAGACAAGGTGTCTCATGGATATGAAGAGTTACGGTTCCCGTTGTGAGTATTGGGATGGAAGCAACTCCAGTTACTTCAATTTCTTCTTTATGAATTCTTACTTCTTCCAAATTCAAAGCTTCAAACGTTATTAAATTTACGGACGCTCCTCCGTCCACTAAAAATTCTCCATGCCCACCTTTTAATTCCGGTACTTTAACGCGGATCTTTGGAATCGGGGCTTCTTTAATTACTCATTTCTTCGCGGATTCTCTTGGAATCAAACATGTTGCTGGCGAGGTTGCTCGCTTCTATTCACCTGATCGCCAACAGGGTGAACGCGATCGTAGTTTAAATGCTGTGCATTATGGGACTTATTATCGTTCCTCTGCTGAGTGAACGAACTACCAGGCTGAGCATAATTATCGCTCATCTGGGCAGAATTAGATAAATTCTTAAAACTAGAGAAATTGCCATCGCGGCTTTTGTCCTTGCAATAGCAGCACTGATAGCCCTCGCGGTTCTGGTACCTTTCGACCCTTTCTTGTTGCCTTGGGTGCTGTTGTTAGGACTGCTGATGGGGGGAATTTATGACACCCGGGGTCCTAGGGTTGCCATGCTGTACAGCAAAGGCGGTCGGTTTTCCGTAACCACGTGGGTTTCCCTCCACACCAGATGTAGTCTCCGTTTGAGATCCATGGTGTCGGCTCCAATTCGGGTTGAATGGTCGTCGGTTGTTAAAATGTCGGGGCCCGTCATTGTTTCCATAACGATAACCATTTGAGTCCCTCCAATCATTCTCACTCCATCCTCGAGTGATCTCCGATACCTCTTCAAACGCTTCTTCTATCTTCTTAAAGTTCTTCGGGTTCACTCGCGACAAATACCGTTCTGGTAACCCGTTTACAAATTTATTAATTACGCCGCGTTCCAAATGCTTTCGTGCAGCAAGTCTAAGCTCCACTTCATATTCTTGGTTTACTGCTGCGCGAGCATTATGCATTACGTGACGCGTCCTGTCTATGTAATCTTGTACAATTTCATCCCGGTAGATCCGTAATCGCGAAATTTTGTCTTCGAAAGACCACAAACTTCTACCCGGGGAAAAACATTTCTTTAAATGGTGCAACAAAGCATTCAAGCTTGTGAACGTCTCACCATCCACGCTCTCTCTAGCTGTGCCCTTTAACTTTCTGATTATTGCACTTAAATAATTCATTTCTAAAACTGACGGCAAACCATGTGTGCCATCCTCAACACATTGAACACAATATTTAAGTTCATTTCTATTTCCAGAAAAATTAGGAACTTCTTGAACATACTGTTGAATCGTTGTCTTGAATTTCAACTGTTCCATAAAATCAGTAAGTTCTGTTTCCTGCTTAGCCATTGTGATAATGTAGTTTAACAAAGCACAAGGAGAAAAATAACTTTACTTAACAGTCTATGGACTGATATAATCTGAGTATCCCACCGCTGTCACCAATTTGTTACGAGCCAGGCTTCGCGAGTCCTAAATATGCTCTGAGATCGCGCAAAGGGCTATTTCACCTTTGCCAGACTCGAGTCTTCTAGTTCCCAATCGGCCCTATATCAGTCCTGGGATCGTGCTAAGGGCTATTTCACCTTAACCAGACTCAAGACTGGACCTTGGTAATTAAAAGAATGGCTAGTTACTTTCAATAGCTCAGAACAGGTCTTGGGATCGTGCTAAGGGCTATTTCACCTTAACCAGACTCAATCCTGCTGATTGATCATGAAAGGATGCCCTAGGCTAAAGTTAAACCTTGTGATGGCGAGCAGGAGCGGGTCAAAGAAAGACACTTCCGAATTTGGGCTAGGCTTTATTAGCGACCTTTCGAGGCGAGGGCGAGTTTGGGACTGCTGTCCCGCCTAGGGCCGAGTGCCCGGAACGGCGACTCGGTCCCATGGAGGGGCGCTCGGGATGCTGAGGTCCGCGCGTTGATAACGCGGGTGCCGCGTTACACTCCCCCGCTTTCAAATGTGGCACTCCGTGGCATACATGTGGGTTGGTTGGGTGGTGTCTTGATGTCATGTGGTTAAATGTTGCTGTGTGGTTCGTTCAATTGGGTGGTGTTGGTGTGATTCCTTGCGTTGAATAATTCCTCTGGTTAGGTGTCCTGTTTTTGGTTTCGTTCTCTTTGTTTGTCCCAATTAGTGTGTTTTTCCTTGCATCTGTCCTTTAGGCGTCCTGTTTAGTGTGATTGCTTTCTATGGAGGTTCTTAGGTTTGTTTGAATAAAAGTGCTTGTTTATGTTTAGTCTGTATATATATAATATTCGGTTAATAAAATGTAGGGTATATATATAAAAGTGTGTGTGTACATTTTTAGTGTGTGCTTAAATTTAGTAGTGGTTACAGAAATTTTTTAGATGTATATATATATATATATATATATATGCGTATGTAGTTAAGTCTAATATGAATGAAAAAATATGTATGTATATGTATGTATGTACTTAGATCTAATATGGGTAAAAAAAATATGTATATATGTATGTATGGACTTAGATCTAGCTTGACATTGCTTCGAGATTTTTGCTTGTGAGCAAGTGTGTAATTGTTGGTTAGTGTATGGTTTTATAGTTGTTGTTTGTCTAATGTGTTCGTTAATCTGTCAATGTGTCTGTTTTGTAATCCCTGTTTTGCTTGTTTGATAATTTGTTCAATTTCTTGTGTGGTCATTGCTTTGAAAATTGTTTTATCTGTTTGCGTTGTCTCGTCTCTGTATCGTATGTGCGTTTGTGTGCTTTCGTTAATATACTGTTTTGTGTTACGTATGTGTCGTAATTCCTTTCGGAGTGTATGTGTGTCGTTTGTATATAGTCTAGTACGTATGTTCAGTAGTGTTCTTGTCCTGTCAGTTACGTTTCTCTGTTTTAGTCTTCTGTCTTGTATTGTGGTCTGTGGTTGTCTTCGTGTTTTGTGTAGTCGTAGTGTAGCATCTATTGTTATCGGTGGCTGGTCTTCGATTTGTCTGTTAATTCCTCCTGGTCCGTACCAGTGGAGGTGAGTTGGTTTGTCTGGGGTCTGGAGCAAGGGCACTCCCCAATTGGAGAGTGGTGGTTGGTCTGTATTTTTGTTGTCCATTGTTTGATGCCTGATGTTTTGTTGTATATGTATGCTGCTGTTCCTGGTGTTCCTTTCTTGGTGTCTTTAGTGTAGTTGTCTGCCTCTGATGCGTTGTGTACGTATTTGTGTGGTGGTTCTCGGGTTTCTTTTTATTGCCGCTGGTGGTTCTCTGGTGTTAGTCTGCAATTGGGGTTTTATTGTTATCTCTGTTTGTGTTCGTGTACTCGCGTGTGAAGTTCTGTATGCCTGGGTTGATCTCTCGTGGTGCAGGGTTGTTTCTGTTTGTGTGTAGTTGTCGGTGGTTAGGGATGTTCGGGAGGTTGTAGGTGTGTTTGTTGGTGTGGGTGTTTTCATTGGTGTAGTTGTTTTCGTTGGTGTGGTTGTTGTTGGTTGCATGTGTGTGTATGTGCGGTATTTTGTTTCTGCTTTCGCAGAGCAGCCGTTGATATGTTGCACCAGTGGTTGGCCGAACATTTCTATGCGGCACACCGGGCATAAAAACATTTGACGTGGTTTTTCAAGGATGATTGAAACGTAATTTTGTGTGCATCTCTGGATGTGGAGCTGCTGGTGAGAGCGAGGCATCTCGCAGCCACAGAGTGGGTATTGTGCGATCTCTTGTGCGTCCATTTTGTTTGTTTTGTTTGTTTTTATTTGTGTGTTAACTAAAATGGAAGAGAAGAATGTGAGTAGACGGTGGGGGGTATGCGACATTTGCCGTTTCATGGTATGATATTTTGTCTATTGCACTGCAGTATCTGCACCGGGATCATCTCAATTTGGTTACTGCTTGTTTGTGGGGGAAGATTCGCTAGGATTTGGATTCTGGTGGATTGGGGTTGTTCTATGGTTCTGTTTTCATTTTGTGGTTCTCGTTCTGGGTTACGTCTGCGTGTGATTGTTCTTATGACATTGATAATGGATGATAGTTTACCGAATAGGGAGAATTTCCAGCATAGTCCGAAAATTAGTGCTAGTGGTCCAATTGAGAAACCTGTATATTTTACATATTTTTCTATTGTCGACAGTCTGTTATGTAATTAGTGTATTTTTCCTATGTCCTTGGCTTTTGCGATTATCGTTTTTAGTTTTGTTTCGTTGTCCGTGAGGTCGTCGTTTGTGAGTGATGATTCCATTGTTTGTGTAAATTGTTCTGTTTCTTTCAAGATTTCCGTTAAGTTAATTGGGTTTTCTAGGTCGATGGAGTTTTCTATCATTTCGCTGATGTTTAGTGTTATGGTGTGAGAGAAGTTCGTGTTTCCATATGTTTTTATGTTACTTGTTGGTGTAAGTTTTGTTGTTTGGGTCTTGGCGGTGCATGATTCGTTAATGTGGAGTATTCCGGTCTTTTCTATGCTTTCTATGAATGATTTTCCCGTTGCGCACGTGATGTATAGTGTTTCTCGTTTGGGTGCTGCAAACAACCAGCTGTTTGTGTTTTCAATCTTAGACTAATATGTACGCGTCAGCGTTTTAAGTCGTATATCGCATGTATTTAGATTATTAAAGTTTGGGTTCAACAGAAGTTGTATTTCGCATTCTGCGTTATCGTCTATTCTTTGTACGGGGTTTCCTTGTTTACATATGTATATCGAATTCATGGATTTGCAATTTTTCAGGTTATTTACGTTGTAGTAATATTCAAAGTCTGCTGAGACTGCTGTGTATTTGATGAAAGGTTTTATGTATGCGAATCTAGATGTGGAATTGTGTGTGTTGGTTTGAGGAATGAGCACTGGTAAGTGCTCGTACAGTTTGTATGAATCATGGTCTAAAAGTGGTATTTTCAGAATATAAATTAAGTTCGCTCCGTTGTGAAATATTGTTAGGTCGGTGATTTCAAGGAGTTGCGCTATGAATCGGCTATCTAGTGGTATCGGAAATTCCACGTTTTTGAAATGTTTACGGATAGTTGTCGCACTATCTAATATTTGTTGTGCTGTTAATATTTGTGGATGTATTTGTCCATTCTTTGCAAATAGTATGGTGGTCGTAAGTGTGTTAATGCCTATTTCGAGTTGTGTTAACATTACATCTATTTCAGATGCATATTCCATTGCCTTTTGGTTTAGTTGGAGTATTCTCACATTATTGTCAGTTAATCTCGCTGCTAGGGTAATATTTCCTATTTGTTTTTAAATTTTGTCGGTTATTAGTGCTATTTTTTTGTCAACAAGTTTGAATTGTGATTTTATAATGTGTGTTTGATTCTTAACAATTTGTGCTATTTCTTGTGTGTTCTTGTTTAACATTTCAATTTTTTCATTCTAGCGGTGCACGCTTTCGTCTTCTAGCTGTATCTATGTTTGGGATGAGTTCTTGTAAGATTGTTTCCGATGTTATAGTGTTTTTTAGTCTGGTTGCTAATACTTTGAGGTGTCCGTAGGTTAGGCAGGTTGATTTCAGGATTCTACAGAGTTCTATTGTTGCTTTTATGTTTTTCCATATCTGCTCGCGCTCCAAGGCGAGTCCTTGTGTGTTTGCGTAGGTGATTAGTGTCCATTCCGTGTGATATGGTCTCAGCGTGCCCAAGATTTCTGATCGCAGTCCTGGGTTGTGTGCAAGCGGTGTTACTTGATATGAGGGGGTCTCGGCGCTTACACACGATGCGAGGCATCTGCAACATGTGCCAGTTTTATTTTGTCGACGTGGACTACTTTTGTTTTGTCTTTGTTAATCTTTAGTCTGACGTTGTGTCTATCTAATACGTTTAATATTTCGAATGGGCCTATGTAGTTACTGTGCAGTTTGTGTTTTTTATGGTCTCGGATTAGGAATACGAGTTGGCCTGGAGAAAAGTTTGGTTCGGTGGTTCGTTTGTCGTAATATATTTTGTTTCTTTCTTTTGCTTTGATTTGTCTTTCTACTGCTTTCTCGTGAATCGTTTTCAGCTGTTCCGTGAGCGTGCGTAAGTATGTGTCATATGTGAATATTGTTTCTACAGGTGGAAATTCCGAAGGGGTTCGTGCTGTTTTTCCAAAAACTAGCTCGTGTGGTGTGAATCCGGTACTATCGTGTACGCTTGTGTTATATGAAAGGGTTGCGTATGGGAGCCATTGGTCCCAATTACATTCTTCGGAAATGTAGTGTTTTAAGTATTCTATAAGAGTGTGATGACCTCGTTCGGCGATACCGTTTGACTGTCGGTGGTATATGGAAGTGTTATAATGTTTAATTCTAAAAAGGTTTGTGAATTCCTTAAATACTTCTGACATGAAGTATCGGCCTTGGTCGGATAGTATTGCTCGTGGGGCTCCGAATATGCAAATTAGGTTTTCCGCTATTGCCTTAGCAATTTCTACAGAAGTTTGGTATTTCAATGGTATGACTATTGAGAATCTGCTGAAATGGTCGGTAATTGTAAGTATATACTTGTATCCTGTTTCAGTTTCTTGTAGTGGACCGCAAGTGTCAATAGCGATTTTATCGAAAGGTTCGGCGGGTGTATCTGTGATTATCATTGGTGCTTTGGGTTTTACGCGTACTAGTTTGTTCTTTTGGCAGTCAAGACAACATTTTATAAACGCGGTGATATCTGTTTTCATGTTTTTCCAATAATACTGAAATCGTATTCTTTTATATGTTTTTTCTATTCCTTTGTGACCTCCTATTGTGGAGCTGTGTAGTTCTCTCATTATCAGTTCTTTTTCTGATGTTTGTGGTACGGATATCAGGCCTTCGCAAAGTGTAATTGTTACTCGTGATTGTATGGTGTGTGAATATAAGTATGTTTTCAAGTTTGACCATGCTGGTTGGTCGACAATTTTTTGGTCTTTTGGTATTGTGCATGAATTAATTTTGAGCCGTTTAAGGGTGATTAAAAGTGTTTTAACGCATTTTACCATAGTGTGGGAATTTACATTATCTGTGTTTCTGTTTTTACATACCATACCGAAATAATGTCTTGTCTTTCGACGTGCGATTAGAATGTCGCCTACATGTGGGTCGGATTCTAAGAGTGTTTGTGTACTAATAATTCCTTTTTCTCTTAAGAATTGTGTGGTTAAGGTGTCTATGACGCAATCTGCTGAAAGGAAATATGCAATATTGTCCTTTTGTGTTAGAAGGTTACTTTGCGTTACTATAATTGTGTTTCTGATTTGAGGGTTTGGAATGTCTGCAGGTATGTCAGTTCCTACAGTCAGCTGTTCGGTATCATAAAGCGGCGTCTCGAGAGTCCGAATTTGAGAAAATATGTAGTGGATGTGGTGGAGATCGGAATGTTGGTTGTATTGCTTCAAGATGTTTATTTTTTCCGTTGCGTTCTTGAGTGTCTTCCGGTGGTGAGTGAAAGTTGGGTTTAACGGTTTTATGTGTTAACTGCTTGGTTTTATTGTTGTTCTGGGATTTAGCGACGATCGATTCTATTTCCCCGTGAGTACTTGTATCCAAGTATTTTTTCATAGTATCCGAAAGTTTATAGTGTAGTGAGGGTTTACTATGTGAATGACTGCTTTCTAATTTCTTTTTGCTGTCATTTCTATGCCTGACCTTATTACTGTTATTATCGGTGTCGCGGTTAGTGTGATTTTCTGTTTCTAGTGTATCCCTATCTCTTGTCCTTGTTCGCTGCCTAATGTCGTGATCCGCTATTTCCTGAGTGGTGGGGTTATATGTGAATGCAGGTGGGGATCGGAACTGTGGGGTGATTTTGCTAGATTCTGGAGCTTCTCGTTTTTTGAGTTTCGGTGTTTTCTTCTCGCTAGTTTGTCTTTCGCTGGTTTGGCTTGAGTGTGAAAACTCCTCATTGTCTGTACTGTCAGATCGCTGTGTTTCTAGTGATATCGGTGCGTGGACGTATTTTCTTTTTTCCTCGCCATGCTGTGGGCGGTTATTTTCGTCTTTGCTACCGTTGATTTTGACACTCTGATTTTCGTTTTCAGCGATTGTGCGGTTATCTGTTTCTTTTATCGTTATTTCATCGTCCGATGACATAGATGATGATGAGTCCCTATTAGCATCATCTATAGTCTTGTGGTATTTTTTAATTGTGCCCTCGGTTTGTCGTGTTTTCGGTCTCATGCCTGCGCAGAATGGTGCATGTATGTCAGTCGTGTCTTGGATAGTTTCATGTTTTTTCTTCGGTGCTGGATTTCCCGATGCCGAATCTGATGTTGAGAGTAGACGCGTATGTGGTTGATGGTGTGTTTTAGGTTTTTTCGTTTTATGTATTGTTTCGCTATCTGATGTTTCTTGTCTTGGTCGGATTGGCATAATAGATACTGGGTTTCGCGATAATGCGTCTTCTATTACGTTTTGTTTTCCTGGTTGGTGTTTTATGTCGAATTCGTAGTCGTTTAAGATGGCTTGCCAGCGTTGCAGTTGCTGTGGGGGGTTTGCCTTTTGTGTTAAGTATGTTAGCGCTCTATTGTCGGTGACGAGTGTAAATTTCTTTCCATAGAGATACGGTCTAAAGTATTCTACTGCTCTAACGATTGCTAATAGTTCTTTTCGCATTGGATCATAGCGTTGCTGAGATTTATTAAGGCTTTTTGAGTAATATGCTACGGGGTGGTTGAAGTTATTGTGTTCCTGACTAAGTACGGCTCCTAGCGCGTAATCGGACGCGTCGGTGGTTAACATGAAGGGTTTTTCGAAGTCCGGATAGCGGAGAATTGGTTGTTGTGTGAGTTTCTGTTTTAGTGTGTGGAACGCAGTTTCGCAGTCGGTATCCCATTTTAAATCTGTGTTTTTCCTAAGTAGCAATATCAATGGTGCGATGATCTTCCCGTAATTTTTAATGAAACGCCTGTAATAACCTGTCCAGCTAGAGAATTGTTTGATGTTTTTCTTGTTTGTTGGTCTTGGAAAATGTTGAACCGCTTCTATTATGTTTTTGTTGGGTTTTACACCGTTTTCGGTTATTATATGTCCTAAGTATGTTACTTCTCGTCTTAAAAATTCGCATTTGTCTGTTTGTAGTGTGAGTCCTGAATCTGTGAGTCTATTGGCAAGTCGGCGGAATTTTGTCGCGTGTTCTGATAAACTATTGGCGTAAATTACAATATCGTCTAGGTATACGAATAGATCTGTTCCTTGTAGGCCAGATAGGATTATGTCCATGACACGTTGAAAGGTGGCGGTTGCGTTTTTTAGTCCGAATGGCATGCGGTTAAATTCGTAGTGGCCATTGGGTGTTGAGAAAGCTGTTTTTTGCTTGTCGATGGGGTGCATTTCAATTTGGTGGAATCCTGATGCGAGGCCGAATATCGAAAAATACTGAGCGTTTCCTAACTGGTCTAAGATATCTGTGATATTAGGGAATGGGTATGCATCTGTTATTGTTTTTTCTTTAAGTTTTCTAGAGTCTATGACCATTCTCCATCTTTTGTTTCCTTTACTGTCGGCTTTTTTTGGAACGATCCAAACTGGTGAGTTATAGGGTGAGATAGAGTGCTGTATGATGTCTTTTTCTATGAGTTTTTGAATTTGAAGTTGAATTTCGTTTTTGTGTACTGGGGGATATCTGTATTGTTTTGTGTTAATTGGTTTATCGTCTGTTGTGTGGATTTGATGTTGAGCAACTGGTGTGTGGCCTAATTGATCTCCTTCAATGTAAAATAAGTTTGGATAATCTGAGACTAACTGTAAAACGTGTTGTTTCTCTTCTATGTTTAAATGTTCTAAACGCAGAAGAGTTTTTAGTTTTTCAAGCCTTTCATCTATTTTTGTGGTGTAAATTGCTGCAGTGTATTCTGTTTGAATACATTGAGAATTTAGTTTGTTTATAAGTATCTTAGGAATGTCTGCTATTTGTTCAATAGGCTGAATGTCTACTTCTTGTATTTCTATTTTTACTGGTTTTGTGTTTGTGTTGATCACTTGAAGGTATGCAATGTTGCCGTGATTTTTGACGAGTGCGTTTCCAAAGTATAAACCTTGATACTTTGTTATCTGTGGAATGTATCCTTCTCGGAGTTGTGTATGTTTCAATCGGATAGGCATTTGAGTTTTCGTTCTGGGTGGCACGTTATAGGTTTCCAATGTCGTGAAGGGGATCTTTTGCTGACTAAGTACTAAACAGTTCTCAGAATATAGTATGTCCGCTGAGGTTTGGTTGAAAAAAGCATCGTCTAACAGGCCGTCCTGTAGGAATGGGAATGCGTCAGCGACTACTTGAAACTCTACTGGGATATCTTGAATGGTGATAAGGCACGATCCTATTGTGGAAGTTTTACTATTGGTTATTCCTATTAATTTATAAATTATGTTTGGGTTAACGTTAACGTGACGTGCTACATTGCTAATTTTTATGAGATTTACTTGCCCACCTGTATCTATAAAAAATCTGGTCTTTGGTTTGACGGTGTCGGGTGTGTGCAGTTCTATTGTCGGAGGTTCGTGGTGCTCGGATAATCCGCATGAAACTGTTGCTTCTTTTAATTTTTTGGGCTCTGGGAGGGCGAGTCCAGTGTCGTGCCCCTGCACGAGACTTCGCTCGAGTTTTTTAATAGGAGGTTCTTCAGAGCCTCTTCGATTTCCGCGGTACTATTGTTTTCTTGACCGTACTGTTTTAGTGGGTCTCGTCCATTTGTTCAGTTGTCGCGTCTGTTGCGTTTGTCGTCTGGATTATGTGTGTATCTATCCCTCGAATTGTTTCTACTGTACCCGTTTCTAGAATTGTCTATGTATCTGTATCTATTCTGTGAATTATCGCGGTATATATCGCGTGAATATCGGTCCCTTGATTGGTCTCGGTATCTGTCTTGCGAATACCTGTTTTCAGAATTGTCTCGGTACCTGTCATAGGAATATCTGTTTCGGGAGTCATCTCGGTATCTGTTTTGTGAGTACCTGTTACGAGAATTGTCTCGGTGTCTGTCGTATGGATGTCTATTTCGGGAGTCGTCTCGATATCTGTCGTGTGAATATCTGTTTTGAGAATCGTTTAGGGATTCGTATCTGTCGCGAGAGTTGTCTCTGGATTTGTTTGAGAGGCTACTTCGGTGTCCGTCGGATGAGTGTTCTCTGTCGTTGCCATTTCTATGTGATGGGTGATTATGGTTTGGTCTAGAATCTCGCGGATTGTGTCTGTATCTGTTTTGTGAGGTGTCTCCTGAGCTATTGTCTGTGTATCTTTTACGATTAACTTTATAGTGACGTAGGGAACGACAATCTCTTGTGTTATGTGTAGGTGTATCACAGAAATCGCAAAATTTTCTATCATTTTTATCGCATGAGTCGTCTACTTCAGCGAATCGGACGTGTGTGGTAGGTGCGTGGTTTTCGTTCGTTGTACTGTGTAGTTTTTGTCTCCGTATTAATTCGTTTTCGATATCTATTGCTTCGTCTATTGTTGCTTGTAATGACGTGTGATTTTTAATCATTCGGTTGTTGATGCTTTCCACTAATCCTCTGACAAATGTTTTAATTGCTATATTCATCACTTCTGCTTTTCTGTTATTTAAATATGTGCTGTTTTCTATTGTTGTGTATACTGTGTCTAATCTTTCAAATACTTTGTTCAGAATTTTTCTAACACGGATGGCGTATCGGAAGACTGGTTTGTTATAATTTTGGGAGATTGTTCGCATTTCGAATTCTAAGTCCGAAAGTTCCATGGGTCTACTAAATGCTGTTCTTAGATCTGTGAGGAGTTCGTCCAGTGTTGTGTATGTTTTTGCGTCGGCTATCTCTATTGCCATGCCAGTTAATTTAGCTGGAATGATTTGTAGGAGTTTGGCTTTATCCGTGTCGTTTAATAGCGGTATGACTCTGTTGCATGTTCGAATGAATTGTTCGACTTGGATATTAGAGCCGTCGAAGTTGGGTATTATTGTATATATGTCGCGGAATGTCAGAGTGAGTGCCATGTCTGTAACTGTGTCGTTGGTTTCTGTGTCTGAGGTAGGTGTCGTTTTATAGAAAGGGGTGCTGTGAGTTTTATAACGTTCAGGTCGTTGGGGTGGAATTTTTGTGGATTTTTTAAACGGTATTCGGGATGGAAGAGATGGCGTCAGTTCAGATACTACAGCTCGAATATTACAAATGTTATGTAGTACTTACCGTGTGATGGTAATGACTGTTATTAAGATGTGCATGTGTCTTCTGAAGTGCGCTTGTGGTGTCCTTGTTTTTGCTGTCCTTCCTTCTGTGTGTTTCTGTGTGTGTGTGTGTCTCTGTGTGCAGTGGTCCGGCACTTCAGACACCAGTTGTGATGGCGAGCAGAAGCGGGTCAAAGAAAGACACTTCCGAATTTGGGCTAGGCTTTATTAGCGACCTTTCGAGGCGAAGGCGAGTTTGGGACTGCTGTCCCGCCTAGGGCCGAGTGCCCTGAACGGCGACTCGGTCCCATAGAGGGGCGCTCGGGATGCTGAGGTCCGCGCGTTGATAACGCGGGTGCCGCGTTACAACCTTACTATTGCTCGCCGGATACACCTTAAGCGGTAAAAGTGTATCCTCGTGGGATATTTTATTAATCTTTTCCTTATATGTGCTTATTTAAATCAAGGATGACTGAACAGGAATTTCAAATAAAGAAGCAGTGATTTTCTTAATAAAAACTAAAACAATGTTCAATATATTCTGAATGAAACTACAATACAAAAATATATAATGAGAGTTTCAGCGGAAGTGAAATGTTGTTTCAGTTTGCAATATACTTAAAATGAAATTGTATTACGTTACGATATTGAACGGGGGAGAAACTAACGAAAGAACTGTGACTTGCCTAACGATCGCGATATGACACGATGTACGTACGGTAATATTTACTGGTTTCGAAGGAGACTAATACTCGATCTACTACGATGTTCTTTGCTGGTCCGAGTGACAGAGCTTCGCTGTCGATGAGAGTTCGGAACTGATTCCCCCGCTTTCCACTAGAATTTAGGGCTTAAATACCTGAAAACCCAGTGAAAAGGGGGGTATGATGGGAGTGTAGGGCGCCAAGAGTCTGACCATGCTTGAGTTCTAAGGAACTACACAGATGCACCAAGGCACGCTGCGTTGCTCCCCTACTAGAAACCCATTAAAACTAGAGATAAGACGGAACGAAGGAGTCGAAGTCACAGTTTTAAGGCTCGAAAAATACACAGGAATATTCTACGTAGGAAGCTAGCGGGTTAAAACTATTGAATCTACGTATGAAATAATGTTAAGAAAAGTAGATTAGGAAAAGAGATTAACCGACAATAATGTGAGAATACTCCAACTAAACCAAAAGGCAATGGAATATGCATCCGAAATAGATGTAATGTTAACACAACTCGAAATAGGCATTAACACACTTACAACCACCATACTAGTTGCAAAGAATGGACAAATACATCCACAAATACTAACAGCACAACAAATACTAGATAGTGCGACAACTATCCGTAAACATTTCAAAAACGTGAAATTTTCAATACCACTAGATAGCCGATTCATACCACAACTTCTTGAAATTACCGACCTAACAATATTTCACAACGGAGCGAACTTAGTTTATATTCTGAAAATACCATTTCTAGACCATGATTCATACAAACTGTACGAGAACTTACCAGTACTCATTCCTCAAACCAACACACACAATTCCACATCTAGATTCGTATACGTAACACCTTTCATCAAATACACCGCAGTCTCAGCAGACTTTGAATATTACTACAATATAAATAACCTGAAAAATTGCAAATCCATGAATTCGATATACATATGTAAACAAGGAAACCCCGTACAAAGAATAGACGATAACGCCGAATGCGAAATACAACTTCTGTTGAACCCAAACTTTAATAATCTAAATACATGCGATATACGACTTAAAATGCTGATTCGTACATATTGGTCTAAGATCGAAAACACAAACAGCTGGTTGTTTGCAGCACCCAAACGAGAAACACTATACATCACGTGCGCAACGGGAAAATCATTCATAGAAAGCATAGAAAAGACCGGAATACTCCACATTAACGAATCATGCACCGCCAAGACCCAAACAACAAAACTTACACCAACAAGTAACATAAAAACATATGGAAACACGAACTTCTCTCACACCATAACACTAAACATCAGCGAAATGATAGAAAACTCCATCGACCTAGAAAACCGAATTAACTTAACGGAAATCTTGAAGGAAACAGAACAATTTACACAAACAATGGAATCATCACTCACAAACGACGACCCCTCGGATAATGAAACAAAACTAAAAACGATAATCGCAAAAGCTAAAGACATAGGAAAAATGCACTACCTACATAACACACTGTCGACCATAGAAAAATTAATCAAATATACAGGTTTCTCAATTGGACCACTAGCACTAAATTTTCGGACTATGCTGGAAATTCTCCCTATTCGGTAAACTATCATCCATAATCAATGTCATAAGAACAATCTGACGCAGACGTAACCCAGAACCAGAACCACAAAATGAAAACAGAACCATAGAACTACCCCAACCCACCAGAATCCAAATCCTAGCGAATCTTCCCCCACAAACAAGCAGTAACCAAATTGAGATGATCCCAGTGCAATAGACAAAATATACCATGAAACGGCAAATGTCACATACCCCCACCGTCTACTCACATTCTTCTCTTCCATTTTAGTTAACACACAAATAAAAACAAACAAAATAAACAAAATGGACGCACAAGAGATTGCACAATGCCCACTCTGCGGCTGCGAGATGCCTCGCTCTCACCAGCAGCTCCACATACAGAGATGCACCAAAAATTACGTATCAATCATCCTCGAAAAACCACACCAAATGTTCCTATGCCCGGTGTGCCGCATAGAAATGTGCGGCCAACCACTGGTCCAGCATATTAATGACTGCTTTCGCGACAGCGGAAACGAAATACCACAAATACACACACATGCAAGCAACAAGAACCACACCAACAAACGCACCGTCAACCTCCCGAACATCCCTAACCACCGACAACTACACACAAACAGAAACAACCCTGCACCATGAAAGATTAACCCAGGCATACAGAACTTCACACGCGAGTACACGAACACAAACTGACGTAACAATAAAGCCCCAATTACAGACCAACACCAGAGAACCACCAGCGGAAATAAAAACCGAGAACCACAACACAAATACGTACACAACGCATCAGAGGTAGAGAACTACATTACAAAACACCAGCAGAGGAACACCAGGAACAACAACATATGCACTCAACAAAACATCAGACATCAAACAATGGACAACAAAAATACAGACCAACCACCACTCTCCAATAGGGGAGTCCCCTTGCTCCAGACCCCAGACAAACCAACTCACCTCCACTGGTGCGGACCAGGAGGAATTAACAGACAAATCGAAGACCAGCCACCGATAATAGTAGATCCTATACTACGACTACACAAAATACGAAGACAACCACAGACCACAATACAAGACAGAAGACTAAAACAGAGAAACGTAGCTGACAGGACAAGAACACTACTGAACATACGTACTAGACTATATACAAACGACACACATACACTCCGAAAGGAATTACGACACATACGCAGCACAAAACAGTATATTAACGAAAGCAGACAGACATACATACGATACAGAGAAGAGACAACGCAAACAGATAAAACAATTTTCAATTTTCAAAACAATGACAAGCACTTTTATTCAAACAAACCTAAGAACCCCCCATAGAAAGCAACCACACTAAACAGGAAGCCTAAAGGACAGATGCAAGGAAAAACACTAATTGGGACAAAGAAAAGAAAACTAACAGTAAAAGTAACAAATCCTAACATAAAACTGGTAAAAAGGACACAGTATGGTAACAATTTTCCTTTTACATATTTCACACACACCTACCGTCTCCTACCATAAACAACCAAGAACCTACTAACAAAAACCAACAATGATAACATTATATTCCAAGAGATCTATTTCCAGATAAAACGAGACTAAAAACAGGACACCTAACCAGAGGAATTATTCAACTCAAGGAACCACAACATTCAACGTAAGGAATCACACCAACACCACCCAATTGAACGAACCAGACAACAGCATTCAACCACAACACATCAAGACACCACCCAACCAACCCACATGTATGCCACGGAGTGCCACATTTGAAAGCGGGGGAGTGTAACGCGGCACCCGCGTTATCTACGCGCTGACTTCAGCATCCCAAGCGCCCCTCCATGGGAGCGAATCGCCGTCCCGGGCACTCGGCCCTAGACGGGACAGTCAGTCCCAAACTCGCCCTCGCCTCGAAAAGGTCTCTAATAAAGCCTAAACCCAATTCGGAAGTGCCTTTCATTCACCCGCTGCTACTTGCCATCACAATCTGATGCGAAAATGGAACCTGCGTTTTTCGGGTGTTGAGAACGCGGACGCTGAGGCGTTTCTCACTCGCGTGAGCGAGGGGAGGCGTTTCAGCGATATATCCGACCGTGACGCGTTAGTTTGCCTTCCCTTCTTCCTGACCTTTCGTGATCAATTCAGTAGAAACGTTATCCTGTTGTTTCGGTATTCGTGAACTCACTGTCGAGCAGGACGACAGGTTAAAACAATTTTTGGAAAAATGGGTTCCTTCGGTCACTGTGGGTAAAGGTCTCACTAATCTTATCGAACACAAAATTGACGTAGGAGATAGTACGCCAATTAAACAGCGCTACTATCTGGTATCCCCTAATGTTCAGGAGCTTACCTACCAAGAGGTTGATAGGTTACTTCGTGACAAGGTAATCGAGCCATCCGAGAGCGCGTGGTCAACTCCAATAGTTATCGTTAAAAAGCCCAATGGTACTTATCGAAGAAGGATGCGTATCCTCTCCCGATTATGGCAAGCATTCTAGACAAACTACGCGCGGCCCATTACATTTCGACCATCGATTTAAGTCAAGCCTATTTCTAAATTCCACTTGAGAAAAACAGTAAAGAAATTGTCGCCTTCACGGTACCAGGGAAAGGTCTGTACCAATTTATACGAATGCCTTTCGGACTTGCGGGAGCGCCAGCCACCTTTCAGCGGCTGCTAGATCAGCTCATCGGTCCCGAAATGGAGCCAAACGCTTTCGCTTATCTTGACGATATCATAATAGTGTCCAAAACTTTTGAGGAACACCTCGTTTGGCTCGACACCGTATTCAAAACAATATCAAAGGCTGGGCTAGAGATTAATCCCGATAAGTGTGAGTTCTGTTGCTCGGAAGTGCGATATTTGGGGTTCTTAGTAAATAAGGATGAGTTAAGGATAGATCCTGAAAAGGTTGCCCCTTTGATGGAACATCCGGCACCACGTAACCTTAAAGAACTACGTCGCTTCCTAGGTATGACATCCTGGTACCGTGGTTTTATACCGCGCTATGCAACGTTAGCGGAACCCCTCCATCGGTTACAACGGAAAAATCAAAGTTGGGAATGGACTAACGAACACAAATTTGCTTTCGAGGAACTTAAATCGCTGATCACAACCGCGCCTACCTTAGTGTATCCAAATTTCGAAATTCCTTTCGTCCTACAGACTGACGCGAGTCAGGTAGGACTCGGAGCGGTACTCACGCAAACCCTCGAAGGCGTAGAGAGGGTAATCGTTTTCGCGAGTCGGACGTTAAATCCCGCGGAGCGAAATTATTGTACCTCCGAACAAGAATGCCTTGCCATAGTATGGGCTGTAAAGAAATTTCGGCAGTATTTAGAAGGGTACCATTAAATAAAGATCCGCAGCAATTTCATGGAGGCACTCGCAATATAGTGCCACGACGCCTGTATGATAGCAGCCGTACGGAGCGGATCCCTCCGGTAGTTTACCGATCCTGTCCGGGCTCAAAGGACTCCTGAGGGTTGTGCACGAGAGTCCCGCCCGTGGGGGTCCCCCCCCCCCCCCCCCCCCCCAACGTACGTCACCAATCACACAGGGGAGAGACCGTCGACAGAAGGGGGGGTTCCAAACCGATTATGCCCAACGTCTCTTGGCTACCTATCGGTCTCTCACACGCCCACGCACTCAACAGAGGCACCTCAACGCATAGGCCCACCACAGGTTGCCGAAGCTCCAAATGCGCCGCGCTGCGAGTTAAGTACTCTATACTGCACCAATGGTCGTGTCAGTAACCTCCACTGCTCGATTTCCAGCAACATCCTGTGCACACAGGGGCTTTTCGGGACCGAGCTGACTGTGGGCCGACCGGTGTTCGCGAGGATCGAGCTTGATTCCCCTACCCCACGCGATCTGCTGCCTGGCACTCGAGACACCGCGATTTCTTTCCTCTCCCTAATGACTTCATCTTTCGTTACTATTCGACCTACGCGAGTGCCATTCTCTCCGGTACGATGCCATCTCTGCGAGCACCGTATCGGGCGACAGAGCGTCAATCGTGTCAAAACAAAGCTCCTAGTTCACCCTTCCCAGTGAGCTCGATCTCGCAGTCAGGTGCTAGAACACCGGTCGTAATACGCGCGCGAACCCAAGGCCTGCCTAAATCATTCCCCCAGTCCTGCCTGCACCGTACATCAACGGCCGACGGAGGGAGCCGGGAATAGAGGATTCGCCTAAATAACTCCTTTCTCTCGTCGCTGTCACCGATCGGGAGCTATTCTCCCTCGCGACTACTTCCCCCTCCCAACACATCCCGCAACTTTAACTAACCTGCCTACACCTGCGTTACGGCTGCAATGCACGCAACGATTCGATTCCGCGGCTACCGAACGTAGGGATCGCGTTCCCTTCTTCCCCACGAAAGTTCGCACACTCGCACGCCGCTCAGCTACAACTAATAAAACGCGGCGATTCGCGAAGGACTCCAGCTCCCTCACCATCGGTCGGTCAGAGTAGTCGGAGTCGGGAGAATAGATGGCCAGAACACTACTCCAAAAGCACCCCCGTGATTCTACTCTCTTGGTCTATTTTTGGCCTGGCGCGACCGATCGGCGCGGGTTTCACTCTAACGACTCCCTAGTTCTGAAAAGAACTGCGTACCCCAGCACCTGCCTAGCGGGCATCATTGCCCAGTTTCTTAAGGGGAGAACCGGGAGTACAGGAGCCGCTCGAGCCTCCGCGATGCGCCGAATTCGGCCACTCCAATAAAAAACCATAAGAGGGGACGGGCACCGTAATGGTCGAACCCGTCGGGCCTATCATACATCGGCAAACCAGCTGCCTCGCCCGCTCGCTCGCTCGCCCGGTATATTGATATACCAGTAGCCGACTACCAGCCGACCAACCCGACCTCTCGCCGCGGGAGAGTTCGCAGGTTTCTCCGCGAGATTCGTTTATTTGCGCTCCGGCTGGCTTTCGGAAGCCAGATTGAAGGTCTAGAGAAAAAGAGATAAAAAAACGAAAGAATCCTTGAAAGTACAACCCGCGGGGGCACTCATGCTGACTCGCCGCGGCGCACAGTGGGCTCAAACGCTGAAAACGCGGACATTGGGATTAAATTGTATTTTATCGTAACAAAAATGTATTTGTCAATGTTCTTTGCGTAATTTATCACATATGTTGTATGATTTTGATGTTGTGCTTTCATTTTGATACTATAACTGTAGTCTCTAGCCTATGACCTACCATATAACGGTAGTATTATCCGATGCATCAAATAGATGATTTTTTTCCTCAAAAGCTTCACCAGATGTCACATATCAGACATAGGTCGAAATATTCGTCGAACCTTCTACTTTAACGCCCTGAAACTAGATAGTGCGTTTCTTTGCGATTTTGGAAATGCCAGCACATTTTGTCGACGTTCATGGAGGATTGCCTGACTTGTTATAAACTCAACCAACAGTATTTCCTGGATAACATACAAAAGAAACGGCACGGGAAAAGGGTGACCGACCGGGCCGCGCATACCTGCGGCGCAGCGCTCTACTACAAGCGCGCCGCACCTCCAGCCTTCCAGAGCACAGAACAATCTGTAAAACTAAAGAGACACACTTGGAAAATAGCTCTTTCGATTGGGAAAAGTCCAAGGAACAACATATCTTTTTTTCAGAATTTTAAAAATATGTGTTTTTTCGTAATTCGCAAAAGAAAAGTATTTTTGGAATTCTAATAGAGAAATAATAATTTTTTGGCATAGATCAAAATTTCTTCAGAAAGCGTTATCTTTTGCGAAGAAAAGGAAAAAAACATGATCCTAGCACTTATAGTTTTCCAGATAAAAATCAATATGTAGACCCTATTTTTACCCAAAACGGGTGAATCTTACATTTTTGAAAGCTTGTAGTTTCGGCCCAAATTCGAATTTGGGCAAATAATGACTTAAACCCTCCTTGGGCAGGCATAGAAAACAAGGTCACAAATTTTCATTAAGATACAAAATGGTGCGGGAAATGAGTGATCGATTTGGCATGGAATGACCCCTAGGGAAAAACTAGCGGTAAGCGAACATCTTTCCGGTCTAGCAGTCTGTAAGGGACCCACTTTTGTGGGATCTCAGCTAGACCTTCGCTGTTTCTTCGCCCTTCAGGCTTGTAGCTGCTCGACTTTAAGTTTCGATTACGATCTATTCGCGATCATCCTCTCTATCGAACTTCCGAGCTTTCCATCTGATCTATCTAGAACTGAAATCTTCATGCGGGCTGACGAAGTCAGCCAAGAGTCAACGTGTAGCTTTGCGTAGAATTCAGACGACCACGAATTCATCAACCGCCTTAACGCCGAATAACCGCGTCGAACTAGCCAACATCGGAGTGTGATCTCGACTTACTTCTAACTCGCGGCCACGTGCTTCGCCCGAGGTTGCTAGTGAACACCTCGAGCGAAGGACCTTGTTAGCGCTTTGCATTGTCGAAATAAAACAGTTTTCTAGTTCAATCCTGGCCACTGTTCATTCGTGTCGAACCCACGTGCTCTCCCTTTGTTTGTCTGAGCTAGCCGAAAGGCACGTTAAGCCGTCTCGGGAGATTCCTCGTAGCCAGCTGTTTTGCGAACTACGGATCTTATGTGGCATCTTCGATGCCTGGCGCCCATTATTGTGAGACTGAGGGCTGGCCGTCTACGAATCTCCCGGGCCGAAGTATCGGGAAAATTAGTATTGAAATCCAACGTAGTTGACGCAAAACCATCCTGCTAACGCAAAATCCCAGCTAAAGTAAATTTCAGTTAACGTAACGTAATCAGTATTATTCTCGAGTCTGTCCCGATCATTAGCGAGACTCGAGAATAATATCTCATTTTCCTGATAGCCCATTGACACCCTAGGAACAGTAATCATAGATATATGTGGGTAGATGACGCCCATGCACTTAATCCAAGACGATCTTGGACTCAACCAGGATGGAATCCTAGGATCCCTATTCCTGTACGACAACGCGCCATTTCACGAACCAACAGTACAACATATTCCTGCTCGTACCGTCGCACCAGTAGCCGTCAACATATCCAATCCAGAGCTAACGACGGGCTACATTTCGCTGTATCAGCCCAGACCTGGTACATACATGGGCAAGGCATTAGTTTCGAACATAAAGGGTAAAGCCTATTTACCATTGTTCAATACCTCGGACGAAGACTTCGATTTCCTAGTGCCCACTCTGGAATTACACGAGGTCTCCATCCAGGGGGATTACAGTGCAAACTGCGCCGCAATCTCCTCCCGAGGGCAGGAGAACGGCGTGGGCGAACGATTACCTGAAAAAGAAAGAAAGGAGGTCGTGAAGTCATTACTGCGTTTCGATCACCTAAACGACGACGAAAGGAAGAATATCGAGGAACTCATCGAGGACAGCCTCGACCGATTCCATATACCAGGCGACCCACTGCACGCCACAAGCGCGACAGAGCACGCTATTTATACTATGGACGACGTACCAACTCACGTTAAACAATATAGATATGCACCCGCACAAAAAAAGATCACTCGTCAAGTGCAGGAATTGCTTAACGCCGACGTGGTAGAAATATCAAAATCACCATACAACTCGCCGCTGTGGATAGTACCTAAGAAGGCGGACTCACACGGTAACAAGCGATGGAGGATGGTTATAGACTACAGAGCTTTAAACGAAAAGAGGATCGGCGATGCATATCCACTGCCAAATATCACTGATATTCTAGACCAACTAGGAGCAGCAAAGTATTTCTCGTGCTTCGATCTAGCTTCTGGGTTTCATCAAATACCCATGGCCGAGTCCGACGCGCTCAAGACTGCATTTTCTACCCCGTTTGGCCATTATCAATATAAAAGAATGCCATTCGGACTGAAAAATGCCCCAGCCACGTTCCAAAGACTGATGGATAATGTACTAACGGGACTACAAGGAAACGAGTTATTCGTGTATTTGGACGATATAGTCATTTATGCCAAATCATTACGGGAACACGAAATCAAATACCATCGACTAATAGCAAGGCTGAGAGATGCCAACTTAAAACTACAACCCAACAAGTGCGAATTCTTGCGAAGGGAAGTCGGTTACCTTGGTCATATAATCAGCGAGGACGGCGTAAAACCCGATCCCAAAAAGATTGAGGCAATCGAGGAATTCCCTATTCCTAAAACACCCAAAAACATAAAGGAATTCCTGGGACTCGCAGGACACTACCGCAGATTCATCCCACACTTTTCCAAGATTGCAAAGCCACTAACGGACCTCCTCAAAAAGGACTAGCCCTTTACATGGGGAGATAGACAACGGGAAGCATTCGACACCTTGAGGAAAGCATTGTGTAACGATCCAATCTTGCAATACCCAGACTTTTCCAAACCATTCATTTTGACTACTGACGCGTCCACAAACGCTATCGGTGGAGTATTAAGCCAAGGAGAAGTAGGCGAGGACCTACCAGTAGCCTACACTTCTAGAGTGTTAAACCAAGCTGAGCGGAATTACTCCACAATCGAAAAAGAATGTCTGGCCATCATTTATGCCATGAATCACTTTCGCCCATACCTGTACGACAGACAATTCCTCATAGTGACTGACCACAAACCTCTTGTATGGTTACACTCGATGCAAGACCCTTCATCGAGACTATGCAAGTGGAGATTAAAGCTGGCTGAATACAATTACACCATACGCTACAAACAGGGCCGCATTAATTCGAACGTAGACGCGCTATCGCTAAACCCGCCGGTAATGAAGCAAGTACTCCCGATACAACCGGAAGATAAGAAACGAAAGAGGGAGATGGAAAACGAATCTACCTCGTCGTCCGATATGAATATCTTCTCACCGAAACCTGATCCTAAGAGACGACCTGAACTGCTACCCAGTCCTATCTTAAAAAGCAAAATCAGGCCAAGGAATCGAAAAAGGAAAGAGAGATCCCCACCATCCAGCGCCGATACCATCGGAACCGCTCAACCGAGACGGAGAAGAGAAACTCCAGATTCGTCAGAGCTGATTTGTGAGCCCATCACGGAACCAGAGAGCAATCAGGAGGAGTATGACGAGACGGCATCGATTATCGTGAGCCCAGGCACTGATCGAGCAGCTTCAGCTCGACCAGATGTTGTGAACTCATCAGAACACCACGACGACTCCGATCCGTTCCCACCCCTGGAACAGATGTCGGACGTTGTCGACAGAGAAATGGAGGAACAGCAACCCCTCCAAGAAGAGGACGCCGCGAACGAAGACACCGATGTATCAAGCTACATTCCATTAGATTCTGATTCAGAAACTAGTGGGAGTGAAGAGGAAGAAGATCTTTTCGAACGGGAAGTAATACAGTACGACGCACAAGGCAGAACCGCGCTAAAAATTACCCGAGTACGAGATTGCCTATTGCATCGAAAGGACAACCACTGCATTTTTGTCCACCACGACGGTACTCCCTACGACGAAGGAGCAGCGGAATATTCCAAGCAAGGCTTATTGTCCGCACTTGGCAATCTCTGACCTGACCGACCATTGGTGATAACTATCGGAACCAAATACGTGATCGTTATCCCTTTAAAGGAAGCCGGCGTAACCTTAACGTCACAAGATGTAATCACCGGTTGGAGAATGCTACGCATGGCTATAGAAGAATTACGGTTGAAATCGATCAGTATCAGGAAAACCGAAACTATGGACGAACTGCCATGGAGCCACATCGTCAATAGTTGTAACGACGTGTTAAACAATTTGGACGTCACGATCATCTTCTGCAAAGGCCTAATTCGGGAACCACCCGAATCACAGCGGCCAGCACTCATCTGCGATGGGAGGACACAAGGGTGTTAGTAAGACGTACGCTCGACTCAGGCACCACTACCATTGGAAAACCATGAAACGAGAAATCCAAAATTTCATACGCCAATGTCGAGACTGCCAAGTTAAGAAACTAACGAGAATCAAGACCAAGCAACCTATGATACTTACCGACAGTTCCGCTATGCGAAACGACGTCCAAGACTATCTCCGAAGCATTCATAAAGCATCTCATATGCACATTCGGAACTCCCCGAGCCATTCTCACTGACCAGGGAGCAAATTTCACGTCCGCGCTAATGAAGCATGTCGCGCGAAGATTTGGAATCAAACAATATTGTACTACCGCTTATCACCCTCAATCGCACGGATCCTTAGAAAGATCGCACCATGTGCTAGCCGAGTATCTGAAAATGCACATAACTAAGAACACTAATTGGGATGACTTGTTAGAGTTAGCTATGTTTTCCTATAACACCAGCCAACATGAAGGCACGCGATTCACACCGTACGAACTAGTTTTCGGAAAAATCGCGCGTGTACCCACTAGTAACCCGCCAATCGAAGAAAATATAGATCAAACGTATCAGGACTACCTAGCCAACCTCTACAATCAAATACGCGATGCCCAAGAGCTAGCCAGAGAAAACCTATGTCAAGCTAAAGAAAGATCTAAAGCCTATTACGATAGACGTATTAATCCCCAAAACTTCAAAGTCGGAGACTTAGTATTCTGTCTGAAGGAGCCTAAACGCGGTAAATTTGCCGACCAATACACCGGGCCGCATGAGGTGTTGAAAATGTTACCAAACAATAACGTCAAAATAATGTTTAAAAGTAACCCACGCACGGTACACATGGACAAATTGAAACTATCACGCGTGGCTGTCCGCCACACTGAATCCGACGTATAACTTAAACGCAATCTATTGTAGAATAGAAATACGACGGCTTCAATCTAAACACAAACGATAGCAGCATTAATTATATTACAGAGTAAAAGGCTAGAACTTCCTCACCCCCATCATGGATCTCGACAGATTCATCGTGGACAAGGAGTTCCTATGCAAGGATACGGCAATCATACCCGTCAGACCCAACGCGACTGCTATATCAGCAAATTTCATGTTAGGGAAAAGCTACCGTTCGCTTTCACGACGCGATCAAGTATCCGCAAATTACGTAACAAGGTTTCTTCATGGACTGCCATTCAATGACGCAGGAATTGAGACACTAGAGCAGGACGACATGATATGCGCAATCGAGGTAGCGATCAGCGATTGCGCTCAGCCTTTAATCGGCTATAAAGGCGGACATTACGAAAGGGAAATTTTGACCGATTTGTGAATCCCATCCGTAAACATCGAAACAATGGGATGCCCAAAGTTCGACGAATTGATACTCGAACACGAGCACCAGCGATTCAGATCAATTAAACCACGGTGCAAACTGCACTGACTAATCCGCATAAAACCGGGTGGAAGAAATTTTCAATGTCCTACTTACGAAGTCGCCGTATTTAGAGATTGATATTTAGACGCGAAACCATACTTATAAACATAATGTTACCACAATATGCGTCACATCGACTATCCATAGGCAACGAGTAACACGTTCACTCACGTCTATACTAACCCTTTCCTTCTCCTACCGAGAATTGGAAACCCAGACCTAACCTATACAGACTCTGCGAAATTCTTTCTTCTATACATGGTAGAGACCCAATACAGATCTACCACAAATTCAAAACCCAGACCTTACTAACTCAGATTCGGTAAAATTATTCTGTATAAATTACATACGAAACCCCCTTGCGTAAATGGCCCCTCATCTATATTTCCTGGGTATATGCTAACCCATGTTCACTTATATCTTTACACAGATGTGCCTTCCCCCGTTTCAATTACGACCCGGTCGTCAAGCACGTGTCCAGCTCATCACTTATTACTTGAATTCCTTCCACTGCGGAAAACGCAGATATTACTCGTCGTTCTACGAAGAGGTCTTCTGTAGGGACTGCTATAAGAAACTGAACAAACCACTAACGCTCAGCCTTACACGGGACCATTTTATGTACCTCGAGCACCGCGAAGATAGACATTGCGACAACTGCTCCCACGTAATTAAAGTGAAGGCGCGAAAATCAGAAAAGTGCCTACAATGTCGCGAAGCCGTCGTGCTGGTTTTAAGCGAACTATCGACCATGATATTTTACGACTATAGGTTTACCAATGAACGTCACCGCAATGTTGCATTGTTGTGCCCTGCGTGGTGACGGATTGGAATCCACCGGGATTAAACCCAAAACTTAAGGTTTATTGATAAAGTATAATCAAAGAACTGACAAGAGGTACAGAGTAACTCGCTGATACGCACTGATGTGTTCTGATCGAAATCTGGATAGCGAGTCCCGTTTGGGACATCGGTTGATGGTTTTGTTCGAGGCAGGCGTTGCCTTGGCACGAGGCGCTGATTAGGCGAAGCGACTCAGTGCCTCGTTGCTAAATGTGACTTAGTGGCTAGACGCTCGTTATTGATATCATAATGTATCATGGACTTTGGACACTGCATTATCCTCTCGAAGAAAGGATTTGACGATACAGCTAGTTTGTGCAATCCGAGAGCCAGCTTTGGGCTCGGGCGCAACAGCATATCGACAGCAACTCCTCGAGCACTACGTTATCAAGAGACTAGGTTTCCTAAACTTGGAAACACTCCCCCTGGCTGACGACTCTGCGGCAGAAGAGACAGTTGTAACCTCTGCCACGGAGTAACATCCATGGGATGTCAACCACCTATTAGCGTCAAAAATAATTAAGCTAAGACACTAACAAGGGATAAAACAAAAATGTACATATGTGTCACTAGTAAGCAATCGTCACGTTACAGGTTAAGTAAAACACCGCGCAAGATGTCCGACGACGCCGTCACCTTGCTACAATACTTCCTACAACGGTTCGATTGTGTCCGTATGAAGGGATACTATTTAGAGGGAGGAAGACTCCTCTGTCCCGAGTGTTACCGCGACGTGGGTTCGCCCACATTGTATCGTGAACGCGTATATCATATCTACTCGTGCGGTTCATACGAAGCGGAACTTTGCGATCTCTCCTGGGACTATTTAGAAATCGTATACCGCCCACTAGAGGAATGCGCGGAGTACCTCGAGACTGTAATCCAAGAAATAATAAAAGTGCCCGATGCTACCGACAGTAGCCCTGCCGCAGCCTGACGTGCGCCAAACAACCTGTAGCAATCCTCGCTGTTGCAGAACCATGGGACTTTTGGGAGCTATTATTGTGTGCCTGGGATACACGATCATCCCCACTTCAGGATTGATAGGATTTGATTGCTGAGGACGCCATCTAAATGTAACAACAATTTTGCTCCTGTCAACGGGTGACTGCCAGCCGCCAGCAATTCGAACCAATTCAACCGAGGTCTACGTACAACTACTACAATTGTCCGAGCTGCAATGCAAGATCAAGATATCCCGTAATATCTACCATTGTGGGATGCACTCGCAGATTTCGGCCGTGCATAACGGCAAGGGCGAGTTCCTCATGGACGTCGATTACACAACTTGCCTGCAAATGCAGCGCGACGGTTCGTTAAAAATTGGATCCAACGGAAGTGTCGTCACCGGATTACGTACCAATGGAACCGTGACCAGACCACTCACCTTCGCTGGAACCATCGCAGTAAATGGCGCATGCCAAGGTGCCCAGTACTCGGATCCTTACGGTACATGGGACGACGTCATCGTGCAAGGGACAGTGGAGATCGCCTTGAAATCAGCCAGAGTACCAGTAAGACTCCACTCCGGAAGCGTATTGCTAAAATCAGGAACCACGTGCCCCTTGACGGACGGACATTGCCTTCCTGCAAATTTAACCATTACGACGTTCTCTACGAAGGCGTCGCTACGGAGATAGAAGAGTTGGGAGCTCAACGGCAATATCCGACCCTGTATACCTTAATTGATAACGGCGTCACGTTCGGGCTCACCAAAACCAAGGACACGCGGGTGTGCGGGTATACTATAATGGGCACGGAACACCAAAAATTATTCGTCGTAGAGACCATAAGGGGAAACGCGTTCATGGCAAAGAAAACAGTCGCCGTGGACAACCTGGACATTTTCACGTACGTAAACTCAAAATTCGTCTACGTGGAACGTCACATCCGGTCACAAATGACTTCGTTATACAACGACGTCCTCGAGCAACGATGCACGCTGGAAAAGCAAATGCTGAAGAATTCACTGGCACTCGCAAATGTTGCGCCCGATGAATTGGCCTACTTCCTGGGAAAAGGACCAGGACAAGTCGCCGCCACCGCTGGAGAAGTGGTGCACATACTAAAGTGTATTCCCGTAGAGGTACGTGTCAGGAAGACCGACGCCTGCTACTCGGAACTACCAGTGGAATTCCGCAATGTGTCATACTTCTTGACACCTAAATCACGAATAATTACTCAACACGGAAGTGAACGAGATTGCAGTCATTTCTTACCAGTAATGTACCGAATCGAGGATTCCTGGATACAATTCACCCCAAAACCCATCGAAGGCAGCGCACCACAGCGACTGCAACCCATGACAAAACCATCATGGAAATACTTGACGCCAGCATCCTTGGCAACAAGTGGAATATACTCGCAGACGGACTTGGATAAGCTGCGAGACCACCTTATGTTCGCTGCTGAAAAACCAGCAGTCCTGAATTCCATCGCGAGAGGATTCAGCAGAGGAAGTTTAACTATCCCGTCTATTTCTCTCCGATCATTCCTCGATGAACAAACCATCGAGGGAATAGCGCAATCAGCCGCTAAAAGGATGTGGGAACACTTCATGACTTTCGGATCAGTAAGCGCAGGCATTATCGCCATCTACGCCATATTCAGAGCCATTATGATGATCGTAAATACCATCATACATAGGCTCGCACTCCATGGCACCTACGGATGGAGCATCTACCTCCTGGGAGCACTATGGTCTTCAATCACACATTATCTCATCGGAAGGAAAGAAGCCCAAACATTCTCTCCTAACGAAGGAAGAATCGAGTATGTTCACGACGAAGATCCAGCCCACGCAGAGGCAAGGCCAGCCGTAGAACCCACCAGAGCCATGCAGGAATTACAAGAAAGACTTTCCGCCATCAACACTCAGCGAACGAACATTTAACAAAATTTTTATGTTCGTTCCGGATAAAGGGGGAGGTGTGACGTCTCACGCTGTCCTCCCGAATTAGCACTATATTTTTTTCTACTAGCTTTAGTACTAGCACTCAAACATTCGGGTCTACCAAAAATTTCGCCTTTATCCGCTTGCGTAAAAAGCATTGCGTATATATATATATATATATATATATATATATATATACATAAAATAAAATAACGATAAACTGAAGGGTCATCAAATAATGACACCAAATATACACAAAATTCCCCATATATTACATAAAAACTATACATAGAACTAACTACAAAACTATATATAAAAAACACACCACATCCCCATACATCGCATACATACATTACATACAAGACACTACAATATATTCGCCCCAACCACGTGCAGCAAATGCTGCACATAGTGATATGTCGTCCCTACGACCGGGACGACCACCTCTCTGCCCTCCATAACGAGTAACACATGATAGGCCCCATCCTCTTGGGCCAAATCCATAAATTCCGCCAGGGATCGTACATCCCTCTCGCCCAGCACGCCCGCAGACATATACGCCGCAAAAATCCAGTCGTCCGACAGTACGCGCAGGATCCAGCAGTACTCAATAGCTCGGCTTACGCTGCCATACGCCGCCCAAAAGCGACGGCTGGGCCACGCCCCGCTAGTCCGCCGCTCCGCATGACGATCTGTAACAAATAAACACCCATAAACATCACAACACGATAAACAATAAAACAAACAAAACTACGAAACACACACTCACCAAAGAGGGCCGCCAAGCCCCAGTAATCACCTTCTGGACCCGACGACGGGTCCTCCAAATCACGCGCCTCTTGGCGCAACCGCTCCCTCTCGTCGCGCAACGTGCGCGCCTGCCGCCAATACGCAGCCCCCTACACGAAATAAATTCGTCAAAACAAAAACACACACACACACAAAAAAGGAGAACTAAAAACTAAACGTAACTCACCAATTCCTTAGGAAATCTCACCATTCCAACTACCGTAGATTAAGACGTGACCGATACCAAAGTCAACGAAACAATGATCCACAACGAACGAGACCCGACCCAGAGACGCAATTTTCGCAACGTAAGCTCCGACCCCCACCAAACAAAAACTGACGAACGCATCTCTTCCAGAAAACTCCTACTACTGACGGGTATCGTAACACACGTATTCACCATGGACCCCGAATTCAATGTGGGACCCTTCAAACACCAACCAGGAATATATTTCGAAGACCTAGGACACCTTCAAATATATCGCGACACCTGGAAACTAGCAATACACGTAGACACAGAGCCAATACTTAGACAAGACACTCAATTAACAACGCCCTTCACGAAATAACACACCTATGCAAACAACCACCCAAACCAAACCTAAACGAATTCTGCAAACGGTTTACGACCAGCATCCAGAAGAAACTGAACAGAATCTCGAAAACCATCACCTATGTAAAACAACTCACGGGCAACCACGCGAAACACACACGCGGTCTCATAGACGGAATCGGGTACGTAGGAAAATCCCTTTTCGGCCTAATGGACGCCGACGACCGAGAGGCCATAAACGACGAAATACAAGTATTGCGAAAACTAGGCGAAACCTCACGCGTCTCACTTATTAAACAACTCCAAATCGTCAAGGCCAACTCGCCTGAACGAGACCATCCACAATGTAGAATCCAACGAAGCCAACCTAATAAACGTGACCAGACACCTGCAATACATCGTCCAGCAAGACGAAAAGATATTCAGGTACCAAGAGTCAACAGACGAACATCTCATATTAATAAACGACGCCATAGAAAACCTCCAAATGCAGGCAAACGACTTATTAGACTTCGCAGTCAACGTAAAAAAAGGGCATATTACACCCAAGAATAATACCACCCGAACAAATCATAGACTACCTCCGCACTGCGACCCTATCAATAAACTCAAGGCTGAGCTTCCCCATCGACATCACCTTAGAAAACATACACGTTATATATAACATAGCAAAACTATCCGCATATTCCGACAAGACCTCCATCACAGCAATTCTGGAAATCCCACTCCGCAATCCCAGCAAATTCTTCAATCTCGCCAAGGCACACCCAGTGCCTAGCAGAGTCGGATTACTATACGCGTACATGGACACGTTAGAGCCTTACATTGTAATAGATACGGCTAACTTAGACTACATCCGCTTCGGCGAAAACGACCTCGACTCTTGCGTCGCCATAAACGACAATTACCTCTGCGCCTCGCACCACCCAGTATTCAAGGCCTCGAACAGCGGCCCCTGCGCGGTACAGCTCTACGCGAAACTAGAACAAAAACCCAGCAACTGCAAACTACGCCTTATGCCGTTAAAGCAAACCATACTATTAGAACTCCACCAAAAGGGCACCTGGATTTTCGTCACGCCTAAGCGAACCCGACTCGCAATCACGTGCAACAACAAACCGACACGTTACACCTTCATAGAAAACTCAGGTATCTTAACCATAAAGGGTAAATGCACAATTACCAGCAACGAATTCTCGATCGAAACAAACAAACAATACGGCCTAGAAAGGAAATACAACTACTTACCGGAATACAACATCACTCTCGACGACTTACCTGTAGGCATAAACTCACCAACCTTCATATACGCACACAAGCTCTACCTAAAACCTATCATCAAAAACCCACAAGAACTTAACGAAATAAGCAAACAGGCAACGGACATAGTAAACGACCTGCGAGCCGCGCGAGAAGCACACGCCTTTAGATATACAATATCATTCACAACCGCGCTCACTCTACTCGTCACCGCTATTGTCATATTCGGCATTTACAAATATGTACGTCGCCCAACACCAACAAAATGTATGACCGAGTCCATCCCGCTAGGGAAAATACAAGTAGCATACACAAAAAAACGACCACGAATCGACACTCTATAACACAAGACCACGTATAACATCGTCGCAACACATTATATTATACTATATTACAGGGTGAAACTGTACATGTGTCCGATATAGCATGTGGTGAATCTAGAGGCTGTGGGGATTCGACTTTCCCTCTGGCATTTTGCATTTTCGGCTTCCGTTTTTGAGTTATAGCAAGTTGAAAATTCAGTAGAATAGACGTCTGGGGAGCACCTTTTGACTGGCCGGACGGGCATGGCAAAGTAGGTCACGCTCGCGATGGGATGTGAACAGGTCAGAGTCGATAAGGTGGTGTTCCTAACGCGAGGTGTCAGTAATTGAGAGAGTCGGACTCCGAATCATTCGTCAGAGACAAACTCGGCATGGTGTGACGTCGGTGTCGGGGCAAGGCTGCGATATGCGCACGGCCATGCCAGCTGTTTTGTTCATTGCGCGATCGTCTCCTTATGACAGAGAATTCTCGCAAGGCAGTAATCAATCGCCGCGAGATTCTCCGTCAGAAATTTCATAGCCGTAACACGAGACTTACAACTTTTAAATTAATCATGAGATGTCACAGGAAACCCATCGATTTAACCTGACTGGTGCGAAAATGTTTGAGAGAGATTTTGCACGCGTTCTCTTGAAATTATTCATCGCGGTCATTCGTAGAGCAACAGAATTTCAAGACGTGCTACACTCGTTCTTAAATGTTACACCGGGCCAGAATATCCCCTTTTCAGTAGGCAGTATTTCTAGAGTTTCCGCCCTGTGAACGAGTGCTCGTTTAGATGGGCAGCCTGTCGGATCGTCTGTAGAAATTAAAAAGGGAATGTGATGTATAAGGTTTTATCATTCGCGTTTCATACTCGGGCGCATAGTTATCTGAATAGTGCAGCTCATAAATTACATAAATTACAGCAAAATTTTCCATAATACTTCTTGAACGTCTGCTCAATCGCCTCCCTAATTAGAAAAGTCTTGATCGTCAGAATGATCCAGGATTTAAGTTTAGCAAACTCTTCTACTTCCGTCGGCTGCAAGACAAAATACTTACAACAAATGCTTACGAATAATATCATGTGGTTGCAATCGAATGGAAATCTCACGATCGGAAATCCTTTGTTTTATCGCGGTGGCTACACATAGCCCACGCAACAGTCTTCCCTCATACCATTCTAATTTATGTATTTATTAAAAGTTTAATTTTCGATTTTAAGACGGAATTAAAAATTTCAGGCCTGAATGAAAATACGTTCGCAGAGCGGAATCCAGTCCGCTGATTTACAATGTACCATGTGCTGCAACTCACACACACCTGCAATAGCAACCAGCGTTCACACATGCATAACTGCCGGTGCTGTGTGAGAGAGCGAGCTACGGCTTCACTCATCGCAAGTCAGTTCAGGACTGGGTGATGTGAACGGATTTGCATTCGACAACACCGTTTTCCGGACCATCTAATGAAACTAGAAATTGAACAAAACATAACAAAAGCAGCCGCAGCTTTAGCATCCCGCACCCACACATCTATGATTAGCGCTTCTAATAAATACGTACATTAGAGCCAATTTTCGCAAACATTTTAAAAGTTTGCTCTCTCCACCACGGCTCCGCAATAAACATTTGCTGAACCGTGGCATTAGTTGAAAGAGGTTACTGCAATAAGATTTATCCACAATTGGAGTGAGGCATAAATTCTGGTGGTTCCACCGGCTGCAAAATAAAAGAATCACAACAATAACGTAACAGTTGTAAGAGAGAAAACAGGCAGGGGATTGTGGATGGCAAGGTGACAGCTTTTGGAGCAGGAATTGGTAATGGCAATTGATGGGAACATCAGACGGCAACAGAGTAAAAAGTAGTAAATTGAATTCAAATATTACAACTTGCTACATTGTACCCTGTGACCGTCCTTAAAAGGACATTGGACGGATGAAAGGTCCGGGGATAGTAGTGGGTCGCATTCTAGGAGGAATTGGGTGGCAGATCTTTAGGGATCAGCTTGTTGCCTTCCCGCCAGCTGTTCCACGTGGCGACCCTGCTGTTCAACACATAAATTCAATCGGCAAACAAAGCTTTCTCGAACGTCCTGCAGCGCTACAGATTCTCTAATTATATTTGTGCAATCCATAATCCGTTGCACGAATTGCTCCGCACTGTCGATTGGCGCGACGTAAACTAGGGTCTTTAAATGGCACCCCCCAAAAAAATCAATTGGTGTCAAGTCCGGTGAACGAGCGGGCCAATCAAATGGGTCGTGACGTCCTATCCACCGTTCTTGAGAAGTATTCGTCAAATGATCACGCACAATGCGTGAGGAGTGTGCCGGGGCACCATCGTGCATCCACCACGTGGATTGTAAATTTATGTCTTCTGGCCACAATGCAGGAAGATCGCGCTGTAAGAACGCCAAGTAGGCTTCGTCGTTTAACCGCGGGGGGAGAATGAACAGTCCCAAAATGTGATCGCTGAATATTCCGGCCTCCACATTCACAGCGAATTGTCTTTGCACGTGGTATTCCCGCACTGCATGCGGATTGTCTACTGCCCACTCGTGAGTGTTTCGGTGATTGAAAATTCCGGCTCTGGTGAATTCTGCTTCGTCGGTGAATATGATTTTGCTCACAAAATCAGGGTCCTCCACTGTTTTCCGGAGCATCCACTGGGAAAACGCGACACGACGTGGACAATCGCCCTCCACCAACTCTTGGACTGGCTGGACGTGGAACGGATGGAAATCGTTCAAATGAAGGATTCTGAGGACGGTCGTCTGGATCGTCCTTTCCGTGCGCGCGATTGCCAGGCTGCTAACAGTCGGATCGTTTTCGATGCGGCGAAGGACTCGCTCGTCTAAACCGCGAGGGCGGAGGTTTCGCCCACCGGTTGCAGCTTTGCCGGAGCTGCGAGTAGCTCGCAATCTGTCTGCGAGTCTTGTGAAAGTTCTCGCGCAGGGAAGCCGTTTCTCCGGAAATGCAACCTGGTACAGACGCCGCGCCTCCGCGGCATTTCGGCGCGCCTGCCCATAACACAGATGCATTTCTTCCATCTCTTCGTTCGAATACATGTTTTTCCACAAAATTACTGCACAATTTCCACTGCTAATTATACACGTAATGTACACACGGTAATGGCAACAGAGGAAGTGATGAAGAGGCGCTTAGATTCCACTGATTCGCGTGAAACATTCGCAGGTACCAAACAAAATGGTAACGTTATCCTTAGCAACTAAATGCAAACAAAAATGATAACGCTCATCAATGAACGGAATAAGACATCCCTCTCGCCGAGGCAGAGGCACGGTAATTTCGTCGATAATTGTTTTACACGTACTCATCGAGACGTCATGCCTTTCCGACACATCGGCAACCTGTAAGCATTTACGAGTATGTGCAAGCCAATTGTATTAAAGAAGAATATTCGATATGCTTTTTGAACAACTGCACAGTGTACGAAAAACTGGATTGCTCTGAATAGTAAAAGCTATTAGGCTCGCAATTACCTAGCGTCGAATCACTACTGTCATTGATGACACAAGTCAGATGATACCTCTGTAGATATTGCAGTAAGTCCATCGTATTGTTGCTCCTTTGCAATTGCACCCTTTTTCGTGAAAAAACTAGGAAACATGTGTAGATCGCAGATATGGGTTTTCCATTCAAAATTACAGTAAATTGCATACAGTCGTCAACGACCAATTGCTTACTTTATTAAATACGGCACTTTATTGAAAAGCATGAAAATTAAATGAGATCCATGCGATATGGGGTTATTTATCGAAACCATGGGAGCGGCACGCCGCGAAATCTTGTGCTCATGCCCAATATCGTTTTACAACTCCGGAAATACGTACTTTGACGATATTTACAGGCTTGCGAGAAGCAAGCATGCCTTTGCCAGAGACAAGATTGGCGCATTTTTTAAATGTAAATTTGATCTTTTCGGGGTACAATGCCATTTCTCGGTACTGGATATCTCTCATAATTGGAGTCCTGGTTTCCTAACCAACAATTTGTTTCTATTTTTGAATATGCATAATGGAAAGAATTATGGAAATTAGAATTGTGGGGACATTTAAAAAACGATACTGCCTGTAACTGCGACTGGCGAGTTGGCACCAATGCCACCAATACAATGTATCAGGACACATGCTGCATGTTCAACCAGAAAAAGAAGGTCAACGAACTAGCGAACTATCGATTTCATTACGACAAGCAGTCTAATGTTGCGTTGTTTATTGTGAAGGTTTATGCCACACGTTCATCAACTTGAATAACGAAGAACAATATAAATCCACTGAACGGTGCTGCGCATCATAGCTTTTTTTATCAGGAAAAATGCTCCCGCCCCAATTCTGCGACTAGATCTCTTTAACCGTGGATAGTTCCGTATCACGGGATTTGGATTTGATTCTAGTGGTTTTCTTGGATGCTTCGTTATTCAAACGAAGAATGCCAACATGGCATTTTGATGATAGTAAAAGTCTAATTCTGCGAGTGTTGGGTGGCCATTAAGACCGGGCACTACTCCTGTGATTTCAAGAGCTTGTTCATTTTTGTACTCCGTGGCCAGATGTGACAGGAACGGAACCTCTGCATTAAGACAACGCAACATCAGATGCTTGACAAAATAAATCGATAATTCCTTCATTCGGTCAATCGAATTTTTCTGTGTCAAGTTCAAGCGCGAGTCTCGACGCAATGTAACTGACCTGTTCCGTCACCAGTAGTCTCAAGAGAAACAGCGGCAGGTTACCTGCCACTGACTTTTTTTAAAGTGGTTCCGATTATTCTGGAATTTCCTACTATGCAGATCCAAAGATGGGAGCAAACTTTTTAAAGAAATAATAATTACAATTATGAGAGATATCCTTATCCGGAAAATGGGATTGTGCACTGAAAAGATCAAATGATTATGATCAAAAAATTAACAATTGTTAATTAAACCATTGGAATTTCGGATTCTTGTATTGAATAAATGGGGTACCTTTCGCGACAGATTGCTGACGTATCGAAAGTGCACGACGATTGTATGAGTAAACAAAAAAAAACCCGGATCATCAGGATTACAGCTCGAATGCTTTGCCGTGCTGCCACATCGATACTTACATGAAAAAGTATCTCAGGCACCTTTTGTTGTGCCCTGCGTGATGACGGCGCAGAGCGGGTAGCGGGATCGGAGGAAGTCAGGCTCGTAGCGTTTAAAGGATTGGAATCCACCGGGATTAAACCCAAAACTTAAGGTTTATTGATAAAGTATAATCAAAGAACCGACAAGAGATACAGAGTAACTCGCTGATACGCACTGATGTGTTCTGATCGAAATCTGGATAGCGAGTCCCCGTTTGGGACTTCGGTTGATGGTTTTGTTCGAGGCAGGCGTTGCCTTGGCACGAGGCGCTGATCAGGCGAAGCGACTCAGTGCCTCGTTGCTAAACGTGACTTAGTGGCTAGACGCTCGTTATTGATATCATAATGTATCATGGACTTTGGACACTGCATTATCCTCTCAAAGAAAGGATTTGACGATGTAGCTAGTTTGTGCAATCCGAGAGCCAGCTTTGGGCTCGGGCGCAACAATCCCTCCCCCATTAAGGGAGAAAAGGGCGAAGGTCTTTTCGAAGATGATGCAGTGTTTACAATATTCGTACAAAGTCATTATAGCTAATATTCGTTATAAAGGTACATTATTCGTAGTGTATCTATAAGGTTATATTATATAATAGTGTATGATATAATATACGTGGAGTAATATAAAGTGCGATTTTTCGTATTTTCGCTGGCGCTTAGTTAAATAGGTACAAAAATCGCAGTTATAAGGTTTTGATGAAAGGTTCTGGTACCTGTGTTCGCGTGCCTTGATTTTCGTTTCGCGGGTTAGGCTTTGGCGTTTCTTGTGCTATAGCGCGCGGGTCGGTACTTCTGCGGCGGGTGATATATTTATATGTGGTGAGTGCGATTAATGAAAGTATGATGAGTAAAGACAGTGAAGCGGATGTGAAAAATCCGTAATGGTACAATGTTGGGGTGTGAAGAAGTTTCTGTGTAATGTCGGTTTGTTTAGATGTTTCTTGTAGGTCACTCAGTTTTTGGCTGACTCTATCTAATTCTTCCGGGCGTTTTATAATTCGTTTGAGTTTGAAATTTGTGCCGTTGTAAGAATTTAGTAAGTTTGCTTCTACAGGATTGGCAGGTAAGTGTTCTATCGTTAAGTTATATGTTGGTAAATAGTTCCAGGTTTTTCGTATTCCGTAATACTTTCCAGTTTGGATGGTAAATTCTGTAGCGGTGATTATACATTTTCCTTTTATAGATAATATACCACAGTCTTCGATAGTGACGAAGTTTGTTTCCGTTTGTTTATCGCATGTTACGCCTAATTCAATGGGGTTTGGTGCGCCATAGATCCAGGCGCCGGGTTGTTGTAGTTCGATTAGGATTGTGTGTGCGTGTGGTACAACTTGGTGATTGTTTTCGGGTGAGTTTGCTATATAGTTGTACTTCGCAGGGGCTATCTGGTGTTACAGCGAATATCGGGCGATGAGAGGCGCATAGGTATGTGCTGTGTATTATTTTGCACGTGCCGAGATCGTGTTTGTTGAGAGTCACATATTGCGACGTCGACTGGTCTACGGTTACGTACGGTTCTACGGACTCGAGGTAGGCGTAAAGTCAGCCGTTTAAGCGAGTTGGTACTGGATACGCTTTATTTAATTTGAATACTCGTCCGTTTGTTAAAGGGACATCGATGCTTACGACTACAGATTTCACGTCGGAGTATGCTGTAATGCGCATTATTTTATACAGTAAATGTATGTTCTTAAGGTTTATAGTTAGAGGGAAAGTTAGTCCTGTAGTTAGTTCCGTTGTCACAGCGTTCAAGTATTTTATTATTTTCGCGGGCGGTAACACTCGTGGATTGAGGATGCCTTTTGTAATATCGACGACGAAGTCTAAAATGTCTTGTGCGTCTCGTAGTAAGGTTTCTGTCGTAGCCTCTAATAGGATAGAGTTTTCGTCAATTATTTCTCGGAGTTTGAAATTTAGATTGTTTTGTTGAAGTGCATATTGTATGTGGCGAGTAGCATTGAGTAACGTCAATTCGTTTCGTTCCACGTTGTGTATCGTTTCGTTTAGTAATTTTACGTTTGCACTGATTACGTGGAGTTGTCCTTTTATAATACTTTTGAGTGTTCCTGTTTGTTCTTGGAGAAGTGCAATTTGTTCGTTAATTTCGTTTCTGTCTTCAGTATCCATTATTCCGAATAGCGATTTTCCTATGGTTCCTAGTCCATCGATCAGGCCGCGAGTTGCTCGCGTGTCTGAGCCAATGGTTTGCTCTATGTAGGCGAGGAGGTCTGTTACGCGGTCTAATTTTTGCTGGATTCCTCTTGTGAAGGTATGGCAAAAATGTGCCGATATATTTGTAGGTGGGTTTTTGCATGTCGCAATTGTTTCGTAAAGAATGTTTTGGATGCTTGCTTCGCGTTGGAAAATTGAGGATAGATTAAGGTGCAATACCAGTTTTCAGGTGTCTTGATAGGTTTGTAGGGTTCCAATTCTTTCGAAATAGATTCCTGGTTGATGTGTAAATTTGCGGGCGCTGAAGTATTTGTCAGGTATTGTTCCTTGTGTCGGGATGACTCTAATAGCGAGGAGGATAATTCTGTAATGAGAGTGAAAGGATTGTTTTTTTATTATTATTATTATTATTATTATTTTTTTTTTTTTTTTTGTGAGAAGGGCTGAGGCTTTTGAGAGAAGGTGAGTGAGCAGACGTCGCTGGACAGTAGGGGTTACAGCTTACGTTGCTGAGATCTGCAGTGGACGAGATTTATCGTCGTGAGAGAGTTCCTCTAGTCTCGGGTAGGTGTAGTATGAAGGTGCAGAGTTGGCGAATTGTTTCGCAGGACAGTGTGAGGGGTTGGTATAAGATGTGGGTGCTGGGTGCCGTAGGCCATTACTTGTCATCATGGGAAAGACTGCGGACAAACTGCGGCGCGGGGTGATTGTGAGTCGGTAGCTTTTACTGTCGTGCAGTGTTCCGAGTGTTTTTATTAATTGTGTGGTTTTGTTTTGTTTAGGGACGTGTTTACCACGCGGCGGTAGTAGCAGTCCGCGGAGAGCGTTATCGGCTCCGGGCCGAACAGGAAGATTTCGATGATCCCTGGGACGGCCCGGTAGCCGATTACTTCGGGATATCGGCGTTATTTGGTAAGTTATTATAATAGTATGAAGTATATTTGTTTTTAAAGATGGGGTTAGCTTTATTAATGTATCTGTTTTATTTTTGTTGCAGAGCGGCATCAGAGGGCCACACGGTGGGCCCGTATAAAGGCTCTGGCCGAGAGGGCCGGGGGGAGAAACGAATAAAGTATTTTTTCTTTCTTTATATGCTGTTTGAGTTTTCTTGGCCGGTCTCTCTCTCCTTCCTCCTTGTCCTTCATTTAGAGAGTAGTTAATTTTAGTTATGTCCGTTAGTATTAATACTAGAGTAAGTTTACGTATAAGGAATGGCGGTAAGTATATTTCATTTTGTTTTTGTATTTCGCGTTTCGATCTTTCTCCGGTTCGGTTAATTAGTCGATAAAATGCTTTAGACGGTTTGCGTGAACTCGTTGGGTTCGGTGACCCTTTTTTATACTGTAGGCCTCGTTTTCGTGTTTGGCTATTATCTTGTACGGTCCGATCCACTTAGGAGTTAGCTTTTTTGATCGTCCTCGTCGGACTGTTTCGTCTTTAAGCAGGACTTTATCGTCGGGCGCGAACGTTGATACTTTGGTTTTTTTGTCGTAGACAGTTTTAGATTTTATTTTTTTCTGTCGTAAGGTTTCTCGAGCTATTTCATGGGATGATCGGATTCGTTCGCGTAGTTCTTCAACGTATTTGTCGTACGTATATGTTAGGCGCGGAGGTTGCTGCAAGGATGTCGGTAAAGTTGCCGTTTGGCCAAAGGTTAGCTCGTAGGGAGTGTGTCCGGTGGCACTGTGTGGTGTCGTATTGTACGTGAACATCGCATAGGGGAGCCATTCGTCCCAGTCAGTTTCGTCTTCGTTAATGTAATGTTTGAGGTAATCGGCTAGTGTTCGATGACTTCTTTCTAAAGCGCCGTTAGATTCCGGATGGTAAGCGCTTGTCTGGATTTTGTTTATTTTGAGAAGTTTACATACGTCTTTAAATATTTCGCTAAGAAAGTTTGCTCCTTGGTCGGTAAGGATCTTTTCAGGTATTCCGAAAATACAAACTATTTTTGTCGCGAAAGCTTTTGCAATGGTACCGGCTTCTTGGTCGGGTATGGGTATAGCTATGCTAAATTTGGTTAAAGCGTCCTGGAACGTTAGGATATATTTGTTTCCCTGGTTCGTTATAGTTAAGGGTCCTACGATATCTAACGCACATTTCTCGAATGATTTAGTGGGAGCATCGGTTATTACCATTGGTGCTTTACTTGGGGTGCAAGTTTTGTTTTTCTGACATTTTTCGCACTTGGAGATGTATTCTTCGACATCCTTCCTCATGGTCGGCCATTTATGATATAGCTTGATTCGATCAGTGGTTCTTTTTATGCCTAGATGTCCGCCTAGAGGTGTATTGTGGTGTTCATATAGAATCCTTTTTATTTCGTCCGCTGTGTATGTGCGGTCTGCGGGGGTATCCTTGGCCTCGTCTTGCGACGGTTGTTCGTTGTCGGTCGAGCTGGCGTCAGCCCTCGGGTGGAAATTCCGGGCTCTCATTATCGCGTTTATTCTGCTGAGCGCGTCGGCGTTGTTATTTTGAATGCCTTTCTTATAGTGAATCTCATAGTCGTACTCTGCTAATTTTATTCGCCATCTGGTTAATCGAGATCCTGGGTCTTTTACATTGAAGAGCCAGGTGAGAGGTTTATGGTCGGTGACGATGGTGAATTTGTTCCTGTATAGGTAGGGTCGGAAATGTTGGGTTCCCCATACTATGGCTAAGAGTTCTCTTTCTGTTGTGCTATAGTTTTGCTCTGCCTTGTTGAGGACTCTGCTCGGCAGGTCTTGGCCTATTTTGCCTTGCGATAGTATTGCGCCGCTTGCCTTTCCGGAGGCATCGGTCGTAAGCACGAAGGGTTTGGTGAAATCTGGGTATTGTAGGAGAGGTGGCGACGTTAATTTTTCTTGTAGGATTTCGAACGCTTCTTGCTCTAACGATGTCCATACGAATGTTTGGTTCTTTTTTAGCAGTTGCGTGAGGGGTTTGGCTATCCCCGAAAAGTTGTCGTTAAATCTTCTATAATATCCAGCTAGTCCTAGAAAGGATTGTATGTCCTTAGGTTTTTGGGGCGTTGGAAAGTTCTTTACGGCCTCTAGTTTTGAGGGGTCAGGTTTTATTCCGTTTTTGCTAATAACATGTCCTAGGTATATGGTCTCTTTACGTAAGAAGTGACATTTAGAGGGTTGTAGTTTTAAGTCATTTTCGCGAAGTTGTTTGAAAACAGATTCGAGACGTTCCTGGTGTTGTTGTAGTGAACATCCATAGACTACTATGTCATCTAAGTAGACGAAGCATTAAATTCCCTGTAGTCCTGTCAATACTGAATTCATGAGCCTTTGGAAAGTTGCGGGAGCATTTTTTAACCCGAAGGGCATTCTATTGTATTCGTAGTGTCCATAAGGAGTCGAGAATGCGGTTTTTTCGCGGTCTTCCGTCTTCATGGGAATTTGGTGGAAACCTGATGCTAAATCTAGCGTGGAAAAATATTTGGCTCCTCCTAATTGGTCCAAATGTCCGTAATATTCGGTAGGGGGTACGAGTCTCCTGCGGTGACGCCGTTTAATTTTCGAAAATCAACAACGACTCTAAATCTGGGTCGACATGTAGTGTCTGGTTTTTTAGGGACAACTAGTAGAGGGGAGTTCCACGGGCTGGAACTGGGGCTGACTATGCCTTCCTTGGCCATTTCTTTAACTTGCTTTTCTACTTCAGTTTTCTGAGTTTGTGGGAGTCTGTACGGTCTAGTGTTAATAGGAGTAGTGTTATCTATTAGAGGTATGGCGTGTTCGGTCTTGTTAGTGCATCCTAATTTGTCGCCTTCTAGGTAGAATATATCGTTATATCGTTCGCATAAGTCAATTAAGCGTCTTTTTTCTTCGGCGTGAAGATTGTCGAACGTTATCTCTTTGCGCAATGCTTGCATTCTGTCCGTGCCGCTGGTGACTTTTACTGTGTAAGCGTTTCTGTTGTCGGCGGTATCGCGAGGTAGGTCAGTGTTATTGCACGGTTCGTCAGGGTTTAGTTTCACGAGGGGTATTCTAATTTTGGAATCTTCGAGATTTGTATTCATCACGCTGATAAGGCATTTATTATCGATTCCTGTAGTGAGAACATTTCCTACGAATATTCCGGGCTTGATCATTTCTTGTTCCACAATTCCTTCGCCACGGGTGGCGGTATGTGCTAGAATTAACGTTTCTGTTCGCGCTTTCAAAGTTACATGGGCTGCGCTGATGATTGGGATATGTGTTCCGAGAATGTTGAGAGATTGACCGGGTCGGATTTCGACGCCGTGTTTTGAGAGGAAATCAAGTCCTAGGAGTCCGTGTGGTTCTCCGAGTAAGTCGTCACGCACTAGTCGGCAGAGATGCCTGATTTGTTTGTTTCCTATGCGGATGGTGAGGTATGCACTACATAGTGTCTTGGTTACGTTTGGACCGACGCCGTGCAGGGTTACGACTTCTTTCACGGCGGATACGTCGCTTAGGACTCGTTCGATTTTTAACAAAGTAACTTCAGCTCCGGTGTCTAAGAGCATGAGGGCTTTTCCGTTAAGCAACTCTGGTGCCTCGATTTCTACTAGGTTACGTGGTGACTCGGATTCAGCTGCTATCGTGTTAACCCTATATGAACCGATTGTCGTGTCGTTGTCCGGCCTTCCGTCGGACTCGGGCTGACGAGGTGTGGCGCGTGTCGCGTCTTGGGTTTCAGCTTGCTGGCTGGGTTCTCGGGAATTATTGCGCCCGTATGTCCGGGCTTTTTGCAGTATCAGCATGTCACGGTTACGCGTTGAACTGCCCTATTATTGGATTGCGCTCGGGAGTTATTGGAACGGTGTGAGGGTTGGTCAGTAGAAGGACGGGGCGTGCTTAGGCGCGTATAACAATTATTGGCGATGTGGCCTATTTTATGGAATCTTCCGCACTTTGGTGCGTCGCGTGACTGCTTATCGCGAGTATTCCCGCGGTAACGCGAGTGGTTATTTGTGCGAGGGGGACCTAGTCCTAGGATCCGTTCTTCCTCGATGGCGGCTGCTATCGCCGATTGCAGGTTATTAAAAGTACGCGTTCGGATTATTAGTCTGAGTTGATCCTTCAATCCTCGAGTGAAATAGCGTAAGGCTTGTTTTTCTAGGAGATTTTCGACGGCTGAACTCTGTGACGTGTCAAGGGTGTCCTCGATAGACAGTTCTTTCATTTCGGCTAATAGCCTTTCCATTCTAGACCCGAAATGTTGTACCCTATCTCCTTCTCTCTGTCTACAGCTACTGAAGTCGGTCTGTACAGTGTCGGATGACCTTTTGACGGCTAACCGCGTTTTGAGTAGGTAAGTTAATTCCTCGAAGCTTTCGATGGTTTTGTGTTGCAGTTCTCGCAAGGCTCTACCTTTTATTTTGTTTTTCAAGATAAGTCACAGGAGTCGCTGTCGCTCGTTTTCGGGTGCGCACTCTAAGGTGCAATCGACGTCGTTGAGGAACGCGAGTAGGTCGGAGCCTTTGTCTCCATCAAATACTCCGATTAGTCCGAGCGCGGCTACAACTCCTCGGATCGACTGGTTACTTGAGTCACTGGGACCTTTTCCTGAATGTGACATGGCAAATTCGTTTCCTACTAGACTGAAGTCGTGTCTTTTAACAGGGTATCGGCGCTGTGACGGTACGACGACGCTCTCGGGTGTTGTGCGGGCGCTCGACCCGGAGGCGCGATATGTGTCGGTGCTAGTGTCTAGCTTTGGAGCTCGCATGCGGCGTCGTAGGCCGGTGTTGCCCAGGGAAGTGCGCGCCTCTACTTTTGTAGGGTCTGCTGGATTGAATACGAGCCTCTTATTAAAGAAGGACTCTAGTGATCTAGAGAATGACCTTCGCTTAGGGAGAAGGTACCTGAGGGCAAGTGCGTCTTCCGTAGGCATGCAAGGACCGTGTGAAGGCTCTGGTTTACAATATATATATTTTTTCGGATATCGCTCGGGCGATTCGAGTTTTCTGTTTACTCACAGGATGGCTGGCAGGCGCATGCTGCTGGTAGACGACCGCTGCTGGCCGTGAGGTGTCGGTTGACATAACTGGAGTCGGCGAGACGATGGTGTCTGCTTATCGTCTGTGTCGTACAAGGTGTTGTCGGCGAGTCAGGGTCTGGAGCTCCTTATCGCTCGTACAGGGGACCAGGTGTCCTTGGTCCGTGGATGGATGGTGCGTACCTTCTCGGTACCTCGGTGGTCGTCTCCGCTCGGCCAAAGGTCCTCGGATCAGCAATGGCACGTTGGTGACGTCCGTTCAGGCTTGGTTATACTTTTCCCGTTAGCTAGGCCGTCTGGCCGTCTCTGACGAGAGAGCGGCTGTCTGGTGAAGTGCGAACGTCTCCTAAGAGCTCGTTCGTGTCTCCGGTTTGGTGGCCCTGCCTATCTCTACCTCATCAGAGATTGACTTCTGGGTCGTAGGTAACACTGGCACTCACGCCGCGTCACGGTTTTCAGCAGGCTCACAATTTGACTTCGACGGAGCAGATCCCACACCGCTGCCACCATTTAATGTTGTGCCCTGCGTGGTGACGGCGCAGAGCGGGTAGCGGGATCGGAGGAAGTCAGAGTCGTAGCGTTTAAAGGATTGGAATCCACCGGGATTAAACCCAAAACTTAAGGTTTATTGATAAAGTATAATCAAAGAACCGACAAGAGATACAGAGTAACTCGCTGATACGCACTGATGTGTTCTGATCGAAATCTGGATGGCGAGTCCCCGTTTGGGACATCGGTTGATGGTTTTGTTCGAGGTAGGCGTTGCCTTGGCACGAGGCGCTGATCAGGCGAAGCGACTCAGTGCCTCGTTGCTAAACGTGACTTAGTGGCTAGACGCTCGTTATTGATATCATAATGTATCATGGACTTTGGACACTGCATTATCCTCTCAAAGAAAGGATTTGACGATATAGCTACTTTGTGCAATCCGAGAGCCAGCTTTGGGCTCGGGGGCAACACGGGCGCCACCTCGCCAAGGGGGAAGGGATGTTGTGCCCTCACCGACACCCAACACATAAGCGTCCGACTCATCGCCGCCTCTCGAAGGCCAGCGCCCAGCTGCATCTATGCTAGCGTAGCATAAGTACAGAGTCCAAATGAATCAGGCGGCCTGCCTGATTCATTCTATTTTTCTCATATTACAAAGAGTTTAAGTATGGGTATAATACATACATCGATGACGCAGATTTTAATGTAGTATTTCTTGCTTGTAAATTGGGACATGCTGGTTCTGTAGAAGATCCTGTAACTATCACAGAGGAGGAATTGAAATTAAATATACATCTCATCGTTCGGATCTGATGAAAAAGTGTCAGCCTATGTAAACAAGAGGATACAGGCGATCTCCGTTGTGTTGGGAGTGGGGAATCGAACCATGATTTCTAACAAGACGTTAAACTCTATATCTACATATATGATTAGATGCCCTAAGTTGTTAGAGATGATATTTTTGTTTGTTAAGTCATTCAGTACTCAGTATAAGGAACTAGAAATGGCAATCGCGTTTATTCAATACCAAGGGCTTGTAGCCTTTCATCAGATAAATTCTTTCATTAATACAACAGCAAAAATCGAGGCTCATAGAAATAAGACTGTTCTGTCTGAAATAGCTAAGTATGTTCATGTATGGGATAGGAAATATGTTGAGTACGGAGAACTAATGCCATTCGTTAGATATATAAACCCTTCTGATTCGGAGAAGAATAACTCCAACTTCCCAAATCTATCTGCAGCAGTTATCTGGTGGAGCCAGAAGATGGGGAGTAAAACATTCGATGGTTTCACGGTCCAAGAAACTCGAGTGACAGTGCCTAATCTTAGGAAACTTTCACGACGAATGGACCTACCTGAATTCTATCCTCAAGGTGTAACCAAAGAAAGCTTAACCAAGGATCAAGTTAGGGCAGCAGAGAGAATTGGTTTACAGCTAGATATGCTAAACACATTGGAATTGAACAAAACCAAAAGAGACATGAAAAGGAGAGAAAAGAAAGTTGCTAGAAAAGATGATAGAGATTCTGAAGAACCAGACGACTAAGTGAGCCTTGGTAGCCAGAAAGAATTAGATCTTTAAAAAATCTTTAGGACAGGTCTGGATATCTTTATACTTTGCGCGATTATGATCTTTTTGATATACATATTTCATTTATTTGTAGAACTAATAATAGTAATTGTCCTGTTAATCATTATCTTAGTCATATTATTTGAAGGATTTGACTCTGAGTTTGAATTACAAATTCCAACCACTGAACCTGAGCCTTCAAAACCTAAGTCAAGTCCCACAACTCGGTTCAATAGAAGAAGACCATTATGAAGTCAGTATTTTTATTAAGATTTGGCCTGTTAATTTTCTCTCGTCAATGGTACATTAAAACTAATATTTACAAATCATTAAATTATTACTTGTACACTATCCTGCCTTACCCTCTTAATACTTCATTTTACCAGCATCAAACCTGCCAAAGATATATCCATTTCCATTTTCTTGGCATTGGTTATCAACCAGCTATACTGTTTTAGTTTAAGTTATTTTTACAAATCTAGGAGATATTTAATAGAAAAAGGATGGCTTCATGTCATGCCTCGTTAAATGTAATTTGATCATGATTATAACTAGGGTGTAACGTATACTGGCTATCTATCTATAAAAAAAAAAATATATATATATGTAAACCAAAATATATAACTATATACACATTCAGTATAATCAATAAAACCAAGCCACGCAATAAATCAAAATATTAGTACTCATGAGACTTTTTATATACAAGTTCAATCATTAAGATAGTCCATGACGAAAGATACACAAAACAACTCAGTGTCGCGTGCTATTCCGGTCAAACGGCCTTGCAAGGCCGACGCGCTTCACGCGATCAATGACCATTAGCATCTGAGCCGATAACCAAGCTTATCACCTACTTGACCGATTGCCGACCGTACTGGACGGTGATCTACAGAACTCATCCACTACCGACGACCTATCGATCATACAATCAATACCAACTATTATGCAAATGTATCTTTTAAATATAAACCTATGTCCATTACTATATTATCTTCTACTCCGATGCGTCTGCACTCCAGTGGCGACTGCGTTAGTTACTGTAGTGCATAATGCAAAATCTCATATATACTAAATCGGTGTACACGCGGATCATCGGCTACAGCCATACAGCCACCAACCGATCATTCGCGGGTACACTAAAATTATACAAATTATAATAAGAAGCATTCAGCGGAATATCTCCGACTATCTCCTTACAATCCAAGACGCCTCACCTCTACTTCCAGCCGATAAATGAGCCGGACTGATAATCTCACCCTATCGAATTATTACACCCACTATTCTTTACTCCAAATGACACCTACTCCCACTGCAATTCCTGTGCATTTCCAACGTATATAAAGGGGTGCACAAGCCTCGCAATGGTACATAATTACATTGCTAATCGTTAGAATAGCCGCCACTATCGTCTTTCTTTCAAATCCACACTAAGCTCACTCTCATGACTGAACTTAATCTCAAAGTAGCTTTTCGTTTGTCATTTTCAATATCCAGAGCTACAAGCTGTAATACTATTTCAGGGCAAGGCGCAAAAGTACTCTCCTATCTTTCCAAGTCAAATCCTAACTCCCTATAAGCGACATTAAGCAATCATTGTAAAACATAATCATATCTTATTTCATAAACCCCATTACTCCTAGTTCTATCGTATCAAATTAACATATACATATAGATACCAGATTCTTTTAAGATAAAGATTCAAAGGTGCAAGAGACACTGCACTCTGAATCTCTTCCCCTCGTTCTCGGTGCAAGAAATCTTGCACGTTAGCGAGTTAGCTACCCGATTGGATAGTGGTGTTGCGGGAGATACCGCAAACTATAATTCAACCGGATTACCTAAATTATTAGATTCTGGCTATCTTTTCTAAAGATCTTAATGGGTAAATCCATAAATCTAAAAGGACTAGGAAAGGTGGGAAGAAATACCAATTACAAAATATCTATAAGTCTTTATTCGTTCCCGCAACCCCTGACGAGTACCTCGGAGTGTCCTACACAACAGAAGACGTTGTAATTCCACCTATAATTATTCAAATCCCAAGTTTGAGTTGCGAGCAAAATCTTAACCAAACGTGGAAATGGCACACCATTGAAATCGAGAAACCAACGTATACGATTCGTTGTCACTTCGCCGAACCTCGAAGGTTCTTGTACCGGCCTATCGATCTGAAGCAGAAGGTAATTGATCTCTTTGGAATCATCTAAATGAATAAAGGTAAGCGGAAATAAATCTAAATACAACAAATACGACAACTATAATCGTCAGTCAACGATAGGGTTAGGTGCAGTTTTAAATCCACTGCGCTGAACGCTCCGGACGTGACAATTTTTGGTGACAGCTGTGGGATACATGTCGTTCCCGTTCGTTATTAGATTCAGTGAGCGTGCCAATATTCTAAGTCAACATATCAAATCCAAACCGACCCGCAACTCGTAGCCAAACTCAGACAGACGGAAATTTATCTCCTGCAGAAATAGAGTTACTACGTATTCAAGAAATTAAAATGAAAGAAAGACAGCTTGCCGAAGCAACAGCGCTCACTGAAAATCAAGCCGCAGAAATTGCGAGATTAGAAAAATTGGTTGAAAATTTCCAAGCAGAACTCATGACGACACAACGCGGTTGCATTTAACCAACTCCGTGAGGAAATCCGAAATCTCCGACAACAAGCTAGCGCGACAACTCCCGTACCAACACCCATAGGACCAGTAGACAATAATTTTAACAACTCTTTGCAATGCTCACTACGCGAAGCACTTAATTTAGTACCAACCTTTGACGGGAAAAATATTTCTGTACTACACTTCATTCAAGCATGTAAACGCGCTCAAGCCAGTATTCCGCGCATTGCGGAATATCAATTAGTTAGTTCCTTAATAAATAAATTACACGGAGATGCATATCTTGCAGTCGAGGACATGCCATGCACAACTGTAACACAGCTACAACCATAGATACGGTCAAGAAATTTTATGAAAATTGTTCGAACATATTAGATAATCTAGGACAATTGGGAGAAGACAAACCGGGATTCAAAGGGTCAATCAAATTGGATGTATTCCGAGAATTAAATTATCTTGGATATATCTGCCTAATTGCAAGCCGATACCCTGTCAAAACCTAGAGTAGCGTTACCAATTATTATGCAAGGATGGCAACAAAGAATGTCAATAGTATAACAGGAGCCAATCTGTCATGGGTCACCTTACCTCCTCATTCAAATGCAATTAAGCAAGTCACGCAAACTTTTCCAACAGGATCGACTTCTTTTTCGAATTTCCTCATTTTGGAGATTAAAATGTACAAGTATACATTAAATCTAAACACCAATCAAATGACTGACCTGATGACAGCTGGAAATATACTGCATTTTAAATTTAATGGAATGTTGCTAATTAATGTTGCGTCCAAATTGTGTGTGACTTCAGAATTGACTTTAAAGGGGCTATTGGAAATTTCCACCTATGAAGTCTTTGAAACTTCCATTGACAGATTAATCAAAGTGTCGAATAAGTATTTATGTTCGGCATCTGCAAAGACACAGATCTCTGTCCCTTGGAGTAGATTGATTGATGATTAGTATATGACAAGCTTGTCCGCTGATCCCAATAAGTCATTCTTAGACCTTTGGTTAACAGCTTCTTCTGAACTTGATAATAACCCAAACGTCTGGTCCTTATACGCATGGAATGGAGCTCCTCCAAGAAAGGTGGATGCAGTTAGAAATTGGGTCGGCAACCTTAAAGATCTTGTGGAGCCGAAGAAATTCGTTCCGTTATCAACTAAGGCAATAACACTATTTAACCGTTTCGAATTAGACAAAGTACGCTTCGGTACAGATAAGTGTCGAAATAATTGCAATCAATCAAAGGTAACTGAAACGCGAGCTCATCCGATAAAGCAATCTAACCTCGAAGCGTGCACAGTTTGTGGACGAAACAATCCAAATCAAAATACTTCGCCTTCTTCAAGTCATGGTCAATCCCAAATACGCTCAGCTGCTCTAGCGGCCAACGAAAAAATGTGCCGCTATTCCAAACATAGAGGTCACGAGATCACGGAATACCGAAAACGAGAATATAATAATAAAATGCGAGCGAATAATAACAGTCAATTGGGAAACTCCGCTAGCCCCTCGAAACAAACGGGCGAGAATCACGAGGGCAGCCAAAACCATGCTCGTCCAGTAAAGATAGCGCGAATACAAAACCTACAGGCTGAATCGCAACCATCAGCTCAAATAAAAAATCATTCATTCCAAGAATACTAGTAGATTCAAAACAGTTCAATTTTCGCGGAACCGCGGAATCATGGGGCGGAACCCAACCCAATTAAAATCAGTTACGTAGATCCTAACGTAGAGACTACGAAAATAATTTGATCATTCAGGGCATAACGGAGGAGCAGATCACCACGTTAGGCTCCTTTTACGCAGATATCTACAGACACAGTGTTCTATTTCATGCAGTCAAAGATTAATTTCCAATAAAAACAAATGGTATATTAGGTTCACAATTTTTAAAAGATCAAGCTGAAATATCATACACAACGGGTTGCCTCATTTGGAATGGTAACACACTTCAATTTGACAATAAAGAAACCATAACTCCTCCAAAAAAACAATTCCTCCACGGACCAATCGAGTAATGAAGATTAACGTAACAAATGATTTGCAAGACGGTTACATTCCAAAAACAGAACTATCTCCAGGTTTACTTTTTGGCGAAAACATTGTAAGAAATAACAATGGTGTCGCGTATTCACGAGTAATTAATTCAACAGAAGAGGAGATCAAAATTCAATTCCCTATAATAGAATTACAAGAGTACATAGTCGTCGATTCACCAATAAATACAAGTTCAACATCTTCATCAGAAGAACAAAATAAAATAAAATCTTTTGAGAACGCACAATTGGTCGCAAGCATTCAACACATTAATTCAAAGATGGACCAAATTGAGTCACATTCCCGTCTGGAAGAGGTGTTCAAAAACCTCCGGACTGATGACCTTAATTCAGAAGAACAAAATAGCGTAGGTCTACTCATTGAGCAAACAGCCGATCTCTTCTACATACCGGGTGACCGACTGGAGATGTAACGCGGCACCCGCGTTATCAGTGCGCGAGCCTCAGCACCCCGAGCGCGCCTCCATGGGACCGAGCCGCCGTCCCGGGCACTCGGCACTAGATGGGACGTCAGTCCCAAACTCGCTCTCGCCTCAGAAAGGTCTCGAATAAACCTAGAACCGAACTCGGAAGTGCCTATTAATTCACCCGCTCTTGCACGCCACCACAACTGGTGTCAGAAGTGAACGACCGCCACACCCAGACACCCACACACAGCAACAAATAGAAGGAAGGAAGGACAGCAAAAACAAGGACAACACAAGCACACTCTAGAAGACACATGCTCGTCATAGCAACCATCATCACCATCACACAGTAAGTACCACATAACATTTGTAATATTTGAATTATAGAGTCTGAACTGGCGCCATCTCTTCCATCCCGCATACCGTTAAAAATCCGCAAAATTCCACCCCAACGCCCTGAACGTCATAAAACCCATAGTACCCCTTTCTATGAGACAACACTTACCTCAGACACAGAAACCAACGCCACAATTACAAACATGGCACACACTCTGACATTCCGCGACATATATACGATAATATCCAACTTCAACGGCTCTAATATCCCCGTCGAACAATTCATATATAAACAATTCAGTTCGGAAGTGACCACCTTTGCGCTTTCTAATAGCACATACCTACAGGCTCCCACTACCCTAACGCCTCCCCTTACTTATCCACTCCTTCATATTTTGCTTCACCAATCATTTTCCGTTTCTTGCTTTCCTCTTCCAGGGGGTTGGATTTTTCATTTTTCCCATCCTTCGATTTGTTGATCATCCTAATTTTTGCCCCACCCTCTGATTTTGACCCTAGTCTTGGAGAGGGGTTCCTTGAGCTCCTCAATTTTTCCACTTCGCTATTCTTACATTCAGTACTGTCAGTCCGTCACTTATTGTTGAGTTGTGTCTTTTCGTGCCGGATAAAAGTTTTTATCAGAAATACCATAGGAATCAGTTCAGGCTATATTAATTTGGCGTGTGACGTGGACATAAAGAGTGAAGACATTCAAGGACCTCTTGCTCAACCCACAACACTTTGCATACTTTTGAAATATCCAAAGCATGAACATGTCGTGCAGCTCCATCAATTTGTCTAGGCGATTCCTTGCTACATTCATTTGAAATAAATCTCGAAAACAGGCAATAGATGTCATTATTTCTTATATCGATAACTTCGGCAAAAATATTGAGAGACGAAGAGTTAAGATTTTTGTTGACATGTATTTGAAGTGATGGAAAAAATATCATCATTCCATAAAAACTATGGAAAAACTGCACAAAAATTGGCTTGACACCGAATTGTCATTAAAAGTTTCTCAATCGAGCAACATGACAAACATTCACCGTGTGGAAAACGATCCAAAAAATCGTGCCAAAGATTTCGACAAGATTTCTAACTCTCAAAAGCGAAGACGAACTGCAGGTAAGTTTTGTTATTAATTTTGTTACATATTCATCCTCTCGGACAACTTTTCTTAACATTATTTCATACGTAGATTCAATAATTATAACTCGCTAGCTTCCTACATAGAATATTCCTGCGTATTTTTCGAGCCTTAAAACTGTGACTTCGACTCCTTTCGTTCCGTCTTATCTCTAGTGTTTATAGCTTTCTAGTAGGGGAGCAACGCAGCGTGCCCTTGGTGCATCTGTGTAGTTCCTTAGAACTCAAGCATGGTCAGACTCTTGGCGCCCTATACTCCCACCATACCCCCTTTTCACTGGGTTTTCGGGTATTTAAGCCCTAAATTCTAGTGGAAAGCGGGGGAATCAGTTCCGAACTCTCATCGACAGCGAAGCTCTGTCACTCGGACCAGCGAAGAACATCGTAGTAGATCGAGCATTAGTCTCCTTCGAAACCAGTCAATATTACCGTACGTACATCGTGTCATATCGCGATCGTTAGGCAAGTCACAGTTCTTTCGTCAGTTTCTCCCCCGTTCAATATCGTAACGTAATACGAACTCAGTTTAAGTATATTGTAACAACATTTCACTTCCGCTGAAACTCTCATTATTATTTTTGTATTGTATTTTCATTCAGAATATATTGATCATTGTTTTAGTTTTTATTAACAAAATCATTGCTTCTTTAATGGAAATTCCTGTTCAGTCATCCTTGATTTAAATAAGCACATATAAGGAAAGGAATAATAAAAGACCCCACGAGGATACACTTTTACCGCTCAAGGTGTATCCGGCGAGCAATAGTAAGGTTTAACTTTAGCCTAGGGCATTCTTTCATGATCAATGAGCAGGATTGAGTCTGGTTAAGGTGAAATAGCCCTTAGCACGATCCCAAGACCTGTTCTGAGCTACTGAAAGTAACTAGCCATTCTTTTAATTAACAAGGTCCAGTCTTGAGTCTGGTTAAGGTGAAATAGCCCTTAGCACGATCCCAAGGTCTGTTCTGAGTTATTTGGAAGTAACTAGTATAAAGGGGTAAACAGGAGAATAGGGACCTGAGTCTGGTTAAGGTGAAATAGCCCTTAGCACGATCCCAGGATTGATATAGGGCCGATTGGGAACTAGAAGACTCGAGTCTGGCAAAGGTGAAATAGCCCTTTGCACGATCTCAGAGCATATTTAGGACTCGCGAAGCCTGGCTCGTAACAATTTATCAACAAATATAAATAGTATATAGTAAATATATATTAGACGGAAAATATAGTAAAATATATAGCAAATTATTCATATACTAAAATACTGTCAATTACAGATTTACGAACAAATGAGAGTGACATCTTAGCATTTGCTACTGCATCTGTCATGAGAGAAGAGGGAAAATTTTCCTCTGCAAAATTAGTTCAAGCCGCTACAGATACCGACAATGCCAATAGAATGATTTCATTAGTTGATCGTAAGGAGCAAGAAGCCACCAAACAGTTAACACCGGAAGAGGCATTAACACTGTTAATAAAAGCAAATATAACAAAAGAGTCTTATGAAATAATAAGGAACGAATTATTATGTCACGGTAAGCTATAATTTCAAGTGCTTTCGAGCTGTTACAGTCTACATTCTTTGTAATTGTGGTTTATTACCTGTTGTGCCCTGCGTGGTGACGGCGCAGAGCGGGTAGCGGGATCATCGCTAAATCCCAGAACAACAATAAAACCCAGCAGTTAGCACATAAAACCATTAAACCCAACTTTCACTAACCACCGGAAGACACTCAAGAACGCAACGGAAAAAATAAACATCTTGAAGCAATACAACCAACATTCCGATCTCCACCACATCGACTACATATTTTCTCAAATTCGGATTCTCCAGACGATGACCAGACACACCATACATTAAAGAAACGAACAATACATGGGAAAACAGCTATAAATCACACAAACTCTCAAGACCTAGCAGGACCGAGCACTAAACACATGCCGGAGTCACACAGGCGTGTTACGAGCCAGGCTTCGCGAGTCCTAAATATGCTCTGAGATCGTGCAAAGGGCTATTTCACCTTTGCCAGACTCGAGTCTTCTAGTTCCCAATCGGCCCTATATCAATCCTGGGATCGTGCTAAGGGCTATTTCACCTTAACCAGACTCAGGTCCCTATTCTCCTGTTTACCCCTTTATACTAGTTACTTCCAAATAACTCAGAACAGAACTTGGGATCGTGCTAAGGGCTATTTCACCTTAACCAGACTCAAGACTGGACCTTGTTAATTAAAAGAATGGCTAGTTACTTTCAGTAGCTCAGAACAGGTCTTGGGATCGTGCTAAGGGCTATTTCACCTTAACCAGACTCAATCCTGCTCATTGATCATGAAAGAATGCCCTAGGCTAAAGTTAAACCTTACTATTGCTCGCCGGATACACCTTGAGCGGTAAAAGTGTATCCTTGTGGGGTCTTTTATTATTCCTTTCCTTATATGTGCTTATTTAAATCAAGGATGACTGAACAGGAATTTCCAATAAAGAAGCAATGATTTTTGTAAATAAAACTAAAACAATGATCAATATATTCTGAATGAAAATACAGTACAAAAATAATAATGAGAGTTTCAGCGGAAGTGAAATGTTGTTACAATATACTTAAACTGAGTTCGTATTACGTTACGATATTGAACGGGGGAGAAACTGACGAAAGAACTGTGACTTGCCTAACGATCGCGATATGACACGATGTACGTACGGTAATATTGACTGGTTTCGAAGGAGACTAATGCTCGATCTACTACGATGTTCTTCGCTGGTCCGAGTGACAGAGCTTCGCTGTCGATGAGAGTTCGGAACTGATTCCCCCGCTTTCCACTAGAATTTAGGGCTTAAATACCCGAAAACCCAGTGAAAAGGGGGTATGGTGGGAGTATAGGGCGCCAAGAGTCTGACCATGCTTGAGTTCTAAGGAACTACACAGATGCACCAAGGGCACGCTGCGTTGCTCCCCTACTAGAAACCCATTAAAACTAGAGATAAGACGGAACGAAAGGAGTCGAAGTCACAGTTTTAAGGCTCGAAAAATACGCAGGAATATTCTATGTAGGAAGCTAGCGAGTTATAATTATTGAATCTACGTGTGAAATAATGTTAAGAAAAGTTGTCCGAGAGGATGAACATGTAACACCTCCCCCCTTAGAGTGAACATCGCGCAAATCGTGATGCTTCATAAAGAAATCGGACGAATTTTCTTTTGAAAGTGGTGAGAATGTGTGACGCATGTTTGAAACGTAATGTAGTGTGTAGTGAAGTGTACTTAATTGCTAAATGCAGAATTCATATACGATATTACAATGGTTTTACAGATTATAATGGTTCGGGTGGATACATTTTCGCAAACTTAAATCTACGGTTGTCTTGTCTATGGTTTATGCAGATATTCAACTAATCAATGTGGCACAGAAAATGAAGAATGCTAAATAGTTTCTATCCAGTCTCCAATTTTCCATATATTGTTGTTACCTGTTTTAAAACGAGTGATCATTTTTTTCTACGCGTGAGCTAATTTCAACTTGTCGGCATGCTTTGTTAATATTTTATTCTCTGACGTTTGTAAAACTATATTACTTAAATCAGTGACATTAATGATTTTGAAAGGTCCAATGTAATGGGGATCAAATTTGCTAATCCGAGGTTCCTTCAGAGCATAAACAAAATCTCCAGGCTTAAAATTAACAGGGTTTGCACATCTATCATAATACTGTTTAGAACGACATTTGCTTTTAATTAAATTATCAGTGACTTCATTTCTCATAGTTTCCATTCGTTTAATCAGATCTATTAGGTAGGAATCATATGTTCGTAAATTCTCTCCTTTGGGAAATGCTGATGGTAATCTTGGTAATTTACCAAAAATTAATTCGTAAGGAGTGAAACTAGTTGCTTCGTGAACAGATGTGTTGTATGAAAACATTGCAAATGGTAATAGACTTTCCCATTCTTCATACGAATCCATATAATGCTTTAAATATTCTGTTAAGACAATATGACTTCTTTCTAGTGAACCATTAGTTTGTGGTCTATAACCAGAAGTTGTAACTTTTTTAATTTTAAATATTTCTGCTAATTGAGTAAGGATCTTTCCAATAAAACTACTTCCTCTATCAGTAAGAATTGCTTTAGGAGTACCGTAAACTGCTATAAAATGACGAGCAAAAGCATCAGCTATTGTTTCAGCTTTAATATTTGGAATTGCTACGGCCAAACAATATTTTGTGAGGTTATCCTGCATTGTAAGAATATGTTTATTTCCATTTAAAGAAAGCGGTAAAGGACCAACAGTATCTAAGGATATCTTTTCGAAAGGCTCGGACGGTGTGTCAGTGATAAGCATAGGTTGACGGGTTTTAATTCTGACCAACTTTTGTTCTTGACAACTAGTGCATTTACGAATAAAATTTTGTATATCAATTTTCATTTCAGGCCAGGAATAATGAGGTCGTAAACGATTATAAGTTTTGGTGACACCTTTGTGACCTCCTATCAAACTACTATGAGCTTCTTGAATTAATTGTTGTCTAATTTCTAATACAGGAACTGTAATACTTGATGTACAAATAGTGATATGAATATTTGAATTTTTGAAAACTCGTTTAACTAATTCTCCAAATTCTACATGAGTGAAATGATCATGTCCATCTCCAACTGAAGACATTCTAATAGAATAAATCTTTGATTGTTGAAATGCTATTTTCAACTCTTCTAAACCAGAGATGATATCTTCTTTGGTTAATTGTTCATAAAAGTATTTAGTGCCAAATATACTAAAAATCTTTCTATTACTAGATGTAGATATAAAAACTTGACCTTTCATTGGATGTTGATTTTTAATCCATTCTTTATCTATATATTCCATTTCTTCTAAAGATTTAGTAATTGGAGTATTTGAATTGCAGTCAGCTGAGATAAAATGAATGCAATGGGCCTTTTGAGACAAAAGAGGGCTTGTAGAAAAAGCCATGTGAAAACTATTCGTTGTATTCTTTTCGTCACTGTCACTATCTTTATTGCTTGACATTGGATACTCTGAGAGGTCAATAAGGGTATTCGAAATTTGAGTTGGTACTGTATGAGAGTTTAGGTTATCAGGAACAGATTGGGTAGGTATTAGAGGTTCGGGTAAAGGAAGGGTCTGATCGATGTCTATGTCATTTAGGGGTAAAGAATTCTGTCGAATGGTACTAATGGACTGATTGTAAATCTCTGAATCTTCAAGCCTCTCTGTGGGAGCTAGGGTAGAATTACTCAAGGACTCATTAAAAGACATTAAATCGCCGGTCAAAGTATTGTTTCCAGATGGTGGTGCTGGGTTTGTAGAATGTGCGTCTGGAAGAAAGTTTTCCATGCTAGGTAGAAAACTCGGTTTAAAAGGGTATCTGCGAGGTTGCTCATTTTCTGAATTGCTGTCATCTGATTCACTTTCTGAGTGTCGAACTAAAGGTCTCTTTTGCCTATCACGTGTCAATTGTTTAATTCGGTAACCAATATTTTCGGGGTCTGCTTGAGTTTTAGATAAATAATGTTTAAAATCTGGATCATTCGATTCTTTAGGTATTAAAGGTAAACAGTTGATTGGATTTCGTGAAAGAGCATCTGCATTCTTATTAATTTTGCCTGCCTTATAAACAATGTTATATTCAAATTCCAATAATCGTAATTTCCATTTCATTAAACGAGAAGTAGGATCTTTAACTGAGTGTAACCAAACTAAAGGTCTGTGATCAGTGACCAAAGTGAACTTAGTACCATAAACATAAGGTCGGAAATATTGCACTGCGTATACCATAGCGAGACATTCTTTTTCGGTTGCGGAGTAATTTCGTTCTGCTTTGTTTAAAGTTCGAGATGCATAAGCGATTGGTAAATCGTGTCCTATTTCGCCTTGACTTAAAATCGCTCCTACTGCAAAGTCGGATGCATCGGTAGTAATAATAAAAGATTTTGAAAAATCAGGATATTGTAAAATCGGTTGTTGACAAAGTTCATTTCTCAGTTGGTCAAAACTTTGCTGCTGTTCTTCATTCCAAACAAATCTAATTCCTTTTCCTAATAAATCATTTAACGGTTTTGCTTTGATAGAAAAATTTTCAAT